>CM050163.1:408415253-409065049 GCA_027410445.1 Discoglossus pictus | reverse complement strand
CCATAGGGTCTGCAGACATGTTTTAGCCTTCTCAACAGCACTCCTCAGTGACCATCAATTGGTCACAGGTTAAACAGAACACAAGGGCCTCATTAAAATGTGATTTGGGCAATTGAATAGGACTCTATATAAGCACATAGGATATTTGGTTTACAGAAGTTTTTAGTTAGTGAAGACCTGGCTTTTGCATAGAAGTTCCCTAACTAAAAACTTGCTTTCAAAAAGATGCTGTGTGCTTATATAGAGCCCTATTCAATTTGTTACATAGCAATTTAATGAGGCTGTTAATTAGTAGTGTCACTAATACATTGTCACTAAGGAGTGCTGTTGAGAAGAAATGCTGCAGGCCCTATGATGTTTTCAGGCCTTATTTGTTAGGTTTTGTCTTTTTTTTTTTAGGTCCATGAAGGCATCTCCTGCATCTGCAAGCATTGTGGAGGAATTATGAGGTTGAGGGTTTTCCCAGTGCCTCTCAGGTAGACATGCCTTCAATGGCAGCCCCCTTAACATGTAGCTCCCACAATCTTACAGCTATCATATAGCCAGATATCTCCGACATGATTGTTGGTAGCTTAAATGTAGACTAATACCGCTATGGCGGTGGACTTGCAAAGTCTCACAATGGCATGTTAATAACAGCAAGCATTAATATATGCACTAGTGACGCATGTGATCCTGACCTCAATAGCAGTCTGAGAACAGATCTTTGGGTCTGATGTAAGAAACAGTGAATCTGGCTGCTGACCTTTGTGTCCTCTCCATAATAATGGCTATTTGCCCATATTTCTGATTATCCACAGACCTAGCTAATGGTTAGTAATGCTTGCAGATGGGAATTGATTTGAACACTTATTTCAGATTTTTGTTTGGTCAACACACTGTATGTGTGAAACTGGATTGGATTACACAGTCCAAAGGTTGAATCATCTGATTCATTGAGCAGATCTAGTTACAAGTTGTAAGTGCTATGCACATAAATGGTTTCTTCAGTTAAATGGTGAGATTTCTGGTTCCGGTTGCAGCATGTGACCCTGGTAGGTGCTATGCATCATGCTTATTCTAGACTATTAGATTGACCCCTGTAGGTTTCCCCTTTTTTCCAGCCTATTGCTCTTCAAGGACCCGCCCACACCACACCCATGATAATAATGCAGTTTTGACCACTGCTGATTGTGGTCTGTCTATCAAATAAAGCTTTGTTATACTGTTATGTGAATGCACAATCTTGACCACTGCTGATTGTGGTCTGTCTATCAAATAAAGCTTTGTTATACTGTTATGTGAATGCACAATCTTGACCACTGCTGATTGTGGTCTGTCTATCAAATAAAGCTTTGTTATACTGTTATGTGAATGCACAATCTTGACCACTGCTGATTGTGGTCTGTGTAAAAAATAAAGCTTTGTTAGACCTTTCTGACTGCGTCCATGTGTTATGAATATGTTTTGTTCTGTGAAATCCACATGCATTACATTAGTGTCACATTCCTATAAATGTAAACTGATGAGCCATAGTTAACATGCAATAGATCAATACATGTAAAACTGTTGAGGAGTCAGAATAGCTTTAGATATCATCTGATCCCAAATATCATATCTACTACTGATATAGGGTTAATACCCATGACAAGTCAGATTAGCGATACTGTGGAGTAGGAAAATTCCCCTGAGGGCCTACAATGAATAGGACAGGTGACACTGGAGTGCTTTTCCAGTTCCTTCTCTAGTTATTGGGATTAGTCTGACCTCTCTGATAAGACATACCCCCCCTACACTGGCCCTATGTAGGATAGCTCACAGCTTCATTGAAGTACACAAACTCCTTCACCCACATCACTTAGCATATGTGTGAATACAGTTAGTTGCCCAATAATGAACATGCATTGGCTAAATATCCTTTGGTTATCATATGTTGTAATGGTCATGCACATGCCAATCTGACAAACCATGCTGCAACATGCATAATATGATTGAAGCCACACTACCCAATTCAATAGCAAGAGTAAAACATGAGTCAGGTCATATGAACCCTTTGCCACGCACATGAGCTCTATTGGGATCCCTTAAATCTCTATCTAATTGCATATACATCGAGCTCATCTCATCTACATTAGAGAATACAAATAGTGGCAAAATCAGACCGCCACTTGGCATATATCAAGTACCAGGGGAATATTTCATTATATGTGGTTAAGTTCTTCAGTTGTGTCCGACTCTCCATGACCCTATGGACTGCAGCACATTCAGCTAGGTCTCTGCCTGTGCTGTTATCCATGGTTTCCAAGCAAAATATACTGGTGTGGTTTGTCAGTTCCTTCTCAAGTGGATTGGACCTTGTCTGATCTCTCTGCTATGATGTGCCCACCTACAGTGGCCCTACATGTTATAGCTCCCAGCTTCATTCAGGTACACAAGCCCCTTCACACCACTTAGCAATGCTGAAGGGGACCAGGGGAACATAAACAACACATATCTACTCTGACCCATCAGGAATCATGCTCTGGGATCGACAGCAAACTCACCGCCATCAGGCATAATCTCTGCTACGCCCATCCTGGTGGGAGCCATGTGCCAGGTGTCTAGTTATTCCCATTTGGTGAACTTCCAAACTGTTCTGCTATTTATCAATTTACATGGGTGAGGCTTGCTAAGTGGTGGTGGTGGTGAAGCAGCTTGTGTACCTGAATGAAGCTGTGAGCTACTGTAGGTGGGCAGGTCATAGCAGAGAGATCAGACAAATCCCAATCCATTAGAGGAGGAACTGACAACCCACTCCAATCTCTTTGGCCTTCAAACTTTGGATAACAGCACAGGCAGAGACCTAGCTGAATGTGCTGCTGTCCATAGGGTCACGGAGAGTCGGACACAACTGAAGAACCTAACCACATATAATGAAATATTCCCCTGGTACTTGATATATGCCAAGTGGCGGTCTGATTTGGCCACTATTTGTATTCTCTAATGTAGATGTGATGAGCGAGATGTGTATTCTATCGTTGATCAACCATATAGCGTGCACCGAATGTGCGCTGTCATCTGCGCACCGACACATGCGCGCATCAACAACAGCAGGCCCGACAGGAGGCTAGCGGATCTAATGATTAGGAATAGGCTGAGGGGTGTAAGTGTTAAGATTAGGCTGCGGCTACAAGGGTTAGAAGGATTTATGGCATTAGGTCATATCACTTGCGCCCTTTCATCAACGCTCACTAGTCAAAAATATTATAACTGCGCAATGATGTGGGACCGCTCATGTCAGCTACATGTTGTCAAAACACATTTCTGTGCGCGCCAATGTTGGGGTGACATATTCTATTATAGGGCTGTTTTAGAGGCTACAATGGAACCTGTATGTGTGCTGACCAATCAAACATATGAGGAATATTAAACTAATTTGAAGTCTTGTTAATTTGGAGGCTGTAATGCTTGGGCCTCCATTTTAGGGTTACAGGCTTAAACCATGCAGACTGCAAAAACCGTAACAAAATGGATACCTTTAACCTCCAAGCGTGTACGGCCTTTAAAAACGAGCTGCGGGCTTGGAGGACAGCCCGCACAGGCTTGAATACGGAGCTACGGGCTTGGTCAGTGAAGTCCGTGGGACTTGTACAGATTTTGAAATCAAAGTACAATTTGGCGATGTGCAAGCTTGAGAAGGTTTGGCTAGTAATCCTCATGCCCCCCCATTATGTTCCCCATCATTTACAGTGCTTTGCAGTGCTGGATTGAATATATATTGGCTAGTACAAGGCAACAAGGACCAGCCCGCGGAACTACGGCCCGTAAAGTAATCAGTAAATAATAAATCGTATTTGGGCTGATGTGCAAGCTTGAGAGGGTGTTGCTATTAATCCTCGTGTCCCCCATTATGATGCCTAGCATTTACGGAGCTTTACAGTGCATTCTCGATTTTATATTTGCTTTTTCAGTTTTAGGACTTTGCGGCTGGAAAACAAGATTTACGGGCGCTGGGAAAAAGCTTACGGCCGTTTGCATGATATGCGGCTGGCCGGAAGGGGATATCGTTGCTGCGCTGTATAATTGAATTGCAAGGTAAAAGTAGCTCTACACGGGCCCGTAAGACGGCCGCAAGGAATCGCAGCTTTGCGGCCGATAATTGAATGAGGCCCTTAGTGTTTTTTGTTCTCTTCAGGGATTACAAATCTATCTAGAGCAATGACATAGCACTACTGTATAGTGCTTTATTTCAAGAGTTAGTAGCAGTAGTACCGTAGTTACTGCACTCTTCACAATTCACTGTGTAGCAACAATTTTATTATAACATTTGCTAATGTGACTACATTGTGGAGCATGATATGTTATTGTCGGAATACAATTAGTGAGCTAATTGTGAGGTGTTCAGGACCCGGGGAAGGAGAGCTTGATCTTAGACATGCAGTAAGAGACAGGATTCCTTCTGGTGTCAGAGTACACAGAAAAATAGGGGGTGCAGAGACAATGAACTTGCTTGTGCACTCTCATGTCTGATTGTTCATTTTTTTTTATAGTGCAGCACATTACAAGCCTGCCACATCACACCCAGTCAGCCCCAAACAAAGAATATGCTCTCAGTGTCTGGCTAGAGAAATAAGAGGCTATGTGTTAAATATAAATAAACTTATATATCTGAAAGCACCATAATCAGCTCACTAACTGGCTTCCCATAACAACACAGAATGCTCCATACAACAGATATAAAAACGTATTTATAACTCCACCTCCCTTTCATTTAACAACAGGATTACCTAAACTCAACCTAGCTGACTGCATCACTGCACCAGTTCTGAAAGAGTGAGTTCCGAAGTCAGGAGAATTTAAAATTGTGAAATATAAAATAGCTAAAAACTGAAAATAAGAAAGTGCTGTAAAATTATAAAACATGAAAAAAAACTATGCCAAATAATGACAAATAATGCACTTTACAAAAATATTTGTAAATAAAAGCCCAACAATAGAATAAGTAAATATTGAAACACCCTTACCTAAAACATCAGTTTTTGAAGAACAAAAACTAATGGATAATGGAGAACCAAAAACATGTTCATCTAGAAATTGGAAACCAAACGACAAAGGCTTTTTTTTGTTAGCCAATCTGACACTCTGATGAGCACCAAAAAGGCTAATGAAAATGCAACATGAAATAAACTAAACACAATTGAAGAAGAGCTAAAAGAAATCTGTTGATGGAGGGCAAAAGAAACAACACTTTATCAAACATGTTAGTGCCTGGAGAATGACTATTGTGCAGTGATCTGGATCACAACTCTTTTTAAATGAAAAACTAAGGGCCCTATTAAATTTGAGCTGCGTAAATAATAGGTGAAAACGCAAGGCCTACGTAGTTGAAAAATGAGACCGTTTATGACGCTATTAAATTCCAAGTGCTGCGAGATATGAGCGATGGATGCGATTTCTTACAAGTTAGGATTTGCGAATAAGGGACGCTATCTCGGATAACTTTGATTTCCATGGCCGCACGTATCAATTAATCAATGAAGGTTTGCGTAGGAAAAGAGCGCGAAATACGTGATACGTAACACTTAACCAGACGGCAGTATGCCTTTAAAAGGGAGCCAAAACAGAAAATAATTGACTGTGCTGGAGCTTTTGCAAGTAGACACACAGGTTTAGGCGTTGGTGGTTTTTTTGTGAGCAAGAAGAGTGAGCGAGAGAGAAGAAGGCATTGTAAGTTTTGATCTTTTGACCTTTCAGATAATGTAACCCTTTGTTTACAACACACATAATTACTGATATCACATAATTCACACACATAGATTAATATGTACACATAGCTACAACTAGTGGTAGGCCACTGCACACCTACACCCCCCCATACAATTACTGAACTACACATAATACTTGCATCTTTTTTACCTCCTAAACCTACACACATATTATATTTATTTATCGTTACTTTATTTTCAGAGGAGGGTAGAGGAGGGAAGGAGGTAAGGCAAGAGAGGCGCGGAGGAGAGTGAGGAGAACATCTGAGGGGAGGAGGAGGATGAGGAGGAGAGGAGGATGAGGAGGAGGGAGAGCAGGAGGAGGGAGAGGAGGAGGAGTGAGAGGAGGAGGAGGAGAGCAAGCAGGAGAGCAGGGGGGGGAGGAAGTGCCCTCAGAGGTAGGAATACCAGCTGAAGTGGAAGAGGGTCAGGGGACTGATCACTTAGTGGGAGGTGGTGGGGATGAGAGAGTGGCCCTGGGGAGAGAAGAGGAAGAGCAGGCACCGTCCGTAGGGCAACGGGTTGTGGCAAGGCCCAGGGCCCCCAATTATAGCCCAGAGGAGATCCAGGTTCTCCTCAGGGAAATCTGTGCCCGCCAGGGGATCATATGTGGTGGGAGAGACATCAATACCAGCCAGAGGCAGCAGGCCTGGTCCCAAATTGGCAGAGCTGTGTCGGCAGTAGGGGTCACCCATAGGGACCGTAGGTCAGTGCGTCATAAGTTTGATGATCTAAAGATGTTTGTCAAAAGGAAGATGGCCAAGGAGGCAGCAGCAGCACGTAGGACTGGTGGTGGGCCCGCGGTCCCTGTTGTATATAAGGAATGGGAGAGGACTGATGGACACAGAAAGCCCTAACACCCTGCAACGTGAGTATCATATCACACACATGGTTGTATGAAATTGTGGGGGGATGGGCTGTCCAAAAGCCTGCAAATAACATGCTGTTTGTATGTATAAATAGGCTTGTGTTCTGGCTGTTGTATATAATGAGCTGTATCCCTCTAGAACAGGGGTGGGTAAGGAGGGCCACATACATGCCAGCCTTTCAAGATATCCTTTCTGAGCACAGGTGAGTCAATCAGGATGACTGAAAAGGCGATGGGCTCACCTTTGTGGCCCTCCAGGACCGAACCTGCCCACCCTTGCTCAAGAATTATATGGCCTCCTACACCCCTGGCCACACACAGGGATAATTCACATACAATAGCACTGTAAGCCCTATGATTGACTAAAGATATATGGGGCGACAATTACCAATTCAGTCCTGGTTGCAAACCTATCATGTTCATAATTTGTATCCCAGATATGTCAATTTCTAATTATATCCAGATTGATTGCAATGGAGCAGGGTGTCCAAAGTCAAACTTGCTGGGCTGCGCACAGGCCTGGATATGTGGATTTCCTTTATGTGCACAGATGAGTCAATTAGACTTAATGACTTGGAGAATGATATTCTCAGCTGGGTGCAGCATGGCTATCCACAAATGCAGGCCTGACTTAGGCCTCCACTGCGATAGAGTAAAAATCTGGCTGTGCGGCATATGTGGATACAGACTCTGTAGCACTGCATGTGTGTCATATACTGTCCTAACCTGGCCCATGTCTCAGCTGCATATTAACAACCATTGCTGGAAACTTGTCAGATTGGTCAGTCTCACACACTGCACAGCAGATGCAGCAGAGCACGTGTCTGAGGCACATGCAGTACACATTCATATGAGCCATGATCCACAATGCTCATTATGCAGCCCGTGGCTCATCTGTGTAACGCAAGCACCACAGTCACTCACAGGTGACCATGATGTCAATGATATGTAAATGCATAGCTGTCAATTGTGTATGGCAACCAACTGAAATATATGTTTATTCCATTGCAGTATCCACAGGTTCAGAAGAGGAGGAGGCAGGAGTGCCTGAAGAGGGCCAGGACATTCAGGAGGGCCCGGGACCATCCACATCACTGGCTCATGAGGAGCGGGAAGTGATGCCCGGGCACTCAACATCTAGTCAGCCATCATCCTATGCATCCCCCTACCATGAAACACCTGGCCATTCATCGTGGCCACCTCAGGGCCTGCACAAGCCACCCTATGCTGTGCCTCCCTCAGCGGCTCCACCCTCATAATGGGCTCCACCCTCATCCTGGGCTCCACCCTCCTGGGCTCCACCCTCATCCTGGGCTCCACCCTCATCCTGGGCTCCACCATCCTGGGCTCCACCCTCACCCTGGGCTCCACCCTCAGCCTGGGCTCCACCCTGGGCAGCAGGAGGAAGTGCTCCACCAGCTGCGGCAGAAGGAAGTGCTCCGCCCGCGGCGGCAGGAGGAAGTGCTCCGGCAGGAGGAAGTGCTCCACCCGAGGCAGCAGGAGGACGTGCTCCGCCCACGGCGGCAGGAGGAAGTGCCCTGCCCGCGCCGGCAGGAGGAAGTGCTCCGGCAGGAGGAAGTGCTCCGGGCGAAGTCGCCTGCCGCGGAGTCGCCAGCCGCAGCCGCTGAGTTGACATCTCCATCTGCAAGACAAACACCTCCAGACCCTCTGCCACCGGTCTACGCACAATTGTGCGATATAATGGCGCACTTTCGCCAAGAGGACCAGGCCCAACAGCAGAGCGCATGCTCCAAATAAGTGAGAGGCAGTTGAGCCTAAGCAGTGCCATCCTGGCTGGCAACCGGGTAATACAGGCAACCACCCAAGGTATATATGCTGAGATGAGGAGGCACAACCGAAGGATGGAGAGATATGAGGAACGCGCGAGAAGAGAGAGACGCGCGTTATTACGTCAACTCGGACGCCAGCCCATACCTCTCCAGCCTTCGGTTGTACAACCGCAACCTGAGATGTCTGCCTCCTCATCTCAGCCACCTACTGTAGTGGCACCTCCTGCTCCCAAACCACGTTGTAGAAGAGGGAGACGGTCCGCGGGCACGGACGGTGGGGGCCCGGTAACTCGGAGTAGGAGGCGTTAGGACCATCCGAGAAGGCCTCCTGATCACTCCTCACAGAATACTGATTGTTATAGATGTTGACATACTATTGTCTGGCTACAGAGTGTGTACATGTCTGGTTATGTTTAACATTTCAACAATTGATGTTCAATGTGGATTGACCTTGAGATTAAATGCTGTATTTAATCATAATATTGTTATGATTGAAACATTGTTTTTGTCTTTGTAGGTGTTAATAGCCAAATCTCACAACTATGAAGCAGTACAATACCATCATGTAAGTAAACACTCAACCCAGTTCCCAACGGGCATTCTATCAGTGTTATTCACCACTGCAGATGGCTCGGAAATGCAATATATGACTACATATCTTTTCACTGAGGAACATGACTGTGTGATTTTCCATTATAATGATCAGTGTCCTGGCTGTAGAATTACACAGTCCCATTACTATCTGCTAATCCAAACCAGCAATTCCACATAAGTTTTTGTAGCATTCCATCCCGTTAACATTATGAAATTGGATTCATTTATTTCATGTCATCCAAACCAAACTGCCAATTTCCTTGGTTTGACAACATGATCAATGTGCATGTGTTTAGGGGTAATGTGAACAGTGTAATCTGTCTGGCCTTGGTACCACCCATATAGAAGTGAGATGTGATATCAGCATGGCACAACTATTCCATGTAGATAGTGATAGTACATTTTGCTGAAGGATTGTGTTCACAGTGAAGCATGCCTTGTCGTATTCCACATCCTCAGCATATTCCTGGAAGGCTGACTGAACAGGATAGAATCAGTATGGTTATTACTGCTCGGTGATGATGTTCATGTTAGTTGGTTTATAGTAGTGTCAAGAGCAAAAACAATGTACTATAATAACAGCTTCTGATTGTTCTAACACCTCCTCTCACTGTTTTCCAGATTCACATCATCTATTGACCAATCATCAGTAATGTATGCGAACACACTGTGTGTGGAATCACTTCGTATCACATGATCCATGTTTTATAGTGTCTGTTTATTCTGGCAACCATATGGTTGTTGTATGCACATTAATGGTTATGTTGATTAAATGTCATGTTATATGCTGTTGGTTACTGTGGGGTCCTGACCACATGTGACCCTAGTAGATGCTATGCATTACCCTCATGATGTTGTCTGTTTCCTCTTCAGATGTCCTCAGATTTGCCCCTTGCCATACTAGGATCTATTCACAACACACACATGATATTAATGCACAGTCTTGTCCATTTCTATTTGTGCTCTGTGTATGAAATAAAGTATGGTTATGTTATACTGTTATCACTGTTTCTGTGTGTTTGTACCATATCATGCTTTCTAGTTGATACAATACAGATAGAATGAAGTGTCATTGTTCAATACATATATCTGTGTGTGTTAACAGAGATACATATGCTACATTAATCTGTACCTTGCCAATATAGATGTAGGTGCCAGGCAGAGGGGCATGAATTCTGAAATCATGTTTATGGACATGCGGGGTTGTATATAATGACTTGAAGGGCTCAAATTGAATGATATGAATCTACATTCATGATTATGTAGTAATGTAAACGCAGATTGAACAGAATAGTTGCACCCCTAACTGATGGTGATGAGCACTTCTGACTTTCAGGGTAATGTACTTGTTACATGGTAAATATCCAGGATTACACAACCATTGAGTGAAAAAACAGGTTAAATTGTTCACAAAGCCACACAGTGACAAATTACCACAGGCCTGCTCAATATCATGGTGGAGGTGGGTAGAATACAGAGTTCCAGTAACACACGGATATAGGGACAGAATGCAGGAACGGGGGATGACATTGGTATAGATGATCAGTTGAGGGGGAATATACAGTGCATCATCCAACATGAGGCAATATCAGTTATATCATTAAATATATCAGGATAACATTCAATATTCAAAACCAACAATACAGAAGGAGATATGCTCATGGGGAGAAATAATCTGTAGTCTTGTGTGTGCGCGCAACGCACACTCCTAGGCAACTGCAGAGGTAGAAGTGCTCAATCAGTCAATGTTAGAACCCCCATAGGTCATGTCACTGGAAATGGCACTATGAGAGAAGACTCTACATACCTAAGTTTGGACACTCAGATGGGAACCTGACCAGGACCATATCAGTGTGTTCAAACTAATTTCATGTGTTAGCAGAACTCACAACAAACTGGCCAGTTTGAGGTGTATTCTGTTCTGTGAATGAGCATCTCTATTATCTGCTGTTGCATATGCATAACTGAAGGTAAACTGAACCTCATTAACAGTTATGTTCCAAGGCTAGAGTTACTCTTCCACATATGTACAGGGAGGATCACATCAGCACTGAGGAAAAGATCTGGAAGGAAGTATGATACAGGCTTCACAATAGTCCAAGTAGGGGAGAAAATGGCATATCTAGAGCAATAGGTACATAGAAAATCTATGTAGAGGATGTGATATCACACCCGATGCAATGCATAATGACTGATATATGAACATACATGATGCAATGTGACAATAGCATAGTCCTGGAACGTGGGAATGCTCATCATTCCTTGTTTTGACCGTGGAAAGGGACTCATCTTTGCGATCTGAAACATACAATCAAGCTAAGAATTTGATTGACAATAGGAGCTTATAAATGTGATTGACACAAACCCATGCTCTGACTGTGTTGTAAGAGCCATTGGAGTTAGCACGCAGTTCCAGGAGCAGGTGGGAGAGAGTTTGAGTTGGGAGATTAGTGGTTTGGAGAGAGGTAGATTACTTTTTTGTCTTATTTCTTGTTTACTTCCTAAGTACTTACATTTAAGAAAGTGGGAGGAGGAAGAGGGAGACATTGGCACTACTAGAGAAGGGACAGAGGGGAAGGGGCCTGATTCCAGGGGGCAGGGTAGTTTGGGGAAGGGACAGGCCTCAGGAAAAGTTAAGGGAGGCCAGGGTCAGACAGTCAGACATGACCAAAAGACCAAACAAGAGATATTGTGTACTTCAATAAAGCTTTGAGCTATACCATTAAGGGCCATTGTGGGTGGGAGAGTGAAAGCAGAGTGGACGGACAAATCCCAAACCACTGGAGAAGGAACTGACAATCCACTCCAGTATCACCAGCATATGAACCTTGTAAGAAAGCAGTGACAGAGGGTCACAGACAGTCAGACACGACCGAAAGATCAAACAAGAGATATTGTGTACATTAATGAAGCTGTGAGCTATACCATTAAGGGTCATTGTGGGTGGGAGAGTGAAAGCAGAGTGGAAGGCCAAATCCCAAACCACTGGAGAAGGAACTGACAATCCACTCGGGTATCACCAGCATACGAACCTTGTAAGAAAGCAGTGACAGAGGGTCCCAGACAGTCAGACACAACTGAAAGACCAACAAGAGATATTGTGTACTTTAATGAAGCTTTGAGCTATACCATTAAGGGCCATTGTGGGTGTGAGAGTGAAAGCAGAGTGGACGGCCAAATCCCAAACCTTTGGAGAAGGAACTGACAATCCACTCCAGTATCACCAGCATACAAACCTTGCAAGAAAGCAGTGACAGAGGGTCACAGACAGTCAGAAATGACCGAAAGACCAAACAAGAGATATTGTGTACTTCAATGAAGCTGTGAGCTATACCATTAAGGGTCATTGTGGGTGGGAGAGTGAAAGCAGAGTGGACGGCCAAATCCCAAACCACTGGAGAAGGAACTGACAATCCACTCCAGTATCACCAGCATACGAACCTTGTAAGAAAGCAGTGACAGAGGGTCACAGACAGTCAGACACGACCGAAAGACCAAACAAGAGATATTGTGTACTTCAATGAAGCTGTGAGCTATACCATTAAGGGCCATTGTGGATGGGAGAGTAAAGGAAGAGTGGACGGACAAATCCCAAACCACTGGAGAAGGAACTGACAATCCACTCCAGTATCACCAGCATACAAACCTTATAAGAAGCAGTGACAGAGGGTCACAGACAGTCAGACACGACTGAAAGACCAAACAAGAGATATTGTCTACTTCAATGAAGCTGTGAGCTATACCATTAAGGGCCATTGTTGGTGGGAGAGTGAAAGCAGAGTGGATGGCCAAATCCCAAACCACTTGAGAAGGAACTGACAATCCACTCCAGTATCACCAGCATACGAACTTTGTAAGAAAGCAGTGACAGAGGGTCACAGACAGTCAGACACGACCGAAAGACCAAACAAGAGATATTGTGTACTTCAATGAAGCTGTGAGCTATACCATTAGGGGCCATTGTTGGTGGGAGAGTGAAAGCAGAGTGGACGGCCAAATCCCAAACCACTGGAGAAGGAACTGACAATCCACTCCAGTATCACCAGCATTCGAACCTTGTAAGAAAGCAGTGACAGAGGGTCACAGACAGTCAGACACGACTGAAAGACGAAACAAGAGATATTATGTACTTCAATGAAGCTTTGAGCTATACCATTAAGGGCCATTGTGGGTGTGAGCGTGAAAGCAGAGTGGACGGCCAAATCCCAAACCTTTGGAGAAGGAACTGACAATCCACTCCAGTATCATCAGCATACGAACCTTGTAAGAAAGCAGTGACAGAGGGTCACAGACAGTCAGACACGACCGAAAGACCAAACAAGAGATATTGTGTACTTCAATGAAGCTTTGAGCTATACTATTAAGGGCCATTGTGGGTGGGAGAGTGAAAGCAGAGTGGACGGCCAAATCCCAAACCACTGGAGAAGGAACTGACAATCCACTCGAGTATCACCAGCATACGAACCTTGTAAGAAAGCAGTGACAGAGGGTCCCAGACAGTCAGACACGACTGAAAGACCAAACAAGAGATATTGTGTACTTCAATGTAGCGTTGAGCTGTACCATTAAGGGTCATTGTGGGTGTGAGAGTGAAAGCAGAGTGGAAGGCCAAATCCAAAAACTTTGGAGAAGGAACTGACAATCCACTCCAGTATCACCAGCATACAAACTTTGTAAGAAAGCAGTGACAGAGGGTCCCAGACAGTCAGACACGACTGAAAGACCAAACAAGAGATATTGTGTACTTCAATGAAGCTGTGAGCTATACCATTAAGGGCCATTGTGGGTGGGAGAGTGAAAGCAGAGTGGACGGACAAATCCCAAACCACTGGATAAGGTACTGACAATCCACTCCAGTATCACCAGCATACGAACCTTGTAAGAAAGCAGTGACAGAGGGTCACAGACAGTCAGACACGACCGAAAGACCAAACAAGAGATATTTTGTACATCAATGAAGCTGTGAGCTATACCATTAAGGGACATTGTTGGTGGGAGAGTGAAAGCAGAGTGGACGGCCAAATCCCAAACCACTGGAGAAGGAACTGACAATCCACTTCAGTATCACCAGCATACGAACTTTGTAAGAAAGAAGTGACAGAGGGTCCCAGACAGTCAGACACAACCGAAAGACCAAACAAGAGATATTGTGTACTTCAATGAAGCTGTGAGCTATATCATTAAGGGCCATTGTGGGTGGGAGAGTGAAAGCAGAGTGGACGGCAAAATCCCAAACCTTTGGAGAAGGAACTGACAATCCACTCCAGTATCACCAGCATACGAACCTTGTAAGAAAGCAGTGACAGAGGGTCACAGACAGTCAGACACGACTGAAAGACCAAACAAGAGATATTGTGTACTTCAATGAAGCTGGGAGCTATACTATTAAAGCCCATTGTGGGTGTGAGAGTGAAAGCAGAGTGGACGGCAAAATCCCAAACCTTTGGAGAAGGAACTGACAATCCACTCCAGTATCACCAGCATACGAACCTTGTAAGAAAGCAGTGACAGAGGGTCACAGACAGTCAGACACGACTGAAAGACCAAACAAGAGATATTGTGTACTTCAATGAATCTTTGAGCTATACCATTAAGGGCCATTGCTGGTGGGAGAGTGAAAGCAAAGTGGACGGACAAATCCCAAACCACTGGAGAAGGAACTGACAATCCACTCCAGTATAACCAGCATACGTACCTTGTAACAAAGCAGTGACAGAGGGTCCCAGACAGTCAGACACTACGAAAGACCAAACAAGAGATAGTGTGTACTTCAATGAAGCTTTGAGCTATATCATTAAGGGAAATTGTGGGTGGGAGAGTGAAAGCAGAGTGGACGGACAAATCCCAAACCACTGGAGAAGGAACTGAAAATCCACTCGAGTATCATTAGCATACGAACCTTGTAGGAAAGCAGTGACAGAGGGTCACAGACAGTCAGACACGACCGAAAGACCAAGCAAGAGATATTGTATACTTGAATGAAGCTGTGAGCTATACCATTAAGGGACATTGTTGGTGGGAGAGTGAAAGCAGAGTGGACGGCCAAATCCCAAACCACTGGAGAAGGAACTGACAATCCACTTCAGTATCACCAGCATACGAACTTTGTAAGAAAGAAGTGACAGAGGGTCCCAGACAGTCAGACACAACCGAAAGACCAAACAAGAGATATTGTGTACTTCAATGAAGCTGTGAGCTATACCATTAGGGGCCATTGTTGGTGGGAGAGTGAAAGCAGAGTGGACGGCCAAATCCCAAACCACTGGAGAAGGAACTGACAATCCACTCCAGTATCACCAGCATTCGAACCTTGTAAGAAAGCAGTGACAGAGGGTCACAGACAGTCAGACACGACTGAAAGATGAAACAAGAGATATTATGTACTTCAATGAAGCTTTGAGCTATACCATTAAGGGCCATTGTGGGTGTGAGCGTGAAAGCAGAGTGGACGGCCAAATCCGAAACCTTTGGAGAAGGAACTGACAATCCACTCCAGTATCTCCAGCATACGAACCTTGTAAGAAAGCAGTGACAGAGGGTCACAGACAGTCAGACACGACCGAAAGACCAAACAAGAGATATTGTGTACTTCAATGAAGCTTTGAGCTATACTATTAAGGGCCATTGTGGGTGGGAGAGTGAAAGCAGAGTGGACGGACAAATCCCAAACCACTGGAGAAGGAACTGACAATCCACTCGAGTATCACCAGCATACGAACCTTGTAAGAAAGCAGTGACAGAGGGTCCCAGACAGTCAGACACGACTGAAAGACCAAACAAGAGATATTGTGTACTTCAATGTAGCGTTGAGCTGTACCATTAAGGGTCATTGTAGGTGTGAGAGTGAAAGCAGAGTGGAAGGCCAAATCCAAAAACTTTGGAGAAGGAACTGACAATCCACTCCAGTATCACCAGCATACAAACTTTGTAAGAAAGCATTGACAGAGGGTCCCAGACAGTCAGACACGACTGAAAGACCAAACAAGAAATATTGTCTACTTCAATGAAGCTGTGAGCTATACCATTAAGGGCCATTGTGGGTGGGAGAGTGAAAGCAGAGTGGACGGACAAATCCCAAACCACTGGATAAGGTACTGACAATCCACTCCAGTATCACCAGCATACGAACTTTGTAAGAAAGAAGTGACAGAGGGTCCCAGACAGTCAGACACGACTGAAAGACCAAACAAGAGATATTGTGTACTTCAATGAAGCTGTGAGCTATATCATTAAGGGCCATTGTGGGTGGGAGAGTGAAAGCAGAGTGGATGGACAAATCCCAAACCACTGGAGAAGGAACTGACAATCCACTCCATTATCACCAGCATACGAATCTTGTAAGAAAGCAGTGACAGAGGGTCACAGTCAGTCAGACACGACTGAAAGACCAACAAGAGATATTGTGTACTTCAATGAATCTTTGAGCTATACCATTAAGGGCCATTGTTGGTGGGAGAGTGAAAGCAAAGTGGACGGACAAATCCCAAACCACTGGAGAAGGAACTGACAATCCACTCCAGTATCACCAGCATACGAACCTTGTAAGAAAGCAGTGACAGAGGGTCACAGACATTCAGACACGACGAAAGACCAAAAAAGAGATATTATGTACTTCAATGAAGCTGTGAGATATACCATTAAGGGCCATTGTTGGTGGGAGAGTGAAAGCAGAGGGGAAGGCCAAATCCCAAACCACTGGAGAAGGAACTGACAATCCACTCCAGTATAACCAGCATACGTACCTTGTAACAAAGCAGTGACAGAGGGTCCCAGACAGTCAGACACTACGAAAGACCAAACAAGAGATAGTGTGTACTTCAATGAAGCTTTGAGCTATATCATTAAGGGAAATTGTGGGTGGGAGAGTGAAAGCAGAGTGAATGGACAAATCCCAAACCACTGGAGAAGGAACTGACAATCCACTCGAGTATCATTAGCATACGAACCTTGTAAGAAAGCAGTGACAGAGGGTCACAGACAGTCAGACACGACCGAAAGACCAAGCAAGAGATATTGTATACTTGAATAAAGCTGTGAGCTATACCATTAAGGGTCATTGTGGGTGGGAGAGTGAAAGCAGAGTGGACGGCCAAATCCCAAACCACTGGAGAAGGAACTGACAATCCACTCGAGTATCACCAGCATACGAACCTTGTAAGAAAGCAGTGACAGAGGGTCACAGACAGTCAGACACGACCGAAAGACCAAACAAGAGATATTGTGTACTTCAATGAAGCTGTGAGCTATACCATTAAGGGTCATTGTGGGTGGGAGAGTGAAAGCAGAGTGGACGGCCAAATTCCAAACCACTGGAGAAGGAACTGACAATCCACTCCAGTATCACCAGCATATAAACTTTGTAAGAAAGCAGTGACAGAGGGTCCCAGACAGTCAGACATGACTGAAAGACCAAACAAGAGATATTGTGTACTTCAATGAAGCTGTGAGCTATACCATTAAGGGCAATTGTGGGTGGGAGAGTGAAAGCAGAGTGGACGGACAAATCCTAAACCACTGGAGAAGGTACTGACAATCAACTCCAGTATCACCAGCATACGAACCTTGTAAGAAAGCAGTGACAGAGGGTCACAGACAGTCAGACATGACCGAAAGACCAAACAAGAGATATTGTGTACGTCAATGAAGCTATGAGCTATACCATTAAGGGCCATTGTTGGTGAGAGAGTGAAAGCAGAGTGGACGGCCAAATCCCAAACCACTGGAGAAGGAACTGACAATCCACTCCAGTATCACCAGCATACGTACCTTGTAACAAAGAAGTGACAGAGGGTCCCAGACAGTCAGACACGACCGAAAGACCAAACAAGAGATATTGTGTACTTCAATGAAGCTGTGAGCTATACCATTAGGGGCCATTGTTGGTGGGAGAGTGAAAGCAGAGTGGACGGCCAAATCCCAAACCACTGGAGAAGGAACTGACAATCCACTCCAGTATCACCAGCATTCGAACCTTGTAAGAAAGCAGTGACAGAGGGTCACAGACAGTCAGACACGACTGAAAGACGAAACAAGAGATATTATGTACTTCAATGAAGCTTTGAGCTATACCATTAAGGGCCATTGTGGGTGTGAGCGTGAAAGCAGAGTGGACGGCCAAATCCCAAACCTTTGGAGAAGGAACTGACAATCCACTCCAGTATCACCAGCATACGAACCTTGTAAGAAAGCAGTGACAGAGGGTCACAGACAGTCAGACACGACTGAAAGACGAAACAAGAGATATTATGTACTTCAATGAAGCTTTGAGCTATACCATTAAGGGCCATTGTGGGTGTGAGCGTGAAAGCAGAGTGGACGGCCAAATCCCAAACCAATGGAGAAGGAACTGATAATCCACTCGAGTATCACCAGCATACGAACCTTGTAAGAAAGCAGTGACAGAGGGTCCCAGACAGTCAGACACGACTGAAAGACCAAACAAGAGATATTGTGTACTTCAATGTAGCGTTGAGCTGTACCATTAAGGGTCATTGTGGGTGTGAGAGTGAAAGCAGAGTGGAAGGCCAAATCCAAAAACTTTGGAGAAGGAACTGACAATCCACTCCAGTATCACCAGCATATAAACTTTGTAAGAAAGCATTGACAGAGGGTCCCAGACAGTCAGACACGACTGAAAGACCAAACAAGAGATATTGTGTACTTCAATGAAGCTGTGAGCTATACCATTAAGGGCCATTGTGGGTGGGAGAGTGAAAGCAGAGTGGACGGACAAATCCCAAACCACTGGATAAGGTACTGACAATCCACTCCAGTATCACCAGCATACGAACCTTGTAAGAAAGCAGTGACAGAGGGTCACAGACAGTCAGACACGACCGAAAGACCAAACAAGAGATATTTTGTACATCAATGAAGCTGTGAGCTATACCATTAAGGGACATTGTTGGTGGGAGAGTGAAAGCAGAGTGGACGGCCAAATCCCAAACCACTGGAGAAGGAACTGACAATCCACTTCAGTATCACCAGCATACGAACTTTGTAAGAAAGAAGTGACAGAGGGTCCCAGACAGTCAGACACAACCGAAAGACCAAACAAGAGATATTGTGTACTTCAATGAAGCTGTGAGCTATATCATTAAGGGCCATTGTGGGTGGGAGAGTGAAAGCAGAGTGGACGGCAAAATCCCAAACCTTTGGAGAAGGAACTGACAATCCACTCCAGTATCACCAGCATACGAACCTTGTAAGAAAGCAGTGACAGAGGGTCACAGACAGTCAGACACGACTGAAAGACCAAACAAGAGATATTGTGTACTTCAATGAAGCTGGGAGCTATACTATTAAAGCCCATTGTGGGTGTGAGAGTGAAAGCAGAGTGGACGGCAAAATCCCAAACCTTTGGAGAAGGAACTGACAATCCACTCCAGTATCACCAGCATACGAACCTTGTAAGAAAGCAGTGACAGAGGGTCACAGACAGTCAGACACGACTGAAAGACCAAACAAGAGATATTGTGTACTTCAATGAATCTTTGAGCTATACCATTAAGGGCCATTGTTGGTGGGAGAGTGAAAGCAAAGTGGACGGACAAATCCCAAACCACTGGAGAAGGAACTGACAATCCACTCCAGTATAACCAGCATACGTACCTTGTAACAAAGCAGTGACAGAGGGTCCCAGACAGTCAGACACGACTGAAAGACCAAACAAGAGATATTGTGTACTTCAATGAAGCTTTGAGCTATACCATTAAGGGCCATTGTGGGTGGGAGAGTGAAAGCAGAGTGGACGGACAAATCCCAAACCACTGGAGAAGGAACTGACAATCCACTCGAGTATCACCAGCATACGAACCTTGTAAGAAAGCAGTGACAGAGGGTCACAGACAGTCAGACACGACCGAAAGACCAAACAAGAGATATTGTGTACTTTAATGAAGCTTTGAGCTATACCATTAAGGGTCATTGTGGGTGGGAGAGTGAAAGCAGAGTGGACGGCCAAATCCCAAACCACTGGAGAAGGAACTGACAATCCACTCCAGTATCACCAGCATATAAACTTTGTAAGAAAGCAGTGACACAGGGTCCCAGACAGTCAGACACGACTGAAAAACCAAACAAGAGATATTGTGTACTTCAATGAAGCTGTGAGCTATACCATTAAGGGCCATTGTTGGTGGGAGAGTGAAAGCAGAGTAGACGGCCAAATCCCAAACCACTGGAGAAGGAACTGACAATCCACTCCTGTATCACCAGCATACGAACCTTGTAAGAAGCAGTGACAGAGGGTCCCAGACAGTCAGACACGACCAAAGATCAAACAAGAGATATTGTGTACTTCAATGAAGCTGTGAGCTATACCATTAAAGGCCATTGTGGGTGGGAGAGTGAAAGCAGAGTGGACGGCCAAATTCCAAACCACTGGAGAAGGAACTGACAATCTACTCCAGTATCACCAGCATACGAACTTTGTAAGAAAGCAGTGACAGAGGGTCACAGACAGTCAGACACGACTGAAAGACCAAACAAGAGATATTGTGTACTTCAATGAAGCTGTAAACTATACCATTAAGGGCCATTGTGGGTGGGAGAGTAAAGGAAGAGTGGACGGACAAATCCCAAACCACTGGAGAAGGAACTGACAATCCACTCCGGTATCACCAGCATACGAACTTTGTAAGAAAGCAGTGACAGAGGGTCACAGACAGTCGGACACGACCGAAAGACCAAACAAGAGATATTGTCTACTTCAATGAAGCTGTGAGCTATACCATTAAGGGCCATTGTTGGTGGGAGAGTGAAAGCAGAGTGGATGGCCAAATCCCAAACCACTGGAGAAGGAACTGACAATCCACTCCAGTATCACCAGCATACGAACTTTGTAAGAAAGCAGTGACAGAGGGTCACAGACAGTCAGACACGACCGAAAGACCAAACAAGAGATAGTGTGTACTTCAATGAAGCTGTGAGCTATACCATTAAGGGCCATTGTGGGTGGGAGAGTGAAAGCAGAGTGGACGGACAAATCCCAAACCACTGGAGAAGGAGCTGACAATCCACTCGAGTATCACCAGCATACGAACCTTGTGAGAAAGCAGTGACAGAGGGTCACAGACAGTCAGACACGACTGAAAGAGCAATCAAGAGATATTGTGTACTTCAATGAAGCTTTGAGCTATACCATTAAGGGCCATTGTGGGTGTGAGAGTGAAAGCAGAGTGGACGGCCAAATCCCAAACCTTTGGAGAAGGAACTGACAATCCACTCCAGTATCACCAGCATACGAACCTTGTAAGAAAGCAGTGACAGAGGATCATAGACAGTCAGACACGACCAAAAGACCAAACAAGAGATATTGTGTACTTCAATGAAGCTGTGAGCTATACTATTAAGGGCCATTGTGGGTGTGAGAGTGAAAGCAGAGTGGACGGCCAAATCCCAAACCTTTGGAGAAGGAACTGACAATCCACTCCAGTATCACCAGCATACGAACCTTGTAAGAAAGCAGTGACAGAGGATCATAGACAGTCAGACACGACCAAAAGACCAAACAAGAGATATTGTGTACTTCAATGAAGCTGTGAGCTATACTATTAAGGGCCATTGTGGGTGGGAGAGTGAAAGCAAAGTGGACGGCCAAATCCCAAACCACTGGAGAAGGAACTGACAATCCACTCCAGTATCACCAGCATACGAACCTTGTAACAAAGCAGTGACAGAGGGTCCCAGACAGTCAGACACAACTGAAAGACCAAATAAGTGATATTGTGTACTTCAATGAAGCTCTGAGCTATACCATTAAGGGCCATTGTGGGTGGGAGAGTGAAAGCAGAGTGGACGGCCAAATCCCAAACCTTTGGAGAAGTAACTGACAATCCACTCCAGTATCACCAGCATACGAACCTTGTAAGAAAGCAGTGACAGAGGGTCCCAGACAGTCAGACACGACTGAAAGACCAAACAAGAGATATTGTGTACTTCAATTAAGCTGTGAGCTATACCATTAAGGGCCATTGTGGGTGGGAGAGTGAAAGCAGAGTGGACGGACAAATCCCAAACCACTGGAGAAGGGACTGACCATCCACTCCAGTATCACCAGCATACGAACCTTGTAAGAAAGCAGTGACAGAGGGTCACAGACAGTCAGACACAACCGAAAAAACAAACAAGAGATATTGTGTACGTCAATGAAGCTGTGAGCTATACCATTAAAGGCCATTGTTGGTGGGAGAGTGAAAGCAGAGTGGACGGCCAAATCCCAAACCACTAGAGAAGGAACTGACAATCCACTCGAGTATCACCAGCATACGAACCTTGTAAGAAAGCAGTGACAGAGGATCATAGACAGTCAGACACGACCAAAAGACCAAACAAGAGATATTGTATACTTCAATGAAGCTGTGAGCTATACCATTAGGGGCCATTGTTGGTGGGAGAGTGAAAGCAGAGTGGACGGCCAAATCCCAAACCACTGGAGAAGGAACTGACAATACACTCGAGTATCACCTGCATACGAACCTTGTAACAAAGCAGTGACAGAGGGACCCAGACAGTAAGACACGACCGAAAGACCAAACAAGAGATATTCTGTACTTCAATAAAGCTGTGAGCTATACCATTAAGGGCCATTGAGGGTGGGAGAGTAAAAGCAGAGTGGACGGACAAATCCCAAACCACTGGAGAAGGAACTGACAATCCACTCCAGTATCACCAGCATACGAACCTTGTAAGAAAGAAGTGACAGAGGGTCACAGACAGTCAGACACGATCGAAAGACCAAACAAGAGATATTGTGTACTTCAATGAAGCTGTGAGCTATACCATTAAGGGCCATTGTTGGTGGGAGAGTGAAAGCAGAGTGGACGGCCAAATCCCAAATCACTGGAGAAGGAACTGAAAATCCAGTCCAGTATCACCAGCATACGAACTTTGTAAGAAAGCAGTGACAGAGGGTCCCAGACAGGCAGACACGACTGAAAGACCAAACAAGAGATATTGTGTACTTCAATGAAGCTATGAGCTATACCATTAAGGGCCGTTGTGGGTGTGAGAGTGAAAGCAGAGTGGACGGCCAAATCCCAAACCTTTGGAGAAGGAACTGACAATCCACTCGAGTAATACAAGCATACGAACCTTGTAAGAAAGCAGTGACAGAGGGTCACAGACAGTCAGACACGACTGAAAGACCAAACAAGAGATATTGTGTACTTCAATGAAGCTGTGAGCTATACCATTAAGGGCCATTGTGGGTGGGAGAGTGAAAGCAAAGTGGACGGACAAATCCCAAACCACTGGAGAAGGAACTGACAATCCACTCGAGTATCACCAGCATACGAACCTTGTAAGAAAGCAGTGAAAGAGGGTCCCAGACAGGCAGACACAACTGAAAGAACAAACAAGAGATATTGTGTACTTCAATGAAGCTTTGAGCTATACCATTAAGGGCCATTGTGGGTGTGAGAATGAAAGCAGAGTGGATGGCCAAATCCCAAACCATTGGAGAAGTAACTGACAATCCACTCCAGTATCACCAGCATACGAACCTTGTAAGAAAGCAGTGACAGAGGGTCACAGACAGTCAGACACGACCGAAAGACCAAACAAGAGGTATTGTATACTTCAATGAAGCTGTGAGCTATACCATTAAGGGTCATTGTGGTTTGAAGAGTGAAAGCAGAGTGGACGGCCAAATCCCAAACCACTGGAGAAGGAACTGACAATCCACTCCAGTATCACCACCATACAAACTTTATAAGAAAGCAGTGACAGAGGGTCACAGACAGTCAGACACAACTGAAAGACAAAACAAGAGATATTGTGTACTTCAATGAAGCTGTGAGCTATACCATTAAGGGCCATTGTGGGTGAGAGAGTGAAAGCAGAGTGGACGAACAAATTCCAAACCACTAGAGAAGGTACTGACCATCCACTCCAGTATCACCAGCATACGAACCTTGTAAGAAAGCAGTGACAGAGGGTCACAGACAGTCAGACACGACCGAAAGAACAAACAAGAGATATGTGTACGTCAATGAAGCTGTGAGCTATACCATTAAAGGCCTTTGGTGGTGGGAGAGTGAAAGCAGAGTGGACGGCCCAATCCCAAACCACTGGAGAAGGAACTGACAATCCACTCCAGTATCACCAGCATACGAACTTTGTAAGAAAGCAGTGACAGAGGGTCCCAGACAGTCAGACACGACCGAAAGACCAAACAAGAGATATTGTGTACTTCAATGAAGCTGTGAGCTATACCATTAAAGGGCATTGTGGGTGGGAGAGTGAAAGTAGAGTGGACGGCCAAATGCCAAACCACTGGAGAAGGAAGTGACAATCCACTCTAGTATCACCAGCATTTGAACCTTGTAAGAAAGCAGTTACAGAGGTTTACAGACAGTCAGACACGACCGAAAGAACAAACAAGAGATATTGTGTACGTCAATGAAGCTGTGAGCTATACCATTAAAGGCCTTTGGTGGTGGGAGAGTGAAAGCAGAGTGGACGGCCAAATCCCAAACCACTGGAGAAGGAACTGACAATCCACTCCAGTATCACCAGCATACGAACTTTGTAAGAAAGCAGTGACAGAGGGTCCCAGACAGTCAGACACGACCGAAAGACCAAACAAGAGATATTGTGTACTTCAATGAAGCTGTAAACTATACCATTAAGGGCCATTATGGGTGGGAGAGTAAAGGAAGAGTGGACGGACAAATCCCAAACTACTGGAAAAGGAACTGACAATCCACTCCAGTATCACCAGCATACGAACCTTGTAAGAAAGCAGTGACAGAGGGTCACAGACAGTCACACACGACCGAAAGACCAAACAAGAGATATTGTCTACTTCAATGAAGCTGTGAGCTATACCATTAAGGGCCATTGTGGGTGGGAGAGTGAAAGCAGAGTGGACGGACAAATCCCAAACCACTGGAGAAGGAGCTGACAATCCACTCGAGTATCACCAGCATACGAACCTTGTAAGAAAGCAGTGACAGAGGGTCACAGACAGTCAGACACGACTGAAAGACCAAACAAGAGATATTGTGTACTTCAATGAAGCTTTGAGCTATACCATTAAGGGCCATTGTGGGTGTGAGAGGGAAAGCAGAGTGGACGGCCAAATCCCAAAACTTTGGAGAAGGAACTGACAATCCACTCCAGTATCACCAGCATACGATCCTTGTAAGAAAGCAGTGACAGAGGGTCACAGTCAGACACGACCGAAAGACCAAACAAGAGATATTGTGTACTTCAATGAAGCTGTGAGCTATACCATTAAAGGCCTTTGGTGGTGGGAGAGTGAAAGCAGAGTGGACGGCCAAATCCCAAACCACTGGAGAAGGAACTGACAATCCACTCGAGTATCACCAGCATACGAACCTTGTAAAATAGCAGTGACAGAGGGTCCCAGACAGTCAGACACGACCAAAAGACCAAACAAGAGATATTGTGTACTTCAATGAAGATGTGAGCTATACTATTAAGTGCCATTGTGGGTGGGAGAGTGAAAGCAGAGTGGACGGCCAAATCCCAAATCACTGGAGAAGGAACTGAAAATCCAGTCCAGTATCACCAGCATACGAACTTTGTAAGAAAGCAGTGACAGAGGGTCCCAGACAGTCAGACACGACCGAAAGACCAAACAAGAGATATTGTGTACTTCAATGAAACTGTGAGCTATACCATTAAGGGCCGTTGTGGGTGTGAGAGTGAAAGCAGAGTGGACGGCCAAATCCCAAACCTTTGGAGAAGGAACTGACAATCCACTCGAGTATCACCAGCATACGAACCTTGTAAGAAAGCAGTGACAGAGGGTCACAGACAGTCAGACACGACTGAAAGACCAAACAAGAGATATTGTGTACTTCAATGAAGCTGTGAGCTATACCATTAAGGGCCATTGTGGGTGGGAGAGTGAAAGCAAAGTGGACGGACAAATCCCAAACCACTGGAAAAGGTACTGACAATCCACTCCAGTATCACCAGCAGAGTGGACGGACAAATCCCAAACCACTGGAGAAGGAACTGACAATCCACTCGAGTATCACCAGCATACGAACCTTGTAAGAAAGCAGTGACAGAGGGTCCCAGACAGGCAGACACAACTGAAAGACCAAACAAGAGATATTGTGTACTTCAATGAAGCTTTGAGCTATACCATTAAGGGCCATTGTGGGTGTGAGAGTGAAAGCAGAGTGGACGGCCAAATCCCAAACCATTGGAGAAGTAACTGACAATCCACTCCAGTATCACCAGCATACGAACTTTGTAAGAAAGCAGTGACAGAGGGTCACAGACAGTCAGACACGACCGAAAGACCAAACAAGAGGTATTGTATACTTCAATGAAGCTGTGAGCTATACCATTAAGGGTCATTATGGTTTGGAGAGTGAAAGCAGAGTGGACGGCCAAATCCCAAACCACTGGAGAAGGAACTGACAATCCACTCCAGTATCACCACCATACAAACTTTATAAGAAAGCAGTGACAGAGGGTCCCAGACAGTCAGACACAACTGAAAGACCAAACAAGAGATATTGTGTACTTCAATGAAGCTGTGAGCTATACCATTAAGGGCCATTGTGGGTGGGAGAGTGAAAGCAGAGTGGACGAACAAATTCCAAACCACTAGAGAAGGTACTGACCATCCACTCCAGTATCACCAGCATACGAACCTTGTAAGAAAGCAGTGACAGAGGGTCACAGACAGTCAGACACGACCGAAAGAACAAACAAGAGATATTGTGTATGTCAATGAAGCTGTGAGCTATACCATTAAAGGCCTTTGGTGGTGGGAGAGTGAAAGCAGAGTGGACGGCCAAATCCCAAACCACTGGAGAAGGAACTGACAATCCACTCCAGTATCACCAGCATACGAACTTTGTAAGAAAGCAGTGACAGAGGGTCACAGACAGTCAGACACGATCGAAAGACCAAACAAGAGATATTGTCTACTTCAATGAAGCTGTGAGCTATACCATTAAGGGCCATTGTTGGTGGGAGAGTGAAAGCAGAGTGGATGGCCAAATCCCAAACCACTGGAGAAGGAACTGACAATCCACTCCAGTATCACCAGCATACGAACTTTGTAAGAAAGCAGTGACAGAGGGTCCCAGACAGTCAGACACGACCGAAATACCAAACAAGAGATATTGTGTACTTCAATGAAGCTGTGAGCTATACCATTAAGGGCCATTGTTGGTGGGAGAGTGAAAGCAGAGTGGAGGGACGAATCCCAAACCACTGGAGAAGGAAGTGACAATCCACTCCAGTATCACCAGCATACGAACCTTGTAAGAAAGCAGTGACAGAGGGTCACAGACAGTCAGACTCGACTGAAAGACCAACAAGAGATATTGTGTACTTCAATGAAGCTGTGAGCTATACTATTAAGGGCCATTGTGGGTGGGAGAGTGAAAGCAGAGTGGACGGACGAATCCCAAACCACTGGAGAAGAAGGTGACAATCCACTCCAGTATTACCAGCATATGAACCTTGTAAGAAAGCAGTTACAGAGGTTTACAGACAGTCAGACACGACCGAAAGAACAAACAAGAGATATTATGTACGTCAATGAAGCTGTGAGCTATATCATTAAAGGCCTTTGGTGGTGGGAGAGTGAAAGCAGAGTGGACGGCCAAATCCCAAACCACTGGAGAAGGAACTGACAATCCACTCCAGTATCACCAGCATACGAACTTTGTAAGAAAGCAGTGACAGAGGGTCCCAGACAGTCAGACACGACCGAAAGACCAAACAAGAGATATTGTGTACTTCAATGAAGCTGTAAACTATACCATTAAGGGCCATTGTGGGTGGGAGAGTAAAGGAAGAGTGGACGGACAAATCCCAAACTACTGGAAAAGGAACTGACAATCCACTCCAGTATCACCAGCATACGAACCTTGTAAGAAAGCAGTGACAGAGGGTCACAGACAGTCAGACACGACCGAAAGACCAAACAAGAGATATTGTCTACTTCAATGAAGCTGTGAGCTATACCATTAAGGGCCATTGTGGGTGGGAGAGTGAAAGCAGAGTGGACGGACAAATCCCAAACCACTGGAGAAGGAACTGACAATCCACTCGAGTATCACCAACATACGAACCTTGTAAGAAAGCAGTGACAGAGGGTCACAGACAGTCAGACACGACTGAAAGACCAAACAAGAGATATTGTGTACTTCAATGAAGCTTTGACCTATACCATTAAGGGCCATTGTGGGTGTGAGAGGGAAAGCAGAGTGGACGGCCAAATCCCAAACCTTTGGAGAAGGAACTGAAAATCCACTACAGTATCACCAGCATACGAACCTTGTAAGAAAGAAGTGACAGAGGG
Source organism: Discoglossus pictus (assembly GCA_027410445.1). Lineage (NCBI taxonomy): Eukaryota > Metazoa > Chordata > Amphibia > Anura > Alytidae > Discoglossus > Discoglossus pictus. The sequence continues at coordinate 409,036,771 of CM050163.1, read as the reverse complement.
TCACAGACAGTCAGACTCGACTGAAAGACCAACAAGAGGTATTGTGTACTTCAATGAAGCTGTGAGCTATACTATTAAGGGCCATTGTGGGTGGGAGAGTGAAAGCAGAGTGGACGGACAAATCCTAAACCACTGGAGAAGGAACTGACAATCCACTCGAGTATCACCAGCATACGAACCTTGTAAGAAAGCAGTGACAGAGGGTCACAGACAGTCAGACACGACCGAAAGACCAAACAAGAGATATTGTGTACTTCAATGAAGCTGTGAGCTATACCATTAAGGGCCATTGTGGGTGGGAGAGTGAAAGCAGAGTGGACGGCCAAATCCCAAACCACTGGAGAAGGAACTGACAATCCACTCGAGTATCACCAGCATACAAACCTTGTAAGAAAGCAGTGACAGAGGGTCCCAGACAGTCAGACACGACTGAAAGACCAAACAAGAGATATTGTGTACTTCAATGAAGCTGTGAGCTATACCATTAAGGGCCATTGTGGGTGGGAGAGTGAAAGCAGAGTGGACGGCCAAATCCCAAACCACTGGAGAAGGAACTGACAATCCACTCCAGTATCACCAGCATACGAACCTTGTAAGAAAGCAGTGACAGAGGGTCACAGACAGTCAGACACGACCGAAAGACCAAACAAGAGATATTGTGTACTTCAATGAAGCTGTGAGCTATACCATTAAGGGCCATTGTTGGTGGGAGAGTGAAAGCAGAGTGGACGGCCAAATCCCAAACCACTGGAGAAGGAACTGACAATCCACTCGAGTATCACCAGCATACGAACCTTGTAAGAAAGCAGTGACAGAGGGTCACAGACAGTCAGACACGACTGAAAGACCAAACAAGAGATATTGTGTACTTCAATGAAGCTGTGAGCTATACCATTAAGGGCCATTGTGGGTGGGAGAGTGAAAGCAGAGTGGACGGCCAAATCCCAAACCTTTGGAGAAGGAACTGACAATCCACTCCAGTATCACCAGCATACGAACCTTGTAAGAAAGCAGTGACAGAGGGTCACAGACAGTCAGACACGACTGAAAGACCAAACAAGAGATATTGTGTACTTCAATGAAGCTGTGAGCTATACCATTAAGGGCCATTGTGGGTGGGAGAGTGAAAGCAGAGTGGACGGACAAATCCCAAACCACTGGAGAAGGAACTGACAATCCACTCGAGTATCACCAGCATACGAACCTTGTAAGAAAGCAGTGACAGAGGGTCCCAGACAGTCAGACACGACTGAAAGACCAAACAAGAGATATTGTGTACTTCAATGAAGCTGTGAGCTATACCATTAAGGGCCATTGTGGGTGGGAGAGTGAAAGCAGAGTGGACGGCCAAATCCCAAACCACTGGAGAAGGAACTGACAATCCACTCGAGTATCACCAGCATACGAACCTTGTAAGAAAGCAGTGACAGAGGGTCCCAGACAGTCAGACACGACCTGAAAGACCAAACAAGAGATATTGTGTACTTCAATGAAGCTGTGAGCTATACCATTAAGGGCCATTGTGGGTGGGAGAGTGAAAGCAGAGTGGACGGCCAAATCCCAAACCACTGGAGAAGGAACTGACAATCCACTCGAGTATCACCAGCATACGAACCTTGTAAGAAAGCAGTGACAGAGGGTCACAGACAGTCAGACACGACTGAAAGACCAAACAAGAGATATTGTGTACTTCAATGAAGCTGTGAGCTATACCATTAAGGGCCATTGTGGGTGGGAGAGTGAAAGCAGAGTGGACGGCCAAATCCCAAACCACTGGAGAAGGAACTGACAATCCACTCCAGTATCACCAGCATACGAACCTTGTAAGAAAGCAGTGACAGAGGGTCACAGACAGTCAGACACGACCGAAAGACCAAACAAGAGATATTGTGTACTTCAATGAAGCTGTGAGCTATACCATTAAGGGCCATTGTGGGTGGGAGAGTGAAAGCAGAGTGGACGGCCAAATCCCAAACCACTGGAGAAGGAACTGACAATCCACTCCAGTATCACCAGCATACGAACCTTGTAAGAAAGCAGTGACAGAGGGTCCCAGACAGTCAGACACGACTGAAAGACCAAACAAGAGATATTGTGTACTTCAATGAAGCTGTGAGCTATACCATTAAGGGCCATTGTGGGTGGGAGAGTGAAAGCAGAGTGGACGACAAATCCAAACCACTGAGAAGGTACTGACATCCACTCCAGTATCACCAGCATACGAACCTTGTAAGAAAGCAGTGACAGAGGTCACAGACAGTCAGACACGACCAAAACCAAACAAGAGATATTGTACTTCAATGAAGCTGTGAGCTATACCATTAAGGGCATTGTGGGTGGGAGAGTGAAAGCAGAGTGGACGGCAAATCCCAAACCACTGGAGAAGGAATGACAATCCACTCCAGTATCACCAGCATACGAACCTTGTAAGAAAGCAGTGACAGAGGTCAGACAGTCAGACACGACTGAAAGACCAAACAAGAGATAATTGTGTACTTCAATGAAGCTGTGAGCTATACCATTAAGGGCCATTGTGGGTGGAGAGTGAAAGCAGAGTGGACGGACAAATCCCAAACCACTGGAGAAGGAACTGACAATCCACTCCAGTATCACCGCATACGAACCTGTAAGAAAGCAGTGACAGAGGGTCACAGACAGTCAGACACGACTGAAAGACCAAACAAGAGATATTGTGTACTTCAATGAAGCTTGAGCTATACCATTAAGGCCATTGTGGTGGTGAGAGGAAAGCAGAGTGGACGGCCAAATCCCAAACCTGGAGAAGGAACTGAAATCCACTCCTATCATCACAACTAACCTTGTAAGAAAGCAGTGACAGAGGGTCACAGACAGTCAGACCGACTGAAAGACCAAACAAGAGATATTGTGTACTTCAATGAAGCTTTGAGCTATACCATTAAGGGCCATTGTGGGTGGGAGAGTGAAAGCAGAGTGGACGGCCAAATCCCAAACCTGGAGAAGGACTGACAATCCACTCCAGTATCACCAGCATACAACCTTGTAAGAAAGCAGTGACAGAGGGTCACAGACAGTCAGACACACACTAAAGAACCAAACAAGAGATATTTGTACTTCAATGAAGCTGTGAGCTATACCATTAAGGGCCATTGTGGTGTGAGAGTGAAAGCAGAGTGGACGGCCAAATCCCAAACCACTGGAGAAGGAACTGACAATCCACTCCAGTATCACCTGCATACGAACCTTGTAAGAAAGCAGTGACAAGAGGTCACAGACAGTCAGACACGACTGAAAGACCAAACAAGAGATATTGTGTACTTCAATGAAGCTTGAGCTATACCATTAAGGGCATTGTGGTGGAGAGTGAAAGCAGAGTGGACGCCAAATCCCAAACCACTGGAGAAGGAACTGACAATCCACTCCAGTATCACCAGCATACAACCTTGTAAGAAAGCAGTGACAGAGGGTCCCAGACAGTCAGACACGACTGAAAGACCAAACAAGTAGTTTGTACTTCAATGAAGCTGTGAGCTATACCATTAAGGCCATTGTGGTGGGAGAGTGAAAGCAGAGTGGACGGCCAAATCCCAAACCACTGGAGAAGGAACTGACATCCACTCCAGTATCACCAGCATACAACTTTATAAGAAAGCAGTGACAGAGGGTCCCAGACAGTCAGACACGACTGAAAGACCAAACAAGAGATATTGTGTACTTCAATGAAGCTGTGAGCTATACCATTAAGGGCCATTGTGGGTGGGAGAGTGAAAGCAGAGTGGACACAAATCCAAACCACTGGAGAAGGAACTGACAATCCACTCCAGTATCACCAGCATACGAACCTTGTAAGAAAGCAGTGACAGAGGGTCACAGACAGTCAGACACGACCGAAAGACCAAACAAGAGATATTGTGTACTTCAATGAAGCTGTGAGCTATACCATTAAGGGCCATTGTGGGTGGAGAGTAGAAAGCAGAGTGGACGGCCAAATCCCAAACCACTGGAGAAGAAGTGACAATCCACTCCAGTATCACCAGCATACGAACCTTGTAAGAAAGCAGTGACAGAGGTCCGACAGTCAGACACGACTGAAAGACCAAACAAGAGATATTGTGTACTTCAATAAGCTGTGAGCTATACCATTAAGGGCCATTTGTGGGTGGGAGAGTGAAAGCAGAGTGGACGGACAAATCCCAAACCACTGGAGAAGGAACTGACAATCCACTCCAGTATCACCAGCATACGAACCTTGTAAGAAAGCAGTGACAGAGGGTCACAGACAGTCAGACACGACTGAAAGACCAAACAAGAGATATTGTGTACTTCAATGAAGCTTGAGCTATACCATTAAGGGCCATTGTGGTGTGAGAGGAAAGCAGATGGACGGCCAAATCCCAAACTGGAGAAGGAACTGAAATCCACTCCAGATCACAGCATACAACCTTGTAAGAAAGCAGTGACAGAGGGTCACAGACAGTCAGACACGACTGAAAGACCAAACAAGAGATATTGTGTACTTCAATGAAGCTGTGAGCTATACCATTAAGGGCCATTGTGGGTGGAGAGTGAAAGCAGAGTGGACGGACAAATCCAAACCACTGGAGAAGGAACTGACAATCCACTCGAGTATCACCAGCATACGAACCTTGTAAGAAAGCAGTGACAGAGGGTCCAGACAGTCAGACACAACTGAAAGATCCAAACAAGAGATATTGTGTACTTCAATGAAGCTTTGAGCTATACCATTAAGGGCACTTGTGGGTGTGAGAGTGAAAGCCAGAGTGGACGGCCAAATCCCAAACCTTTGGAGAAGGAACTGACAACCGACTCCAGTATCACCAGCATACGGATCCTTGTATGAAAGCAGTGACGAGTGTCCCAGACAGTCAGACACGACCGAAAGACCAAACAAGAGGTTTTGTATCCTTCAATGCAGCTGTGTAGCTATACCATTAAGGGTCATTGTGGTTTTGGAGAGTGAAGCAGAGTGGACGGCCAAATCCCAAACCACTGGAGAGGAACTGACAATCACTCCAGTATCACCAGCATACAAACTTTATAAGAAAGCAGTAGAAAGAGGGTCACCCACCCGGACAGTCCAGACACGACTGGAAAGACCAAACAGAGATTATTGTGTACTCAATGAAGCTGTGAGCTATACCATTAAGGGCCATTGTGGGTGGGAGAGTGAAAGCAGAGTGGACAAACAAATTCCAAAACCACTAGAGAAGGTACTGACCATCCACTCCAGTATCACCAGCATACGAACTTTGTAAGAAAGACAGTGACAGAGGGTCACAGACAGTCAGGAACGACCAATAAGACCAAACAAGAGATATTGTGTACTTCAATGAAGCTGTGAGCTATACCATTAAAGGGCATTGTGGGTGGGGAGAGTGAAAGCAGAGTGGACGGCAAAATCCCAAACCACTGGAGAAGAAGTGACAATCCACTCCAGTATCCACCAGCATACGAACCTTGTAAGAAGCAGTGACAGAGGTTTACAGACAGTCAGACACGACTGAAAGACCAAACAAGAATATTGTCTACTTCAATGAAGCTGTGAGCTATACCATTAAGGGCCATTGTGGGTGTTAGAGTGAAAGCAAGAGTGGACGGACAAAATCCCAAACCACTGGAGAAGGAACTGACAATCCACTCCAGTATCACCAGCATACGAACCTTGTAAGAAAGCAGTGAAAGAGGGTCACAGACAGTCAGACACGACTGAAAGACCAAACAAGGACATTGTGTACTTCAATGAAGCTTTGAGCTATACCATTAAGGGCCATTGTGGGTGTGAGAGGAAAGCAGAAGTGGACAGGCCAAATCCCCAAACCTTTGGAGAAGGAACTGAAAATCCACTCCAGAATCATCAGCATACTAACCTTGTAAGAAAGCAGTGACAGAGGGTCACAGACAGTCAGACTCGACTGAAAGACCAACAAGAAATATTGTGTACTTCAATGAAGCTTTGAGCTATACCATTAAGGGCCATTGTGGGTGTGATAGTGAAAGCAGAGTGGACGGCCAAATCCCAAACCTTTGGAGAAGGAACTGACAATCCACTCCAGTATCACCAGCATACGAACCTTGTAAGAAAGCAGTGACAGAGTGTCACCAGACAGTCAGACACGACCGAAAGACCAAACAAGAGGTTTTGTATACTTCAATGAAGCTGTGAGCTATACCATTAAGGGTCATTGTGGTTTGGAGAGTGAAAGCAGAGTGGACGGCCAAATCCCAAACCACTGGAGAAGGAACTGACAATCCACTCCAGTATCACCTGCATAAAAACTTTATAAGAAAGCAGTGAAAGAGGGTCCCAGACAGGCAGACACAACTGAAAGACCAAACAAGAGATATTGTGTACTTCAATGAAGCTTTGAGCTATACCATTAAGGGCCATTGTGGTGTGAGAGTGGAAAGCAGAGTGGTCGGACCAAATCCCAAACCTTTGGAGAAGGAACTGACAATCCACTCCAGTATCACCAGCATACGAACCTTGTAAGAAAGCAGTGACAGAGTGTCACAGACAGTCAGACACGACCGAAAGACCAAACAAGAGGTTTTGTATACTTCAATGAAGCTGTGAGCTATACCATTAAGGGTCATTGTGGTTTGGAGAGTGAAAGCAGAGTGGACGGCCAAATCCCAAACCACTGGAGAAGGAACTGACAATCCACTCCAGTATCACCTGCATACAAACTTTATAAGAAAGCAGTGAAAGAGGGTCCCAGACAGTCAGACACGACTGAAAGACCAAACAATAGATATTGTGTACTTCAATGAAGCTGTGAGCTATACCATTAAGGGCCATTGTGGGTGGGAGAGTGAAAGCAGAGTGGACAAACAAATTCCAAACCACTAGAGAAGGTACTGACCATCCACTCCAGTATCACCAGCATACGAACTTTGTAAGAAAGCAGTGACAGAGGGTCACAGACAGTCAGACACGACCGAAAGACCAAACAAGAGATATTGTGTACTTCAATGAAGCTGTGAGCTATACCATTAAAAGGGCATTGTGGGTGGGAGAGTGAAAGCAGAGTGGACGGCCAAATCCCAAACCACTGGAGAAGGAAGTGACAATCCACTCCAGTATCACCAGCATACGAACCTTGTAAGAAAGCAGTGACAGAGGTTTACAGACAGTCAGACACGACTGAAAGACCAAACAAGAGATATTGTCTACTTCAATAAAGCTGTGATTGTATACCATTAAGGGCCATTGTGGGTGGGAGAGTGAAAGCAGAGTGGACGGACAAATCCCAAACCACTGGAGAAGGAACTGACAATCCACTCGAGTATCACCAGCATACGAACCTTGTAAGAAAGCAGTGACAGAGGGTCACAGACAGTCAGACACGACTGAAAGACCAAACAAGAGATATTGTGTACTTCAATGAAGCTTGAGCTATACCATTAAGGGCCATTGTGGGTGTGAGAGGAAAGCAGAGTGGACGGCCAAATCCCAAACCTTTGGAGAAGGAACTGAAATCCACTCCAGTATCACCAGCATACTAACCTTGTAAGAAAGCAGTGACAGAGGGTCACAGACAGTCAGACACGACTGAAAGACCAAACAAGAGATATTGTGTACTTCAATGAAGCTTGAGCTATACCATTAAGGGCCATTGTGGGTGGGAGAGTGAAAGCAGAGTGGAACGGCCAAATCCCAAACCACTGGAGAAGGTTGACAATCCACTCCAGTATCACCAGCATACAACCTTGTAAGAAAGGCAGTGACAGAGTGTCCACAGACAGTCTGAGACACGACCGAAAGACCAACAAGAGGTATGTATACTTCAATGAAGCTGTGAGCTATACCATTAAGGGTCATTGTGGTTTGGAGAGTGAAAGCAGAGTGGACGGCCAATATCCCAAACCACTGGAGAAGGAACTGACAATCCACTCCAGTATCACCAGCATACAAACTTTATAGAAAGCAGTGAAAGAGGGTCCAGGACAGTCAGACCACGACTGAAAGACCAAGACAAGATAATTATTGTGTACTTTCAATGAAGCTGTGAGCTATACCTATTAAGGGGCATTGTGGGTGGGAGAGTGAAAGCAGAGTAGACGAACAAATTCCAACCACTAGAGAAGGTACTGACATCCACTCCAGTATCACCAGCCATACGAACTTTGTAAGAAAAGCAGTGGACAGAGGGTCACAGACAGTCAGACACGACCGAAATAACAAACAAGAGATATTGTGTACTTCAATGAAGCTGTGAGCTATACCATTAAAGGGCATTGTGGGTGGGAGAGTGAAAGCAGAGTGGACGGCTAAATCCCAAACCACTGGAGAAGGAAGTGACAATCCACTCCAGTATCACCAGCATACGAACCTTGTAAGAAAGCAGTGACAGAGGTTTACAGACAGTCAGACACGACCAAAAGACCAAACAAGAGATATTGTCTACTTCAATGAAGCTGTGAGCTATACCATTAAGGGCCATTGTGGGTGGGAGAGTGAAAGCAGAGTGGGACGGGACAAATCCCAAACCACTGGAGAAGGAACTGACAATCGACTCGAGTATCACCAGCATACGAACCTTGTAAGAAAGCAGTGACAGAGGGTCACAGAAGTCAGACACGACTGAAAGACCAAACAAGAGATATTGTGTACTTCAATGAAGCTTTGAGCTATACCATTAAGGGCCATTGTGGGTGTGGAGAGGGAAAGCAGAGTGGACGGCCCAAATCCCAAACCTTTGGAGAAGGAACTGAAAATCCACTCCAGTATCATCAGCATACTAACCTTGTAAGAAAAGCAGTGACAGAGGGTCACAGACAGTCAGACTCGACTGAAAGACCACAAGAGATATTGTGTACTTCAATGAAGCTTTGAGCTCTACTATTAAGGGCCATTGTGGGTGGGAGAGTGAAAGCAGAGTGGACGGACAAATCCTAAACCACTGGAGAAGGAACTGACAATCCACTCGAGCATCACCAGCATACGAACCTTGTAAGAAAGCAGTGACAGAGGGTCCCAGACAGTCAGACACGACTGAAAGACCAAACAAGAGATATTATGTATTTCAATGAAGCTGTGAGCTATACCATTAAGGGCCATTGTGGGTGGGAGAGTGAAAGCAGAGTGAACGGCCAAATCCCACACCACTGGAGAATGTACTGACAATCCACTCGAGTATCACCAGCATACAAACCTTGTAAGAAAGCAGTGACAGAGGGTCCCAGACAGTCAGACACGACTGAAAAACCAAACAAGAGATATTGTGTACTTCAATGAAGCTTTGAGCTATACCATTTAAGGGCATTGTGGGTGTGATAGTGAAAGCAGAGTGGACGGCCAAATCCCAAACCTTTGGAGAAGGAACTGACAATCAACTCCAGTATCACCAGCATATCGAACCTTGTAAGAAAAGCAGTGACAGAGTGTCACAGACGAGTCAACACGACCGAAAGACCAAACAAGAGGTTTTGTATACTTCAATGAAGCTGTGAGCTATACCATTAAGGGTCATTGTGGTTTGGAGAGTGAAAGCAGAGTGGACGGCCAAATCCAAACCACTGGAGAAGGAAACTGACAATCCACTCCAGTATCACCTGCATACAAACTTTATAAGAAATCCAGTGAAAGAGGGTCCCAGACAGTCAGACACGACTGAAAGACCAAACAATAGATATTGTGTACTTTCAATGAAGCTGTGAGCTATACCATTAAGGGCCATTGTGGGTGGGAGAGTGAAAGCAGAGTAGACGAACAAATTCCAAACCACTAGAGAAGGTACTGACCATCCACCTCCAGTATCACCAGCATACGAACTTTGTAAGAAAGCAGTGACAGAGGGTCACAGACAGTCAGACACGACCGAAAGACCAAACAAGAGATATTGTTGTACTTCAATGAAGCTGTGAGCTATACCATTAAAGGGCATTGTGGTGGGAGAGTGAAAGCAGAGTGGACGGCTAAATCCCAACCACTGGAGAAGGAAGTGACAATCCACTCCAGTATCACCAGCATACGAACCTTGTAAGAAAGCAGTGACAGAGGTTTACAGACAGTCAGACACGACCAAAAGACGAAACAAGAGATATTGTCTACTTCAATGAAGCTGTGAGCTATACCATTAAGGGCCATTGTGGGTGGGAGAGTGAAAGCAGAGTGGACGGACAAATCCCAAACCACTGGAGAAGGAACTGACAATCGACTCGAGTATCACCAGCATACGAACCTTGTAAGAAAGCAGTGACAGAGGGTCACAGAGTCAGAACACGACTGAAAGACCAAACAAGAGGATATTGTGTACTTCAATGAAGTCTTTGGAGCTATAACCATTAAGGGCCATTGTGGGTGTGAGAGGGAAAGCAGAGTGGAACGGCAAAATCCCAAACCTTTGGAGAAGGAACAGAAAATCCACTCCAGTATCATCAGCATACTAACCTTGTAAGAAAGCAGTGACAGAGGGTCACAGACAGTCAGACTCGACTGAAAGACAAACAAGAGATATTGTTGTACTTCAATGAAGCTTTGAGCTATTACCATTTAAGGGCCATTGTGGGTGGGAGAGTGAAAGCAGAAGTGAACGGCCCAAATCCCACACCACTGGAGAAGGTACTGACAATCCACTCGAGTATCACCAGCATACAAACCTTGTAAGAAAGCAGTGACAGAGGGTCCCAGACAGGTCAGACACGACTGAAAAACCAAACAAGAGATATTGTGTACTTCAATGAAGCTTTGAGCTATACCATTAAGGGCCATTGGTGGTTGTGATAGTGAAAGCAGATGTGGACGGCCAAATCCCAAACCTTTGGAGAAGGAACTGACAATCCACTCCAGTATCACCAGCATACGAACCTTGTAAGAAAGCAGTGACAGAGTGTCACAGACAGTCAGACACGACCGAAAGACCAAACAAGAGGTTTTGTATACTTCAATGAAGCTGTGAGCTATACCATTAAGGGTCATTGTGGTTTGGAGAGTGAAAGCAGAGTGGACGGCCAAATCCCAAACCACTGGAGAAGGAACTGTAAAATCCACTCCAGTATCACCTACATACAAACTTTATAAGAAAGCAAGTGAAAGAGGGTCCCAGACAGTCAGACACGACTGAAAGACCAAACAAATAGATATTGTGTACTTCAATGAAGCTGTGAGCTATACCATTAAGGGCCATTGTGGGTGGGAGAGTGAAAGCAGAGTGGACAAACAAATTTCAAACCACTAGAGAAGGTACTGACCATCCACTCCAGTATCACCAGCATACGAACTTTGTAAGAAAGCAGTGACAGAGGGTCACAGACAGTCAGACATGACCGAAAGACCAAACAAGAGATATTGTGTACTTCAATGAAGCTGTGAGCTATACCATTAAGGGCTACTGTGGGTGGGAGAGTGAAAGCAGAGTGGACGGACAAATCCCAAACCACTGGAGAAGGAACTGACAATCCACTCCAGTATCACCAGCATACGAACCTTGTAAGAAAGCAGTGAAAGAGGGTCACAGACAGTCAGACACGACTGAAAGACCAAACAAGAGATATTGTGTACTTCAATGAAGCTTTGAGCTATACCATTAAGGGCCATTGTGGGTGGGAGAGGGAAAGCAGAGTGGACGGCCAAATCCCAAACCTTTGGAGAAGGAACTGAAAATCCACTCCAGTATCATCAGCATACTAACCTTGTAAGAAAGCAGTGACAGAGGGTCACAGACAGTCAGACTCGACTGAAAGACCAACAAGAAATATTGTGTACTTCAATGAAGCTTTGAGCTATACTATTAAGGGCCATTGTGGGTGGGAGAGTGAAAGCAGAGTGGACGGACAAATCCTAAACCACTGGAGAAGGAACTGATAATCCACTCGAGCATCACCAGCATACGAACCTTGTAAGAAAGCAGTGACAGAGGGTCCCAGACAGTCAGACACGACTGAAAGACCAAACAAGAGATATTATGTATTTCAATGAAGCTGTGAGCTATACCATTAAGGGCCATTGTGGGTGGGAGAGTGAAAGCAGAGGGGACGGCCAAATCCCACACCACTGGAGAAGGTACTGACAATCCACTCGAGTATCACCAGCATACAAACCTTGTAAGAAAGCAGTGACAGAGGGTCCCAGACAGTCAGACACGACTGAAAAACAAAACAAGAGATATTGTGTACTTCAATGAAGCTTTGAGCTATACCATTAAGGGCCATTGTGGGTGTGAGAGTGAAAGCAGAGTGGACGGCCAAATCCCAAAACTTTGGAGAAGGAACTGACAATCCACTCCAGTATCACCAGCATACGAACCTTGTAAGAAAGCAGTGACAGAGTGTCACAGACAGTCAGACACGACCGAAAGACCAAACAAGAGGTATTGTATACTTCAATGAAGCTGTGAGCTATACCATTAAGGGTCTTTGTGGTTTGGAGAGTGAAAGCAGAGTGGACGGCCAAATCCCAAACCACTGGAGAAGGAACTGACAATCCACTCCAGTATCACCAGCATACAAACTTTATAAGAAAGCAGTGAAAGAGGGTCCCAGACAGTCAGACACGACTGAAAGACCAAACAAGAGATATTGTGTACTTCAATGAAGCTGTGAGCTATACCATTAAGGGCCATTGTGGGTGGGAGAGTGAAAGCAGAGTAGACGAACAAATTCCAAACCACTAGAGAAGGTACTGACCATCCACTCCAGTATCACCAGCATACGAACTTTGTAAGAAAGCAGTGACAGAGGGTCACAGACAGTCAGACACGACCGAAAGACCAAACAAGAGATATTGTGTACTTCAATGAAGCTGTGAGCTATACCATTAAAGGGCATTGTGGGTGGGAGAGTGAAAGCAGAGTGGACGGCCAAATCCCAAACCACTGGAGAAGGAAGTGACAATCCACTCCAGTATCACCAGCATACGAACCTTGTAAGAAAGCAGTGACAGAGGTTTACAGACAGTCAGACACGACCAAAAGACCAAACAAGAGATATTGTCTACTTCAATGAAGCTGTGAGCTATACCATTAAGGGCCATTGTGGGTGGGAGAGTGAAAGCAGAGTGGACGGACAAATCCCAAACCACTGGAGAAGGAACTGACAATCCACTCGAGTATCACCAGCATACGAACCTTGTAAGAAAGCAGTGACAGAGGGTCACAGAGTCAGACACGACTGAAAGACCAAACAAGAGATATTGTGTACTTCAATGAAGCTTTGAGCTATACCATTAAGGGCCATTGTGGGTGTGAGAGGGAAAGCAGAGTGGACGGCCAAATCCCAAACCTTTGGAGAAGGAACTGAAAATCCACTCCAGTATCATCAGCATACTAACCTTGTAAGAAAGCAGTGACAGAGGGTCACAGACAGTCAGACTCGACTGAAAGACCAACAAGAGATATTATGTACTTCAATGAAGCTTTGAGCTCTACTATTAAGGGCCATTGTGGGTGGGAGAGTGAAAGCAGAGTGGACGGACAAATCCTAAACCACTGGAGAAGTAACTGACAATCCACTCGAGCATCACCAGCATACGAACCTTGTAAGAAAGCAGTGACAGAGGGTCCCAGACAGTCAGACACGACTGAAAGACCAAACAAGAGATATTATGTATTTCAATGAAGCTGTGAGCTATACCATTAAGGGCCATTGTGGGTGGGAGAGTGAAAGCAGAGTGGACGGCCAAATCCCACACCACTGGAGAAGGTACTGACAATCCACTCGAGTATCAATAGCATACAAACCTTGTAAGAAAGCAGTGACAGAGGGTCCCAGACAGTCAGACACGACTGAAAAACCAAACAAGAGATATTGTGTACTTCAATGAAGCTTTGAGCTATACCATTAAGGGCCATTGTGGGTGGGAGAGTGAAAGCAGAGTGGACGGACAAATCCCAAACCTTTGGAGAAGGAACTGACAATCCACTCGAGTATCACCAGCATACGAACCTTGTTAGAAAGCAGTGACAGAGGGTCACAGACAGTCAGACACGACCGAAAGACCAAACAAGAGATATTGTGTACTTCAATGAAGCTGTGAGCTATACCATTAAGGGCCATTGTGGGTGGGAGAGTGAAAGCAGAGTGGACGGCCAAATCCCAAACCACTGGAGAAGGAACTGACAATCCACTCGAGTATCACCAGCATACGAACCTTGTAAAAAAGCAGTGACAGAGGGTCCCAGACAGTCAGACACGACCAAAAGACCAAACAAAAGATATTGTGTACTTCAATGAAGCTGTGAGCTATACTGTTAAGGGCCATTGTGGGTGGGAGAGTGAAAGCAGAGTGGACGGACAAATCCCAAACCACTGGAGAAGGAACTGACAATCCACTCCAGTATCACCAGCATACGAACCTTGTAAGAAAGCAGTGACAGAGGGTCACAGTCAGACACGACCGAAAGACCAAACAAGAGATATTGTGTACTTCAATGAAGCTATGAGCTATACCATTAAGGGCCATTGTGGGTGGGAGAGAGAAAGCAGAGTGGACAGCCAAATCCCAAACCACTGGAGAAGGAACTGACAATCCACTCGAGTATCACCAGCATACGAACCTTGTAAGAAAGCAGTGACAGAGGGTCACAGACAGTCAGACACGACTGAAAGACCAAACAAGAGATATTGTGTACTTCAATGAAGCTTTGAGCTATACCATTAAGGGCCATTGTGGGTGGGAGAGTGAAAGCAGAGTGGACGGACAAATCCCAAACCTTTGGAGAAGGAACTGACAATCCACTCGAGTATCACCAGCATACGAACCTTGTAAGAAAGCAGTGACAGAGGGTCCCAGACAGTCAGACACGACTGAAAGACCAAACAAGAGATATTGTGTACTTCAATGAAGCTGTGAGCTATACCATTAAGGGCCACTGTGGTTTGGAGAGTGAAAGCAGAGTGGACGGCCAAATCCCAAACCACTGGAGAAGGAACTGACAATCCACTCCAGTATCACCAGCATACAAACTTTATAAGAAAGCAGTGAAAGAGGGTCCCAGACAGTCAGACACGACTGAAAGACCAAACAAGAGATATTGTGTACTTCAATGAAGCTGTGAGCTATACCATTAAGGGCCATTGTGGGTGGGAGAGTGAAAGCAGAGTAGACGAACAAATTCCAAACCACTAGAGAAGGTACTGACCATCCACTCCAGTATCACCAGCATACGAACTTTGTAAGAAAGCAGTGACAGAGGGTCACAGACAGTCAGACACGACCGAAAGACCAAACAAGAGATATTGTGTACTTCAATGAAGCTGTGAGCTATACCATTAAAGGGCATTGTGGGTGGGAGAGTGAAAGCAGAGTGGACGGCTAAATCCCAAACCACTGGAGAAGGAAGTGACAATCCACTCCAGTATCACCAGCATACGAACCTTGTAAGAAAGCAGTGACAGAGGTTTACAGACAGTCAGACACGACCAAAAGACCAAACAAGAGATATTGTCTACTTCAATGAAGCTGTGAGCTATACCATTAAGGGCCATTGTGGGTGGGAGAGTGAAAGCAGAGTGGACGGACAAATCCCAAACCACTGGAGAAGGAACTGACAATCGACTCGAGTATCACCAGCATACGAACCTTGTAAGAAAGCAGTGACAGAGGGTCACAGAGTCAGACACGACTGAAAGACCAAACAAGAGATATTGTGTACTTCAATGAAGCTTTGAGCTATACCATTAAGGGCCATTGTGGGTGTGAGAGGGAAAGCAGAGTGGACGGCCAAATCCCAAACCTTTGGAGAAGGAACTGAAAATCCACTCCAGTATCATCAGCATACTAACCTTGTAAGAAAGCAGTGACAGAGGGTCACAGACAGTCAGACTCGACTGAAAGACCAACAAGAGATATTGTGTACTTCAATGAAGCTTTGAGCTCTACTATTAAGGGCCATTGTGGGTGGGAGAGTGAAAGCAGAGTGGACGGACAAATCCTAAACCACTGGAGAAGGAACTGACAATCCACTCGAGCATCACCAGCATACGAACCTTGTAAGAAAGCAGTGACAGAGGGTCCCAGACAGTCAGACACGACTGAAAGACCAAACAAGAGATATTATGTATTTCAATGAAGCTGTGAGCTATACCATTAAGGGCCATTGTGGGTGGGAGAGTGAAAGCAGAGTGGACGGCCAAATCCCACACCACTGGAGAAGGTACTGACAATCCACTCGAGTATCACCAGCATACAAACCTTGTAAGAAAGCAGTGACAGAGGGTCCCAGACAGTCAGACACGACTGAAAAACCAAACAAGAGATATTGTGTACTTCAATGAAGCTTTGAGCTATACCATTAAGGGCCATTGTGGGTGGGAGAGTGAAAGCAGAGTGGACGGACAAATCCCAAACCTTTGGAGAAGGAACTGACAATCCACTCGAGTATCACCAGCATACGAACCTTGTTAGAAAGCAGTGACAGAGGGTCACAGACAGTCAGACACGACCGAAAGACCAAACAAGAGATATTGTGTACTTCAATGAAGCTGTGAGCTATACCATTAAGGGCCATTGTGGGTGGGAGAGTGAAAGCAGAGTGGACGGCCAAATCCCAAACCACTGGAGAAGGAACTGACAATCCACTCGAGTATCACCAGCATACGAACCTTGTAAAAAAGCAGTGACAGAGGGTCCCAGACAGTCAGACACGACCAAAAGACCAAACAAGAGATATTGTGTACTTCAATGAAGCTGTGAGCTATACTATTAAGGGCCATTGTGGGTGGGAGAGTGAAAGCAGAGTGGACGGACAAATCCCAAACCACTGGAGAAGGAACTGACAATCCACTCCAGTATCACCAGCATACGAACCTTGTAAGAAAGCAGTGACAGAGGGTCACAGTCAGACACGACCGAAAGACCAAACAAGAGATATTGTGTACTTCAATGAAGCTATCAGCTATACCATTAAGGGCCATTGTGGGTGGGAGAGAGAAAGCAGAGTGGACAGCCAAATCCCAAACCACTGGAGAAGGAACTGACAATCCACTCGAGTATCACCAGCATACGAACCTTGTAAGAAAGCAGTGACAGAGGGTCACAGACAGTCAGACACGACCGAAAGACCAAACAAGAGATATTGTGTACTTCAATGAAGCTTTGAGCTATACCATTAGGGCCATTGTGGGTGGGAGAGTGAAAGCAGAGTGGACGGACAAATCCCAAACCACTGGAGAAGGAACTGACAATCCACTCCAGTATCACCAGCATACGAACCTTGTAAGAAAGCAGTGACAGAGGGTCACAGTCAGACACGACCGAAAGACCAAACAAGAGATATTGTGTACTTCAATGAAGCTATGAGCTATACCATTAAGGGCCATTGTGGGTGGGAAAGAGAAAGCAGAGTGGACAGCCAAATCCCAAACCACTGGAGAAGGAACTGACAATCCACTCGAGTATCACCAGCATACGAACCTTGTAAGAAAGCAGTGACAGAGGGTCACAGACAGTCAGACACGACTGAAAGACCAAACAAGAGATATTGTGTACTTCAATGAAGCTTTGAGCTATACCATTAAGGGCCATTGTGGGTGGGAGAGTGAAAGCAGAGTGGACGGACAAATCCCAAACCTTTGGAGAAGGAACTGACAATCCACTCGAGTATCACCAGCATACGAACCTTGTAAGAAAGCAGTGACAGAGGGTCCCAGACAGTCAGACACGACTGAAAGACCAAACAAGAGATATTGTGTACTTCAATGAAGCTGTGAGCTATACCATTAAGGGCCATTGTGGGTGAGAGAGTGAAAGCAAAGTGGACGGACAAATCCCAAACCACTGGAAAAGGTACTGACAATCCACTCCAGTATCACCAGCATATGAACCTTGTAAGAAAGCAGTGACAGAGGGTCCCAGACAGTCAGACACGACTGAAAGACCAAACAAGAGATATTGTGTACTTCAATGAAGCTTTAAGCTATACCATTAAGGGCCATTGTGGGTGGGAGAGTGAAAGCAGAGTGGACGGACAAATCCCAAACCACTGGAGAAGGAACTGACAATCCACTCGAGTATCACCAGCATACGAACCTTGTAACAAAGCAGTGACAGAGGGTCCCAGACAGGCAGACACAACTGAAAGACCAAACAAGAGATATTGTGTACTTCAATGAAGCTTTGAGCTATACCATTAAGGGCCATTGTGGGTGTGATAGTGAAAGCAGAGTGGACGGCCAAATCCCAAACCTTTGGAGAAGTAACTGACAATCCACTCCAGTATCACCAGCATACGAACTTTATAAGAAAGCAGTGACAGAGGGTCCCAGACAGTCAGACACGACCGAAAGACCAAACAAGAGATATTGTGTACTTCAATGAAGCTGTGAGCTATACCATTAAAGGGCATTATGGGTGGGAGAGTGAAAGCAGAGTGGACGGCCAAATCCCAAACCACTGAAGAAGGAAGTGACAATCCACTCCAGTATCACCAGCATACGTACCTTGTAAGAAAGCAGTGACAGAGGTTTACAGACAGTCAGACACGACCAAAAGACCAAACAAGAGATATTGTGTACTTCAATGAAGCTGTGAGCTATACCATTAAGGGCCATTGTTGGTGGGAGATTGAAAGCAGAGTGGACGGCCAAATCCCAAACCACTGGAGAAGGAACTGACAATCCACTCCAGTATCACCAGCATACAAACTTTGTAAGAAAGCAGTGACAGAGGGTCCCAGACAGTCAGACACGACCGAAAGACCAAACAAGAGATATTGTGTACTTCAATGAAGCTGTGAGCTATACCATTAAAGGGCATTATGGGTGGGAGAGTGAAAGCAGAGTGGACGGCCAAATCCCAAACCACTGGAGAAGGAAGTGACAATCCACTCCAGTATCACCAGCATACGAACCTTGTAAGAAAGCAGTGACAGAGGTTTACAGACAGTCAGACACGACCAAAAGACCAAACAAGAGATATTGTGTACTTCAATGAAGCTGTGAGCTATACCATTAAGGGCCATTGTGGGTGGGAGAGAGAAAGCAGAGTGGACAGCCAAATCCCAAACCACTGGAGAAGGAACTGACAATCCACTCGAGTATCACCAGCATACGAACCTTGTAAGAAAGCAGTGACAGAGGGTCCCAGACAGTCAGACACGACTGAAAGACCAAACAAGAGATATTGTGTACTTCAATGAAGCTTTGAGCTATACCATTAAGGGCCATTGTGGGTGGGAGAGTGAAAGCAGAGTGGACGGACAAATCCCAAACCTTTGGAGAAGGAACTGACAATCCACTCGAGTATCACCAGCATTCGAACCTTGTAAGAAAGCAGTGACAGAGGGTCCCAGACAGTCAGACACGACTGAAAGACCAAACAAGAGATATTGTGTACTTCAATGAAGCTGTGAGCTATACCATTAAGGGCCATTGTGGGTGGGAGAGTGAAAGCAAAGTGGACGGACAAATCCCAAGCCACTGGAAAAGGTACTGACAATCCACTCCAGTATCACCAGCATATGAACCTTGTAAGAAAGCAGTGACAGAGGGTCCCAGTCAGACACGACTGAAAGACCAAACAAGAGATATTGTGTACTTCAATGAAGCTTTGAGCTATACCATTAAGGGCCATTGTGGGTGGGAGAGTGAAAGCAGAGTGGACGGACAAATCCCAAACCACTGGAGAAGGAACTGACAATCCACTCGAGTATCACCAGCATACGAACCTTGTAACAAAGCAGTGACAGAGGGTCCCAGACAGGCAGACACAACTGAAAGACCAAACAAGAGATATTGTGTACTTCAATGAAGCTTTGAGCTATACCATTAAGGGCCATTGTGGGTGTGATAGTGAAAGCAGAGTGGACGGCCAAATCCCAAATCTTTGGAGAACTAACAGACAATCCACTCCAGTATCACCAGCATACGAACCTTGTAAGAAAGCAGTGACAGAGTGTCACAGACAGTCAGACACGACCGAAAGACCAAACAAGAGGTATTGTATACTTCAATGAAGCTGTGAGCTATACCATTAAGGGTCATTGTGGTTTGGAGAGTGAAAGCAGAGTGGACGGCCAAATCCCAAACCACTGGAGAAGGAACTGACAATCCACTCCAGTATCACCAGCATACAAACTTTGTAAGAAATCAGTGACAGAGGGTCCCAGACAGTCAGACACGACCGAAAGACCAAACAAGAGATATTGTGTACTTCAATGAAGCTGTGAGCTATACCATTAAAGGGCATTATGGGTGGGAGAGTGAAAGCAGAGTGGACGGCCAAATCCCAAACCACTGGAGAAGGAAGTGACAATCCACTCCAGTATCACCAGCATTCGAACCTTGTAAGAAAGCAGTGACAGAGGGTCACAGACAGTCAGACACGAATGAAAGACCAAACAAGAGATATTGTGTACTTCAATGAAGCTGTGAGCTATACCATTAAGGGCCATTGTTGGTGGGAGATTGAAAGCAGAGTGGACGGCCAAATCCCAAACCACTGGAGAAGGAACTGACAATCCACTCCAGTATCACCAGCATACGAACTTTGTGAGAAAGCAGTGACAGAGGGTCACAGACAGTCAGACACGACCGAAAGATCAAACAAGAGATATTGTGTACTTCAATGAAGCTGTAAACTATACCATTAAGGGCCATTGTGGGTGGGAGAGTAAAGGAAGAGTGGACGGACAAATCCCAAACTACTGAAAAAGGAACTGACAATCCACTCCAGTATCACCAGCATACGAACCTTGTAAGAAAGCAGTGACAGAGGGTCACAGACAGTCAGACACGACCGAAAGACCAAACAAGAGATATTGTCTACTTCAATGAAGCTGTGAGCTATACCATTAAGGGCCATTGTGGGTGGGAGAGTGAAAGCAGAGTGGACGGACAAATCCTGAACCACTGGAGAAGGAACTGACAATCCACTCGAGTATCACCAGCATTCGAACCTTGTAAGAAAGCAGTGACAGAGGGTCACAGACAGTCAGACACGACTGAAAGACCAAACAAGAGATATTGTGTACTTCAATGAAGCTTTGAGCTATACCATTAAGGGCCATTGTGGGTGTGAGAGTGAAAGCAGAGTGGACGGCCAAATCCCAAACCTTTGGAGAAGGAACTGACAATCCACTACAGTATCACCAGCATACGAACCTTGTAAGAAAGCAGTGACAGAGGGTCACAGACAGTCAGACTCGACTGAAAGACCAACAAGAGATATTGTGTACTTCAATGAAGCTGTGAGCTATACTATTAAGGGCCATTGTGGGTGGGAGAGTGAAAGCAGAGTAGACGAACAAATCCCAAACCACTGGAGAAGGAACTGACAATCCACTCGAGTATCACCAGCATACGAACCTTGTAAGAAAGCAGTGACAGAGGGTCCCAGACAGTCGGGACACGACTGAAAGACCAAACAAGAGATATTGTGTACTTCAATGAAGCTTTGAGCTATACCATTAAGGGCCATTGTGGGTGTGAGAGTGAAAGCAGAGTGGACGGCCAAATCCCAAACCTTTGGAGAAGGAACTGATAATCCACTCCAGTATCACCAGCATACGAACCTTGTAAGAAAGTAGTGACAGAGGGTCACAGACAGTTAGTCACGACTGAAAGACCAAACAAGAGATATTGTGTACTTCAATGAAGCTGTGAGCTATACCATTAGGGCCATTGTGGGTGGGAGATTGAAAGCAGAGTGGACGGACAAATCCCAAACCACTGGAAAAGGAACTGACAATCCACTCGAGTATCAGTCAGACACGACCGAAAGACTGAACAGGACATATTCACATGCTCACTGTGTACTTGATATACGTCCTGCGGCAGTGTAATGTGCCCCATATTTGTGTTCTCAAATGTAGATGTGATGAGCAACATGTATACAAAATAACAGGGTTAATATGGCATTATTTTGATGTTTTTGTGTTTTTATGTAATCAGGTAGTGTGTCTTTAATTGCTTTATGTTAGCTGCAGCATGTTTTTTCATTCCAAATGTAACAACTAATTGGTTGTATAATGCATTTGCTTTGGTGGGGGGAGGGGGTTGTGCAATCAATTGTAATGGCCGTCCATGCTTTTCCTCTGTTAAACTGTGACTTTTACAGTTTAAGTTGTTTGTACGTAATGCGTAAACCATTTTGCTGGTATTTTGTGCACGTAGCGATTTTGCAAGATACGAGCGTCTACGCAAATAATTTTTGTCTGCAACTTACTACGTAGCTCTTTTCGGAGGCAAATCTCGGAAAATGAGTCTGAAATTACGCAAGTCAATTGAAAGTTAATCGCAAGTCGAAATCATAGTACAAAAATCGCGCTACGATGCGCATTTACGAAATATGATTCCATACGCAGCTCGAATTTAATAAATTTGACACAGAGGGGTAAAAACCTTGCTCTTGGCTATGTAGAATAAGTAACACTAATAGTGACTTAACTTAGCTATAAGATGATCCTGATTCAGCTTTTCTCTAAACAATTCCAAGACTCCCAAACTGCACTATACGCATTCTTCAGAGGCCATTGAAGCATGGATCAATTCATTTCAAGACTGGCTTTCTAACAGACAGACATACAAACTCTAGACAAAGGACACCTTTAGAACTGTCCTGAGGAGCTTATTACCAGAACTGCTGTCACTATGAATTAGAAAGAACATCTGTTGTCACATCTTGATAACCCAGTGTAGGCTTAGCTCTCAAGAGAATATTACACCAAAAGCACCGTAAAACAAGACATCTAATTAAAAGAACTACAGGAAAAGATGAAGCAATGAGTAAAGCAAGACACTCTGATACTGCAACTGATTACCTCGAATGTAAAGAGCAAAGAAAATAGGGAAAAATTTGATGAATGCCAAATTCTTAGTCAAGCCGAACACAATTGAATCCTCAGGCCAATGAATGAAACACCACTGACCCCCACCCTATAACCCAACAGTTAGCAAGTACACATAAAACATTATCCTTATTTTATTTTGAGATAAAAATTTGGCCTTCAACCCCAAATATTTGTTCTCCAGTTTCAACACTCTCCTCTGCCCTCCCAACCTTCTGCCCCTTCCTCTCTTACAGCTGAAGTTTTTGCTAAAAATATTCATAATGAACTCTCCTCTCAACGTCGCCATATCACACCTCCTCAACAAACAAACAGCACCCTACTTTTACCATTTCCGAAACCTAGTGCCATTATAAATTCCTTCAACCCTGTAACAGAGGGTGAAGTTGCTAGTCTTCTATCAACCTCTCATCTCACAACTTGTCCACATGATCCTATTCCATCACAGCTGATCCACACCCTCTATACCACACCTATCCCAGCTCTCACATTTATTCAACCTTTCCTTAAACAGTGGTAAGTTTCCATCACCTTTGAAACAAGCAACAATTACACCCTTTCTTAAGAAACCATCATCTGATCCAGCTTCTCCATCTAATTACCACCCTATCACTCTACTTCCCTTGGTTTCTGAACTACTTGAGCGTGACATCTACAATAGCCTTACACAATTAATTTCCTCCAACTCCCTCCTTGATCCGTTCCATTCTGGCTTCCAGCCCCAACACTCCACAGAGACAGCTGTCAAAAAAGTTAGTAATGACCTGCTCACCGCCAAATCAAAGGGTCATTTCTCTACCCTAATTCTCCTGGATTTCTCTGCTGCCTTTGACACAGTTGACCATCCTCTTCTTTTCCAAATTTTCCACACTCTTGGCTTCCGTGACACTGCTTTTTTTTGGTTCACATCTTATCAAGAAAATCGAACATTTAGTGACTCCTTCTCTGGCACCTCTTCATCTCTTCGCCCTCTAACTGTCAGTGTACCCAAGGCTCAGTCCTGGGCCCCTTTCTTTTCTATATCTATACATCATTATTTGGTGCAATAAAAAAATCTTTTGGATTTCCGTATCATCTATATGCTGATAACACCCAAATCTACATCTCTGCACCCAAACTATCCCCCTTTCTGCTAGCTCAAATTGCCAATTCCCTCTCGAGCATATCCACATGGATGTCTGACCGCCAACTGAAACAGAGCTCCTTATCTTTCCCCCCTCTTCCTCAGCTCCCACCCCTCACTTATCTCTCACTGTTGACAATGCCATCAACACTCCCACCTCCCAGGCCCGCTGTTCTTTAAAAACACATTTATTAAGAAAAGACTATCATCTTTAGTCTCTTCATTCAGTATGCATCTATCACTCTCCTGTACCTCACCCACACCCTTTAGAATGTAAGTTTGTGAGTGTCAATCTTTTTTGGTGCTTTAGAGAAAGCACTGTATATATCTAAATAACAGGGTCTTCCATTCTTTTCATTGTGGGGGTAATTGTTTATACCTGTACCTAATAGCTGTATAGAGCTCCTGAATATGTTGGTGCGTTATAAATAAAGGATAATAATAACAATAATAAGGGGAGAAGAGGGGAGAGGATGGGAGGAGAAGAGGGGAGAGAAGTGAGGAGGAGAGAGAGGAGAGAAAGGTGGCCACGGGGAGTGTTGGAGAGGAGGCGGTGGAGGAGGTTAAGGATGAAGAGTTGGCTAAATATGTGGTGGAAGAGGAGGTTTAGAACATTGTGGAGGAGGAGGTTGAGGAGGAGATGGAGGAGAATGTGAGTGGAGGAGGAGAGTAGGAGGACGGTGAGAGCGTGGGAGAGGAGGAGATAGGAAAAAGTGTGGAGGGGAAGGTGGGTAGGCAGGTGCCTATATTGATAGGCATATTAATCTCAGGGTCAGAGGGGGAGTGGACTAATCCCAGGGGGTGGTAGTAGGGATGAGGGACCGGCCCCAGGGACAGTTGAGGTAGGACAGGATCCCCACCCACAGTCAGGAGGGCAAGAGGCTTTGGGCAGACACAGAGCCCCAAATTATGTTTCTTCTTTTCAGTTTTACAGAAGTCTTGGTCCAGTCACGAGCCAGTAGCACGGGTGTCTGCTCTATCAGAGGAGGACATAGATCAAGCCCCCACCAAGCAGGATCTAATGCAGGGGGAGGGGGGACCAGCACAAGTCCTGTGCCCCGGTGAGGAGGAGGAGGACTTCACCTCAGCAGTGGGGCCACTGGCAGGACCCTATGCCACCCTGTTGCCTTTGACCACACTGCCCCTCTCCTCCTGCAGCTCTAGCCATCATAAGGCCATACAAATTGGAGGGATGATAGAGGCATGCCCCAGCCTTCTTCTCCCCCTGCAGTTCGTCGGCCTGGCTCCCACCACCAGGTCCACCACAACACCACCAGAATGAAGCCAGACAACAGCCACTCCCCACTGGGCCACCACAACCACCTCCATCACCTCCTCCGCAACCACCAATGGGCCCTGCAGCCAAACCTCCAACCCCACCACCATTCAGAATGCTCAGGAGGTGATGCTGGCCATGTCAAGGAAGATCCTGGACTGGTTTCAGGGATCTAAGACAGTATCTCCTCCAATCACCGGGAGCTTATGAGCAGCCTGGCCAGGTGCAATAGTTGCATAGTTACATACCTAGTAATTGAGGTTGAAAAAAGACTTTCAGTCCATCCAAGTTCAACCTTTAAGGATCTCCTCTGATATGCAAAATGTGGTTTAGTTATTAATTAATTGATCCAGAGGAAGGCAAAAACACAAAAAAAACAAGTTAAACTTGGCCAATCGTCTTACAGGGAAAAATAATAATTCCTTCCTGACCCCAAATACTGGTGATTTGATTCCTCCCTAGATCAATACTTTCTCTCTAATTATTTAGAATAACCCTGAATTACCTTTTTAATTAGAAATAAATCCAGTCCTCTTTTAAAGTTCTTTACTGAATCTGCTGTTGCCACCTCCTTTGGTAGAGAGTTCCACAGATTAATCACCCTTACTTTCTTTAAGGTAGAATCTTTTTACTTCTAACCTCAATTAATGTCCTCTTGTCAGGTAAAAGCCTCTTAGCACAAAAAGCCTACTTGACAAATCTTTATACTGGCCCTGGATGTATTTATATAAGGTAAAAATATATCCTCTTAGAAAATAAGCTTAATTTGTTTAGTCTTTCTTCATAACTTAGCCCCTCCATTTTCCTTGTTAGTTTTGTAGCCCTTCTCTGTACATTTTCCAGCTCTAAAATTTCCTTTTTATGAAGTGGTGCTAAAATTGTACTCCATATTCCAAATTAGGGCGTACTAGAGATTTGTATAGTGGCAGAATTATATTTGCTTCCCTTGCTTCTATACCCTTCTTAATAAATGTAATATTTGTCGGTTTAACAACACAGCATCTTGGTAATAGCCTTGGTGTAAAGTAGGAGGCGCCGGAAGTGATGTGCACGTCAGTGTGAGACTGCCGTGTCAGTTTGCAGGGGGACGGACGCCAGAGAGACATGCTTCTCTCCTGCAAGGAGATATTACCCTAGCGACTGAATAATGCCTGCTAACCTGCGAACCCGATACAGCCCGATGTGGGAGCGAACAGCCATTTAAGCAAGAGGCCTGGGACACCCCCTCCCAGGACAGACCCCCCAAGACTTATAAAGAATAAAGAATAAAAGAAGAGCCAAGAGGTAATTAACTCCGGGTGGCCTGAAAAACAAAGACTGGCGTGGTATAACAGCATGGAGGGAAAACCCTGCGAAATATACACCATCAGCTGGAGCAGAACCGTTGTGAAACGCCATATTCATAGCCCTACAGCATGGCCCAGAAAGAGCTACCCGGTAAGGTTATACCAAATAGGAAGAGCTCCTATTGGAGCCCGGACTGTAAGTGTGGTGAGTTGAAGCTGAAGAAGTGCCTGTAGCGCTGCGTGCTGGGTCTGTCCTGTCTGGGAGGAAGGGTAAGTCGCTCGGCTGTGGCTGATACAGCCCTCTACTTTTCTATATGACGGTGTATAGATAATGCAAATGTAAGAAAAAGAAAAAATGTATAATAAGCGGAAGCTAGCATATTAAATATTCCTTGGCTAAAGACTAAGAGGAAGGGTGGTTCAAAAATCCATCCTAAAGACGACTATTATACAAATTATAAGTTAAAGACTCTGGAGAATTAGAACGTTGTAACATCTTTAAGAAATAGTGAAACAACCGCCTTGGAAAGTTGATAAATATGTCCCTAAAAGTAACAGACAAAATCATCAGTTAACATAGAGTATTATATCCTCTGAAAATAATAAAGTAAACTCTACTCTCCTTTAAAAGACAATTTCCCCATAGATAAATTAGTAGAAAAGAAAAGAACTACTTGCCCCGGGTGAAGGAAAGGAGGAAAAAGGGAAAAAGAGAAAAAGAAGAAAAAAAAAGGGGGAGAAAGGGAGGGAGAAAAAAAAAAAAAAAAAAAGGATGGGAGAAGGAGAGAGGAAAGAGAGCAAAGAAGGGGAGGACAAAGGGTAAGGAGTGAAGAGGAAAATAGAGCAAAGGGGGGAGGAAAAAAGAAAAAAGAGAAAGAAAAGAGGAAAGAAAATAAGAAAGGGGTCCCCCGAGAAAGTTCTAAAGTAAAAACAAGAAGATTACAAAAGGTCTAACAATGTCAAACAAAAAAAGTAATACAGTCAATAAAACAAGACTAAAGGAGAAAATAAAAGACTCAACAAAACAATCAAACTTACTCTCCCTTGGAAATAAAGGAAATACTTCAGACTCCTCTCATGCGGATTCTAGTTTAGACCTTATAGAAAATCAGTACCCAGAAAAACCTCCCCAGGGAAATCTGGAAGATAATTCCACTCAAGAAGAGGAAATACTTACATGTTCTAAATTAAAGTCCATCTTAAAAGAATTTCAAGTTAACTTGACAAGAGACCTTTCAAAACAAATGTCTGAAATTACCGAATCTATTAACAATATATCTTTAAGAATCGAAGCTAATGAAAATGTCTGTGATAAAATTATAATGGACAATAATGCTGCATAAAAATTAACAACTTGTAGAATAGATCCAGAAAGAATAATTTGCGTCTAAGAGGGATACCTGAAGCATTCCAAGGAGAAGACTTGGAGTCATATGTTAAAGGACTGTTTAACTACCTGGTACCGGAGTTACAGAAAGACCAATGGAAAATGGATGAATTGCACAGACTTCCTTTGGCTAAAACAATGGACAAAATCCATCCCCAGAGACATTATATTAAAACTACATTATTTATCCTCAAAAGAAATGGTTTTAAAAAATGCCTTTTTAAAGAAACAGCTAGACCATCCATACGATAATATAAAAATATTTCAAGACTTATCGGCATATACGTTGGGGAAAAGAAGGGAATTTACACAAATAACTAGAACACTTAGGCTAAAAGAAATTAGATATAAATGGGCACAGCCCGCAGGCTTATTAATCTATAAAGATCTAAAATGGGTTAAAATAAACTCAGTCCAAGAGGCTATAGAAATATTAAAGGAATGGGATATACATATAGAGAATAATATAGATGTTGTTAAAAAATTGGAACTGAGAGCAGGAAATCTGGATTGGAAAAAAAATGATAAATAATCTCTGGAAACTGTAGAATAGGGACATGGGTATTTGATAAGTTTGGGAGTAAGAAGTGTAATGAAAGGAATAGAGAAAAGAATAGGACTCCAAATTGGTAGCAAGGTTAGGGGGACAGATAAATACTCACCAACACAAAGATTTTTAAAAAAGTGGGTTATAGTTAGACGGTCATAATGATACTAGAAGTATTCTTAACACAAATGGATTGTTTTTTTTTTGTTTTTTTTGGGTGTAAAGTAAAATTAGTAATACTAGCATATAGCGTATGAAGAATAGAATCTGAAATTAGTAGTAAGGTGAAGGGTGATAGGTAGATATTAAATAAAGATTATTATAAAGATGATTATAGTTAGATGGTCACAATAACAATAGAAGTATTTTCAGCACAAATGGATTTTTTCAATCAAACGTAAAGAACCACGACCATGTGAGTTTGTGACAAAATTTATAATATTAATCTATCACATAAAATATAATGTAATAGTTAGATAGGACAAACAAGCAAACTTCTTACTTTTAAGAAAGTAAAATCACTGGAATAGTAGTGCGTAGTAACCAAATTAAGATTAGACACATCCACTATGATAGAACACTTGTAAGTAACTGCCTCCAGAATGGAAATTACTCCGTATACTATATGAAAATATTAGAAAAGATAATTAAGGTGAAAAATAGAGTTATATATGGAAGATTTCAGCGGCATTTATAAAATTTACTACTCGTTGGATCCTTTTTTCCTCGGACATTTGAAATATAATAAATATATTCTTACTATTAGATGGAAGGGGAATATTCTGAATTAAACAGATATGACTACATTAAGGGGAGCTATGCTCAAACAAAAACTGATAAATTTAAAGTATATAGTTAAGGAGATTTCCCATCTAGACTGTCCGAGGACTAAAAGATAACCATCATAAAGATGGCGTGTAGCAAATGTACCATATTTTCTATATTCTCCTGAACCCTTATTCATATTATCTGTACCCTAGATCTCACCCCCTCGCTCAGCAACTGAGCTACATATTTTCACTTCTCAATATCTAATGCGTCTTGTAAAATATCAGCTGACATTTCTTCTTAATTTGCAGCTGGTTTTTAAGACTATTCTGACAGCCTTGTGGGGCTATTCTCTATTATATGTGTTTCTCTTGTTTTTCTTTCTTTTTTTTTTTTTCTCGAGTCATGGAAACAATCAAGGAATACCACACATACCTTTTTAACAAATTAAAATGCAAATAAAAATAATTTCACATAATGTTAATGGTCTTAACTCTCCAACAAAAAGAAAAACGGCTTTTTTAGAGTATTACAAATTAAATGCTGAAATCCTATGTCTGCAAGAAACACACTTAAAACAGGAAAATCTAAAATATATGAATAATACAAAATTTACAAATAGAATAGACTCTACCTTTAAGAAAAAATCAAAAGGGGTCTCTATCTTATTTAAAAATAGCCTGAAAATATCAGAAGAAGGCAGTAAGATCGACCCTGAGGGTAGATATATAATATGGACTGGACAGATTGATGGGCGCTTAATAACATTGGTTAATGCCTATCTACCAAATAAAGGTCAAATAGGGTTTCTTAGGAGACTTCTTAAAGAGATTAATAGAATTAAAGGAGGTTGGCTAATAATTTGTGGTGACTTTAATATGATATTGGATGATAATTTAGATAAACAAATAGTCGGACCTAAGAAATTAGTATCCCAAACAAACTGCATTTCAAAAGCATTCCGTAAAATTAAAGAAGACAATAATCTGATTGACTCATGGAGGATCTTACATCCAGGTGTATGAGAATATACCCACTTCTCATACAGACATAACTCATTTTCTAGAATAGACTATATATTAACTGACCTTCCAACTTTAAAAGTAATTAAAAAGATAAACATCCGTCCTACCCCATGGTCAGACCATTCTCTAAACGAATTAATTATACAAGACCTAAATACAAATAACCAAAGAAAAAAGAGTAGTTGGAAGATGGACTCTTGGTTCCTGAAGGATGAAGAATTTGTTACATACTTGAAAAAAGAAACCCTGGAATTTAATTTCTAAAAATTAACAAGCCATCTGTTAATTCAGATATAACCCTGTGGTGTACGTATAAAGCATACATGAGGGGTATATTTATTGCAAAAGCAGCTGAAGTTAAAAGGTTAAGAGGTAAGTCATTAAGGACCCTCTATTTGGAACTAAATAAGATGAAATATATCTTTAGGGAGACACCAAACAATGAAAATAGTAAAGCAATAAAAGACATAAATATTCAAATACAAAAGATTCTTCAGCGTCAATCAGATAAAATATTATGGAAATTTCAGCGGACACAATTTTTCGAAGGGGGCAAATCAGGTAAATTCCTAGCTAACAAATTGAAGAAACAGTATATTAAAAACAATATTGAAAAAATTCTAGATTTAAATAACATTCCTCAATCCCATCCAGACAAGATAGGATTAGTATTCCAGGATTATTATAGTAATTTATATAATCTAGAGAAAGATCATCAAATAGTTAAGCCAGGAATAGAAGAGATTAAACAATACCTAGATAATATAAAGTTCCCCAAAGTATCGGAAGTACAGCTTAGCTTTCTGAATAAACAAATAGAAAGTATAGAGATAACTGAAATTGTGTCCAAAAATAAAAAAAATAAAACACCCGGGGTAAAGAATTGAATAGTACTTTATGCAATCTCTTTAACGAGATAAAACAAGAAGTAGTGATACCATCAGAACTAAAGGAAATAAAAATAGTTAATATATTGAAACAAGGAAAAAATCCTGAAGATTATAAAAACTATCGCCCAATCTCTTTAATCAATGTCGATATTAAAATCTATTCTAAAATTTTGGCTAATAGATTAAGCAAGATTATATCTTCCTTAATACAACCAGATCAAACAGGATTTATTCCGAATAGACAAGCGTCGGACAATACCAGGCGTTTGCTGGACACCTTGAACTATATAAAAAAAAAAGAGGATCTTATAATAACAATAACAAACCCTGAACACTCCTGTAGAGCCCTACAGACCGTTCTTGAAGAATTTGGTAAATTTTCCTATTTTAAAATCAACCAACAGAAAACGGAAGTACTGACCTGTAATATATCATTAGAGGAAAAAAACAGGTTAGTGAATTTATATTCTTACTGTTGGAAGTCCTCTCATATAGTACACCTGGGGGTAAGATTCCCAGATCATATAAAAAAATATCTTTAAAGATAATTATAATGATACACTGAAACAAACTAGAAAACAGTTGAATGATTGGAGATCTCTACAGTTATCATGGTTATCTAGAATAAATGCAGTTAACATGAGTCTAATCCCTAAAATCACATATATAATGAGATGTCTTCCGGGTAAAATACCGGCTTATTATATAAGAATCATTCAAGAAACACTAGAAGACTTTATATATCAGGGAAAAAAACAAGAATTAAAAAATCTATAATATGCAAGAAACCTGAGAAAGGGGGATTAAGCTCTCCCTCTATCAAAGAGCTAAATAAAAAAATTATACTTACACAAGCAGCTGGATATAACTACATACAAAATATTCCAAGATGGTTAACAATAGAGGACTCCCTATCGGGAAGATCACCAATAAAAAATATACTATGGATCGCTAAGTATAAACAGAAGGGGAGCTCAGAATTACCTCCTAATATTAAAAATATTAATAACACATGGCACAAAAATAAAATAAAACTCTCATTGATACAGTCTCCTTCTTTGGCAGCACCAATAGACTTTCTTAATAATAACTCGAATGGATTATTTTTATCTTTACTAAAACTACATAACATTAGAAACGTGGGAGATCTATACGAAAAAGGAAATTTAATGGAACTGAAAAGATTTAAAGAGAAATTTAATCTAGATAAAATAACGTGGTTAGAGTATGAAGGATTACAAAGATATCTTGCTCTTTTAGGATATAAAATCACTAACATGAACAAAATTTGAAAAATGGAAGAATATCTAATCAAAGGTGAACCGTCACATATAATTTCCAAATTTAGTAATATATTAGCCTGGGAAGTTGACTTGAAAATTACAATATTAGAGGAAGACTGGACTAAAATTTTCAGTACTATTAAGAACTCATCAATTAACTCCTCATATAACGAAATGATGGTAAAATTAATCCATAGATGGTACTATGTCCCCAATAAACTAAAAAAAATATATAGTAACTGTAACGGAGCAGGAACACGCAGTCCAAAATCTCCGCTGGTATACGATAAAATACCCACGAGGCACTACAGTTTCACCATCCCCGACCTCCCATATTGGACGACACACAATTTGGGAGTCAAATGAATACTGACTTTATTTTGTTATTGCAGAAATATTTATACATCTCTTCCCACAGGCAATCCACATCCCCCATATTTGGCTGCACAATACCCATAAAGAGAACAATAGGTGGGTCACAACTCCCTGGCAACTTTGATACAATCAGACATTGATTCAATTACACCTCTTTGTTCTTATCAGAGAATTAAAACACTTTGGAAAATGCAAGGATCCTTTACAACTTTCTTATCTCTTGAATCTCTGTAATAGGATTATCTATTAGCCTAGGTCTGCAAAAGTCTGGCTAATATTCTGCAGAGCATCAACCAGCATACATATTGTAGGATCATATTTTAACCAAGAATAATCATAAAACAGGGTAAAACAGTGATGGGTTCCGCTACACACCTCCCCCGTGACCATAAGCCGGCATACACGGTCTGATCCCAACGGATCGGCCTGGGGATGTCCGGACAAAAGTATTTGTTGGTCAATTCTCTAGTTTGACAACCCATCAGCATTACTGCAATTCACATTTACTCACATTTCCCATATCCCCAGATAGCTGGGATCTGAGCGCACAAAACCACCGAATAGCGCTCAGATCCTCTTCACACAGTTCAATTGCCATGTAGCTAAAGTCTTTCCCATAGTCTTTCATTATATGAATGGGCTTCATGGCACAGTTATCTGGGGTATCATGGTTCACACAGGGCAAGTACAGAATGACCCCCCTGTATGTAAAGGGCCAGAATGAGTGACTTACACTCTGGTATGGCCGAACACTGGTTCCAAAGGGCAATATGTACCAGGGCCATAGTCGCAGGGCAGGAGGCTGGCAAACAGTCCTCTCCAAGCCAAGGTGGCGAAGGGCACTTCGTCACACATCTCTCCTTTGGGGGGAAGTCTAACCAGGTACCTGGATATTTTGCTGTGGTGATGGGGCAACACGCTGAGGGGACTTGAGGGGCAGAGGCCAGCGGCACTCTGCCCTGATGCCAGCTCTTCTGCTGGTATCACCTGCAGGACATCCTGCTCTGTACAAGGGACAAAGGGAGGGCAGAGGCCGACTGCACTCTGCCCCGCTGTCAGCTCTTCTGCTGGGGTACTTGGGACATATTTCGGCTCAGTAGCCAGGGAAACGTGGGGGTCAGTGGGGGTTAACATTTCCTCTGTTAACCCTGGGGCCACATTAGAAGTTAGCTGGGGAGGGGAATTTGTACTTACCCCCTCCCCCGGTTGTCCCAGTGACGGTAGTTGGGGATCTTGACAAGCTGTGGGCGCAGAGACCACGGTCCCATCTGCGCCGTCTGGGAGATTGGTGTCTCCCCTGGTTAGGGTAAACTGTCGCTGGGGGGGAAGGACGACACCTTCTGCCCCCTGTGTTTCACACTGCCGCTGGGGGGGAAGGACGACACCTTTGGCCCCCTGGGGTACCCACTGCCGCTGTGGAGGAAGGTCGACAGCTTCTGCTACCTGAGGTACACACTGCCGCTGGGGGGGAAGGACGACACCTTCTGCCCCCTGGGGTTCACACTGCCGCTGAGGGGGAAGGACGACACCTTCTGCCCCCTGGGGTTCACACTGCCGCTGGGGGGAAAGGACGACACCTTCTGCCCCCTGGGGTTCACACTGCCGCTGGGGAGGAAGGACGACACCTTCTGCCCTCTGGGATTCACACTGCCGCTGGGGGGGAAGGCCGACACCTTCAGCTCCCTGGGGTACACACTGCCGCTGGGAAGGAAGGACGACACCTTCAGCTCCCTGGGGTACACACTGCCGCTGTGGGGGAAGGACGACACCTTCTGCCCCCTGAGGTTCACACTGCCGCTGGGGGGAAAGGACGACACCTTCTGCCCCCTGGGGTTCACACTGCCGCTGAGGGGGAAGGACGACACCTTCTGCCCCCTGGGGTTCACACTGCCGCTGGGGGGAAAGGACGACACCTTCTGCCCCCTGGGGTTCACACTGCCGCTGGGGAGGAAGGACGACACCTTCGGCTCCCTGGGGAACACACTGCCGCTGGGGGGGAAGGACGACACCTTCAGCCCCCTGGGGTACACACTGCCGCTGGGGAGGAAGGACGACACCTTCAGCTCCCTGGGGTACACACTGCCGCTGAGGGGGAAGGACGACACCTTCTGCCCCCTGGGGTTCACACTGCCGCTGGGGGGAAAGGACGACACCTTCTGCCCCCTGGGGTTCACACTGCCGCTGGGGAGGAAGGACGACACCTTCTGCCCCCTGGGGTACACACTGCCGCTGAGGGGGAAGGACGACACCTTCAGCCCCCTGGGGTACACACTGCCGCTGGGGGGGAAGGACGACACCTTCGGCCCCCTGGGGTACACACTGCTGCTGGGAGGTGGAATTAGTTGGAGTATTCCACGTGGAGCGGTTTCGGTTTCTGGGACAGTCTCTCTGCATGTGGCCCTGCTGGTTACACGTGTGGCACCTGATGTACCGTGGAGGGGTTTGGTAGTTCTCACCACCCGGACGCAGTGCTGGGGGGGGGGTTAATGGTGGGAGGTGGGTTAGCAGCTCCCCAGATGGACCGCTCCCGTGCCCGCTGCTTTTCCATTATGGATTTGTGGACATCTGTCATTAACCATTCCAAGGTTTTCATGGGAAGCGTATCTGGGAAAAAGGCCAGTCTGCTTTGGAGTTCTCTTCCAAACTCATTCTGTGGGGTAATACGAGGTACTGTAACCATGAGTTCCTTTCTGTCTGCATCCCTGTAGTCCGCGGCCGCCTCCTCCTCCTCATGATGGAACGCTGTCTGAAAACTAGCCGGTTCCATCCTGCTGTAGCCAGGGGCGCTGTACGGATACTAGCGTTGCCCTCAATTTGTACTCCACGGAATGGTGTCTCCTGTAGCTGTCCTTCTGACCGTGGGAACAATCCCGCCACTTGCCAACAAATGTAACGGAGCAGGAACACGCAGTCCAAAATCTCCGCTGGTATACGATAAAATACCCACGAGGCACTACAGTTTCACCATCCCCGACCTCCCATATTGGACGACACACAATTTGGGAGTCAAATGAATACTGACTTTATTTTGTTATTGCAGAAATATTTATACATCTCTTCCCACAGGCAATCCACATCCCCCATATTTGGCTGCACAATACCCATAAAGAGAACAATAGGTGGGTCACAACTCCCTGGCAACTTTGATACAATCAGACATTGATTCAATTACACCTCTTTGTTCTTATCAGAGAATTAAAACACTTTGGAAAATGCAAGGATCCTTTACAACTTTCTTATCTCTTGAATCTCTGTAATAGGATTATCTATTAGCCTAGGTCTGCAAAAGTCTGGCTAATATTCTGCAGAGCATCAACCAGCATACATATTGTAGGATCATATTTTAACCAAGAATAATCATAAAACAGGGTAAAACAGTGATGGGTTCCGCTACAGTAACTTAGATGGTCTATGCTGGAAACAATGCGGACTACCAGGCACAACCATCCATATGTGGTGGGATTGTAAAAAAATTAAAATATTCTGGATGAGAGTAAGCAAAGAACTTTCTTCTCTTATTGATAAACAAATCTCTTGCAATCCGTTAATATTTATTCTACACTCGCAAATGGAAATGTTCCCATTAGGGGAAAGATATTTAATATCACACATATGCCTAGTTGCCAAATGGTTATTGGTGAAACATTGGAAACAACCTCAAGTACCTTCTTGGAAAGAACTAGAGAACACCATCTCAAAGAATAGAGAAATGATGAGATCAAAAATGCCGGATAATGTCCGAGATAATATCCCCAAGGCCACTCGTCTAATAAAATGGCAGCTCTGGGACCAATACCTGACATTAAGCTAGAAAATTTATGGCGATGGAACTCTCCTTGATAGTGTGTCCATGACGAATTTTACATTTTTTTTTTTTCTCTTTTTCTTTTTCCCCTGTTCTTCTTTATTTCTTCCTCTGTTTTTGTTGATCTTAAAAATATATTTAAAACTTGAGAAATATCAAAGATGCTGGGACAATAAGATCGTGTTTTGTCATACTTTTGTACTGTTTGCTATTTTCTCTTGTATGGTGTAAATATATTATTAGCTGTATTACTCTTTTATATGTACAAAATAATAAAAAAAAAAATAAAAAAAATAAATGTAATATTTTATTCGCCTTTGCAGCAGCTTCTTGACATTGAGCACGGTTACCTAAGTGATTGTCCACAGTTACTCCCAAATCCCTTTCAAAATCTGCCCTTTTAAAATTAAGATGTTTTTTTTGGCCCCTTACAGTTTCGTTTATTTCAATCCAATCTCAAATGAGACTATGTTGTTATCATTGTTTCCCAAAGGTTGCCCTATTTCAAAGTTTAACAATGGCATGTTAATGACAGCCAGCATTAATATATGCACTAGTGAAGTATGTGATCCTAACCTCAATACCAGTCTGAGAACAAATCCTTGTGTCTGATGTAAGCAACATTGAATCTGGTGATAGTACACCATCACCACTGACGCTGGTCACAGCTAAGCATTTATTGTGAGATGACACATCCTTATTACTTGGTCATGGCCAGTGATTTATCCTAAGAACTAGCTAATGGTTAGTAATGCTTGCAGATGGAAATCAGGTGGGTTGGTATATTGTTACAGTTACAGTATTTAGCACTGTACTGTACATGTATGTTTTTATTTTTTTATCCTCCTCCGCTTTTTTTTTTGGATCGCTTTTCAGATTTTTGTTTTGGGAACACACTGTATGTGTGTTATATGTGTATATGTGATTATATACATATATCAGCCCATGAGTAAGCCCATAACCGGGGCAAAATGGGCCGTCCGGATCTCTAGGGGATGATGTGGAGGACCTTATCAACTTGATGTATTGGACATTCTTACCAGCCAGCTGCAGAGTTGCAATATTTGCACTTATGATAGTGCAATTGAGCAAAGTGTGCTCTCTTGCCTTAGCGGTCTTGTCAGACATAGAGTGCCTCTATAGTTATCTCTGTATTATATCATTATTAGATTCTTCATTTTTTAATTACGATTAGCAGTGCTTTTTTTTATTTATTTATTTAATGACATTCCCATAATACATATAACACATCCTATGTGATTGGATTACACAGTCCAGATGTTTTTACATATGTTTAATTAAGCTGATAGACAAGTTGTAAGTGCTATGCACATGATTTCTTCAATTAAATGGAATGATTTCTGATGATCCTTTTATTCTTCAGATTCTGGTTGCAGACATGTAGTGACCACATGTGACCCTGCCAGGTACTATGTATCATGCTTATTCTAGACTATGACATTACACCGTGTAGGTATCCCCTTTTTCCCAAAAAACTCTTGCCCTTCCGGGATCCTCCCAAACCACACCCATGATATTAATGAAGTTATGCTATGCTGGATGGTGTACATTGTGGCTCCTGTTTTCAATGGTTGGAGGAAACTAATGAGCCCTTGTTATTATAGAATAATGCATATAATAATAATAAGATATCATATAATACTATATATATATATATATATATATATATATATATATATATATATATATACAGTTAATACACATGCAAAGTCCAATTTGTGATACTGTGGAGTAGCAACATTTCCCTAAAGGCCTGATAAGAATATGACAGGTGATATTGTGAATTGATTGATAACAAAGCACTTAATGGGATGTCACCAAATGATAATGGGTATACATTTTGGCACATGACCACCAGCAATGCCTTTCCAGGATGGGCGTAGCGGAGATCATCACTGATTTAGGTGAGTTGGCTGTTGCTCCACTGGCTTCTGCACGGCCTCCATGTGTGTTTACGGCCCTTCCTGATAGGTTAGAGTAGATTAGTGTGGTGTATATTCCTGTATTCCCCTTCTGGTGGTGAAGGGGCTTGTGTACTTGAATGAACCTGTGAGCTATATGATGTAGGGTAACTCTAGATGGGCAGGTCATGGCAGAAAGGTCAGACAAATGGCAGTCCACTGGAGAAGGAACTTTCAACCCACTGCAGTATCTTTGGCAAGCGAACCTTGCGGAAAAAAGCACAGACAGAGACATAGCTGATTGTGCTGCAGTCCATAGGGTCACAGCGAGTCGGACACGACTGAAGGACTGAACAACCAAATGTCAAATGTTCCCCTGGTACTTGATATATGTGACGGTATAATTTGGCCACTGTTTCTTTTCCCAATGAAGATGTGATGGGGGAGATGTGTATGCACTAATATTTCAGGGTCCACATGAGAGCCTCTGTGAGTGAGAAAGGGCTAATATGGTAAGCAGTTTCATGTTTTTGTGTTGCAATTTAATCAGGTACTGTGTATTTAATTGCTTTATGCATGTTGCAGCATGACTTTTCATTTGGGAATATGTATGACCATCCCAAGATGTGAAATGTATTTTTTTTATTTGTGGATTGTTGTGCAATGAATTATAATGCCTTTCATTGCTTTCCACATATTTTAAAGTACAGTGGTGTGTTTATATTGTCTTTACAGTGTTAAGAACTTGTCTGCAAACTATTTGCAGGTCCTATTTGGAGACCATAATATTTTGGGCTTCATTTGCCGTTTACAGGTTTGAATGCCAGTGCATGTTTGAGGACTTGTAGCAATTTAATAGCGATTTGTGATTGTAACATTTACAGTCTTGACAGATCAAAGGCTTAGCTGGGACAGAGTTCAGATTTTGATGGCCTGTAGGGTTTTTCTGCCGGTAACTCGCTGATCATTTGCTGGTAGCGAAAAGAGGCCAATTTAATAGCTGTAACTATTGCAGGCTCCTTTATGGGCCTTGGGAACTCAAAATCACTGAATTTAAAAGGGCTCTATATGTATTAAGATGCATTCCTGAGAGAGTACCTAAAATCATTTTAGTTATATTTCAAAGACTAATTGATACATTTTTGCATGGCACCAAGCTGCCAAGAATCAATTTAGATATTAGGAAAAATAAATTTGATAAAGGAGGACTGACTTCTCCATCAATTATATTTATGATGCAGTGTCTTTGTTGCATCTATTAGGTTGGAATGATGCCTTATTATGAAACTAAATGAAACTAAATGGTTACAATTGAGGAAAACTTAAATAGTAGAGTGTTATGATCCTCCTGACCACCATTCTTGGGACTCATGTGATCCGGTGGTGTGGTCTGTTTATAGTTATATTATGTCATGTTAATTACTGTATGTTATGTTATGCTAATTACTGTATGTTACTACTGTATGTTACGTTTCTTACCTATGTGTGATTGACTTGTGATATGTAATTCTGTATGCTGCATGTTTGGTTCATTAAGTGTTAAATATTTACAACTTGTGTCAGAAGCGGGATCCCTTCATCATAAAACCAGCAGCCAGTATGGCATATGGAAACTTATTCAAGGCAGATGTTGAGTACTATCGATGGCTTGGAGGAGATGCAGAGACAGATAGATGACTTGCCCAGTACTATCAGACCAAGTCCCTGATTTTCCCGCCTCGCAGATCCTTAAAGGACTGTAAAGGTCCTGAAAGTACTTGCGCTAAAAAATATTAATCCCAGGCAACTAAAATTAACTGCATAACTCATGGGGGTCAATACAGAGCCCCATAAGCCCTTAATTAACCTTGTCACTCATGGGGGTCAATACAGACCCCCATAAGCCTTAATTTTAGCTACATAAGTGCCATGACGGTCCTTAAGGACCCTCATGACACTAAGTACAAACACTACACTGCACTATACCCGCCAAAAAAACATTAAATCTAAACTAACCCCCCTCTACACTAACCTATTAAGACACACACTACCTACCTACACTACCTATCTACCCCCTAATAACCCCCCAACACGCTAAGTACAGAAAATAAAAAACCTAAGTCGCAAAAAATAAAAAATCTACATAACAGAAATTAAAAAATCTGTCACAAAAAATAAAAAAAGGAACATTACAGAAAATAAAATAAAAATGCATTACAACCCCCCCCCCCTCCACTACAGAATAAAAAAATTACACACCTGAAAAGGAAATACAAACAGAATACATACAATACAATACAACACAAATAAAATAAAATACAATACCCCCTATCTATCTAACATACAATCAATCTTATCTAATATACAATAAATACTAAGTATCTAAAATACATACCCCTATCTAACATACAATAAATACTATCTAATATACAATAAATCCTAACTATCTAAAATACATACCCCTATCTAACATTCAATAAATACTATCTATCTAAAATACATACCCCTATCTAACATACAATAAATACTATATAATATACAATAAATCCTAAGGGCCTCATTCTATTATCGGCCGTAAATCGGCCGTAAGGCTGCGATTCCTTGCGAGGGTTCAGTTAACTCGCGATTCTATTATACGGCCCCGCAAGGATCTCCTCTTACGGCCGGCCGCATATCTTGGAACCGGCCGTAAACTGTGAAATATAAAAACTCAAAAATAAATTCAAGCCTGCACTGTACAGCTCTGTAAATGCTAGGGATCATATTGGGGGACATGAGGAATAAAAGGAACCCACTCTCAAGCTTGCACATCTGCCCAAACCCGAGTTCAAATTAACTGTTTATTTGCCGGCTGCGGCGGGGGTGTGTCTGAGGTGCTCCAAGCACTCTGGACTTTTTACATGTATATTTTACGGATATTAAAAATAAAATATTTTACGGATTTGAGTACAGGATAATTATGTGCTATTTTTTCTAACACCTAAAATCCCTTTATAGTCTTCTCAAAGTGCAGGATGGCTTTATTTGAGCTATTTTATGTGCTTAATTGGTGCTAGCGAGACCTTTTTCCTGCAAGTAACTGCGGCTCGTTTTTAGCCTTGCAGAGAGGTTTCCCGGAGCAATTGAATTGCAAATCTCTTGCGGCCGTTTTAGATCAAAGGCTTTCCTCCGGCGCGATCGGCCGCAAGAGATAGCAAGGCACCGGCCGCAAGCCTGCCGGAGTCCCCGGCCGTAAGGGAATAGAATAGCCGGATAGCTTGCGGCCGGTCCTTGCGGCCCCGCAGCGGCTGCGGCCGATAATAGAATGAGGCCCTTACTATCTAAAATACATAGCCCTATCTAACATACAATAAATGCTATCTACACACGCAAAGCCTAAATCTATCCTAAAATAAAATAAAAACCACTTACCTTTGCAGATGTCCCTTTAGCTCACCAACCTAGGAAG
Source organism: Discoglossus pictus (assembly GCA_027410445.1). NCBI lineage: Eukaryota > Metazoa > Chordata > Amphibia > Anura > Alytidae > Discoglossus > Discoglossus pictus. Next base: position 408,994,933 of record CM050163.1, on the reverse strand, counting down.
AAAAAAAACAAGACAAATTAGTACAACGCATTTACATACAATAAATAAACATTATAAACATTTTAAATATTCTACTCCCCTTTCCAGCATGTCCCCATCCTTCTTCTCTTCTTTTCCGGTCTGGCCCCTGTTAAAAAGAAAACATTACATTAGTTCAACATACATATAAACATAAAACAAAATAAAATAAACATAATATGCATTGTACTTACCTCCACGCGATGTACCCCGCCTTCTCCTCTTCTGCCCCGGCTGGGCCCTGGAACAATCCGTGCTCTAAAATTTTTAAAAAAATTAAAAAAATTAATGGAGGTCCACACTTGCGGACCTCCCTGATGCTAATTTGAACCAATCCTAAGGCTTTATTGCCATCAGCCAATCACAATGGAATATACCCTCACTCAGTAATTGGTGAAGACATCTGCGCCTTCCCATTGGCTGTAATATTGATTGATATTAACAGTAGCCAATGAGAATGCGCAAATCCTTCACCAATCAGTACGTGAGGGTGTATTCCATTGTGATTGGCTATTGTCAGTGCAACCAATCAGAATGCGCAGAGGCTCCAACCAATCACCCTGTGGGGGTGTATTCCATTGTGATTGGCTGAAGGCATCTGCGCATTGTGATTGGTTTAAATAAAGATTGACAGGTGCATTATCTAATCAGAGTGGTATTTTAAGGTGTATCCGTTTGTGATTGGTTCACACATTGGCGCCTCCTGATTGGGTGAATTTGATAGACAGCGTTTTCAACCAATCAAAAGGCGCCATTGCTTATTTTCTTCCGGAAAAGTCTCCTGGAGCCTCATTAGCGTCGGGGATGTCCGGGAGTGCGGATGTAAGTATATATATATATTTTTTTTACAGGGTGTGGCAAGAGAGGATCTGGAGGAGGCCAGAGACATTGCGGGGAGGTAAGTAGAATGTAGATTATGTTTATTTTATTTTGATGTATGTGTATTAATGTTGTGTTTTTTTTAACATATGCCGCGCCGGCGAAGGATTCAAAGAATAAGGAGGGGACATGCCGGAAAGGTGAGTAGAATATTTAGAATGTATAGAATGTATAGAATGTTTATTTTTGAAGTGTAAACGTGTTGCACTAATTTTTTTATTTTTTTTTCGTAGGTGGCTGATCCCAATGGGCATCTGCAAAGGTAAGTGGTCTTATTTATTTTATTTTAGCTTAGACTTAGATTAGTTAATATATAGATAGCATTTATTGTATGTTAGCTAGGGGTATGTGTTTTATATAGATAGCATAGGATATATTGTAGATAGATTGTGTTATTTATTTAGATAGATTGGGGATGTATTATTAGATAGATAGCATGTATATTAGATTATGCTATTTATTTAGATAGATTGGGGATGTATTATTATATAGATAGGATGTATATTAGATTATGCTATTTATTAAGATAGATTATGTGATGTATATTAGATAGGGGTGTATTGTATAATAATTGTATGTATTTGTATTGTATGTATTTGTATTATATGTATTTCCTTTTCAGGTGTGATTTTTTTTTTTCTGTAGTGAGGGGGGGGGGGTTGTAATGTTTTTTTTTCTGTAATGTTCCTTTTTTTATTTTTTGTGACAGGTTTTTTTATTTTGTGTAATGTAGTTTATTTTTTTGTGAGTTAGGTTTTTTATTTCATGTAATGTAGATTATTATTTTTTTGTGACTTTAGGCTTTTTTATTTTCTGTAATTAGAGTGGTGGGGGTTAATAGGGGGTAGGTAGTGTAGATGTTAATAGGTTAATGTAGGGGGAGGGTGTTTAGTTGATGTTTAATGTTTTATTGGGGGTGGTATAGTGCGGTATAGTGTTTATACTTAGTGTCATGATGGTCCTTGAGGACCATGATGGCACTTATGTGGTTAATGTAGTGTTGTAACAGGCCCATAATAGTGTAAATATACCCTTATGGGACTGATGGGGTTAAATAGAGGCTTATGGGGTCTGTATTGACCCCCATGAGTGACAGGTTTAATGAAGGGCTAATGGGGGTCTCTATTGACCCCCATGAGTGACAGGGTTAATGATGGGTTTATGGGGGTCTGTTTTGACCCCCATGAGTGACAGGGTAATGAAGGGCTTATGGGGGGTCTATATTGACCCCCATGAGTGACAGGGTTAATGAGGGTTTTATGGGGGTCTGTATTGACCCCCATGATTGACAGGGTGACAGTGTCTATTTTTTTTCTTTTACAACGGGTCCTTTTAGGACCTTTACGGTCCTTTAAGGACCTGTAACGCAGGAATTTTGAATTTTGATTGCAGCGGGGGTCCCCGATCGCGTGCAAACGGGACCCCCACTGCGATGGTTAATATGGGGTTAATGCAGGGCTCGGAGCTTATCTCGGATCCCCTGCGGTTAATCCGGGTATCCGAGCTTATCTCGCATCCCTTCTTGGATAAGTTGTAGGTGGCTGGGCAGTCCTGGGTCTTTGAGCCTCGTTTTCATTTTTTTCGGCGGCCATTTTTTCTCTCGCTTAGGGGAGTTTCGTGTGTCTGAACTCGAGAATTTGGACTTAAATGGAGGTGTAACTTCACTTTCAGAGGTCCTGGGTGCCCCCCCCTTGCTATGGGTAAGCTTTTTATGTAGTTTTTGAGAGTATTTGGTGTGTTTTGACAGTTTTTTAGGTGCGCACGGTTCCGCCATTTATCATGCGTGTGGTGTTTGTTACGTTAAGGTTGGTTCTGAGGTTAATGCAGGTTTCCAAGGTGAGCCTCGTTTTCGTTTTTTTGGCGGCCATTTTTTCTCTCGCTTAGGGGATTTTTGTGTGTCTGAACTCGGGAATTTGGACTTAAATGGAGGTGTAACTTCACTTTCAGAGGTCCTGGGTGCCCCCCTTGCTATGGGTAAGCTTTTTATGTAGTTTGTGTGAGTATTTGGTGTGTTTTCACTGTTTTTAGTTGCGACCAGGTCGGCCGTTATAGTGGGATTCTTAGTGCGTGTGGGTGTTTGTTACCTTAAGGTTGCCTCATTCCCTAAGTACTTTGCGAGGACCCGCATTTGCGGAGACGTTGGGATGCTCCACCACCGCAAATGCGGTCCCTCGCTTCGCTAGGACCCGCATTTGCGGAAGCGAGGGCCTCAGTTGCTGGCATGGAGCACCTTCGGCGCTCCATGCCAGCAACTGGGGCCCTCGGACGCGGTGTGTGTGTGTGTGTAACCGGGTGTGAGGTGCCTTTGAGATTTTTTTTAAAAAGTCGTGTGTGTGTGTGTTAACACAGCCGACGTTGGAGCCTCCACCTCCGCAAATGCGGACCCTCGCTTCGCGAGGATCCGCATTAGCGGGGACGTTGGGATGCTCCAGTACCGCAAATGCGGCCCCTGGCTTCGCGGGGACCCGCATTTGTGGGGAACTGCATCCCTCGCTTCACGAGCCCGCAAGCGTTAGCAACAACTTGCAGGCTCACAACGATATATATGATACCTAAATCCGTTTGCTATCTTGACATACTCCAGTTGTGGCCTATTTAATAGTAACCCTTTTAGAATCAATGTATAGGTTGCCCATAACCCAGGATAAAAAGTTTGATTAATTTTGTTGTGTGTTTTACTAAATAAATCAAAAATAAAACATGCTGTTAACCTTCATACAACAGAGCAGTGGCTCACAAACCTCTCCTCTAAGCCCAAAGAAAGATCATGTTTAAGGCTTCATAAATTCTGAATGCAAATGAGGCAATTACAGGCTCCACAACCTATGTTGAAACCATGTTAAACCTTAATCATGAACTGTCTGGCAAGCCTTGAGAAGAAGGTTTTGAGCAACTAAATAAATGCACTGCATGAATATGCCAAGTGAAACACAGTTTTACATGTATAATTGATTTTTTGATAAAAGACAGTTGCTCTTTCTACACCTTGATTTCAAATATCAGACTACAATAATCACAATACTTTAATGCATGTCACATATTTTAGTACATTGTTTCTTAACGCTATCCTCATGCATCCCAGGGCAGGCTGTGATTTAGGTTTTAACAGTGTGTAAACACAGGTGAGGATATAAGTATTCAACAGGACATGTACCTACTAATTGTCTCACATGTATTCACACAGTGTTAAATCATAATCATGGTCAGTCCAGTGGTGCATGAGGAGAGCATTGGAAAACACTGCTTTAGAACAAACAAGTTATTATTTGACAACATTATTTAATGCTAAGATATATCAACCATACTTAAAACAAGTCCAAAATGTAACAATCCTGTAAACCTAAGAAATGTGCCCTAATTGAAAAAGACAACTTTAATAATGAGTTTAAGACAAGCACATACATTATATTATTTAGTTTGGGAATTTATAAACCTCCAAAGTTAGCAATTTAGGTATGCAAACAATGCATTAATTGGCATCAAAGGCGTCTAGTGTGATTTCATTAGTAATATCATTTTAAATGTAACTGTTTAAATGATATGTAATGTCACCTCATTTCATATTTGATGTCATGAATGTTTTCATCAAAAAAAACCTCTGCAGGGCGAGGGATGTTAATATTATTTTATAACTTCTTGTATTTTTCCAGGCTTGAGATTTTTCAAGTACAGAGAAAAGGTCAAACAACTTAGTACATTTTTTAAATAACTAACACACCAGCATATATGTTTACAAATATAAGTCACAGACTTTACGGTCCTATAAGGTCCTTAAAGCAACAGAGAAAGCTAAGTATATGTAAGAGCACTGACTTTGCCCTTTTTAACAAAATCAGAAGTTTTTAGTAAATATGGCTGGTTACCAAGGCTATGAAAAATTATCTGTGGAATTAGATAAAAAATAAAAAAAACTCTCTCATACACAGAGTTGTTTTTGATTAAACAAAACCTGCAAACTATGTAACAAGTGTTTAGTAGAAGAGTAGCCATTATTTCTGTCTGCAATGCATGTAAAAGCTGTCAAAAAAATGGATTCTTATGAGGTTAAAATTGGGCAAACCAAGTTTATTTTGACACAAACTTCTTCATAAACCCTGGGTGAACTCTTATTTATTTTAGGAACTTTTGGATTTTTTATAATTTTAAAAGATTATGTTTTTCTGAGAATCCATAAAAAGTAATTTTTTTAAGGTGTAAACAGAGACTCTTCATTTTCTTTAATTTGTTTTATGAACCTTTAGTGCATAGAGGTGCTTATGTTTTATGGTTGGTTTTATTTAGAAAACAGCGTTTTTTGTTTTAAGGCAGGACAGTTCCCTTAATGTATGTATTTGTAATGTGTGAAACCATAGTATAATTTAATTGTAACAAACTGCAGTTATATTAAAGGAAACATGTTCAATTATGTATTAAGTAATACATATTGTTATACAAGTGAAATGATTGTAATGTATTTATTGAAATTAAATGCTGTGCATTTTAATGATTGACTGCATCTGGCTGAAAATGAGGTTATTTTTATTCTTATTTTTCTATTTTTTACATGGAAACATATTTGATGGGACATAAAGATCAAACAGACCAATATGGTATGCCCATTTTATCTACTTAGAGTTGTGGCTTAATTAAGCCTCAGATTTGTCTTGTACTTGTTCAGGAATGCTAAATTCCTTAACTTTTTTTGACCCTACTATTTTCAATGGAATATTGTTCCACTTATCTACTACTCTTTATATAAAGTAGTATTTTCTCACATTAACCCTAACTCGTCATCCTTGCAAACTTCAAGTCATAACATTTTGTTCTTGCATTCCTCTTTTACTGGAAGACATTTCCATCTTGAACCTTTTAAAAACGTTGATATATTTGAAGGTTTCTATCACATCATCCATCTCCCTTTTTATCTTCTAAGCATTACATATTTATGTCATGAAGTTTGTCTCCTTAAAACTTTTAATTATAGAACATTTATTAATACACATAATTGTATAATTGTGTTTGGAGACTTCCCTCATGAAAGTAGCTGATTTTATGCTCATGAAAATAGCTGATGGTATGGCAAATTTAGCTACGTCATCCTTGCCTGCTTGGAGGGCTAGGGAGATAGAATGTCTGAAAGAAGGGAGAGGGGTTAAGTTGATTGAGGGAGGTTAAGAGTCCTCCCACAATCTCAGCTTAATTTAACCTGTCATTTATGGTCAGAGCCTTTCCTCACTAAAGTAACTGATGGTATGCTCATGAAATTAGCTGACTGTATGGCAAATTTAGCTATGTCGTCCTAGCCTGCTTAAATGTCAAAAGAATCAGAAACAATAGGTAGGTAAAAATATAGTAAAATAAAATATAGTAATATATAAAAAGTATACATGTATTTAGGTCATTAAATGCTTTTCTTACTTGAGTTAGTTGAGTTGAGGAATATTTAGGCTGTAGCAGGCAGATTCCATCATCCTAGAGAATGATGAACAGGAGTCTTGCTTTTTTGGATGAGGATGTATCTGCATCTATTCTGAATAGATGGCTTGAATTAGTGAAGAATCAAAGCCTTGTCTTAGAAAAGCTAGGTGGATATAGTGAATTGAAGTGGTAACCGAGAGAGGTTGATTAGAGATGCCTAGGAGTGTGTGATGGCTGAGTTTAGATCAAAATAGACTAAAATAGAGTTCTAGTTCTTAAGTGTTTTTGATTTGGTAATATGTGATGGGAACTGGATTCTGGCTTGTCTTGGTATGGGGAGAAGTGTGGATGACGTGGTCATCTGTTATGACGACATCTTGTTTGTTAATTACCTAGACTGGAGTTGTGGCAGGATGAATTCTCCTGGCAGAGGGAATCCTTTAACGGCTAATATGATAGCTGTTGAAATTGTTAGGGGATTTTCTTTACCAAAAGGGTTGATGAAAAGAACATGATAAGCTTCTTAAAAGGAATAAAAGGATTTCATGGGTGGAGGCATCATGAAGGAGTTGCTGCATTTGAAGTTCTGTGAAAAGTGAAACTTGATACCTGATAAGTAAGCTGTAAAAGTGTGATCATGCAGGTGGGAGACTAAGGTTGTAAAATGATACAAATATGATGATTATTCTTAGGTTGTAACAGTACAAGCTCCTTTTGTAGGCTCTCCTACTGGTCTTTACTAAATCGGATAGCATCTTTTGCATCTAGGTAAGCTGTTAATTGGGCAATGTTATTGGATTTTGGCTGCTATCTAGTAATCTGTATTACTTGGCCTTTCTTGCAGAGACTGGACATGGATTGCCTCTATTAGTGAGCTTTTGTGCTAATTGTAAAGAAGAAATGGCTTCTGGCTGCCAAAGGTAGCCTGACTGGGGATTAGACAGCTTGTGACAAGATGCTTTAAGCGTCTGATAACATGGAATTGGCCACCAATTTGAATATGAAGTGAAAGAGGACATATATGCAAATTTTACATTAGAACCCTCTGCTCTGGGCGATTCAGGAATTGTGAGATGTGCTATTTCATTGCTGGCTAAGTAAATGAAATCAGTGTATGTGGTGAAAGGGTGACTACTACTTATACAAAAGCTGCTGGTGGTGAAATTGGCCATATGTGACATAATAGAAATATGGACAATGTGAAGACATCTAGAGCGCCTATGAACTGGATGTGAATGGAAAATGAATATCAACTGATGCAGGTTAATTTAAGAGACTTTGATATGTTTTGTAACAATTATGCTGGGTTAGGGTGAGGAATGACAGATGTAATGGTGTCAGATTTTGGCTGCTACAAAGAAATTTGTATAACTTTGCCTTTCTCGCAGAGGATGGAATTGGAATGCCTTAACTGTGACCTCTTGAGCTAGCAGACTTAATGGCTTGCCTGGCTGGGAATGAGGCAGCTTGTGAACATAGAAAAGATACATATGAATGACAATGGTGAAAGGAGTTTAGGAGGAAGGTGTGTAAAGAACTACCTTTAGAACCATGTATTCTGGTTGATTTGGGATGAAAATAATGATGCCAAGCATTTGTGGAAGGATACCGACTGTAGCTGAATAATGGTGATCATCTGACTAAGGTTCAATTTCAAGATGTGTTATCATTGGAATGATAAGTAAATTAAATCAAGGCATTTGGTAATGATGTGGTGAAATTGGACATATGTGATGTAATTGAAATAAGGATGATGATAGAGCAGCTATGACATAAATGAATGTGCATTGGAAATGAATAGCAAATGATAGTGTTAATTATATGTTAATTGTTTGTAACAATTGTGCTGGATTAGGGTGAGGAATGACATATGAATTGGTCACAGAATATGGAGTACCGGAGCTCAAATGGCCACTTTATGAACTGTTTGAATGGTTTATGAGCATTACTAGGACACCCCTTCTCCAAGCTGAATTCTAGAAATGAAATGATTGAAGAGCACTGTAAGAAGTATATAACTTAGGTGCAATAGACTGGGATTCATTCTGAGGAGACTATACGTGAGTGGACTCTAGGTATAAGCTACTGGACAGGGGTAGTATGAAGGTGTAAGATGTTGTTAAAGTATTAGGATGTATGGTTTTAATTGTGACTGTTGTGAGCTTGGATAAAATCGGATGATAAGAAGGCAAGGTGTTAAGGTACCTCATGCTGCTGCCATGCTGGGAATTGGCATGGGATCTGGTACTGGGGGCATGATACAATTGCGACTGGTAACTTACTATTCTAGTAAGGACTAAGCATAACAATTAAGATGCGTAGCTATCAGGTAATATTATAGATCTGTGAGGGATACAAAATGAAAAGCTGAACTTACAAGGGGAGGAGGCCCTTATGAATGTCAGCATGATACTATTAATGGTTAGGGTTAGATGTCAAGATCTGAGAATTATTCACTTAGAGAGTTAAAGGAATGGACCTGTTATGTTGGTTTAAGTACCAAGGAAAATAGCAACAAAAACAAAAAAAAAACATAAAGTATGATAGCTATTGCTAAGATGGATAAGTGCATAATGCTCTCAACTCAGGGAATGATAACAGCTCCATGTGAGCTATTCCACTTCAGGGGATGCCCAGAAATGGGGACATTATTCATATATGATGCTCTTGCCCAGAAGTTCATAAATTCTGGACATCAGTGATGCAGCTAATCAAAAAATTTTTAGATATAGATCTCAATCCAGAAATAGAAATATGGCAATAAACTATTGCAGTTTATTATGTTAGCAACAAAGGATCATATAGCAGAACAATGGAAATCAGAGGTATTCAGCATAACAGCAGTAAAAAAAAAATACTTTATAAAATTATTAATGGCAGAATTTCACACATTCTGGAAGACTCTATGGCAACTTTTTATAAGATCTGGGAACAATGGTTAGCCACAGCTCACTGCCAGAACCTTTGACAAAGTAAGAAATAGATTACAGAAACTTAATGAGACAAGAGGGTAAATAGAGGGTTGGAGAGGATAAGTTATTGTATTCCTAACAAACAGATAAGTCTAGAGGAGTAAGTGGAGATATTAAACTGAAGAAGAGGAAAACGTTGCTCATATTATTTTGTTTTCTTGTTTGATGTTCGCTTTTATTTCGACTTACTATTTTTCTCTTTGTTTTTCCTATTTTACTTTTTTTCTTCTATTTTTTTTACTGTACACTATTACTTAAATACTTTAATAGAATAGATAAAATAAAGTCAATAAAAATAGAACAGATACACTGTATAGTATTAAAGTAATTTGTATATTTCTGGTTGAATATGCTGTAATTTTGTTGTACATCTTGTTACTTATTTACTTCAAATAAAACAAAAAAATATAAGAATGTTGATAGAGACCATGTACTCATAGCTTCATGTGAGAACACATATGGTAGCATACATACATGTAGGAGTACACAGGAACTGGACTAAAAAGAATACCACTGTAATACAGCCAAAATAGCAGGACCCACTGGGAGGAAAGGAGACAGTGAGGAAGGAGCAAAAGCAGCCACTGAGGAACAGGTACGACCAGCAGGAGCGAGACAGATGAAGGCAACAGTGAGGAAAGGAACCCAGGTGGGCCTTAAGTGAGGTAGTAGAAAGCGATAGATGCTAAAAGAGTGGGGGAAAGAAGCACTGACCCAGATGTAGAAGCGCAATGATGATTCAAACCAAATGGAAAACATTGAAGAGAGAGGGAGAAGAGACAGTCTGCTGGAGAGAGCAAGGAGCATGAGTGGGAAGGAAGGAGAATTCAAGGGGGGAGTTTCTGAGGCATAAAGGACACAGAAGGGAGCAGGAGAGTACAGGGGAAATTAGGGGGCTGGTAGAGCAGGCAGTTACAGCCTGCAACAAAACAAGAAAGGCCGGCATGAGTGAGGCAGAAGAAGGGAACGACGACCCTACACCAAGGAGCAGGGAGGTATAAGCGGGATGGAAACAGGGAGGTAGGAGCTGAGAGCGAAAATGAAAGTAGAAGACAAGGAGGTACACACAGAGGCACAAGGGAGCAGGAAAGCTCAAGGATAATGATGATGCTGGCAGGACAGGATGAGGCAGAGCCAAATTCACTACAGCCAGAGCAAAGAAGCACACAAGGAGCATGAAAGCACTGTTGAAGGTAAACATTGTGTGCATGGAGATATGGAGTTAGCTGCTTTAAATAGATTGTGGGAGGTTAAGGCTCCTCCCACAACCTCAGGTCAATGTAACTTGACATTTATGTTTGGCACGATCTGCTTCTTCTAGGGGGCTTGATATGAACCTAGTTCAAACCTACCCCAGCAGAATCATGTAGTTCCTGTTCTCTGTGGCACAAAAGATGTCTTCTGAAGAGGGCAAGGCCCGAAAGGTACAGGCAGAGAATTCTGGATCCAGCTTACTTAGTGGCCCATGGCAAGAACACTCCCCAAGTCAGGATACAACACACAAAAATAGTCTCACACCTTGTTTATGTGAAAACTATCTCTCAACCTTTATTGAATGATCAAAACAACATCTTTATACTCTCCAATACCACACCCTTGTGTACATTTGTGTATGTGTGATGTCAGATCATCTGGCTTGCAACCTTGGGCTATCAAAGCTCTTGAGATCAAATTAACCAGATATCTAGTGAACAAACCTTTATGCTAAACTCAAGTGTTTGCTTAGGATTACTTGAAGTACTTGCATCTGCAAGGTCTGTATGTGTGAGTGTGCAATGATCTGTAGCTAACTTCTATGCAGAGCATTTCTACCAATTCCACATATGATTTATATAACATTTTCCCTCTTATAATATATTATAACTAGGCTACATAATAACCATATACAGGCAACATATAACCACACAATAACACATAATCCCAATGTAACAATGTCATGCTTCCTTGGACATATTCATAAATTGCTGACAATATGAGTCCTTAAACAATTAAATCATGACAATGTTCTCCATGGCTGTGAGTACATATTTCATTATTTACACTATTATATAAATTGCTTCTCTGTGACTGGCAAGAAAACATAGAGATGTAGTGTATTTATGAGAGAGCGAGAGAGAGAGAGAGAGAGAGAGAGAGAGAGAGAGAGAGAGAGAGAGAGAAATAGAGAAAGAAACAAGATAGTGAGAGAGAAAGAGAGAAGGGGCCTAGGGAGTTAATTGCAGATCATTTGGTTTAACAGTGCAGGGGATTAAAGTTGAAAACATTAACAGAAATGACATTATAAAATAAACATTACATTTGCTCATCAGATTCTGTGTATGTTCGAGATACTAGATCACCCAGTTTCATAGCTTCTTGATAAAAGTACATATAACAGCCTGACCTCAACTGGCGTGACAGTTGGTCATGTGCAGAAACCTCTACTGAGCATGCTCATTACAATAACTGTGTTTTATATATTATAATTTAAAACATAAACAATTAAACAAAATCAATAAAGGCATATAAACTTTTTAGATCACTACGACAACTTTCAAACAAAGCCATTTGTCAGAACTAGCTTGCTGCAGCTGGGCAAAGAAAAGCAACCTGTATGTATCTGAAGTATCGGATTTCATATTTTGTTATTCCGGTTTATTTTAATATCAATCTATTGTACTAAATACCATTATATATCTATCTATACTTTTTATTTATATATGTATACTGTACATACTATGCCTATAAATACAAATATTAATGTATTAACTTCTGTCTCTGTGCTCCTATAAACTTTCTATGCTTCTGTAGAGATGTTTTATAGTATATTGGGGACATTATGATAGTTATTTATCTGGATAGCTGAATTTGTCTAGAAGATTAGTGGCAACTTTACAATATTGATTTTGAGATGTAGATCACTGATAAGGAGGTTTGTGCATTCACTGTAAGTGGTTGGTTGCCAGTTTTAATTATACACACAGTATTATGAATTTTTTCCACATTGCTTTTGAGAATATATTTAATTATTAAATATAGAGGAAAGAAAAGCACACTGATTAAACCAGAAACCTTTCCACATACATAATAATTAGTTTTCTCCATATCATAATACAGTGAATGATCTAACAGCAAGGAAAGAAATAAGTTAGAAAATAATTTCTAATATTAACTGCTAAAAACTACTGTGAAATATAAAATAATAAAATATACTTTATAGGTATAGGGTCTCAAGGGGAGGTGCAATAGTATAAGACCAAGATAAGGGTAACTATAACCAGAATTGTATAGAAGATGGAAGTTACCATCAAATATTAATAATATCCCAATTTAATGAATCCTCAAATACATAATCAGGCAACATAGTGTAACTTCTAGCATATATAAAGAGAATAGAAAAATGAAGTAGGAGTTAATAATTAAATAAATAACTAAAATTAACGGCAGAAAGAAGGTTATCAGTATAGTCACAAGTAATCCCCCAAAATTCATGAGTTACAAGATATATAGTGATAGCTATAATAAAGTTGTTTGGGATCACTCTGAATTGAAGTAATAAAGGTGGTAATGTTAGCTTAGAGTCCCTATTGCTTGTCTCCTCACACCAAAAATCTCCTAAAAAGACCTAGTTACAGTTGTAACATTGTAACATTTCCTTTATCATTATAGACCCTACCTCCTAAATTATAATTTTGGTTAGGAATCAAGTAGTTTCAGGTACACAGAGAGTGCTGACTAAGTGTGTGATGTTACCAACAAATGACACACATGCTCTGTGACAGTCTGACACACGTTTCTCTTTTGGCTTCAATGGAGGTTGATCAGAAGCTGAAGAGGAGGTGCTTTTTCTAAGGTAAGATGAGTTGGATTAATTAGTAATTAATCAGTATTTTCTTTTAATAAATTATGTTATACATCATGGATTCTGCAGATACAAAAGAGATTTCAGATCTTCAACAGTTCCAATCCCTATTCCAATTATGAACAATAACATAGTTATGACACATAGATCTGTGTTGTACCTATTACTGTCACTATATTAAATACAATTAAATTAAATGTATTCAATAAATTAGGTAGCATCTTTTTATTTAAAACTCGCATTAGTTTGTAATAAGCACATAATTGGTTATATCACAAAATATTTATTTAGTAATTTTTTGTAATTTTCCTTATTTAAGTCTCGGTTGATAATTTTATTTAATTTTCATTAGTGACATTAATAGATATCATAAGGCACAACACAGATCTGTGTGTTATGGGTAAAGGAATTCCACTGCTGAAGGTCTGGAATTTTCATTGTATTTGCATTATCCAAAATTGATATCATTTGATGTTAAAAGAAAATACTGATTAAATACTAATTATTCAAATGCATTTTACTTTAAAAAAAGCAACTCCTCTTTAGGGCAGAGAAACATGCAACTAGCCATCACAGAGCATGCTCGTCGCCTGTGTGTTGCCATCACATTCTGATGTCGGGTCTCAGGGAGGGTAGTCAGCACTCACTGTGTACTTGAAACCATTTAAATCCTAACCAAGATTACAAGTTAGAATGTAGGGGCTTTGTACTGATAAAGTGACTTTGCAAATTCTACATTTTAACTCTTTCTATACTGTAAAAGTATATTTTACTGTTGTCTTATTTTTATGTATTTGTTTATAGTGGTATTTGTGAACTTGTTTTTTTGCCTTGCTTTTAGGTCTTTAACTCTATTATGATATGAAGGGGGTTATAGTTTAATTAGTGTACTTATCTTTCCTTTATATTCAATGTGTATGTAACCACCGATAAAATCCTGTAGAAAAATGTATTGGAATTAAAACATAACCTTTAGTAAAGTACTTCCTAAAATGATATGCAAGATACCAGTATCTGGTCAGAGATGAATAGATATCAACACACTGGTATACCAATTATGTGGCAGCCACAGCTAATGGGTCAACACATCACATTAGATCAGATAATCTAAACAAAAAGTGGCAACCATTCAACCACGTTAGGAAAAGGTTAGCATAGCAGGGGGCACATAGAGTACCCTTGGCCATATCTGTGATTTGATTAAACCACTTTTTTTTAAATACAAAATAATTTTTGTAATAATGTAAGCAAAAAATTTTTAAAACATTTTTATGATATTGAGAAAATATTCTGTGGCCCTTGCTTCTATTTGATAAACTGTCTATTTACATCTTTAAAGAGCTGTAAGTCATTCTGACTGTGTCTTTGAGAAAACCACACATGCAATGAAATGATCATCAGGCATGCTCTTAGTTTTAACTTACTTTTAAAATGGGTTCCCTGGGATGATTATGTTAAGAAATATGGCAAAGCATAACAAGAGAAACACTAATTAGAAGATCACTGAGGCTAGCCTATTTTTAGGAAACAGGGGGAATAATGGAAATGCTTTCTTTCCCTTTTGAATTGTAATCATTTTTCTTCTTCTTTTTTCCCTCTCTGGAAACCAAGATGTAAATGGGGACTGTAAGGGTGTATGTATTTTGTATGTATTTTTTTGATGTTTTGTTTTGATTTGTAAAAAAAAATAAAAAAATAAAAAATATTTGCTACTTTTGGTCTCTAGTAAAACTGAAGTACATTAAGAACTTCTCAAAAATCAATAATTTATTCTCTTAGAGTCCTGTCATAAAATAATTTGACACAATAACAAATCAAGTACAAAAAAAAACCCCCAAAAAAAGTCCTCCCACATCATTGGACTACACAGGAAGATTACTGTGTTCACTTTTCATCACATTTAAATATTTGAGGAAACTAGGCAATACACTTTTTGTTTTACAGTGAAACTATACAGCAAAGAGCTGGTAAGCAGTTGACTATCCTCTCAGACAGAGACACAAAGGGCCCTATTAAATTCTCCCTCGTAGTTCTCTCGGTGCTCGCAAAAGGCAGTTTTCCTGCTGTTTGCGAGAACCGAATCTCTCGCAGCCTGCTTTACGATATGACTGCGAGAAAATGGCCGAGAATAGGCTCCGAGAGAGCTACGTAGCCTTAAATCTATGCACAAGTCTCGCATATCTTAAGAATCCCTACGTGGACAAAAAGTCCACGCAAGGGATCCGAAAGCCTCTACGTGCTGCCTCGGAACAGCCCGAGACAGCAGCGTGAGGCTCCCCCCTGCACCCTATACACATCCCCATGCTGCAGGGGTCTCTATCAGGACCCCTGCAGCACCCCCACATTAACCCCTTGCAGCGGGGGTCCCCGATCTGCATAGATCAGGCCCCCCGCTGCATTTAAAACTTTTAAATTCCCCGCCGCGGCTCCTTAAAGGGACCGCGGCACACTATTACCCAATCCCGGCCGCGGCACTTAAAATTAACCCCCCTCTATGCTGGGGGTCCCCATCGGGACCCCCGAAGTGTCCCCACATAAACCCATTGCAGGGGGGGGCCCCGATCTGCATAGATCAGGCCCCCCGCTGCATTTAAAACTTTTAAATTCCCCGCCGCGGCTCCTTAAAGGGACCGCGGCACACTATTACCCAATCCCGGCCGCGGCACTTAAAATTAACCCCCCTCTATGCTGGGGGTCCCCATCGGGACCCCCGAAGTGTCCCCACATAAACCCATTGCAGGGGGGGGCCCCGATCTGCATAGATCAGGCCCCCCGCTGCATTTAAAACTTTTAAATTCCCCGCCGCGGCTCCTTAAAGGGACCGCGGCACACTATTACCCAATCCCGGCCGCGGCACTTAAAATTAACCCCCCTCTATGCTGGGGGTCCCCATCGGGACCCCCGAAGTGTCCCCACATAAACCCATTGCAGGGGGGGGCCCCGATCTGCATAGATCAGGCCCCCCGCTGCATTTAAAACTTTTAAATTCCCCGCCGCGGCTCCTTAAAGGGACCGCGGCACATTATTACCCAATCCCGGCCGCGGCACTTAAAATTAACCCCCCTCTATGCTGGGGGTCCCCATCGGGACCCCCGAAGTGTCCCCATATAAACCCCCTGCAGCGGGGGGCCCCGATCGGCACCGATCGTGACCCTGCTGCAATTCAATTTTAAATTTCCCGCCTCGCGGGTCCTCAAAGGACCGTAAAGGTCCTGAAAGGACTCGCACTAAAAATATTAACCCCAGGCAACTATAATTACCCCATTAACTCATGATGGTCAATCCAGACCACCATAAGGCCTAAATTAACCCATTAACTCATGATGGTCAATCCAGACCACCATAAGGCCTAAATTAACCCATTAACTCATGATGGTCAATCCAGACCACCATAAGACATAAATTAACCCATTAACTCATGATGGTCAATCCAGACCACCATAAGGCCTAAATTAACCCATTAACTCATGATGGTCAATCCAGACCACCATAAGACCTAAATTAACCCATTAACTCATGATGGTCAATCCAGACCACCATAAGACCTAAATTAACCCATTAACTCATGATGGTCAATCCAGACCACCATAAGGCCTAAATTAACCCATTAACTCATGATGGTCAATCCAGACCACCATAAGGCCTAAATTAACCCATTAACTCATGATGGTCAATCCAGACCACCATAAGGCTCAATTTAACCCCATCAGTCCCATAAGGGTATATTATTACCATTATGGGCCTGTTACAACCCAACATTAACCACATAAGTGCCATGATGGTCCTCAAGGACCATCATGACACTAACTACAAACACTACACTATAACCCCCAATAAACCATTTAATCTAAACTAACCCCCCTCTACACTAATCTATTAACACTTACACTACCTACCTACACTACCTACCCCCTAATAAACCTCCCCAACACTCTAATTACAAAAAACAAAAAACCTACAGCACAGAAAACAAAAAACCTACAGTACAAAAAACAAAAAAACCTACAGTACAGAAAAAAAAAAACAATTACAACCCCACCCCCCACTACAGAAAATAAAAAAATTACACACCTGAAAAGGAAAGACAGATAAACACAATACAATACATACATATAATACATTACATACATTACATACAATACATGACATTACATATAATATATTACATATAATATATTACATATAATATATTACATATAATACATTACATACATTACATACAATACATGACATTACATACATTACATATAATATATTACATATAATATATTACATATAGTCCTAATCAAATACCCCCTATCTATCTAACATACAATCTATTTAATTTAAAATAAATCCTAGCTATATCAAATACATCCCCCTATCTATCTAATATACAAAAAATCCTAACTACATACACAGACCCTTATTCTAAACTAAAATAAAATAATTACAGTCCTAACTACATACACAGACCCTAATTCTAAGCTAAAATCAATAAATTAAGACCACTTACCTTTAAGATGTTGCTTCAGATCACTAACCTATGGGTCAAACAAAAAGAAAAATTAGTACAAAACATTAACATCAAATAAATAAACATTATATACATTCTACATATTCAACTCACCTTTACAGCATGTCCAGTCACTGTTTAGCTCTTCCGGCGCGGCCCTGTTAAAAAAAAAAACACAATACATGAATACAATATATAAACAATAAATAAAATACACAAATAAACATCTAAATATACATTTAACTTACCTCCCCGCGATGTCCCCGGCCTTCTCTCCTTCAGCCCCGGCTGGGCCGCGGAACCATCCGCGCTCTAAAAAAAAAAAAAAAAAAAAAACTAACGGAGGTCTGCACTGGCAGACCTCCCCGACGCTACTGAACCTCCCGGAGTCGTTTCCGGGAGGAAATTGGCATTGTCGGCTTGTGATTGGCTGAAAAAGCTGTCAGCCAATCAAAAGTCGTCAATGTAGGAGCCAATCAGGATGCGCAGATGTCTTCTACCAATCACTCCGTGGGGGTGTATCCCATAGTGATTGGCTGAAGGCATCTGAGCGTTGTGATTGGTTCCCAGAAAGATAGACAAGTGTTTTAGCCAATCAGGGTGGGATATTGGGGTGTATCCCATCCTGATTGGCTCACACATTGACGACTTTTGATTGGCTGAAATTGATAGACAGCTTTTTCAGCCAATCACAAGCCGCCAATGCCAATTTCCTCCCGGAAACGACTCCGGGAGGTTCAGTAGCGTCGGGGAGGTCTGCCAGTGCAGACCTCCGGTAGTTTTTTTTTTTTTTTTTTTTTAGAGCGCGGATGGTTCCGCGGCCCAGCCGGGGCTGAAGGAGAGAAGGCCGGGGACATCGCGGGGAGGTAAGTTAAATGTATATTTAGATGTTTATTTGTGTATTTTATTTATTGTTTATATATTGTATTCATGTATTCATGTATTGTGTTTTTTTTTTTAACAGGGCCGCGCCGGAAGAGCTAAACAGTGACTGGACATGCTGTAAAGGTGAGTTGAATATGTAGAATGTATATAATGTTTATTTATTTGATGTTAATGTTTTGTACTAATTTTTCTTTTTGTTTGACCCATAGGTTAGTGATCTGAAGCAACATCTTAAAGGTAAGTGGTCTTAATTTATTGATTTTAGCTTAGAATTAGGGTCTGTGTATGTAGTTAGGACTGTAATTATTTTATTTTAGTTTAGAATAAGGGTCTGTGTATGTAGTTAGGATTTTTTGTATATTAGATAGATAGGGGGATGTATTTGATATAGTTAGGATTTATTTTAAATTAAATAGATTGTATGTTAGATAGATAGGGGGTATTTCATTAGGACTATATGTAATATATTATATGTAATATATTATATGTAATGTATGTAATGTCATGTATTGTATGTAATGTATGTAATGTATTATATGTAATATATTATATGTAATATATTATATTTAATATATTATATTTAATATATTATATGTAATGTCATGTATTGTATGTAATGTATGTAATGTATTATATGTAATATATTATATGTAATATATTATATGTAATATATTATATGTAATGTCATGTATTGTATGTAATGTATGTAATGTATTATATGTATGTATTGTATTGTGTTTATCTGTCTTTCCTTTTCAGGTGTGTAATTTTTTTATTTTCTGTAGTGGGGGGTGGGGTTGTAATTGTTTTTTTTTTCTGTACTGTAGGTTTTTTTGTTTTTTGTACTGTAGGTTTTTTGTTTTCTGTGCTGTAGGTTTTTTGTTTTTTGTAATTAGAGTGTTGGGGAGGTTTATTAGGGGGTAGGTAGTGTAGGTAGGTAGTGTAAGTGTTAATAGATTAGTGTAGAGGGGGGTTAGTTTAGATTAAATGGTTTATTGGGGGTTATAGTGTAGTGTTTGTAGTTAGTGTCATGATGGTCCTTGAGGACCATCATGGCACTTATGTGGTTAATGTTGGGTTGTAGTAGGCCCATAATGGTAATAATATACCCTTATGGGACTGATGGGGTTAAATAGAGCCTTATGGTGGTCTGTATTGACCACCATGAGTTAATGGGTTAATTTAGGCCTTATGGTGGTCTGGATTGACCATCATGAGTTAATGGGTTAATTTAGGCCTTATGGTGGTCTGGATTGACCATCATGAGTTAATGGGTTAATTTAGGCCTTATGGTGGTCTGGATTGACCATCATGAGTTAATGGGGTAATTATAGTTGCCTGGGGTTAATATTTTTAGTGCGAGTCCTTTCAGGACCTTTACGGTCCTTTGAGGACCCGCGAGGCGGGAAATTTAAAATTGAATTGCAGCAGGGTCACGATCGGTGCCGATCGGGGCCCCCCGCTGCAGGGGGTTTATATGGGGACACTTCGGGGGTCCCGATGGGGACCCCCAGCATAGAGGGGGGTTAATTTTAAGTTTCGCGGCCGGGATTGGGTAATAGTGTGCCGCGGCCCCTTTAAGAAGCCGCGGCGGGGAATTTTAAAGTTTTAAATGCAGCGGGGGGCCTGATCTATGCAGATCGGGGACCCCCCCTGCAATGGGTTTATGTGGGGACACTTCGGGGGTCCCGATGGGGACCCCCAGCATAGAGGGGGGTTAATTTTAAGTTTCGCGGCCGGGATTGGTTAATAGTGTGCCGCGGCCCCTTTAAGGAGCCGCGGCGGGGAATTTAAAAGTTTTAAATGCAGCGGAGGGCCTGATCTATGCAGATCGGGGACCCCCGCTGCAAGGGGTTAATGTGTGGGGGCTGCGGGGGTTCCTATGGACCCCTGCAGCAAGGTGTTCATGTGAGGACACTTCGGGGGTCCCGACGGGGACCCCCGCATTGAGGGGGGGGGGTAATTTTAGGTGCCGGGGGGGGTATTCGGAGTACCCCCACGGCAGGGCTTATGTGGGGGACTGCCGCGGAGGTCCCTTTTAGGACCCCCACAGCAATTGATGAGGAGTGGGAGCCTGCGATATCATCTCGCAGGCTGTCACTCCTCATGTACATTTACGCAGTGTAGATACGTACGGCCCTGCTGCGTAGCTCATACGTTGCTCGCAGCAGGGCTAATTTAATAGCATTGTAAGTTAGAGAAACTTTGCAGTACGTAGGGCTTAAGTAGAAGCCTCTTATTTACGAGGCTGGAATTTAATAGGGCCCAAAGTTTATAACTCCTCAAATTCATATAAAGCTAGTCATATATTTAAATTGTATTTTAAAGGTAAGAGGGAAGAGACAATATGATTAATGAATTCTATTAGAATAACGTAGCTTTTTGATGCAAGAGGGAATTCAGCATTGAATTCATATTATCTGCTATAATAACCCATAAAGTGCTGAATGTTTTGCAACCTTTAGTACCCCCAAAACCAGACACATTTTCAGTTTACCACATGCTTTCTAGTGGTATGCTTATTATTTGTATTGCATGTTATGTAATTTATGCAGCAAAGAATAAAAAAGAAACGTCTTCCTTCAACTAAAATAACTTTTCTAAGCACACACATACCATGGGCCTCATTCTATTATCGGCCGTAAATCGGCCGTAAGGCTGCGATTCCTTGCGAGGGTTCAGTTAACTCGCGATTCTATTATACGGCCCCGCAAGGATCTCCTCTTACGGCCGGCCGCATATCTTGGAACCGGCCGTAATCTGTGAAATCTAAAAACTGAAAAATAAATTCAAGCCTGCACTGTACAGCTCTGTAAATGCTAGGGATCATATTGGGGGACATGAGGATTAAAAGGAACCCACTCTCAAGCTTGCACATCTGCCCAAACCCGAGTTCAAATTAACTGTTTATTTGCCGGCTGCGGCGGGGGTGTGTCTGAGGTGCTCCAAGCACTCTGGACTTTTTACATGTATATTTTACGGATATTAAAAATTAAATATTTTACGGATTTGAGTACAGGATAATTATGTGCTATTTTTTCTAACACCTAAAATCCCTTTATAGTCTTCTCAAAGTGCAGGATGGCTTTATTTGAGCTATTTTATGTGCTTAATTGGTGCTAGCGAGACCTTTTTCCTGCAAGTAACTGCGGCTCGTTTTTAGCCTTGCAGAGAGGTTTCCCGGAGCAATTGAATTGCAAATCTCTTGCGGCCGTTTTAGATCAAAGGCTTTCCTCCGGCGCGATCGGCCGCAAGAGATAGCAAGGCACCGGCCGCAAGCCTGCCGGAATCCCCGGCCGTAAGGGAATAGAATAGCCGAATAGCTTGCGGCCGGTCCTTGCGGCCCCGCAACGGCTGCGGCCGATAATAGAATGAGGCCCCATATATGTATAAATTTAATTTATGCCAACACTGGCCCAAAACTGTCAAAAGCACAGACACATTTTTTATACTGGTGGAAAATATACAAACACAAATACAGGACAGTATGTTCTTATACATTATTTATTATAATTATCTTTATTTGTAATGCACCAACATATTCTGTAGTGCTTTACAGGGGTTACGTACATGGTAAAAACAAAATTAACAACTTACGAAGAATGGAGGACCCTGTTTTTGAGCTTACAATCAAATGTACATAGTGCTTGTTTCCAAAGCACAGACACAAGATTGAAAACTCGCAAACTTGCAATCTAAATGGTTTGGGTGTGATACAAGACATTGATAGATGCAAGATGGCAGCATGAAATTGATTTGTTCAGTCAAGTGGAGGTGTCTGTGTGCTGTACTGTAGATTGTGGGTAGATTGTACCTCTCTCTCCCTCTTTTACCACTTACTATACCTTAGATTGTAAGTCTGCAAGCTTCTATCCTCAATACTTTGAGCTAGGAATCCAATGTCCATGGTGAATTCCCAAAGACAGGGCCCTCCTTGCTTTGCTATATGTTAATTTGTATTTATCTTTGTATTAACTTAATTTATGTACAGTGCTATGGAATATGTCGGCGCGTTATAAATAAACTATAATTACATGTATAGTTCTCAGCAGCCGGGCTTGCCAAAATCCCTTGGTAACGCAACTGAGAAACTGTGGGCAACCGTAGGCGCTCATCCCTGCGACCCCGTACGACTTAGGCAGGGAGAGCCTTAGGCCGTAGGCGCTCATTACTATAACCCGCAAGTTTAAACATCAACACAAACCTCAATTACACACTTTACAATGCCAGCCCCATAGGACTTATAAAAAATCACATTGAAACATTCATCCCTATGAACCCGCACCACATATACATATTCCCTACGACTGGCTACACTACACATGAACACGAAGCTCCATTTTACAATTTACACTACGAGACCCGTTGCTGTTTGAAAAAAATAGGAATTAAAAAAAAACGGCTCGTAACAATTTCCCAAAATATGGACCCCACACAAAGTACGGACTTTGCTAGAAATACGGAACACGCAAAAATACACATTTAGCGGACCAACCGCCGCATGACAGAAACACAAAAAAATACACCAATATCACACAAATTCACTTAAAAACTCACACACCCCACAGGGGCACATTCAGGATGTCTATGACTGAGGTTGCAACTTAATTAGACCCATATATAGCGTTTTTCAAAAGGCATTTTTCCTAAGCAACAAAAAAAAATGGGGGACGAAAAAAGCGAAAACGAGGCCCAAGAGTGTAACAATGAACACCGAACTTGCAACACTTACACCAACCCGCTAACACATTGCGAGGTACGTAACATATACAACATTTACACCATTTTACACATACCAAGCACATAACTTACACAAAATGGTGAATAGAACGCAAACTGCGCATGCACACTAAGATTTAACGCTTTCTACTTGGGCTGACAGTCGATAAATACTGGAGACTTTCTGGAAATTTCTGACTAACTATACCTGTAAGCCTATCCCCATAACCTGAACCCCTAATGCCAACAGTGCTACACACAAAACAGAATAGCACAGCAAATGATAGTAAAAAAAAAATATATATATATTTATCCTGTTTGCTGTGCACCAATGTACAAAACCACTGCACTATAAGTAAACATCAATCTAATTAACCCTCTAAGCCTAAACCCCTAATGCCAACACTGCTGCACAACAAACAGGATGGTACTGAAAATTTTAGACAAAAAAAAATATTCAATCATTTCTCCTGTTTGCTGTCCGCCAATGGGGAAAAGCCCTGCAATATAACTAAAACTCACGAATAACACCATAATGCAAACAGTGACACACACCAAACAAGATATGTCAACCAAGGCTATTAACACATATGTTGTTAGTCAAACCAAAAAAAATAAATATATATATATACTTTAACATTTCCATTTATGTTTCTCATTTTCAAGAGAGACTGCCTGAAGACGGTCACAGGAAGATTGGCAGCAGAGGACCCTCTGTCATTCAACAAAATAGGTAAAGTATAACAAGTACAAACAAAGACAAAAAATAGCTATCCTGTTTGGTGTGCGCCACTCTTAAAACATACTGCAAGCTAACTAACCCTCTAAGCCTATCCCCATAACCTCAACACCTAATGCCAACAGTGCTGAACATAAAACAGAATAGCACAGAAAATTTTAGTAAAAAATAAATAAATAAAGATTTATCCTGTTTGTTGGCCACCAATATACAAAAGTATTGCAATATAACTAAACATCAATCTAACTAATCCTCTAAGCCTATCCTCATAACCTAAACCCCAAATGCCAACAGTGCTGAACACGAAACAGGATAGTACTGTAAATTTTAGTCAGCAAAAAAAAAATTGAATGATTTCTCCTGTTTTGTGTTCACCAATGGCGAAAAGCACTGCAATATAACTAAACCTCAGGAATAACACCATAATGCAAACAGTGACAGACATATGTTATTAGTCAGAACAAAAAACAAATATACTTTAACATTTCTATTTCTGTTTTTCATTTTCAAAAGACACTGCTTGAAGACTGTCACAGGAAGATTGCAGGGGACGCTGTGTCATTTAAACACAAGAAATTCAACACAACAGGAAAAGTATAACAAGTACAAAACAAGAAAAAAAAATCTATCTTGTTTGGTGTCCGCAAATGTCAAAACTTACTGCAATCTAACTAACACTCTAAACCTATCCCCATAACCAAAAGCCCCAATGCCAACAGTGCTGCACAAGAAACAGGATAGCACAGCAAATTTAAGTCAAATAAACAAAATGGAATGATTTATCCTGCTTGGTGTGCGCCAATGTGGAAAAGCACTGCAATATAACTAAACCTCAAGCAAAACACCATAATGCAAACTGTGCCACCCACAAAACAAGATATGACAACCAATGCTGTTAACACATATGCTGTTAGTAATAACAAAAAAAAAAATACTTGAACATTTCCATTTCTGTTTCTCAGATTCAACAGACACTGCCTGAAGACTGTCGCAGGAACATTCATTTATAGACAAGAAATTCAGCACAACAGGTAAAGTATAACAAGACAAACAAAGAAAAATAAGATATCCTGTTTAGTGTGCGCCAATGTCAAAACCTAATGCAATCTAAATAACCCTCTAAGCCTATCCCCATTAACTAAACCCCTAATGCCAACAGTGCTGCACACAAAACAGGATTACATAGCAAATTTGCGACAAATAAACTAAATTAAATGATTTCTCCTGTTTACTGTGTGCCAATGTGCAAAAGCACTGCAATATAACTAAACCTCAAGAATAACACCATAATGCAAACAGTGGCACACACCAAAGAAGATACCACAAGCAACGATGTTAACACATACAAAATACAAGCATCAATCCTGTTTGGTGTGCGACAATGTCAAAATGGACTGAAAATCTAACTAATCCTCTAAGCAGAAAACATACTGCAGCCTAACTAACTGTCTAACCCTATCCACATAACCTAAACCCCTAATGCCAACATTGGTGCACACGAAACAGGATAGCACACAAACTTTTTTTAGAAATAAACAAAATGAAAGGATTATTGCTGTTTGCTGTGAGCCAATATAACTAAATCTTACAAATAATAGAAAAATGCAAACAGTGATACACACCAAACAAGATACCACAAACAATGCTGGTAACTAGTGATGTCGCGAACATCAAATTTGCTGTTCGCGAACAGCGGCCGCGAACTTCCATCAAATGTTTGCGAACCCGGCGAACCGCCATAGACTTCAATGAGCAGGCGAATTTCAAAACCCACAGGGAGTCTTTCTGGCCACAATAGTGATGGGAAAGTTGTTTCAAGGGGACTAACACCTGGACTGTGGCATGCTGGAGGGGGATCCATGGCAAAACTCCCACTGAAAATTACATAGTTGATGCAGAGTCTGGTTTTAAGCCATAAAGGGCATAAATCACCTAACATTCCTAAATTGTTTGGAATAACATGCTTTAAAACATCAGGTATGATGTTGTATCGATCAGGTAGTATAAGGGTTACACCCGCTTTACAGTAACAGACCAATCTTCCCGTTTAATGCACCGCAAACAACCACAAACAGTCCCTTTGCACAACCGCAAACTCCCCATTTGCACAAGGTTGGATACCAAGCTAGCCATGTCCCGTTCCTTGTCCTCACTGATGTCATTGAAGGTCTCTTCCTCCACGCAGCCACCAAGGGCCCCCGAAAGGTGACAACAAGCCCCCTGGGACGCCTGCTGTGTTTGGTCTTCCACCTCCTCAAAGCCACCTTCCTCCTCTGACTCCTCTTCTTCAGACTCCTCTCTCTGCGTTGCCTCTGTCTGCATTATTATAAGGTATGTACTGTTAAGTAGTACTATTCCTATTGGTTTAATCCGTATTACGTCCACTATTAGGGGACGTGTATATGGCATGGAATTTTGGAACAGGGAGATGGAAAAAGATGCTTGGTCGGACCTCCTACTTCGAATTTGGGGCACTGCACGTGCAATGTAATATGCCACCAGATAGGAGTGGTGTATTAAGTTGTTCTATTTATTCCAATCAGTTTGATACCTGTTACGTCACCTATCAGGGGACGTGTATATGGCATGGATTTTTGGAACCGGGACATAGAAAAAGTTGCTTGATCGGACCTCCTACTTCAAATTTGGGGCACTGCGTGTGCAATCTAAGGTGCCACCAAATTTGAGTGTCACTGTGCACTGGCAAAAGTTGGCAGAGTAGATGCAATAGGCTTCACACACACGCCTGTAGGCAGGCAATTGCTATTCAATCTATTACAGTCAAAAAAGTGTTGTTTTATGTCACTGTACACTACGGTTGCACCAGATATGACCTATCACTGTGCACTGGCAAAAGTTGGCTGAGTAGATGCAATAGGCTTCACACACACGCCTGTAGGCAGGCAATTGCTATTCAATCTATTACAGTCAAAAAAGTGTTGTTTTATTTCACTGTACACTACGGTTGCACCAGATATGACGGATCACTGTGCACTGGCAAAAGTTGGCAGAGTAGATGCAATAGGCTTCACACACACGCCTGTAGGCAGGCAATTGCTATCCAATCTATTACAGTCAAAAAAGTGTTGTTTTATTTCACTGAACACAGTATAAGCTGTGAGCCTGACACAGGCAGGCAACTGAAATTTGATTAATTGTAGTGGAAGCTAAATACACAGCCTGGCTATCTATTTCCCTATTAAATCTCCAGCAGCTACACTATCTGTCCTCTCACAACGAATGCAGCTTCAGAATGATTCTAAAATATATACTGTCCTTCAGATGGAAGGCACTGGAAGGGAGTGTATGCTGCTTATTGGCTGAAATGTGTCTGCTGACTGTGAGGTGCAGGGTCAAAGTTTCCTCAATGATAAAGAATAGGAGGCGAACCCAAAAGCGCATGTGTTCGCCGTCCGATGCGAACGCGAACATGCCAAAATTGCCGCGAATAGTCCGCGGGCGAACTGTTCATGACATCTCTAAATGGAAGCTGTTGTACAACGTATGCAGCTTCCAGAAAGTAAAAAATGCTTACCAATTGTCTTTACAGAGCTTGATAAAATTATGGACCAAAACCCATACTCTCAAGGTTATAAAAAATTGTCAGAAGTAGAAAAGGAACAACAAATTTATGCACAAATTCATCAATTACCAATCCCAAAAGTCAATATGTTTCTTAAAAGAGATCACCATAATGATAAACACTGTTATAACTTGCCAAGATCAAATGAGGTTGCAATGGTCTTTCAAAATGACGAGGGAGAACTACCATTTCAGAGGGATATTAGAATATATCCCTGAAATGAGGAGCAACCTTTCATTAATATAAGTATCTTAAGTACTAATTTGGATCCAATGACATATCCCATATTTTTTCCACAAGGGGAAGCAGGTTGGCAACCCAAATTAACCCTTGAGAGTTACCCAAATTCAAAGGTGCGTGTGAGAAATAATATTTCCATGCTTAAATTTAAAGTGGCTCAAACTGCCATTCGAGATGCATTCAATCCCATTTTGTGTGGTGGAAAACTGACACAACAATGGATCATTGATTCATATTTTAAAGTTGAGGCAAATAATTTAAACTTCATCAAATATCAACAAGATAAACTATATGTAGAACAGTATTCTGAACTGATGGATTATGTCGCTGAGGTGGCTACAACCAAAGAGCTGCCAGCTGGCAAAGCCATCATTTTACCTTCTTCTTTCCAATTATCTCCTTGCAATATGCAAGAAAGATACAATGATGGCTATTGTAACTAATATGGCAAACCAGATTTATTTATTACATTTACATGTAATCCACAATAGCAAGAGATTGTACAGAATATGCTAATTGGACAAACTGCTTCCAATAGACCAGATTTAGTGGCAAGAGTCTTTAAAATTAATTAATATGTGACATAACCATAACTCAGTTTTTTGGAAAATGTCTCGCTTATGTTTATACCATAGCATTTCAACAAAGAGGCCTTCCACATGCACATATTCTTATAATCCTTCAGGAGAAAGATAAATTGGATACTGGTGACAAAGTGGATTCAGTGATTATTGCTGAACTACCAGATCCAGAAATACATGGTAGACTATATGAGATTGTAACTCATCATATGATTCATGGACCATGTGGAGATATTAATCCACCGTCACCATGTATGGAAAATAATAAATGTACTAAAGAATTTTCAAAAGATTATAGAGACAAAACCAATTGTGATGGCTATCCATTATATAGAAGAAGAGAGGGAAAAACTTTCATTATTCGTGGCAAAAACATTGACAATAAATATGTCTACATATATATTTACAAAGGCTATGATGCAGCTACTGTAGTGGTCAAAAGTGCAGAAAATCACAAACAAAGTGAGTTAGTACATGATGAATTTGCATCAAATGTAGATGCTCGCTATGTAAGTTCACCAGAAGCAATGTGGCATCTTCTCAAATTTGAAATGCATGATCGCTCACATGCAGTATATCGGTTAGCTGTACATTTGCCACACAGACATTTAGTATATTTCCATGTTGGAAATGAAACAAATGCTTTGACACAAAGTGAGCATCGCCAAACTACGCTAACTGCATGGTTTCAATTAAATTCTACTAATGTGTAGGCAACGGAATTGTTATATATTGACATTCTATACCATTATGTTTTCGTTAATGGACTATGGCGAAAACTAAAAAGCTGTGGAAATAAAATCCCAAGAATGTACACTGTAAGTCTAAGAGACCTTGAACATTTCTGCTTACGATTTACTACTTCTTTTTTATTTATTTTTATTTTTTATTTTGCTTAAGTTTATACAAATGACAAATATTACAAAATTGTACAAAACACAAATATACAAATACAGAATATACTACATTCGCACAAGAACTGAATAGAACTATGTCTATTGAGTTAACAAATGGAAGTATTTGTCAAAATCGACCAACTACTAAACCTAGATAAAACAATACCCATGCCATGTAGATTACTTTCTAATTCTCTGTTCTTTTTGAGAGTTATTATTACTTCATTCAATGATGGAATAAGTTCTTATTTCCAATGTTTGGCAATAAGCCATTTAACTACTGAAGCTACCTGTATAATTAAAGCCTGTTCTTCCATTTTAAGCCTATTGTCCATGATATGGAGAATAGCCATTTCACATGACGGCTTAATAATTTTACCCCAAATTTTAGAAATGTAATCAAAGATCGAGATCCAAAGTTTCTTAATGGGGTCGCAGTCCCACCAAATATGTTTATGTGACCCCTGCTGACTACAAAGTCTCCAACAAGTTTAGGATTATTATTAATTGCTGCTATTTTTACTGTGACAAAGTACCACCTCTGCATCACTCTAAAATTGACTTCTCTATACGCTTGATATTTAATAATTTTCTGTGAAAGCGTGAGCGTTCTAGACCAATTTTCCAGGTCAATTAGGTTATTACATTCTTTTTTCCAATTTAAGCATACCTGGGGATTTTTCAAACATATCCTGTTTTCTTAATATATCATAGCATTTGGAAATTATAGGTTTCCGGTTGTTATGTAGTGCTAATTTTTCATAATTAAGTATTTTGATTTTAAAATAGAGTTTTTAACTCTTTCATATTCCAACCATTTGGACGATGGAAAAGTAAATTTGTAGTTTAGAAAAGGACTTAAATTTACCTTTATCAGACAGATCTCCCAATTTCTGTATATTCCAATTACTCCAATTGCGTAGAAAAGACAAATTGAGAATACTACTTAGACCTATCAATGAAATTTCTGAAGACAGAGTTGTCGAAAGGTTTAATTTTTTTCCATTTAAGCCAAAATTCGAAACCCGTTTTAATTATTATAGACATGTTTTTATTGTTGGGAAATGTATCATACTAAAGCCAATCCCTTAATAAGTCATTAGCTAAACATTGTTCTATTAAAAATAAATTAGACTCTGCTGACATATCTTACTTGTATTAGCTTAACATAGAAAGGGTACAGCAATTAGCTGAAGCCACCATAATACATAGTTGCAATAATCATCAATATGTGTATCAAAGAAAGAAAAAAAAGAAAACAACTAGTAATGTGGCTTAATAATAAATAAATGACATAGAGGCACCAAAAAAAAAAATATATATATATATATATATATATATATATATATATATGAGAAGATATGCCACTCCAACCAAATATCATTGAAGGTATTGAATTCAATAAACGTGATTTTAACTTTGAATCAGCTCATAGATATGACCAAATGGGTTAGTCTGTGAAGACACTCCAATTCAGGTCATGGACATATACAATCACAGCTGATATGTACAAAATTGCATGATGCTAAGGCATCCTAAAATATAACTTTTCATACTAAACTTATAAAATATAATATGGGTAGCAGCCGAAAAAAGTGAAAAATGAAAAATTGTAACACTATTAAAAACGTGAAAAATACAAGGGCGTAAGGAAAAGGTCACAGCTCTATATTAAATGTGCACTAATCTCTCACTCTTGTAATAGTGTGACTCCAAATGGAGATCAAATCACTTGCTAGCACACAGCTCATTACGTAAAAGTGTGCATTTGTTAATAGGGTAAAGCAATTTGAGGCAATTTCCTCATTAAGGGCACTCAATATGTCCTTTTATTTTGATTTTAACTTTATGGGAATTAGGTAATCTGTGACACAATGATCATAAACTATAATATGTGTATTGCACAAAGGCAGACACGCTGAGGAGATTTCCTTGTTACTTAGGCCAGATATCCCATAATGTACAAACGAGGATTCCCTTAAAAAAAAAAAGGAAATTGCTTACCTCTGAGTATTCTTACCCATAGTGGGTATTCAGTCCTGAATGGGACTGGTGATAGAGCTGTGATCCTTTCCAGATGGCAAACAGACGCCGCGCCACACGTCAGTGACGTCACGTGTCACCAATTGCGGGACAAATTCGGCGCATGCGCAGTGAAACCCGACGCACGTTTCGCAGCAAGGTGCTTCAACTGGGGTGAATGAATGCCTTGAAAAGGCATCTATTTATACTCAATCGTAGCTGTTAACCCCATAATGGCTAATCATTTTTAAAAAAAGGTGTCAACTAAAAATAAATCTAACTAAATAAATCACAACATAATAAATGAAAGGTAGCACCTCAGAGCAGTAATTATACCTATTAAATAATATAGTTATATAATAAAAACTATTAATCGGCCTGGGTCAAGAGGAGGGGAGGGGGTACTTTTCAAAAAAGAGAATTATGATTATAAATGGAAAATATATCAGTGTCTAAAAACTGTGTGTTTACCCTATTAACAAATGCACACTTTTGAGTAATGAGCTGTGTGCTAGCAAGTGATTTGATCTCCATTTGGAGTCACACTATTACAAGACTGAGAGATTAGGGCACATTTAATATAGAGCTGGGACCTTTTCCTTACGTCCTTGTATTTTTCATGTTTTTAATAGTGTTACAATTTTTCTTTTTTCACTTTTTTCAGCTGCAAACCCATATTATATTTTATTATTTAGTATTAAAAGTTATATTTTATGCCTTAGCATCATGAAATGTTGTACATATCAGCTGTGATTGTATATGTCCATGTCCTGAATTGGAGTGTCTTCACAGACTAACCCATTTGGTCATATCTATGAGCTGATTCAAAGTTAAAATCACGTTTTTTAAATTCAATACCTTCAATGTTATTTAGTTGGACTGGCAAATCTTCTCATATATATATTTTGGTGCCTCTATGTCATCTATTTATTATTAAGCCACATTACTAGTTGTTTTCCTTTGATAAACATATTGTTCTATTGTTATCCAGTTATTTTGTTTTGTTTTAGCAGACCAGGAAATAAAATTAGATAGCATTACAGCCACATAATATTCTTCAACACAAGGGGAAGCAAAACCTCCCTTTATAAAGCTCTTCCTAACAATCTTTGATTTAATTCTGGATTTTTTCCCATTATATATAAATGAGTCGATCAAAGTTTAGTATTTTTTGATTGTAGTTTCAGGAACAGCTATGGGCAAACATCTAAATAAATAATGTATTTGCGGTAATATAGACATCTTTATAGCTGCTACTCTACCAAACCAAGATAACCGATTTGATCTCCAGTTAATTCGTTGGTTTTAAATGTTATCATATAATTTAGTAAAATTTATTTTAATTAAATCCTCCAAATTCTCAGAAAATTCTATTTCCAAATAATTAATTTTATTTAACTCCCAATCAATTTCCCATGTATTTTTCAGAAAAACTATTTTGTCTTCATCTATGCTGTATTTATAGGTAATACTTCCATTTTTGACCAATTTATTTTGTAATAGGAAATTAATACAAATTTATTTATTAATTCCTGAATCTGTAATAGAGACTCTCTAGGATCGGCTATGGTTAATATCACATCATCAGCATATAGCAAGATTTTGTGCTCAAACCAATTCTAATTCTGTGAATTTTATTGTTCACTCTAATGGCTTCTGCTAAAGGTTCCCTCATCAAAACAAAAATTAAAGGAGAGAATGGACAACCCTGACAGGTCCCATTGGTAATAGAAAAAGTATTTGTTTTTAGACCAGTTCCAACTATAAAGGCAGTAGGATAGGAGTATAAAGCCCGTATTAATTTCACTCCAAAATCTTCAAAGCTGAATTTTAATAATACTTGTTTCATAAAATCCTAGTTTAGCCTGTCAAAAGCTTTTTCAGTGTCTAATGTAATAACTATAGAAGGTTTATGATTATCTTTACAAAAAGCTATTACATCTATTAATCTCCTTATATTATCCACTCGCTGCCTATCTTTTAAAAAAACAGATTGGTCCATATTAATTAATTTACCAAGGCAAGAATTCAGTCTTTTAGCCCAAATTTTTGCATATAGTTTTATGTCCGTGTTCATTAAGGATATTGGTCTATAATTCTTACACCACCTAATATCTTTATTTTGTTTTTGGAATAATAATTATAACTGCCTCTAACATTTCTTTTGGCACACTGCCCTTTATCTTAATTTCATTAAACACTTTGGGCCTCATTCAATTATCGGCCGTAAAACGTCCGCAAAGCTGCGATTCCTTGCGGCCGTCTTATGGGCCTGTGTAGAGCTACTTTTACCTTGCAATTCAATTATACGGCGCCGCAAGGATATCCCCTTCCGGCCGGCCGCATATCATGCAAACGGCCGGAAGCTTTTTCCCAGCGCCCGTAAATCTTGTTTTCCTGCCGCAAAGTCCTAAAACTGAAAATGCAAATATAAAATCGAGAATGCACTGTAAAGCTCCGTAAATGCTAGGCATCATAATGGGGGACACGAGGATTAATAGCAACACCCTCTCAAGCTTGCACATCCACCCAAATATGATATATTATTTACGGACTACTTTACGGGCCGTAGTTCCGCGGGCTGGTCCTTGTTGCATTGTACTAGCCAATATATATTCAATCCAGCACTGCAAAGCACTGTAAATGATGGGGAACATAATGGGGGGGGGGGGGGGCATGAGGATTACTAGCCAAACCTTCTCAAGCTTGTACATCGCCAAATTGTACTTTGATTTCAAAATCCCTACAAGTCTCACGGACTTCACTGACCAAGCCCGTAGCTCCGTATTCAAGCCCATGCAGGCTGTCCTCCAAGCCCGCAGCTCGTTTTTAAAGGCCGTACGTGCTTGGAGGTTAAAGGTATCCATTTTGTTACGGTTTTTGCAGTCTGCATGGTTTAAGCCTGTAACCCTAAAATGGAGGCCCAAGCATTACAGCCTCCAAATTAACAAGACTTCAAATTAGTTTAATATTCCTCATTTGTTTGATTGGTCAGCACACATACAGGTTCTATTGTAGCCTCTAAAACAGCCCTATAATAGAATATGTCACCCCAACATTGGCGCGCACAGCAAATGTGTTTTGACAACATGTAGCTGACATGAGCGGTCCCACATTATTGCGCAGTTGTAATATTTTTGACTAGTGCGCGTCGATGAAAGGGCGCAAGTGATATGACCTAATGCCATAAACCCTTCTAACCCTTGTAGCCGCAGCCTAATACTAACCCTTACACCCCACAGCCTAATCCTAATCATTAGATCCGCTAGCCTCCTGTCGGGCCTGCTGTTGTTGATGTGCTGCAGTCCATAGGGTCACGGAGAGTCGGACACAACGGAAGAACTTAACGACATATAATGAAATATTCCCCTGGTACTTGATATATGCCAAGTGGCGGTCTGATTTGGCCACTATTTGTATTCTCTAATGTAGATGTGATGAGCTAGATGTATATGCAATTAGATAGAGATTTAAGGGATGCCAATAGAGCTCATGTGCGTGGCAAAGGGTTCATATGACCTGACTCATGTTTTACTCTTGCTATTGAATTGGGTAGTGTGGTTTCAATCATATTATGCATGTTGCAGCATGGTTTGTCAGATTGGCATGTGCATGACCATTACAACATATGATAACCAAAGGATATTTAGCCCATGCATGTTCATTATTGGGCAACTAACTGTATTCACACATATGCTAAGTGATGTGGGTGAAGGAGTTTGTGTACTTCAATGAAGCTGTGAGCTATCCTACATAGGGCCAGTGTAGGGGGGGTACATCTTATCAGAGAGGTCAGACTAATCCCAATCAACTAGAGAAGGAACTGGAAAAGCACTCCAGTGTCACCTGTCCTATTCATTGTAGGCCCTCAGGGGAATGTTCCTACTCCACAGTATCGCTAATCAGACTTGTCATGGGTATTAACCCTATATTAGTAGTAGATATGATATTTGGGATCAGATGATATCTAAAGCTATTTTGACTCCTCAACATGCAATAGATCAATACATGTAAAACTGTTAACTATGGCTCATCAGTTTACATTTATAGGAATGTGACACTAATGTAATGCATGGGAATTTCACAGAACAAAACATATTCATAACACATGGACGCAGTCAGAAAGGTCTAACAAAGCTTTATTTTTTACACAGACCACAATCAGCAGTGGTCAAGATTGTGCATTCACATAACAGTATAACAAAGCTCTATTTGATAGACAGACCACAATCAGCAGTGGTCAAGATTGTGCATTCACATAACAGTATAACAAAGCTTTATTTGATAGACAGACCACAATCAGCAGTGGTCAAGATTGTGCATTCACATAACAGTATAACAAAGCTTTATTTGATAGACAGACCACAATCAGCAGTGGTCAAAACTGCATTAATATCATGGGTGTGGTGTGGGCGGGTCCTTGTAGAGCAAGAGGCTGGAAAAAAGGGGAAACCTACAGGGGTCAATCTAATAGTCTAGAATAAGCATGATGCATAGCACCTACCAGGGTCACATGCTGCAACTGGAACCAGAAATCTCTCCATTTAACTGAAGAAACCATTTATGTGCATAGCACTTACAACTTGTAACTAGATCTGCTCAATGAAACAGATGATTCAACCTTTGGACTGTGTAATCCAATCCAGTTTCACACATACAGTGTGTTGACCAAACAAAAATCTGAAATAAGTGTTCAAATCAAAAAATGCGGAGGAGGATCCAAAACAATTTAGAATCACGATGTATGTACAGTACAGTTCTAAAAACTGTACCAATATACCAACTCACCTGATTCCCATCTGCAAGCATTACTAACCATTAGCTAGGTCTGTGGATAATCAGAAATATGGGCAAATTCTAACAAATAAGGCCTGAAAACATCATAGGGCCTGCAGCATCTCTTCTCAACAGCACTCCTTAGTGACAATGTATTGGTCACACTACTAATTAACAGCCTCATTAAATTGCTATGTAACAAATTGAATAGGGCTCTATATAAGCACACAGCATCTTTTTGAAAGCAAGTTTTTAGTTAGGGAACTTCTTTGCAAAAGCTAGGTCTTCACTAACTAAAAACTTCTGTAAACCAAATATCCTATGTGTTTATATAGAGCCCTATTCAATTGCCCAAATCACATTTTAATGAGGCCCTTTGTGTTCTGTTTAACCTGTGACCAATTGATGGTCACTGAGGAGTGCTGTTGAGAAGGCTAAAACATGTCTGCAGACCCTATGGGCGTCATTCAATTGCGATATGGCCGATTGAAAAGGGCTCTATATAAGCACAGAGCATATATTTAGTTACAGACATTTGTAGTTAGTGAAGACCTTGCTTTTGGAGAGAAGTTCACTAACTACAAACATCTGTAGAAAATATGCTCTGTGCTCAAATTGATCCCTTAGCAATCGGCCCCATTGCAATTGAATGAGGCCCTATGTCCTCCTCCAATTGGGCCCAGGACCCACATCACCTGTGCCCATCCTCCGTCTCCCCTCTGGGGGTGATGGTGGGGGGGGGGGGGGCGGGCGGTGCCAGGCAGCAGTGGTCTGGGCGGTGGCGGACACATGGGAGGAGAGGAGGGGCCAGGCTGCTCTTGGCTGGGGGATTGGGAGATACCCGTTGATGTTGGTGAGGGGACCATCGCGTGTCTGAGCTGCCTGACCTGAAGGTGCTCAGATGTCATGTGGTGCCTCCTCACCTCCCTGGACAGCCTGGGAGCAGCTCCTTCAGGACGGCCAGCATCTCCATCTGCACAGCCTGGCTCTGCGGCGACGACACAGCTGGGTGGGCGTGGTGAGGTGGTGCGGGGAGGTCCACAGCTGGAGCCTGTGGTGACAATGTGCCCGGTGGTGACCAGGCCAGCACACTGTGTGGGGAAGGAGGTGCTGTCCCTTGGGCGGAGGAGGGCCCCAGAGCAAGTCTTTCGAGGATGGGCATAGGCCCAGGGCTTGTGGCAGGTGACCCTGCAAGGTCAATGACCAGCCCATCCTCTGACCCAGAGCCCTCTGATCTTCCTTCCTCCTCCCCCTGTGCTGGGAGATCCTGGTACGGGGCTGATGGCCCCGCCTCCTCTCCCTGGTCACAGGACCCAGAGCTCCTCCTGGATGCTGAGAGATAGAGAAGAAAGGTACATGTCATTAGTATGTTGATTAGCGCATTGATATGTGTTCATTTCTAATTATCGGACATCTAGCCTTGAATATGGATGATTCTCTGATTAGCTATCTTATACTAGCTGTTACCTATTCTTAGGTTTCTGTTCTTGATGGTTCTCGGCTCACAACTCTATCTGTATAACTGCTGCTGTCTGTAACTGCATAGGCTGAACGGCACACCAATACATGGACTCTCTATTACAGGGGTGTCCAAACTCTTTCCTGGATTGGAAGATATCCTTTCTGTGCACAGGTGAGTCAATCAGGATGACTGAAGAAGCGATTGACTCACCTGTGCACAGCAGGGTTATCAAATCCAGGCATGTGTGTGGCCCACCAGGACCGAGTTTGGACACACCTGCTCTATTGCTTGATTACTGTTGTGGTGACCAGGAATGACAGTGATTTGTCAGCTTCATGAATTTAATGATGCATCCATCTATCCCTTGTTATTTCATGGA
This sequence comes from Discoglossus pictus, assembly GCA_027410445.1. Taxonomy (NCBI): domain Eukaryota; kingdom Metazoa; phylum Chordata; class Amphibia; order Anura; family Alytidae; genus Discoglossus; species Discoglossus pictus. The sequence goes on along the minus strand of CM050163.1, from coordinate 408,957,049 downwards.
GCTGACATGTCAGTGTCATGTCCTTGTGTAGTGTTTGTGATGCACATGTGGTGGCATGTTGCTGTATGTCATATTCACCTGCAATGGAGGCTGGGTCCTGCTGCTCCACCGGTCCTGATGCTCCAGCTGCGTCGGAGGGTGCAAGCATGGCCCTTGCAATACCTTCATGGGCAAGGTACTTGACCCTCCGCCCCTCGGCCTCCTGCGCCATCTTCTTTCTCACCACGGCCCTTATGTCGTCGAAACGGTGCTTGATGGACCGCAGACTCCGTCCATGGCCCGCCACACTGTTCACCAGATCCACCACCTGCTGCCATGCATTAGCACGGGGCCCAGCCTTGACTTCCCTACCCCCCGAGGTGATGACGGGGCGGGCACGGATGGCCTCCAGGAGGACCCTGTTCTCCTCCCGGCTATAATTGTGGGCCCTGCACCTCCTGCCAGCCTCTTGCTCTCCAGACTGGGGATGAGGACCCTCTCCACTCTCCTTCTCCCTCCTCCTCCTCCTCCTTCCTCCTCCTCCTACTCTCCTCTCCTCCCTCCTTCCTCTCCTCTCCTCCCTCCTTCCTCTCCTCTCCTCCCTCCTTCCTCTACTCTCCTCCCTTCTCCCTCCTCCTCTCCTCTCCTCCCTCCTTCCTCTCCTCCCTCCTTCCTCTACTCTCCTCCCTTCTCCCTCCTCCTCTCCTCTCCTCCCTCCTTCCTCTCCTCTCTCCTTCCATCCTCTCCTCCCTCCTTCTCCTCCTCTCCTCCCTCCTTCTCCTCCTCTCCTCCCTCCTCCTCTGCTCCCTCCTTCCTCCTCCTTCCTCCTCCTCTCCTCCCTCCTCCTCTCCTCCCTCCTCTCCTCCCTCCTCTCCTCCCTCCTCCTCCTCTCCTCCCTCCTCCTCCTCCACTACCTCCCCCTCCTCAACTAGTACCTCCTCCTCCTCACTCCTCCCCTCCTCTTCCCCACCTCCATGCCCCGGGACTCCCTGCCACTCCTCCACCCTCTGCTCCTCTCCCTCCATCACCACCTGAAAAGAAAAGAAAGAGAAATAAAGAAATGTTTTAGTGGGTTTGCCTGCTTCACGCTCGTCCCCCATTCTGATCGCCTCGAACACTATTTCTGCTTGGATATCAATGTTGTAACTAACTGCAGTAATCAACCTTAAGTGGACAGAGCCTGTGACAGCAGTGGGAGGGGTGTACAGCACCTCTCACTCTGGACCTGAGAGGATCTGATGAAACACGCTAGATCAATACTTTCATAAACAATGTGTAAGGGTCAATTACAGTTTGCATATATACAAGGCATGCGGCTATTTACTGTGTGCTTCTATCATTTGTGGGGAGTCGCCATGTCTGAGGCCACTAATATCCTATCTGCATTATACTCTGGGCGTGGTACCTATCCTGAAGCCATCTTCTGTACCAGAGGTAGTAGGAACTACATGGTCCTGCTGTTCTAGGCTGAAAATAAGTTCTTGTCAAGCCCCATTGAAGAAGCAGTTTGGAACACCTATGTGTATTGCAAATATGTGTAGAAATCTCACTCAAATTCAAACTCAAAATCAAACTCAAAATCAAACTGAAACTCAAAATCAAACTCAATCAAAATCAAACTCAATCAAACTCAAACTCAAACTCAATCAAATTCAAACTCAAAATCAATCTCTCTCTCTCTATGTATCACATATTATAATTGTCTAACTACGAGACGTTGTCACGCTGCGTTGCGCAGTGAGTATGACTTTGCGCAGCGAGGCGAGCCGTTAAACCGCTCTGTTGCGTAGTGCGTACGACTTTGCGATGAGCGCCGCAGGCGCTCATCGCCCGGCGAGCCTCGCGCAGCGAGGCGAGCCGTTAAATCGTAGCACTTTGGCAATGAGCGCCGCAGGCGCTCATTGCAGGCGAGCCTCGCGTAGCGAGGCGAGCCGTTATATCGTAGCACCGTTACATCGTAGCACTTTGGCAATGAGCGCCGCTGGCGCTCATTGCAGGCGAGCCTCGCGTAGCGAGGCGAGCCGTTACATTGTAGCAATTAGAAAAAAAAATACGAGGTGAAAAAAATTACGAGATAAGCGGCGGAAGAAAAACACTAAAAAAAACACTAAATACACACAAAAAAAATAAATAAAGGTCACTTACAGCATGGGGAACCAGGCAGGACGTCTCGAAGTGTGTTGGAACTACAATTTAGATCGATTTAGCCGAGTTACAAAGATCGAAAATCGGCTAAGCGAGAAAAAAATGTCCGACAAAAAAAATGAAAACGAGGCTATACTACTACGAACTGCGTAAAACACCGCCACAGACGTATGTGTTAGAAAAACAACGAGATAAAGGATGTGGATTAACCGCACAATGAGTAAAAAGACAGTAACGAGTATATTTTACGAAACGAGATTACCGATTTTTGCATTAACACAGATTTCCCGCCTTTGTCTCGCGCCACATAGAATTTCCCGCCGAAAACAACGCATTTGCCTCGCCCAACTGCGGATTTCCCGCCTAAAACAATGCATTGGTCTCGCGCACAAAGCCTATATATAGGGCACATTTCACACAGGACTGACACTTTCTCCTCAGGTGATGACAGTCTGACTGGATGTTTTCGGATGCAGGGAAATCGCAATAGATTGGGAGCTCTTCAGTATACTGCTTCAGCATTATTATATTAAAAAAGGTAAATATATTATTTCTAATTATTAATTAATAAATTGGTAATTACATATTAAATAATATATAAGAAAGTTAATAATTAGAAAAATAATATTGTGCCTATTTTTTATAATTAGTAATTAATAAATTGGTACTTAATTAATAAATAATAGATAAGAAATTTAATTAATAGAAAAATAATATTGTGCCTATTATTTATAATTATTAATTAATAAATTGGTAATAAATTAATAAATAATAGATAAGAAATTTAATTAATAGAAAAATAATATTGTGCTTACCTGTGTGAAAGAATTGGTAATAACACTAATGTACATTAATTAATAATTAATTAATTATTAATATCAAAATTAAGAAGGACAATAAAAAATGTTTTATTAATTAATTATTAATGTACATTAATTTAACAATTATTTGGTTATATGTCATGATTACCTGTGTGAAACAATTGTTAATAACATTCATAATGTACATTAATTAATTAGGAACACATTGATTCATTAAATATTAATGTACATTAATTTAAGAACTATTTGGTGTTATGTCGTGATTACCTGTGGGTAAGAATTGTAATTAACATTCATAATATCATTAATTTTAAAAAAGATTAAGAATGTGCAATATTTTGTATAAAATAAACCAAAAATAAAAAAAAAAGATGATATACTCATGCTTACATGTTGATGTTAGATTGAGTCACACATTAGTTTTATATTAATGAACAGTAATTAATTCTTAGTTCATTAGTAATGTACATTATTTTAAGAATTAAGTTGTAACATACTCATTTTAAAATAAAACTCAAAAAAAATAAAAAGGCTACATGATTATGTGTTGATGTTATATTTAGTCAGACATTAATTTAAGATTAAGACAGATTCATTGATTCTTATTGAAAGAATAACAGTAATATTGAGTGTATGTTTAGAATCTATGCTTACAAATGTGTGTTCATGTTGATTTATTGATATATTTATTTCATGTTTTTAATCTATGCAAAAATAGGTATGTTAAGCCTCATTGATTAATACAGATGAAGTAATATATTATACATTAATTACTATTTTGTATAATTGCAGAGAAATCTACGTGAATGACCAGAGATAGTGACATTTGCACACATTGAACAGCATAAGGATCATTTGGACAGGTACAGAAATTTAATTATATTACTATGTCAAAATATTAAAAATTAGGAGGTTTTTAATGTAGCCAAATATATGTATGTTGACGTTCATTTAATGATATTGATGAAGCAAAAGTTTAAAAATATTATCTATTTGATTTTACAGTTTATTCGGATCTGCAAGGGAATAAACAGACAGCGTGACGTTTGCAGCCTTGGAACAACATCAACATCATCCTCACAGATATAAAATTTAATTTTGTAGTGATGCATAGAAGAAGGCTATATATCACATATTATAATTGTCTAACTAAGAGACGTCACTCTGCGTTGCGCAGTGCGTACGACTTTGTTGAAAATAGAGAGTACTTATTGAGTCATTAATGTATGATATTTAGTCAAAACTTGAAAAAAAAATGAAAAGACAATACTAATTAATAATAATATTTAAAGAAAATAAGAAGCTTACAACAGTTGCAAAAAAAAGAAATTGAAGGTATGATGTGAATTCAATCAAGAAGGAATGTAATTGAAGGATTAATAATATAAAGATAGATATGTTCAGCTATTTACGATTTCATATATGTCAATAAAATACTTAAAAAAATGGTTTCATTTCTTTCAGTCTAAAGTGCAACAATTGAAAATGTTTTATTAGTTTATTTATCTACTTTCATCGAACAGTACAAAAAGGAAAAAAAATGTAGACAAAACAAAGAATAAACAATAATTGCATTTCTATTTACAATTACAGATTAACATGGCGGACAATGGAGAAGACAAAGTTGAACGCAAAAGAAGATTGGCAAGGGAAAGGAAGCAAAGGTGGAGAGATGCTCAGACACCGGAGACTTCACAACGCTTGCGAGAAGAAGATCGACAGAGACTTTTAAATAAAAGAAAGATGAGTAAGAAAGCCGCAAGTGAGTGTGTTGGGGCTTCCAAGAAACGTAAAAGTAAACAAAAACATCTCTCTGAACCATTGTGCAATGATTCTATTTTGCAGAATGACTTGAATGTAGACACACAAGAAAAAAACGTACATATAGAATGTGGGTCTGATATTTATGTTGAAGAAATGCATGATAATGTGTTTACTACTGCAGTAGAAGTAGATAATCATTATTGTGGATTACTTAATGTGGTTTGTCAGTTTTGTGGGGCCTATCATTTTATAAAGGAAAGACCTTATGACGGAAATTTCATTAGTTGCTGTCAGAAAGGAAAGGTCACACTTCCAGTAAGACACCCATTTCCATATTATTTAGAATGCATTATGAGTGATCCAACATTTCCAAATTATAATAATTTTAAACAAAACATAAGGTCTTATAACAGTGCAATTTCATTTGCTTCAATGGGTGCAACATTAGCAGAAAATGTACCAGGACATGGTCCTTACTGTTTCAGAGTTCAAGGTCAAATATACCACAGAACTTCGCATTTACACCCACAAGAAGGACAGCAAAGGAAATTTGCACAGTTATATGTGTTAGATACGATGGAAGCTGTGGAACAAAGAATGACACTTCCAGAAATAGACAGTGTTTGCGCATAGTCTTTGAACAGCTGGATAAAATTATGAAAAAAAACCCATATAGTCAAGCATACAAACAATTAGCACAGCTTGAAAAAGAACAACAGGAACATGCTCAAAGACATCAATTGCCTACACCAAGAGTCAATATGGTGTTAAAAAGAGATCGCAACACTGATCAGAGAAGATATAATTTACCTACTGTAAATGAGGTTGCCATGGTGTTTAAAAATGAAGATGGTGAACCACCTTTTCAGCGGGATATTAGAATATATCCACGCAATGAAGAACAACCATTTATTAATATCAATATATTAAGCTGTAATTTAGATCCAATGACATATCCCATTTTCTTTCCAAATGGGGAACCAGGATGGGAACCAAAATTAAAATTGGAAAGTTATCCCAATACTAAACTTCGTATTCGATCTAATATTTCCATGCTGGAATATAAAGTGGCACAAACTGCTATCCGTGATTGTTTTAATCCAATTTTACATGGAGGAAAACTCACTCAACAATGGATTATTGATTCATATTTACAAGTTGAAGCCAATAATCTAAATTTTATTAAATATCAACAAAATAAATTACGAGTAGAACAGTATTGTGGATTAATGGATTATGTGGCAGATTTAGCTGCCAACAGAGACATTCCAGCTGGAAGAGCAATTATTTTGCCATCCTCTTTCCAAGGATCTCCTCGCAATATGCGAGAAAGGTATAATGATGCCATGGCTATTGTTACTAAATTTGGAAAACCAGATTTATTTATTACATTCACCTGTAATCCACAATGGCCAGAGATCAAGGAGAATTTGAATTTGGCACAAACTACTTCTGACCGACCAGATTTAGTGGCAAGAGTATTTAAAATCAAACTCAATTCATTAATTCATGACATCACTAAAGCACATTTATTTCGACAATGTGTGGCTTTTGTTTACACCATTGAATTTCAAAAAAGAGGATTGCCACATGCTCACATACTTTTAATACTGCAGGAAAAAGACAAGTTAAAAACTGCAGAGAGAGTGGATTCAGTAATTTTGGCACAATTGCCAGACCAAGAAATATATACAAAACTTTGGGAGATTGTTACATATAGAATGATTCATGGCCCATGTGGAGAGATGAATCCGAATTCACCATGTATGGAAAATAAAAAATGTACTAAAGAATTTCCAAAACAATTTCAAATGCAAACTTATGCAAATTGTGATGGATATCCTTTGTATAAAAGAACACAAGGACAAACAGCTATTATCCGGGGCCAAAAGGTTGATAATAGATTTGTCGTTCCATACAATCCACATTTGCTCATGAAGTACAATGCACACATCAATGTGGAAGCTTGCACTTCGATTAAATCAATTAAGTATGTGTATAAATATATATACAAAGGATATGATGCAGCTACTGTTGTTGTACAAGAGGCTGGAAATGAAAACGAAAATCCAATTTAACATGAAGAACTTTCAAATTATTTAGATGCTCGGTATGTGAGTGCTCCGGAAGCAATGTGGCGCCTTTTGAAATCTGAGATGCATGATCGGTCACATGCTATCTATCGTTTAGCTGTACATTTGCCTCAAAGTCAGATGGTTTGCTTTACTGAAGGAAATGAAAGAACTGCATTATATCAAAGTGAAGACAGAGATACTAATCTTACTGCGTGGTTTAAATTAAACTGTCAGGATACGCATGCCAGACAATTTTTATACATAGAGATACCATATCACTATGTATTTGTAAATGGTCTATGTCGACTACGAAAAAGAGATACCAATAAAATCATACCACGAATTTATACCGTCAGTCCAAGGGACATTGAACGTTTCAGCTTAAGATTACTTCTGTTACATGTTCCCGATGCACAGAGTTTTGAGCATTTACGTACAGTGAATGACATAGTTTATGAGACATTCCTATTAGCTGCAAGACATCAAAATTTCATAGCTGATGATACAGAATGGGAGAGGTGTCTGGAAGAAGCAGCACTATGTCAAATGCCTAAGCAAATGAGACAACAATTTGCATTCATTTGTATATTTTGCAATGTACCTGATGCTTTCACTTTGTGGGAAACATTTAAATTAAACATGTCAGAAGATTTCTTGAAACGTTACAGAGAACCAATAGCTCTGTTAAAAACATTGTTGGAAATCCAAGAAATATTGTTGGCTCATGGATTAAATTGTGCAAGTTTTAATTTACCAGATCCAGGACTTATAGATGACATCAATTTTGATGAATTTGACACTGAGCTTCAAAAACAAAAAACCCAAGAAAAACTGGCAACTTTAAATAAATTACAGTTAGAAGCATTTCATGCCATCACAAATGCTACAGATGATGAAATGGTCAAAGACCGGTATTTCTATCTAGACGGACCAGGTGGATCAGGAAAAACTTATCTGTACAATTGTTTGATGAGTTATATTCGATCACAGGGTCAGATAGCTTTGCCCTTTGCAACAACTGGAATTGCTGCACTTTTGTTAGATGGTGGTAGAACTGTGCATAGTGGATTTAAGCTGCCAGTTCCCATTTTGGAAACATCAGTCTCAGATATTCGACTCAATTCCATACAAGCAAAAAAATTCAAACTAACTAAACTAATTATCATAGACGAGGCAACAATGATGTCATGCCATGCACTGCAATGTATTGACAGATTCTTAAAAGAAGTGATGGATAATAAGTTGCCATTTGGTGGAAAGGTGATGCTGTTAGGAGGCGATTTTAGGCAAACATTACCTGTTGTGCCACACGGAAATAGAACAGAGATCATTGAAACATGTATCAAGACCAGTAAACTGTGGCAAATATTTACACATCTCAAATTAGAATTAAATATGAGATCTGAAGGCCAAAATGAATTCAATGACTGGCTCATTAAAATCGGAGATGGAAAACATCCAGAAATACAGCATTTACCAAATGATACCATTGAAATTCCATCAGAAATGGTTTGCAATGAATCACTCATATCAGCCATATTCCTAAACACTCTTAATAATGAGGATTACACAGACATTGCAAACAAAGTAATATTAACATAAAAAAATATCGATGCCTTGAATGTAAATAACGAAATTTTAAAATACATCAATGCACCACAAAAGAATTATTACAGTGCAGATTCGATTATGTCAGATGATAAAGACAGTGAATCGAATTTTAGTATCGAATTTATTAATTCGTTAACACCATCTGGAATGCCCCCACATATTTTACAATTGAAAAAAGGCGCAATTGTTATGTTATTGCGAAATATGAATCCAAAAAAAGGACTTTGTAATGGGACCCGATTAATTGTGCATGACTTAAAAGATCATTTTATACATGCAGAAATTATAACTGGGACCCATAAAGGTGAACAAGTTTTTATACCAAGAATTGATTTAGCTCCAAGTGAGAGTGGTTTGCCCTTTGTCCTTCAACGGAGACAATTTCCAGTTATCATGGCATTTGTATGACCATTAATAAATCCCAAGGACAAACTTTTAAGTCAGTTGGGATTTTTTTAAAGGAACCAGTTTTTGCACATGGACAACTCTATGTGGAATTTTCAAGGTGCACTAATCCAAAAGAAATTAAAGTGCATGTTGAAGAAAACGAAACTCAAGGTCATTTATTGGACGATGGATGTGTTTACACCAAAAACATTGTCTACTATGAGGTGTTGGAAAGATAGTGGACAATGGTTTCATTTTACTGCCAACATTTTATGGGACTCAATATGATTGCACAAAAACAATATTTCAAGTAAAACATCTAAAGAATGGACAAAAAAGATAGAGAACAGTGGTTTGACTTCCAGTACTAAATTAAAGTACTCTGGGACTCTTTAAACAGGGGACCACTATTTCAATTATGAAAATATATCTGATATTTGCAGAATGGACTAAATGAAAAAGAAAAAACAACAGTAAAATATCCTGAAACAGATTGGAATGGGTTCAAAGTTTTATATTTACATGATTGGCCCCACAAAAACAATTCACTGATTTTTCCATAATTTACAAAAGTTAAATGTTATTGTTTGAAGTTACAATTTAAAATGTTAAATATGTGTTTTTGGAATGTTTACAAAAGTTGGGTAAATATATATGTTGTATAGTCAAATATGTATTCTTACTATAAAGTTGAAGTATTTAGTAAGAATTTGAAATGTATTATTTAAAGACAAAGTATTGATTCAGGGAGAAATCCGATCGCCAGTTAATGGGGTCAGGAAGGAATTAATTTTTTTCCCTCTTTGATACAATTGGATAAGTTTCAATAGGGTTTTTTTATTGTTTGCCTTCCTCTGGATTCAATGCTAATTTAGTTTAACAACAGTTTAACAAATATGTTACAAATGAGAAAAAGTATGTTATTGTTAAAACAATTTAATTACTCTAAGTTAATATAATCTGCAGTTACTCAGTGATAAATATGTATTGAAAAGTGTTAGTATTGGTAACAAAATGTTGCACAAATTTTTCATATACAAGTTGCATGTTACAAAGTTTAATGTTTGGGAAATATAAGTTGAAAGTTAAAAAAATAAAAAGTTAAAAATAATTATGTGTTTTTATTTTTAGAAAAAAAAAAGGGACAAATGTAGCTGACTCATTTGGAGATGCAAACAAATTTCACAACATTTAAATTTTATTGACCGTCATTTTTTGACGGGCAAGTCGCTAGTATATATATATATATATAGAGAGAGAGAGATCCAGATATAATACGAAACAGAAAAATTTAAATAACTTACCTCCCTCCACAAAACTCCTCTCCCCACAACAACAAACTCTCCAAACCTATAGGCCAACAGCAAAAAAAACACAATTGTACTTCTCGCCAGTGTATTCAGTAAATATAGAAATTGGCAAAACATACAAATAAAAGACAGCTTGATAGGATGAAAAGCATGTACAATGCAACTTACCTCCCTCCAAACCCCTAAGGGCCGGATCAAAGATCCAAAATCCTCCAAACACCTATAAACAAGCAAAGAACACAATTGTACTTCTCGCCAGTGTATTCAGTAAATATAGAAATTGGCAAAACATACAAATAAAAGACAGCTTGATATGATGAAAAGCATGTACAATGCAACTTACCTCCCTCCAAACTCCTATGGGCCGGATCAAAACTCCCACACTGGCAAAAATACTACAAACACCTATAAACAAGCAAAAAACACAATTGTACCTCTCGCCAGTGTATTCAGTAAATATAGAAATTGGCAAAACATACAAATAAAAGACAGCTTGATAGGATGAAAAGCATGTACAATGCAACTTACCTCCCTCCAAACCCCTAAGGGCCGGATATAAACTCACACATTCTCCAAACTCCTCCAAACACCTATAAACAAGCAAAAAACACAATTGTACTTCTTTACATCGGCATCCGTAAATGTAGTAACGGGTTCCCGTAAAAAGAACTTAAACCGCGACTTGATAATAAAGCAACTTACCTCCTCTCAACCACCAAGCTCCTGGAACCGCGTGCTACCTCGTCAGAAATCGCAACACAGTCGAGGCGTGTGCGCGTGTCATTCCTATTTATTCACTCCCACTGTCAATCAAATGGTCTATCCCGTAAGTGATTGGCTGTGCGACCTGTGTCGTGATGCGTGATTTCGCTATTGGATGGTTCGTGCCGGGCGCGGCTAGTCCGTCCCCCTTCCAGCTTGCGTGCGCGCCTAAACGTAACGGCCTTCCTACATTCTGAAGGCTGCGTTTCGCGCCTGTCTAGATTTAATTTACGGCCGCATCCGTTGAAGTCCACACGATGCACTTACGGCATTGTAATGAAACCGGGCTGAAAGGGCCCTAAAAGTATAAAAGAAGCAATAAAAGGCATTCGAATTACTGTAAAAACAATCCCCAATGATCAAATATGTTAATAAAAGATATCTTTTTATTGTCATGGACATCCTCAATATGGCGGCCAAATTAACCCTTTAGCACTCAGAAAGGCTAGAATGTGTCCCCTAAACATATCAACATTATCTGATTTACATCTCTTTTATCACATCTACATTTTTGAACACAAATATTGTATATATTTCCACGCCACATTACATAGATCATGTAGCATGGGCCCAAATTCAAATGTGGGCCAGAATATTAGGGGTTACTAATTAAAATGGCTCAACAAATCCATAATCAGGGAACTTCATAACATGATGAAGCTTAGATACACCAGTGAGCTTTTCCATTTGTGAAATCCACCCGGATAATCACATCTGGGGTAATTAGCAAGCTATATAACCACATCATCATCCATGAATTAGCAAGTCTGAACCATCATGGATAGCAGCAACCTGAGTGCAGCAACCTGAGTGCAGCGTATAGGTATGTGAGGAGAGCGCAGCGTCGTAGGAATGGATATTTGTTTCGAATGTTGCAGAGTGGAAACCGGGCCGTCAGGCGTGTGACTGTGGAGTGGCTGAGGCGTGACAGAGAGGGGCGGCTGGGAGTGAATGTGGGTGAGCGTGCTGATGCAATCCATGGTGGTCCGGAACCAAGCCAGGCAAGTGGCTCATCACAGGATATGCCTAGGGTCATGGTGGGGGGTCAGTTAGGGGAGAGAGCTCCAGTGGCACAGGGACAGGGGGATATGAGGGCACCTGCAGACAGGGAGGAGGACCTTGATGTGGGTGATCAGCTGATGGGGGAGCCAGATGAGAGACCCTAGAGGGTGTGGCACATGAAGTGGGGGCTCCTGCACAGCCAGACCCACAGGGGGGTGAGCAGGCCCAGGAGCCTGCCAGGAGGATTCGTGCACCCAGGGTGTACAGGGAGAGAGTCACATTAGAGGGGTTAACTGATGTGGAAGTGTATGAGCGTTTTAGGCTAACCCATGCCATCCTGGAGGAGCTCTATGCGGTCCTGAGGGAGGACATGGAGCCTTCCTCACGGACCAATAGAGCCATCCCAGGCATGACACGGATGTTAGCCGCCATACACATCCTATCATCTGGTAGTTTTCAGAACACTGCTAGCATAGTAGGAGGAATGTCTCAGGCAAGCCTTTCAAGGTGCCTGAGCACATTCCTCCATGCTATCGTTCTGAAAACTGCCAGATACATCAGTTTTCCCCACACTGGGGAAGAGATCTTGAAGGTGAAAGAAGATTTATTTCGAATGGGAGGTATCCCCAATGTGCTCGGTGCTATAGATTGTACACATGTAGCATTGATACCTCCTAGAGAGCAAGAAGCGCTGTTCCGAAATCGCAAACACTATCATTCCATCAATGTCCAGGTTGTTTGTGATGCAGACATGCGCATACAAAATGTGGTTGCAGGCTTCCCGGGAAGTACTCATGATGCACATATCCTGCGTCAGTCATCCACCCATCTTTATTTTGGGTCTGGAGAAGCTCCACCTGGGTGGCTACTGGGTGAGTACCCATAAAGGATCCCCTAAAATATACATCATGTTCCACTGTAATGCTATTCCATTGTTGCGTGAAAAATGCGCAACGACGCATGCGCCAACAGACAAAATAGAGTCCCTCAATAGCGCGCACAACATCTGCGCGCAGGAGTTGAGATAAGGATTTAAGGGTGGACTTAGGGGTTTTAGGCTTAGGGGGTCTTTGGGCTAAGGCTTTGGATTATGAGTGTTAGTGTTAGGCATGGGGTCTCAGTGGTTTGGGTTAGAGGGTTTTGGCCCATTAGTCAATAGATTCTACAACTTGCGCTCTTTGATGGACGCACATTTTCGCACACAATTTCCAACAGTGCGCTACTGTCGCCGGCTTCTGGCAGCGCCGTAATGTCCGCGCTCATTTGCCGTGCGCCATAAAGAAGGTGTGCCGACTGAGCCATTGCATTGTAGCTTGTTGTTGTGCCTAACCCGATGTGACGTGGTCATAGGAGTATGAAGTTCCAACCCAGAGATCCCTAAACTAACGTCACATTAATCATTGCGTATATTTACAGATGCTTTAACGAGCAGCACAAACTCACATTCATATCTACATCTCCCATTTTTGTTTCCTTCAGGTGATGCAGGATATAGGTGTTTGCCGTGGTTGTTGACCCCTGTGAACAATCCACGCACAGAGGGGGAGGAGAGGTACAATGCGGCCCATGCCAGAACCCGGAATGTAATAGAGCGCATCTTTGGACTCCTGAAGATGCGCTTCAGAAGTTTACATTCCACTGGCGGGGCGCTACAGTATACACCAGGGAAGGTTTGTCACATCATCATGGCCTGCTGTATTCTGCACAATATAGCAGTACAGGCAAACTGTCTGGGGAACATTGATGATGCTCCGCTTGAACCGGCGGAGGGTCCAGTACCTCCCGCTGGTGAGGATAGAGTTCAGGGGTCACAACTACGTGCCCATGTCATTCGTGAGTACTTCCCATATAATTCTGAAACTAATTACAACCAACTATAATGTACCTCGATTATGGTTACTAATACATCTCTTTTCTCCTTCCCCATTGTCTTCCAGAATATCCAACAGTCCACAGTAGAGGATAGCTTTGTGATGTAACATATGTCTCGTGACGCATTCTTCATACTGGATCAAATACAGCCTGCTCTGATATCCGTTAATGGTAAGTATGCGCACATTCCCATACACATCATATATATTGATATCTGCCAACCTCAAGAAGCTAAGCTAAATCGATGCTCTGATGTATTCCACAATGTCAATGGATATAGGCCTCACAATCGTATTTGAAAACATCTGCCCAGAACAGTAATGTTCACATTGTCTGATCATGCTATTCCACATCCCATGGAGGTCAATGCAATTCCTATCAATCTGGATATATGAACATACCAGCATATTGTAAACCATAATAAATGTACCTCATGTGATGCAAAGAGGGGATGTCCCCTGTTCTTTGTCAGCGAATGCTGGTAAAAGCATTCTCAGTCAGATAACAGGAATAGTCTCAAGGATGTGTTAACTAGGAATCATTGTGCAATATATCATATGGATTGTGTGACTCATCTCATCATATTGCCATTACAGAACTGTTGCCGTGTGTCAACACATTGTTTACCCACACAGACATGGGAAACGACCTTGCCAGCAACAGAACATTAGCTACATCAATGGCGTCTACATTGTAAGTGACTATTTGCGGGAAACATGTGCATGTATGCATGAGAGGAAATGACTAATAACTCCATTAATGTAGGCCTAACTTTCCTTTTCCCCAAGACATCCCCCATGTATTGCTGAAGCGGTCCGAAATGTTTATCGGACCATGCAGACGTGTCCTGGGGGAACAGATCTCTTCAATGAATACTCTCAATGAAAACTATCAATGTGTGATAGTTGTGATCTTCCCTTTCTATTACAGGCTGCACTGGTCTCTCTCTCCTCATCCCACCCACCCCTGTTTACCCTTAATTTATTGAGTCACACAAGTCTTCTGCTAACTATCCCAATTAACCCTTTCCACTATGTTTTCTCTTGTCTTCTTCCTCACATCCCCTGCATTTTCCTCAGACTCTTCTTTACTTCTCCCCTTTTTGTCTCTCCTTTTATTCGCCCATCAGCTAATCTTACTCAAGCTGTGGTTAAACTATGTGTCTCCTGACTGTCCCATCTGCAGATTACATTATCTGTCCACATGGGGCAGATACCTTATTACATAATAGTGCATCACACTTTACATCTGATCCCTTTCCTCTCCGACTAATGCATATCTTTCTACTTGACACAACCTCCTTCCTATGTATCACTGACTTACTTATTAACCTTGCTATTCCTTATCTACTCTTCCCCATGTCCATTACCTTTAACTTGGAAGTGGTGATTTTCGAATCTTGTGTGGGCCTTTGGGAACAAATCATTTATCAACAGACTTTACGCTCCAAACAGGGCCCTCCATTTTCTTGCGTTGGCAATATTACATACTGTATATTTTCTGGTTCTTCTCCCCTGTACAGCGTTACGGAATATGTTTGCACAATACAAATAAATGAGAATTAGACTAATCCTAATATTCCCACATCAGGACAAATTAGTCTGGGCCATCATTATCATTGGACAGATGGTTAGCTTGTATGAGATCCCAATGCCTAACATGTGTGCCGAAATACCTACATCTGTTGGTGGCTGCTAATATGGCATATGTAAGGTTTCCACTAATATATTATTTGTGTGTTTGTATTCCAGATCCCGGTCAGAACAAGGCATGACGATGAACATCCTGACATTCCGCGGCCATGTCAATGTCCTCATGTATGTGCATGTGTCCGTTTCATTGCTTTGTTGGATCCAGTTTGATATCTGATGACCTTGACTGAATAGCCGATATGTGTCAGGAGACAATTTCAATATACAATGCAGATGTGATGTGACATCTGTCAGCTGATGTTCCTGGTATATCCACAGCATGTGTATGCTCATATAGTCTATCTCGATTCATAGGTACCTATTGGTTTCGACATTCTATCCTCTCCTCTACTTGGACTGTTGTGAAGCCTGCAGCACCAACCCTTCAAGATCTTTTCTTCAGTGCTGATGTGACCCTCCCTGTGCATATGGGGAAGAGTAAATCCAGGCTTGTGACTTAACAGTTAAGGAGGTTACGTTAATCTTCAGTTATGCATATGCAACAACAGTGAGTATAGATGCTCAATCAGAGAACAAACTATCCTTGATATTGCCTGGTTTGTTGTGAGTTCTCTGCAATAAGTAACATCTGACTGATATGGTCCGGGTCAGGTCACCATATTTTTGACCAAGGTTATCTATGTGCTGCTTATTATTGCGTGAGAACTGACGTTATGGGCTCATAGCATTCACTGATTGAGCACTTATACTTCTGATGTGGCATCAGAGTGTCCGTTTAACACACAAGCATACATTTTGCTCTCCCCATATCTATATCACCTTATTCTGGATTATTGTGGTCTTTCCTTATTGACTGTTATATATATGTTGTAACAATAATGAGATCTATTATATTGCCTAATGTTGGTTGATACACTGTACATCCCCTGATCGTCTATATCAATGTAATTTTCCCTGCCTGCATTCTGCTCTCATATCCCTATTTCCCTGTGTTACTTGGATTTTGTATCCTACCCCCCTCCACCATGATCCTTTGCATACCTGTGTTGATTGGTCAACCTGTGGCTTTGTGGCAAGCTTGCCTTGTTAATTTCTGTAAATAGTAAATATGATTTATCCGAGATGTTGTTTGTGTCTGCCTCGTCAATGTTGATACCATAGCGGAACATCAATGAAAGGACCTTCAGACTCCACATCTGTGCTCTGCACCATCAGTTAGGGGTGTCAATAGAATTCTCACAGTGTGTTTGCATTACTGATTTCAACCATAAGGGAAGGTTGGTATTAACAATCTATATGACACAGAAACAGACAAATGAGACAGGTGTCCGTAAGTGGCTCACATCCTAATAGTGAACATACAGGGCCTCATTCAATTGCGATTTTGCCAATTGAATGGGGCTCAAATTAAGCACAGAACATATATTGTTTCAAAAAGATTTTAGTTAGTGAAAACCTTGATTTTGGATAGATGTTTACTAACTAAAACATTTTTCATAGAATATATGTTATGTGCTTATTTCGAGCCCTATTCAATTGGCCAAATTGCAATTAAATGAGGGCCACAGTATCTAACAGAAGTGAGTACACCCGTCACATTGTTGTTAATATTTTAGTCTATCTTTTCATGTGACAACACTGAAGAAATGACACTCTGCTACAATGTAAAGTAAGTTTGCTGACCCATCAATAACTCAATACACAGCCATTAATGTCTAAACCATTGGCAACAAAAGTGAGTACACCCCTAATTTGAAATGTCCAAATTGACACTAAATGTCAATTATGTGTGGCCACCATTATTTGCCAGAACTGCCCTATCCCCATGGCCAGGGAGTTCACCCGAGCTTTCCAGGTTGCCACTGGAGTCCTCTTCCACTCCTTAATGATACATCAGAGCTGGTTGATGCTAGAGACCTTGCACTCCCCCACCGTCAGTTTGAGGATGCCCCACAGATGCTCAATATGGTTTCGGTCTGGCGACAAGCTTGGCCAGTCCATCACTTTTACCTTCTTTAGCAAGGCAGTGTCGTCTTGGCGGTGTGTTTAGGGTCGTTATGTTATGTTGCCCTGCGGCCCAGTCTCCCAAGGGAGGGGATCATGTTCTGCTTCAGTATGTCACAGTACATGTTTGCATTCATGGTTCCCTCAATGAACTGTAGCTCCCCAGTGCCAAAGATAAATGGATAAGTCACAACGAACACAAAAACATTGATATGATATGAACCCATCATTTTGAACCTAAACAGTGATGCAGAGAGAGGGGAGGCAGCATCTGACATAATTAGGTAAATGCATATAGGGGGAATCCACACAACATATTAGCGAAAACATATATACACATGCATATATGTTTGGTCTGGGCCTGCATGCATGCTGCCAGCACCGAGGAGCTACAGTTCTTTGAGGGAACCCATGAATGCCAACATGTACTGTGACAAACTGAGAAAGAACATGATCCCTCCCATAGGTGAACGGGCCGCAGGGCAGTATTCCAACCTAAACCCTATTGAGCATCTGTGGGGTACTCCTCAAATGGAAGGTGGGGAGTGTAACGGAACCCATCACTGTTTTACCCTGTTTTATGGTTATGGTTAAAATATGATCATACTGTTATACTGTATGTATATTGGTTTATGCTCTGCAAAATCTTAGCCCAGACTTTTGCAGACCTTGGCATAATAGATAATCCTAGTACAGAGACTCATCATAGGATAAGGAAGTCTATTGTATAAAGTGTTTTCATTATCAGACATAACAAAGAAGGATGATCTAAGCAATGTCTGATCGTATCAAAGTAGCCAGGTAGTCTCCGGGAGGTGTGACCTACCTGTTGTCCCTCTATGTGTATTTTGTGCCCAACCATGGGGGATGTGTGTATTGCCTGTGGGAAGAGATGTGTATATATATATATTTCTGCCAAACTCATGAATATTACCTCCACCCTCAGCTGCACTAGTGGCTGTTACCCCAACCCTACATTAACACAGGGCTGGTATATTGAAGGAAGATGTATGTACTAATCCAATAACGTTGGTGTGTAGCATTCATGTGGTGTTTACCAATCATGGTACAGTACAAACAAAAACAAACAATGATAATGTGAGCATAATGTTTAATCTTATGCTTTCAAATTATTTACAAAAAAATAAAACGGGAGGCAGAAATTCAGGAACATCAATAAATTGGAACCTAAAGAGATAAGAACAAGACATCAATTAGAACAATATACGCATTGACTGCAACACCTCAACGTCAATAGATCTTGGACATCAATTGCTTCTATATGCAACATGAACATGTTCTCACCTATTTCCGCTTCCGCTTGTGTGTTTCCTGGCTCTCCTGGCCTTTGGAAAATGTTCCCCTAGGCCGGCCCCGACCTCTTCGAATGGTTGGAGGCTCTTCCGGCCTGGATGCTGGTGACAGGGTCAGTGATGTTGAAGGGGGTGAGGTTGAAGGGGTTGCCCGGTCTTGGGGCTGGCCTTCTCGGGCCATTTCGGCCCTTCGGGCATACTCTTCCATTATAGGGTTATGCCGCCTCACCTCTTGGAAAATTAGTTCATTTTGGCGTGTCATATCCTGAAACACCCGTTCATTATGGCGTCTCCTCTCCTCGAAGTTCCGGTCGTTCTTGCGTCTCCTCTCCTCGAGCTTCCTGGCATCGTGGCGTCTCATCTACAGCATGAACTGTTGATTTTGCTCACGCTCATGCTGGAGGTGAGCCAGGAAATCCTGGCACTGGGCCGCTGACAGCGCCAGACTAATTGGCAGCGACCCAGACCACTGTGTCCTCTGGGTGAAGGCACTGCTGACTGGTGTGTCCTGCCTCACCGGAGTTGCCTGCTGGCCTGCGGGGCCGGAGTGGCTGGGCCTGCGGGGCCTGTGGGGCCAGTGTGGCTGGCTGGGCCTGCTGGGCCTGTGGGGCCAGAGTGGCTGGCTGGGCCTGCTGGGCCTGCGGGGACTGTGGGGCCAGAGTGGCTGGCTGGGCCTGCTGGGCCTGCGGGGCCTGTGGGGCCAGAGTGGCTGGCTGGGCCTGCGGGGCCTGTGAGGCCAGAGTGGCTGGCTGGGCCTGCGGGGCCTGTGGGGCCAGAGTGGCTGGCTGGGCCTGCTGGGCCTGCGGGGCCTGTGGGGCCAGAGTGGCTGGCTGGGCCTGCGGGGCCTGCGGGGCCTGTGGGGCCAGAGTGGCTGGCTGGGCCTGTGGGGCCAGAGTGGCTGGCTGGGCCTGCTGGGCCTGGGGGGCCAGAGTGGCTGGCTGGGCCTGTGGGGCCAGAGTGGCTGGCTGGGCCTGTGGGGCCAGAGTGGCTGGCTGGGCCTGCTGGGCCTGTGGGGCCAGAGTGGCTGGCTGGGCCTGCTGGGCCTGTGGGGCCAGAGTGGCTGGCTGGGCCTGCGGGGCCTGTGGGGCCAGAGTGGCTGGCTGGGCCTGTGGGGCCAGAGTGGCTGGCTGGGCCTGTGGGGCCAGAGTGGCTGGCTGGGCCTGCTGGGCCTGTGGGGCCAGAGTGGCTGGCTGGGCCTGCTGGGCCTGTGGGGCCAGAGTGGCTGGCTGGGCCTGCGGGGCCTGTGGGGCTAGAGTGGCCTGCTGGTCCTGCGGGGGCCACATGCCCTGCCGGGGGCCCATGCTCCAGGCACCATTGCTTGTGGATCCATATTGTGGGCACAACTGGGATGGGACCACATTGGGTGGCCCCACATTTGTCCAGCCCACATTGGCTGGGAGCCAGGTGGTGCCATTATCCTGGCTGGAGGGGCCATTGCTGGATGGCACCTTGTGGATGGCCCAGGTGGACTTTCGTACGACGGCCCTGCTGCAGGTGAGATTGCTGCAGGTGGTCCTGCATCTTCACAAGGTGCAGAAACCTGCGGAGGCAGGGGACGCCTGGCTGGTACTGAAATGAGACAAGATTTTGATTTGAGTATTGTTGTTTCCATATCTCTGAGATCAGAGTGACTTGTAATTGGCTGTGAATGTTTGACGCTAATCAAAATTGATCGGCATCATTAGTATTGTGGATCCTGGGTGGGATCTTTCCTGTTATGTGACAGCGACTGCTGGCAGCAGCAGTTGGACCAAGGGGATGACAGATGGCGCTGCCGCTGTTATATACATCATTTTCAACTTACACAGAAGCCCAAAAGCACTAGCCCTCACACTAATCCGAACCCCTTACCTTAACAACACCATAACCCACTAAATATGCATAATTATATAATCTCCAGGAAAATGCTGTGACATGTAGAGGCTGCTCACTGCTGCTACCAGCAGTCACGTCAGATAACAGGAAAGGGCCCATGGCTCATATGACTATATGTAATGCTGATGCGGTGTGCCAACTGCAGTTAATTAGGACACATGCTCATCTGAATCTGTTGGCCAGTGTGTGAGACAGACCAATCTGTGACCAATCCTCAGCAATGTGAGTTAACATGTTAATGTAACATGGTCCAGATTATGCTGTTACACGACACAAACTTGCAGTCCATCAGAGTCTGTATCCGCATATGCTGCAGTGTGCACATCCATACATGTAGTCTCATGGGGATGTACCAGCTAGACCGGACCTATCCTGTTGTATGTGCGCATCTCTGGAAGTGCACCGCCAACGACTCTAGCTACGCCAGCCCAGCAGGCCAGGTAAGTGGTTATGGGTTTGGGGTTCTGGCTACAGTTAGGGGGTATGGGTTAGAGTTAGAAAGTGGGGTTTAGGGTTAGAGGGTTAGGGGCTTTGGGTGTACCAACTATTTTTGATGGCTACATGGGGACGCAAGCGCAGCCACATCCCTAGAGTCGGCGGCGGCACTCTTCCAGCACATACTGAAATGCCCACATAAAACATGATATATCCGCTATACCTAGTTTCAAAATGTACATGAATTCTAAGCAGTAGGAGGGTTAAGCCAAACAGCTATGGATGGGCCAGTTTAATATGGAGTAGAGTGTGACAGGGGAACTCATGACAATAAACAAACAATTGCAATAAAGTTGTCATGTATGCTTTATATGCACTGGGAACCAACAGCAAACATAACAGTAACATCAATAGATTTGCAAAACGGTATCATAATCAGTTGTGGGAGGAGGTATTGGACATATATTTCATTGCTAACAATTCTGACGAGTATATTTCTTTACACTGGATCTACATGATTTTTGCAGCCTCATATATCTGTAGTCACAACCAGATATCTTACAGTGCAATTCAATGTCAGTTATCTATCTGTGTGGGGTACATGTGCGTACATATGAGGGTGTTAAGGTGTACATGGTACTCACATTGCAGGCTTTGGGACCGACCCGAGTCCACCAGGCTAGGGAGGCCCACGACTGCCGCTGGCTGGATCATGTCGCGGACTGTGGCCTCCCAACCGGGGTATGTGAATGTTTCTGGCGGCCCACCACCGGTTCCACGTGCCGCATTGGCCTCATCTTCTTTTTGATCTCAATGCGGCAGTCTTGGAACCGGTGCTGGACAGACTGCCAGGTACGATTTGTATACCCTAGCGAGGAGACCTCAGCCGCGATCTCCTTCCAGGCATCTGTCCTCTGCCTGGGTCTCACTTCGCTCCCACCGGTTAGAATGGAGTGTCGGGCTTGCACTCCTCTAACCAGTGTTTCAATCTCCTGGCTCATGAAATTTGCTGCCCTTTTTCGTGCAGCAGCTGGCTGGCCAGCCTGTGGCTGGGGGGCCTGCTCTGCATGCCCTTCGCTGCCTTCTCCCTCCATCTCTCCTCCTCTCTCTCTCTTTCTCTGACAAAACCTCCAACTACAAGACCTGTGTGTCCACTTGCACAGCATACAGCACAGTCACAGATTTACGAATTTCACTCCCTTTTAAACTATTTGTGCCCTTGATTGTCATCTTCCTATTGGTTAATTGATTTCAGGTTTGATTTCAGGATTACGGGCTTGAGACTTGGCCGTAGCTTCTTAGTGAAGCACGTACGGGTTTGGCGGATGATTGCCCTCCAAGCCCGTAGCTCGATTTTCCACCCCGTGCGGGCTTGCATGATAGATGAAGTTAAATATCTTTATTTGCATTTTGAGAGTAGGGGAATGTTGAGCTATTAATTATAAAACCAAACATCACTTTCACTTTTAATCAAAGTACAGGATGGCTTTTCTATGCTACGACTTGTAAGTTAGCCCTTTACGACCCGTAGGTCTATTTTACCCATTTACGGACTTGACGGAGGCTAATCCCGCAGCCTTTGCGGGTCTGAGGTGCTCCAAGCCCTCTGGACTTTGTCCACGGATATTTGAAAAAAAAATTACGGATTTGAGTGAAGGGGAATGTTGTGCTATTTTTTGTTAACACCTACAATCACTTTATAGTCTCCTCAGAGTGCAGGATGGCTTTATTTCGGCTTCATTATGTGCTTAATTGGTGCTAGTGGGACCTTTTTGCTGCAAGTAAGCTGTGGCTCGGTTTTAGCCTTGCAGAGAGGTTTCACGTAGCAATTGAATAGCAACTGGGGCTTTCTTGTGGCCGAAACTCTTGTGGCCGTTTTAGATCAAAGGCTTTCCTCCGGCGCGAGCGGCCGCAAGGGATAACAAGGCGCCGGCCGCAAGCCTGCCAGAGCCCCCGGCCGGAAGGGAATAGAATAGCCGAATAGCTTGCGGCCGGTCCTTGCGGCCCCGCATCTCCTACGGCCGCTAATAGAATGAGGCCCTTTGAGTGTTTCATAAGAACGGTCTTAAAGGTTTTATAATAATAATTTACAAACCCGTCTGGACCAGGGGCTGAATTTAACTTTAGATTATCAATTACTTCTTCTATTTATATTGTTTTTTTTTTCACTATTAAGGTAATCTAAGTCATCCTTGCTGATTTTGGGAAACGGTAATCTGTCTAAAAATGTTTAAATTTCTTCTGTTTTTGGTTTTATAACTGCTTTATTACTTTCTAAATTGTAAAGATTTTCATAAAAACTGAAAAAAGCCTTTTCAATATCACTAGGATTTGTTAATATGATTAAGTCCTTCTTTTTATTTTCAATTATTAATTCATCTATTCTATTAATTGATTTATTATTTTTTAATTACCAAGCTAATTGCTTCCCTGCTTTGTTATTCAAAAATTATTTTCTCTGTTGAAGACAATTATCAATATTTTTTTAAACAATTTTATTTATTTAATTTTTTACTTTTCTAATCTCTTTGCGCTTATCAGCTGATGGAGAAAATGTATTTTGTCTTTCAAGATTTGCTAACTGTGCATATAAGTCTCGAAGTGGGAGACCACTTTGTTTCCTTCTGTGTGCACCCCATGAGAGTAACACTCCTCTTATGTATGCTTTATGGGCATTCCAATTCGTTGAGGACTCAGGAACTAAATTCTCATTGACTTGGAAAAAAAATT
Source organism: Discoglossus pictus (assembly GCA_027410445.1). Taxonomy (NCBI): domain Eukaryota; kingdom Metazoa; phylum Chordata; class Amphibia; order Anura; family Alytidae; genus Discoglossus; species Discoglossus pictus. The sequence goes on along the minus strand of CM050163.1, from coordinate 408,933,312 downwards.
ATATTTCCTCCCGTAATAATATTTGTTTGTCTGATTTATTAAATAAGGAAATATCCATTCTATTTCTAGAGTATTTCTTTTGAGTCAAATGATCTTTAATCTGAAGTTCTATCATAGCATGATCTGACCATTTAATTATGTTAATCTTAGTAGAATCTACAGCTGCCAATGTCTCCAAATCAACCAAAATGTATAGGGCCTCATTAATATCCAGCCTCGTAAATAAGAGGCTTCTACTTAAGCCCTACGTACTGCAAAGTTTCTCCAACTTACAATGCTATTAAATTAGCCCTGCTGCGAGCAACGTATGAGCTACGCAGCAGGGCCGTACGTATCTACACTGCGTAAATGTACATGAGGAGTGACAGCCGGCGAGATGATATCGCAGGCTCCCACTCCTCATCAATTGCTGCGGGGGTGCTAAAAGGGACCTCCGCGGCAGTCCCCCACATAAGCCCTGCCGTGGGGGTACTCCAAATACCACCCCCGGCACCTAAAATTAACCCCCCCAATGTGGGTGTCCCCGTCGGGACCTCCGAAGTGTCCTAACATGAACACCTTGCTGCTTAATTGGTGCTAGCGGGACCTTTTTGCTGCAAGTAAGCTGCGGCTCGGTTTTAGCCTTGCAGAGAGGTTTCCCGTAGCAATTGAATAGCAACTGGGGCTTTCTTGTGGCCGAAACTCTTGCGGACGTTTTAGATCAAAGGCTTTCCTCCGGCGCGAGTGGCCGCAAGGGATAACAAGGCGCCGGCCGCAAGACTGCCGGAGCCCCCGGCCGGAAGGGAATAGAATAGCCGAATAGCTTGCGGCCGGTCCTTGCGGCCCCGCATCTCCTACGGCCGCTAATAGAATGAGGCCTTTGAGTGTTTCATAAGAACGGTCTTAAAGGTTTTATAATAATAATTTACAAACCCGTCTGGACCAGGGGCTGAATTTAACTTTAGATTGTCAATTACTTCTTCTATTTATATTGATTTTTTTTACTATTAAGGTAATCTAAGTCATCCTTGCTGATTTTGGAAAACGATAATCTGTCTAAAAATGTTTAAATTTCTTCTGTTTTTGGTTTTATAACTGCTTCATTACTTTCTAAATTGTAAAGATTTTCATAAAAACTGAAAAAAGCCTTTTCAATATCACTAGGATTTGTTAATATGATTAAGTCCTTCTTTTTATTTTCAATTATTAATTCATCTATTCTATTAATTGATTTATTATTTTTTAATTACCGAGCTAATTGCTTCCCTGCTTTGTTATTCAAAAATTATTTTCTCTGTTGAAGACAATTATCAATATTTTTTTAAACAATTTTATTTATTTAATTTTTTACTTTTTTAATCTCTTTGCGCTTATCAGCTGATGGAGAAAATGTATTTTGTCTTTCAAGATTTGCTAACTGTGCATATAAGTCTCGAAGTGGGAGACCACTTTGTTTCCTTCTGTGTGCACCCCATGAGAGTAACACTATGTATGCTTTATGGGCATTCCAATTCGTTGAGGACTCAGGAACTAAATTCTCATTGACTTGGAAAAAAAATTATATTTCCTCCCGTAATAATATTTGTTTGTCTGATTTATTAAATAATGAAATATCCATTCTATTTCTAGAGTATTTCTTTTGAGTCAAATGATCTTTAATCTGAAGTTCTATCATAGCATGATCTGACCATTTAATTATGTTAATCTTAGTAGAATCTACAGCTGCCAATGTCTCCAAATCAACCAAAATGTATAGGGCCTCATTAAATTCCAGCCTCGTAAATAAGAGGCTTCTACTTAAGCCCTACGTACTGCAAAGTTTCTCCAACTTACAATGCTATTAAACTAGCCCTGCTGCAAGCAACGTATGAGCTACGCAGCAGGGCCGTACGTATCTACACTGCGTAAATGTACATGAGGAGTGACAGCCGGCGAAATGATATCGCAGGCTCCCACTCCTCATCAATTGCTGCGGGGGTCCTAAAAGGGACCTCCGCGGCAGTCCCCCACATAAGCCCTGCCGTGGGGGTACTCCAAATACCACCCCCGGCACCTAAAATTAACCCCCCCAATGCGGGGGTCCCCGTCGGGACCCCCAAAGTGTCCTAACATGAACACCTTGCTGCAGGGGTCCATAGGAACCCCCGCAGCCCCCACACATTAACCCCTTGCAGCGGGGGTCCCCGATCGGCACCGATCAGGCCCCCGCTGCATTTAAAACTTTTAAATTCCCCACCGCGGCTCCTTAAAGGGGCCGAGACACACTATTACCCAATCCCGGCCGCGGCACCTAAAATTAACCCCCCTCTATGCTGGGGGTCCCCATCGGGACCCCCGAAGTGTCCCCACATTAACCCCCTGCAGCGGGGGTCCCCGATCGGCACCGATCGTGACCCTGCTGCAATTCAATTTTACATTTCCCGCCTCGAGGGGTCTTAAAGGACCGTAAAGGTCCTGAAAGGACTCGCACTAAAAATATTAACCCCAGGCAACTATAATTACCCCATTAACTCATGTTGGTCAATACAGACCACCATAAGGCCTAAATTAACCCATTAACTCATAGTGGTCAATCCAGACCACAATAAGGCCTAAATTAACCCATTAACTCATGGTGGTCAATACAGACCACCATAAGGCCTAAATTAACCCATTAACTCATGGTGGTCAATACAGACCACCATAAGGCCTAAATTAACCCATTAACTCATGGTGGTCAATACAGACCACCATAAGGCCTAAATTAACCCATTAACTCATGGTGGTCAATACAGACCACCATAAGGCCTACATTAACCCATTTAATCATGGTGGTCAATACAGACTACCATAAGGCCTAAATTAACCCGTTAACTCATGGTGGTCAATCCAGACCACCATAAGGCCTTAATTAACCCGTTAACTCATGGTGGTCAATACAGACCACCATAAGGCCTAAATTAACCCATTAACTCATGGTGGTCAATACAGACCACCATAAGGCCTAAATTAACCCATTAACTCATGGTGGTCAATACAGACCACCATAAGGCCTAAATTAACCTATTTACTCATGGTGGTCAATAAAGACTACCATAAGGCCTAAATTAACCCATTAACTCATGGTGGTCAATCCAGACTACCATAAGGCCTTAATTAACCCATTAACTCATGGTGGTCAATACAGACCACCATAAGGCCTAAATTAACCCATTAACTCATGGTGGTTAATACAAACCACCATAAGGCCTAAATTAACCCATTAATTAATGGTGGTCAATCCAGACCACCATAAGGCCTTAATTAACCCATTAACTCATGGTGGTCAATACAGACCACCATAAGGCCTAAATTAACCCATTAACTCATGGTGGTCAATACAGACCACCATAAGGCCTAAATTAACCCTTTAACTCATGGTGGTCAATCCAGACCACCATAAGGCCTTAATAAACCCATTAACTCATGGTGGATAATAAAGACCACCATAAGGCCTAAATTAACCCATTAACTCATGGTGGTCAATACAGACCACCATAAGGCTCTATTTAACCCCATCAGTCCCATAAGGGTATATTATTACCATTATGGGCCTGTTACAACCCAACATTAACCACATAAGTGCCATAACGGTCCTCAAGGACCATCATGACACTAACTACAAACACTACACTATAACCCCCAATAAACCATTTAATCTAAACTAACCCCCCTCTACACTAATCTATTAACACTTACACTACCTACCTACACTACCTACCCCCTAATAAACCTCCCCAACACTCTAATTACAAAAAAAACAAAAAAAACTACAGTACAGAAAACAAAAAAAACTACAGTACAGAAAACAAAAAAACCTACAGTACAGAAAACAAAAAACCTACAGTACAGAAAACAAAAAAATACATTACAACCCCACTCCCCACTACAGAAAATAAAAAAATTACACACATGAAAAGTAAACACAGATAAACACAATACAATACATACATATAATACATATAATACATTACATACAATACATGACATTACATACAATACATGACATTACATACATTACATACATTACATATAATATATTAAATATAATATATTACATATAATATATTACATATAATATATTACATATAATATATTAAACTCTGCATCAACAGCGTCACTCAACAATTTGCACCGTGCATTGTGAAGCACAATCCCTTTTAAAGAACATCAACAAACAAGAACAGGTAAGATAGAACAAGACATTACATGCTGAAAAGACCATGCTTTGCTAAATCAAAAATAAGAAATATACAATAAACCATTTCACTTTCTTTTTCAAACAGACACTACAAGAAGACCGGCGGATTAAGATTGGCAGGAGGGGACCCTGTGTCATTCGACACTTCAATCAAGGTAAAGTATTAAGTATAAAAAAAGAAACCAACTATGAGCCTCATTCAATTGCGAGTTGGCCAATTGAATAGGGCTCTATATAAGCACATAACATATTTTTTATACAGAACTTTTTAGTTACTGAAGTTCCATACAAAATCAAGGTCTTCACTAACTAAAAACTTCCGTCAAAAAATATGTTATGTGCTTATATAGAGCCCTCTTCAATTGGCAAAATTGAAATTGAATGAGGACCTATATATCTTTAATGCCCGAGGGCCTCATTTTAATGTAATTGGCCCATTTCAATAGGGCTCTATATAAGCACAGAGCATATTTTTTTACTGAACTTTTTAGTTAGTGAAGACCTTGCTTTTGGATACAAGTTCACTAACTAAAAACTTCTGTAAATATGCTCTGTGGTCATATTCAGCCCTATTCGATTGCCCAAAATGCAATTGAATCAGGCCCCGACAATATAACAAATGCAGCAACCAAAGGCCCTCATTCAATTGCTATTTGACCAATTGAATAGCGGTCTAAATAAGCACATAGCATATTTTTTTAAAGCCTCATTCAATTCCGAGTTGCCCAATTGAATAGGGCTCTATATAAGCACATACAAAAAAATTTAAACAAACTTTTTAGTTACTGAACCTCTATCCAAAACCAAGGTTTTCACTAACTAAAAACTTCTGTCAAAAAAAATGTTATGTGCTTATATATAGAGACCTATACAAAAAAATTTAAACAACCTTTTGAGTTACTGAACCTCTATCCAAAACCAAGGTTTTCACTAACTAAAAACTTATGTCAAAAAAAATGTTATGTGCTTATATAGAGACCTATTCAATTGACAAACTTCTAATTGAATGAGGACCCTATTGAATTGGCCAAACTGCAATGGAATGAGGCCCAAAGTATGCAACATATGGTACACTCAAAGTGGTACACACAAAACAGGATTGTAACAAACTCAGACAAACACATAGCAAACTAAATTAACTTTCTTATTCAATGTTTAACAACCTATAAGCATTAGAAAAAAGACTAAATAAGCATACCACAAGTGGTGCGCACCAAACAGGATTGTACAAAAATTCACACAAACACATAGCAAAGTAAATTAATATTCTTATTTCATGTTTAACAACCTTTAATATGTAATATATTATATGTAATATATTATATGTAATGTATGTAATGTCATGTATTGTATGTCATGTATTATATGTAATATATTATATGTAATATATTATATTTAATGTATGTAATGTCATGTATTGTATGTAATGTATTATATGTATTATATGTATGTATTGGATTGTGTTTATCTGTCTTTCCTTTTCAGGTGAGTAATTTTTTTATTTTCTGTAGTGGGGAGTGGGGTTGTAATGTATTTTTTTGTTTTCTGTACTTTAGGTTTTTTTGTTTTCTGTACTGTAGGTTTTTTTGTTTTATGTAAGGTAGGTTTTTTTTGTAATTAGAGTGTTGGGGAGGTTTATTAGGGGGTAGGTAGTGTAGGTAGGTAGTGTAAGTGTTAATAGATTAGTGTAGAGGGGGGTTAGTTTAGATTAAATGGTTTATTGGGGGTTATAGGGTAGTGTTTGTAGTTAGTGTCATGATGGTCCTTGAGGACCATCATGGCACTTATGTGGTTAATGTTGGGTTGTAACAGGCCCATAATGGTAATAATATACCCTTATGGGACTGATAGGGTTAAATAGAGCCTTATGGTGGTCTGTATTGACCACCATGAGTTAATGGGTTAATTAACGCCTTATGGTGGTCTGTATTGACCACCATGAGTTAATGGGTTAAATAGAGCCTTATGGTGGTCTGTATTGACCACCATGAGTTAATGGGTTAAATAGAGCCTTATGGTGGTCTGGATTGACCACCATGAGTTAATGGGTTAATCAAGGCCTTATGGTTGTCTGTATTGACCACCATGAGTTAATGGGTTAAATAGAGCCTTATGGTGGTCTGTATTGACCACCATGAGTTAATGGGTTAAATAGAGCCTTATGGTGGTCTGGATTGACCACCATGAGTTAATGGGTTAAATAGAGCCTTATGGTGGTCTGTATTGACCACCATGAGTTAATGGGTTAAATAGAGCCTTATGGTGGTCTGGATTGACCACCATGAGTTAATGGGTTAAATAGAGCCTTATGGTGGTCTGGATTGACCACCATCAGTTAATGGGTTAATTAAGGCCTTATGGTGGTCTGTATTGACCACCATAAGTTAATGGGTTAAATAGAGCCTTATGGTGGTCTGGATTGACCACCATGAGTTATATGGTTAATTATAGTTGGGGTTAATATTTTTAGTGCGAGTCCTTTCAGGACCTTTACGGTCCTTTAAGGACCTGCGAGGCGGGAAATTTAAAATTGAATTGCAGCAGGGTCACGATCGGTGCCGATCGGGGACCCCCGCTGCAGGGGATTAATGTGGGGACACTTCGGGGGTCCCGATGGGGACCCCCAGCATAGAGGGGGGTTAATTTTAGGTGCCGCGGCCGGGATTATGTAATAGTGTGCCGCGGCCCCTTTAAGGAGCCGCGGAGGGGAATTTAAAAGTTTTAAATGCAGCGGGGTCCCTGATCTATGCAGATCGGGGACCCCCGCTGCAAGGGGTTAATGTGGGGGTGCTGCATGGGTCCTGATAGAGACCTCTGCAGCATGGGGATGTGTATAGGGTGCAGGGGGGAGCCTCACACTGCTGTCTGGGGCTGTTCCGAGGCAGCACGTAGAGGCTTTCGGATCCCTTGCGTGCACTTTTTGTCCACGTAGGGATTCTTACGATATGCGAGAATCATGCGTAGATTTAAGGCTACGTAGCTCTCTTGGAGCTATTCTCGCCTAATTTCTCACAGTCATATCGCAAAGCAGGCTGCGAGAGATTCTGTACTCGCAAACAGCAGTAAAACTGCCTTTTGCGAGCACCGAGAGAACTACGAGGGATAATTTAATAGGGCCCATAGTCTCTTGCATAGCCATGTCTTAACCACCAAACATCATATAACTCAAATCTCAATAGGGAGTCATAGAAAACTTTAGCTTTCCTTATTGTATGCCCATGGAAATATTTCTGATTGTTATTTTTCCTGTCTAAAGATACATTCAGTACCATGTTAAAATCGCTGAAAACAATTAGTTTACCCAGTTTAATATTTTTAACCCGCTTAAGTAATTTATTTAGGAACCCATTTTGTCTCTCATTGGGTGCATACATATTTACTATGGTGTAATTTAGCTGGTTAATTTTCCCAACCCATATAACAAATCTCCCTTCCAAGTCTTCTTTTCTATATTGCTCACTAATGTTAATATTTTTATTAAACAAAATTGATACTCTACGTGACTTCTTTTTATAAGTTGAATCAACCTTAGTAGTAAAGAACCTATTGTTCCAAAAAGGGACTTTATCTACCGTATTGGTCCAAATAATAAGCCGCACCTTTTTTCCGATTTTTGAGCTTGCGAGTTAAGGGTGCGGCTTATATTCACGACCGTCAAAAAATCATTGCCGATTTGCGAGATTTGAGTTGCGCGTGTGTGGCTTATATTCGGGATCGTAAAATCAATGCCGATTTGCGCTTTAAGGGTGCCGATTTGCGCGCATGTGACTAAATTGTAGCAATTGAATACCAATTTCCGGTTTTAGTGATTCTAGCATCCTGTAAGGCCTGTAACCTGCAAAAGAAGCTACAGTACATGTTAGAAAGCCTGTGTCTTGCAATGGCTGATCACTTGGAGAGAAAAGCATCAGCAAGCCTAGGAGTGAGGTGTAGTTATGATGCAAGTTTCATAATTGCAGTTGTTAATTATGCAAAGACAACAAGCAACAGAGAGGCTGAAAAAAAATATGGCTTGGATGAATCCAATGTGCGACGTTGGGTTGTCTCAGAGGAGAAATTAAAAAATTCAGTTTCCACCAGAAAATCTTTCAGGGGACCAAAACAAGGCAAATATCCAGAACTTGAAGCTGGGGTTTATTACTACATTCAAGATATGAGAAAAGATGGGATGCCAATTTCTCTTGAAGTAATCCAGCTGAAAGCCTTAGAACTTGCAAAGACCTTAAAAATAAATAATAGGGAATTTCGTGCAAGCATTGGTTGATGCCGTCGTTTTATGCGGAGAAAGGGTCTCGCTCTTCGACGAAGCACTTCATTGGCCCAGAAACTGCCAGCAGATTTTGAGGAGAAACTGACAAGTTTCCAGCGGTATGTCATCCAATTGCGCCAGCGTCACTAATACCCATTAGACCAGATGGGCAATGCTGACGAGACCCCCGTATTTTTTGACATGCCAAGCAATACAACAGTAAACCAGAAAAGGGCAAAAAGTGTCATTTTAAGAACAACTGGCAATGAAAAACTCAGAATAACGGTGATGTGTCACTGCTGACGGAGGAAAGTTACCCCCTATGATATTCTGAAGCAAAAAACTTTGCCCAAAGAAAGCATTCCTGATGGCCTAGTGATTCGTTGCCAGGAAAAAGGCTGGATGACAACTGAACTGATGGTCGACTGATTGTCTGTAGTTTGGAACTGCAGACCTGGAGCACTGCTCACTAAGAGAGCTATGCTAGTCTTGGATGCTTTTAAGGGTCATCTCACTCCTGAAGTGAAGACTAAAGTTGCTGCACAGAAGACAGACCTTGTTGTTATACCTGGTGGCATGACTTCAAAGCTACAAGTGCTTGATGTCATTGTCAACAAGCTGTTCAAAGACAACCTACGCAAGCAGTATTCAGATTGGCTTCGGGAAGGGGATCATGCTCTTACACCATCTGGCAAGATTAAGAAGCCATCAGTGACACTCCTGTGCCAATGGATTATAAATTCATGGTCAAGTATTTCTTCTAAATCCATCATCAGGGGGTTCAAAAAATGCAGCGTGTCCAATGCATTGGATGGTAGCAAGGACAACTTGCTATGGGAGGAGAATGAAGATAACAGTGACAGTGATGAAGCGAATACTGGTGACGAAATCAGTAGTGACACCAGTGATGACTGTGAATTGTAAAAAGTTTCCTTGTTACCTTATGTTTCATGTTTCCTGAACTTTCTGTTGATGTTACCATAATATTGACAACCTGCCTAAAGAGTTACAGTTATAATGTTTTCCAAATACTGGATACCGTATATGGTACAGTATATGTTAAAATAAAATCACTATTTATTCCCTAAATCTACTTGACTTTTGTCTTTTTCTCTCCAATTTTAAGGGTGCGGCTTATATGTGAGAACTATCTTTTTTCAGTTTTTTCCCCTTGCATTTTACAGGTGCGGCTTATATGCGGGTGCGGCTTATATTCAGACCAATACGGTATTTGCCAATGCGTTTCCTGTACACAAGCAACATCAGCTTGTATTTTTATTAACACTCGCCTTTTAAATACAGAATTGTAATCCTTGAACATTCTGTGACACTATCTTTATTCCCATCAAAAAAACCAATGGGACCCATCAGGGTGCCGTTTTTGCTAAAAAAAAAACCCTTCCAAGCCACCCAAAATCTGACATAACCTTAAGATTAAATACCTTTGCATTGAAAAATGTATAACTATTCCACATAGTAACATACACACCTTCATACAAAACCTAAACATACTATACCCTACCAAAAGACAGATGAATATAAGTCTGTTGGTTAATTTGGCTAGACCAATCTATGTCTAGCAGCCCACCGTAGTAAGCCACCTCAAAACACCACTTGTTCTTTATATATATTTTCAGTAAAAAAGCACAGAAGAAACCCCTTCAGCAAGTAGCGGAGGTAGAGAGGGAAAGAATGGGGAGTAAGACGGAAGAAAACAAAAAAAAAAAACCCCCAGTGAATATTAACTACTACACCTTTTCTATCACCTAATTGCCCCTAACACTTTCCCCTTGCCTGTTTACTGCCATCCCAATTTCCTTTTCCTGCCTTTAATGCATCTATTCTTATTTTAGATAATCTATCTAATTTAGTACCTTTTACCAATATGATGTCCAGTGTCTCAGTTAACAACACCCCTAATCATTTCTCTTTCCTCTTCTTTTTCTTCTCTCTACCTTACCTTCTGATATTTCTAATTGTCTGAATCTTTATCTAACTCCTACAAATTGTGAGTTAAGTCAAGTGTCCAAATTTCCTATTATCAATCTTTTTCTTTGAATTTATAGTATTATTTATAATTAAAGTGTATATCTTACTTTGCTATAGGTATCTTATTCTCTCTTTACCTTTCTCGTTTACCTTATTTCCCTTCATCTACCCCTATATTTTTTCCTCTCCTTTTTTATAAGTGAATCATTTCTAACTAGTAATATCTGTGAAATATCCTATTGAATGTGATTCTTCATTGGAAGCAAAACTTTGGGTGAAAAAAAATAAAAATAAATTGGATATAACTTTTACCTAAACTTTATTTCTTTCAATCTCTCTCATTTTACTAGCAAGGCACAACATTTCTTTCCTATACATCTTCCCCTCCCTCTAACCCTCTCTCCCCAACAACCTATACCTATTTCTTTTTCCAATCTAAAAGCTTAAGATTTTGTTCAGAAACAGTTTCTTTCACAGATTCCACAAATCGTATGTTCCACTCCCTCAACAAAGTTTCCCCCTCTCCCACCGAATTAGCAATTTTCTTTTGATTATCTTTAAAAATGATCAATTTAGTAGGAAAAGCCCATTTATATGACATATTTTACTTTCGTAAAGCTTTGGTAATTCCTTGAAACTTTCTACGTTTTTCAAACGGTGCATCAAATTTTGCTTTCAGCCATGATGCTTTTAGCACTGCTTCTTTGTATTCAAAAAAGTGTAATTTGACTATAACATCTCTAATATTAACACCTTTAAGATCTTTAGGTAACGGGTTCCGATGGATCAGATCTATCATGTTGATCCAGGGTTTAGTGGGCGTTACCAGATAAGAAAAAAATGCAGTTACAAAAGCCTTAAGTTCATCAAAGTTGAAGGTTTCCGGGATGCCTTAGTCTCAAATAATTACTTCTGGAAAAGTCCTCCTGTTGTATGGCTTTCATTTCCATACGTTCCATTTTACATTCCAAATCTACTGAGTAGTTAACTATTTTTTTTAAATTTCGTGATTTTTTTCTAATTCCTCCACTCTGTCCAGCAGGCTATTAATAGCTGATTTATTTAATAGGATTTCCTGTGAGAGGTCTGTTCTTAAAGTGGTTTGAAATTCATTAAGCATTTTTTTCATAATAGAAGTGGTTAAAACTTCATCTTCTGGTGTATCAACTGATTCCACTGATTTATCATTTGTAGACAATTTTGTTTGCTCTAATCCAGGAGATAAATGAGTATGCATAGGGGATTCTCTTTGTGAGGAACTCATAGCTCCTAGATTCCCCTTTGGGGAAAAAAAAGATGACGGAGGTGCTTTTGGAACACTCCCAGAAGTTTTCTTAATTTTAGATTTGGATTTAGTAGCGTTGGATTCTTCATCCCTCATACTGAAATAACTTTTAAAGTTTCATAAGAAACATTGAGGGGGTAAGATTTGTAAATTGATACCTATATAGGCTAGGAGAGACACCTCCAGGATTTTGAGATCCTTGAGTACAAAATACAATTAGACCAGCAACGCTCTTAAAAGGCTCTTTACAGAAGGTTAAACAAAATATCATACAGTCTATCCCAACGACCAAGCTCAAAATCTTTGGAATATTCCACTCCTATTCGGATTGTTTATAGTAGATCATTTTATGTTTCTTGTAATATAATCTATTAGCGTTTACTCCTTTCAAAGTAGCTTCTTATCTATGCCGATTAATTCCCCACTCTTTTCTGATATTATATGGGGGTGCAGAGTACAGACATAAGAGGGGGGCCTTTGTTCAAATCTAAAGCCTTTCAAGCTTTTTTTTTTCCTTTTCCCTCCTTCTTTCTTCCCCTTTTCCTCCCTTCTTTTCACCTTCTCTTTTTCCTTCTTTTTTTCCCCCTTCTCTTCCCTGTTCCAACCTTCTGACAAAGTGCCAAACAATTCTGTATCAAGCCCACATTCTTGTACTTCTATGAGCAGTTAGGGCTAGGAGTAGATATGCACTCTTTTAGAGGTATATTTCCACCTCATCAAAATGTTTCTTACATGCTCTTGTAGAGCTAGAGTGCCAGGAAAGAAGGGTAATAAGAAAGAATACATCCAATGAATCTGTTTGTCTTATCCCCTCAACGAAGGTGCAAATCAGCGGTATAAATAAAAAAAATAGTTATCCTTTAAAATTCTCAAAGAGCTTAATATGGAACACCTTAGAGTTAAGCCAGAAAAGTATATAAATGTGTGTCCCCCACCTCCCAAACATCCAATCGAGGATTATTACTTATCTGGCAGTCTTTCAATAATGTGCATATGTCAAGTCATCTTCTTTCAGGTTTGTATATTACTGCAGGCTGTATGTTACTCACATCACAAGCATCCACAGTCTCCCCTGAATAATATTCCATTTCCAGGGACAGCTCACATCTCTCCAGCCTCTCCAAACAACCGCTCAGCCAAGGCATTCACAGCCATTTTATTTGGTAGGCCCCCTCACATTCCTGCACCGTCCAAAATCTACCAAACGATGTTGCTCCGTGGCCTGTGTCTAGCATCAGGAAAATGCTCTGCTAGCCTACTCCTTGTCATCCACTTCCTGCATCCGGCATCAGCTCATCCGCTCTTCTCACTGCACCTCACCGCTCTAGGTATGGAGCTCTTCCCGTGAAATCTCCCAGTGGTGCTGCTCAGAGAACGCTCAGTGTTCATGGCTGGAAAACTGCCCAGTCTAGCACATCATGATGTGCTTCCTGGGCGGGGACATCCTTCATGCCTTACAATGTATTGACCGTTTGCTACGTGAAGTCATGGATAATGATTTCCCATTTGGTGCAAAGGTAATGTTGTTAGGTGGAGATTTTAGACAAACATTACCTGTCGTTGTACATGGAAATCGAACCAACATTGTTGAAACATGTATAAAGTCAAGTACACTATGGAAACTATTTACCCATCTTCAATTACAACAAAATATGAGATCAGAAGGACAAAATGACTTCAATGATTGGCTCATTAACATTGGAAAGGAAAAACCGAGCAAGTATGACATTTACCTGATGATAGCCTGCACATTCCAGCTCATATGATTTGCAAACAGGATCTCATATCAGCTATATTCCAATATACAATAAATAAAGAGGACTATGCAGAGCTTGCCAACAAAATGATACTACCATGCAAAAATAAGGATGCATTACTCCTCAATAAGGAAATATTGAAAAAAATATATGCACCACAGAAAAAATATCACAGTGCTGATTATGTACTTGATGATGATAAAGAAAGTCAAACAAACTTTTCAACTGAATTCATTAACTCATTAACTCCCTCTGGAATGCCACCACATCTTGCAGCTAAATAAAGGTGCAATTGTCATTACTGTGAAATATGAACCCCCCCAAAAAAGGCTTATGTAATCGGACCAGATTAATTGTTAAAGAATTAAAGGATCATTTCATACAAGCTGAAATTCTAATTGGTACCCAGAAAGGAGAGAGAGTTTTCATACCAAGAATATATTTGGCACCAAGTGAAAGCAGCCTCCCTTTTGTACTTAAAATAGGACAATTTCCCATCACCATGGCATTTGCCATGACCATTAATAAATTACAAGAACAAACTTTCAAATCTGTGGGTATCTTTTTAGAAGAACCAGTATTTGCACATGGCCAGCTGTATGTTGCATTTGTCAAGATGCAAGAATCCAGAGGCTATTAAAGTTTACATTGAAAACAACTAAAGTCAAGGTCATTTATTACATGATGGCTGCATTTTTACAAAAAACATTGTCTACTATGAGGTACTATAAGTTCAATTTAACAAAATATAACAATACAAAACATGGCAAATAAAAAAAAAAAAAATTCACCTCAACGACAATTTCACAACCAAATAAAAAATAAAATAGAGCATAGTGGTTTGATTATGAGGATGAACTTTTATGTCACTCAAGCTCTTTTTAGAGGACCACTATTTCAATAAGAAAATCTATAAAATGGCAAAAAACATGGAGAACAGTGGTTTTACTTCCAGAAAAAAATTTAGATATCTCTGGGACTCTTTGATGAGGACCCCTATTTCACATAGGAAACTCTATTTGTTATTTTCCAACAATACTTTCATCTCAAGAACAAATGTACAAAAAAAAAAAAAAAATTGAGAACAGTGGTTTGATTTCCAGGATGAAATTTTATGTCTTTTTACAGAACCACTATTTCCATAAGAAACTCAATAAAATGGAAAATAACTTAGAGAACAATGGTTACACCCCGAGGACGAACTTTGATGTCTGGCGTTCTCTTTTTAGAGGACCGCTATTTCACATAAGAAACTCTATGTGCCATTTTCAGAAATTACAACAATAACAACAAAATGTCAACCATCAAAAATCAACAACAAAAAAAGATATTCTAATTTTATGGAAGTGGCCTTTTTGCATGATTAGCCCAACAAAATAGTTTGCTTGCATTTTATAACAATTTCTGTTTAAATGTTACTTCGTTAAGTTACTTTTTATAATGTTACTATTTTTGGAAAAAAGTGTGTGTTTCATTGCATATATTTCAAAGTTCATGTTAAGAGGAGGAGCAACTCTTGTTGTACAATTTAAATGTATAATTCAATGGAGAATATTAATCCAGGGAGTAATCTGATCGCCAGTTAATAGGGTCAGGAAGGAATTCATTTTTTTCCCTTTGATACAATTGGCTAAGTTTCAATTGGGTTTTTACTGTTTGCCTTCCTCTGGATTCAATACCTATTTAGTTTACCAGTTGTTAATCTACAAGTTGCATGTTACAAAACACTATCTCCTGTTTAAAAGACTAATTTATACAATGTTCACCTGTTCTAAAATTACAATTTTACTACTCTTGAAAAAATATGATTTACCAGTTGGTCACCTACAAGTTGCATGTTAAAAAAAATAAACATGTTTCATACAATAATTGTACTTCTTTATAGATAAGAAAAAGTTTAAAAGTGTCAAACACTCATATTAAGTACAAAACAAAATTCAAAACATACAAATGTAATTGCTGTCATTTTTTCACTGGCAAGTCGCTAGTAATAATAATATTATTAAGCTGTGTAGTGTGTAGTTGTGTGTATAAAGGCTAAAGGTGATATGCTTTTTTAAACTGTATAGCTACATAGTGAACATTTGTATTATTTCTTGTTTCTAATCAACTTATATGTAAACTAGACACTAATGAACTGCAGCAGTCTAATTATATTGTAGCTCCGGGTATGTTATATGTCTCCTCCTGTATCTTCACTTATAATTCAGCTTAGCATTGTGCTCAATAGCAGCACCTCTCCAAAGACCTACAAAGACCTAAGATGATGTGAGCTTTTGCTGCTGCTTGTCTCCTAATTATGACATCACTAAAAGTGTTTTTCACGCATTTCATCTACGTGTTATGTGTAGCTTCATTGAATGGGGTACCCGGCTTTCCTCCTGACTTCAATATATAGTGGTGTGATTAAACCTTTAAATGTATTTACTTTTTTAGGTCCTGTATGCTAGATAAAGGGATCCTGGCAGTAACCTGTTTGATCTGATTTTAAAAATGATCTACTGATCCATATCTAAAAATTGTGTATTTTTTTTAATAGGCACATGCTTTGACCTTCCCACATAATCTGCTTTGATGCTCTTTGTCCCTGTGGGTTCATAGAATATGCAGATTTGTCTAAACGTGGCTTTTAACTAGTATGTCCCTAAGATTTGTTGCTATTCTAAATGTATTACATAGTTTATTGCTCAAAACATCAGTTATATCCCTATGCAAACAATACCATTTTGAGGGACTTTAAGGGCTTTAAATGAAACAAAAAAACTCCTGGCTCCTCTTGACACATTGCAACAGCTAAGGCTCTCTATGTCCCCGGTCACCCTCTCTCTTACTCCTGACTCCTCTGCAACACATTGCAACAGCTAAGGCCCATGTTCTCTCTCTCTGACTCCTGGCTCCTCTACAACACATATGCAACAGCTAAGGTACTTTGAAAACTGAATATTCTCTGTTAATGATTATTAATTATTATGATTACTTCTCTGTTATTTTATCTATTGATATAAAGCCTCATTAAATTAGAGCTAAGAGCTAACCCATAGCACGTAGTGACATCAGTAGCACTACGTTGCTATTAAATTAGCCTCTAAAATGGACATGCAGCCGACTTGCACAGTTCAAAGTGGAAAATCTCAGCACACAACCCTTTGATCTGTCCCTACATGTTCCAATCATGCTATTAAATTGCTAAGATGTCCCCTAAGAGCTAGCCCGTATCATGCAAATGGAGGCCGAAGCCCCAAGGGTGCTCCAGAGCACTGGCAAAGGCTAAGAAAGCCCTTAGGTGCTTGCTCAGAGCAGCACAAAAGACTCCTGATCCGGCCCCTGAACCTCCCTCCGGCACCTAAACTTCTCCCCTGCTCCCTAAATACATCCCCTGCTGCAGGGGTCCTGATTCAGACCCCCACAGCCTCTCAAAAATAACCCTTGCTGTGGGGGTCCAGATGGTGACCCCTGCAGCAGTTAAATAGTTAACCCCTGCTGCAGGGGTACTTCAAGTACCTCCCCAGAACCTAAAATTAACACCCTATGCTGGGGATCCCCATCTGGACCCCTGAAGTGTCACCATATCACCCCTTGCAGTGGGGTTCCCGATTGGGACTCGCTCAGGACAAACACTGCATTTCAAATTCTAATTTGAAAAGACGGTAAAGGTTCTTAAAGGACCCACTATCACTAAAAAAAATAACCCCATGCTGCGGGGGCACTATAAGTACACCCCCAGGCATCTCATATTAACCCCATAACTCATGGAGACCCCCATAAGCCCCTATTAAACCCCATCACTTATGGGGGTCTATACAGACCCACATAAGCCTTTATTTACCCTATCACTTATGGGGGTCTATGCAGATCCCCCATAAGCCTCTATTTAACCCCATTAGTTATGGGGGTCTATACAGACCCCCAGAAGCCTCTAATTAACACCGTCACTTATAGGGGTCTATAGAGACCACCATAAGCCTCTACTCCATCTAAGAAAGTAACCCTATTTAGACCTCACCATACCTAATTAACATTATCACTAAAAACATAACCCCATCTAGACCTATTTAACCCCGTCTAGTCCTATGTAACTCTATCTACTGCTATGTAACCCCGTATAGTCCTATGTAATACTATCTAGTCCTATTTAACCCCATCTACACATATTTAACCCAACTGGGCCTGTGTAACCCCTATCTATTCATATTTTCCCCATCTAATCCTATTTAACCCCATCTAGTCCTATATAACCATAACTGGGGCTATTTATCCCCAAATGTACCCAGTAAACGCCATCCCATAAACCCCCTCCTACCCTACCCTATTAACCCCTATACTATTACCCCTAATAAAGTCACTATTACCCCACTAATAACACAAAATAAAAAAGCTAGATTTGCAGAAAATAAAATGCTCACCTTATTACACAAAATAAAAAAGGACATTATCAGAAAAAATAAAAACATTATGAAAAATAAAAACAACTTAATTGCATTAAAAAAAAATACTTTTCAGAAAAAACAGTTACATCAGCCAATCAGAAGAAGCAGAAGCTTTGAGCCAATCACAATGGGATATACCCCGTGGTTTAATTGTATGTAGCAAGGGGTTGTAATATATGTAGTTAGGGGTATTAATGTATGTAGTTAGGGTATTAATGTATGTAATTAGGGTATTATTGTATGTAGTAAGGGCATTAATGAGGAGGTTAGTAGAGACTTGGATCAAGGCAACTCAGTGGATGTAGTCTTATTGGATTTTGCAAAAGCTTTTGATACAGTGCCACATGGGAGACTATTGTGCAAACTAAGGGATACAGGAATTACAGTAAATATCTGCTCATAGATTGAGAGCGAAAATCAGAAAAAAAAATATTTTTCGGACTACCCTCCTCTGGATTAATTAATATTTTAAAAAATAAAATAAATAAATAGTTGATTAAAAATTAACATCTAACAATAGTGATGTCGCGAACATAAAATTTTCGGTTCACGAACCGCAAACGCAAACCGCCGCAAATGTTCACAAACCGGCGAACCGCCATAGACTTCAATGGGCAGGCGGATTTTAAAACCCACAGGGACTCTTTCTGGACACAATAGTGATGTAAAAGTTGTTTTAAGGGGACTAACACCTGGACTGTGGCATGCCGGAGGGGGATCCATGTCAAAACTCCCACGGAAAATTACATAGTTTATGCAGAGTCTGGTTTTAATCCATAAAGGGCATAAATAACCTAACATCCCCCTCCATCATCATCCTCCCCTGTGTCTGTTTCCCCCTTCCTCATCACCCTCCCCTGTGTCTCTTTATCCCCTCCCTCATCATCCTCCCCTGTGTCCGTTTCCCCCCTCCCTCATCATCCTCCCTGTGTCTCTTCCCCCCTCCCTCCTCATCCTCCCCCCTCCCTTGATGATAAGGGGGGGAAGAGACACAGGGATAAGTGTGAGGGGTGTTAGAGTAAGGGGTGTTAGGGATAAGGGTGAGGGGGTTAGGTGTTAGGGTGAGGGGTGTTAGGGTGAGGCATGTTAGGAATAAGTGTGAGGGGTGTTAGGTCTTAGGGATAAGTGTGAGAATGTTAGGGTTAGGTGTTAGGTTGATGGGTGTTATGGATAAGTGTGAGGGGTGTTAGTGTTAGGGTAAGGGGTATTAGGGATAAGTGTGAGGGGGTATTAGGGTTAGGTGTTAGGGTGAGGGGTGTTAGGGATAAGTGTGAGGGGGTATTAGGGTTAGGTGTTAGGGTGAGGGGTGTTAGGGATAAGTGCGATGGGTGTTAGGTTGAGGGATGTTAGGGTTAGGTGTTAGGGATAAGTGTGAGGGTGTTAGGGGTGTTAGGGTTAGGGTGAGGAGTGTTAGGGACAAGTGTGAGGGGTGTTAGGGTTAGGGTGAGGCGTGTTAGGGATAAGTGTGAGGGGTGTTAGGGATAAGTGTTAGGGTGAGGGGTGTTAGGGATAAGTGCGATGGGTGTTAGGGATGTTAGGGTTAGGTGTAAGGCATAAGTGTGAGGGGTGTTAGGGTTAGGGTAAGGGGTGTTAGGGATAAGTGTGAGGGGTGTTAGGGATAAGTGTGATGGGTGTTAGGGATAAGTGTGATGGGTGTTAGGGATAAGTGTGATGGGTGTTAGTGATAAGTGTGATGGGTGTTAGGGTAAGGGATGTTAGGGTTAGGTGTTATGGTAAGGGGTGTTAGGGTGAGGCATGTTAGGGATAAGTGTGAGGTGTGTTAGGGTTAGGTGTTAGGTTGATGGGTGTTATGGATAAATGTGAGGGGTGTTAGGGTTGGGTGCTAAGGTGAGGGGAGGATGATGATAAGGGGGGGAAGAGACACAGGGGTGTCCTTGCAGCAGATATCAAAAGAGTCCTTCAGGACTGTATTGCACACTGTGTACAGTAGCCTAGCTATGGTTTTCCCTATTGATGCAGTATCACCTACACTCAGTAAGACTGCAAGTTAGTTATTATTCCAAAATGGCTGCTGTCCATGAGGTTAAAGGGTCTGGAAGGGAGTGTATGCTGCTGATTGGCTGGAATGTGTCTGCTGACTGTGAGTTGCAGGGTCAAAGTTTGCTCAATGATAAAGTATAGGGGGCGGATCGAACATTGCATATGTTCACAGTTCACCGCGAACGCGAACATGCTATGTTCACCGGGAACAGTCTGCCAGCTAACTATTCGCGACATCTCTATCTAACAACTAATTAATAACTAATCTGCATATTGCAGATCAGAGGAGATCTTAAAAGGTTGACCATGATGGACTGAAAGTCTTTTTTCAACCTTAATTACTATGGGCCTCATTCTATTAATGGCCGTAGGAGATGCGTGGCCGCAAGGACCGGCCTCAGGCTATTTGCCTATTCTATTCCCTATTGTGCAAACTAAGAGATACAGGAATTGTAGTAAATATCTGCTCATGGATTGAGAGCCGACTAAAAGACAGGAAGCAAAGGGTTGTTGTAAATGGAACATTCTCAGATTGGTAAGTAGGGTCCCTCAGGGTTCAGTAGTAGATCCTCTCCTTTTTAATATATTTATTAATGACTTAGGGCCTCGTTCTATTAACGGCCGTAGGAAATGCGTGGCCGCAAGGACCGGCCGCAGGCTATTTGCCTATTCTATTCCCTTCTGGCCGAGGGCTCCGGCAGGCTTGCGGTCGGCGCCCTGTTATCTCTTGCGGCTGCACGCGCAGCAGGAAAGCCTTTGATCTTACACGGCCGCAAGAGTTTCGTCCGCAAGAAAGCCCCGGTTGCTATTCAATTGCTCCGGAAACCCTCTCAGTAACGCTAAAACCGAGCTGCAGCTTACTTGCACCAAAAAGGTCCCGCAAGCACACAATTAAGCACATAATAAAGCCATCCTGCACTCTGATGAGACGATAAAGTGATTGGAGGTGTTAGAATTCATAGCACAACATTCCCCTACACTCAAATCTGAAAATCATTTTTATTTTAATTCATGTCAAATATCCGTGGACAAAGTCCCGAGGGCTTGGAGCACCTCAGACCCGCCCAGGCTGCGGGACGGAAAATAAACCGTTAATGAAATAGCGGATTTGAGCGATGTGCAAGCTTGAGTGGGTGTTGCTATTAATCATCATGCCCCCCATTATGATGCCTATCATTTACAGAGCTTTACAGTGCCATCTTGAATTTATATTTGCATTTACAGTTTTCTGACTTTGCGGCCGGTTGCATGATATGCGGCCGGCCGTAAGGGGGATATCCTTGCGGCGCCGTCCATTTGAATTGCAAGGTAGAAGTAGCTCTACACGGGGCCATAAGATGGCCGCAAGGAATCGCAGCTTTGCGGCCATTTTACGGCCGATAATAGAATGAGGCCCTATGTAACTATGTAACTATGATTATTTCTATGTTATTCTATCTACTGACATATTAACTTTATCTAGATAAATGTGTGTACCTCTGAAGTCCTTTGTACCCTCCCCCTCATTGTTTGCATAGTCTCCTAACACCACTGCATTAAATGCTGTAACTCTATCACACCCTGAAGTTATCCATTCTCTTTTTTTTCTGTATTTAATTAGGCATACAATATTATAAATAGATTCACCATGGGTGGCAACAGAACACATAATTATTCACACAATGTTTTAAATTATTTCTCTATGGCTGATAAAAGAACATATAATTTATCACAAAATCACCAGATATACCAATGATGTCATATCATTCAATTTTTTTTTATCACCTCAAAATGCTGGATAAAACACAATTTTTTGGCTGACAGAATATCATGAAAATTAGCAAATAATTTTAGACCCCACCAATTCCTCCTAAAATATTATATGTCAAATCAGTGTAAAAGTTAAAAAGGAGTTTGTTTGTATAAACTAATCAAAGTAAAGGTCCTAGAAGCATCATTGTATTCAGCAGGGATTAACAATAATTTTATAAGTACAACGAGCTACCAGCCACCCACTTTTAATTAATTACAATTAACATGTCTTTTGATTCTCACCTTTAACTTTGCTTTAGATTCTCCATACATTTGACAAACAGTTTTTCAGGGGTGTGTGTACGCAAGTAGAATCTGATTGCTAAAATGGGTGTGTCACATGAAATATCTGTGTGAGTAGACATATTTGGGAATTTTATCTATCATTTGTGGAAAATTCAATTTAGAATATACCTGTTTTGTGCCATTTGATCTTTTTGTAATGGGCAAATAAAGTGTAATGGGTTTTCAGATTTGATAAAGAAAAATTCCAATAAAGTTGGTTTATTTACATAGTTACATAGTAATTTAGTTTGAAAAAAGACTTTAGTCAATCAAGTTTTCCTTTTTAGATCTCCTCTGATCTGCAATACACAGATTTATTGTTAATTGATCCAGGGGAAGGCAAACAGAAAAAAAATCCCAGTGAAACATTGTCAATTGTCTCAACAGGGAAAATATAAATATAAAATAAATATAAAAGATAAAAATCCTTCCTGACCCCAGATACTGGCGATCGGATTCATCCCTGTAACAATACTCCCTCTCTATTTATCCAGGATAGCCCTTAATGCCCTTTTTATTTAAAAATATATCCAATCCCTATTTAAAATTATCCATCGAATCCACTGTCACCACTTCCTTTGGTAGAGAATTCCACAGATTAACCACCCTTACTGTGAAGAACCCTTTTCTTTCTTTAAGGTGACATCTTTTTACTTCTAATCTCAAGGGATGTCCCCTTGTTAGTTGAAAACCTCTTGGCACAAAAAGTTCCCTTGACAAAGCCTTGTATTGACCCTGGATATATTTATATAAGGTAATCATATCCCCTCTTAGACGCCTTTTTTATAGAGTAAATAAGTTTAATTTTGTTAGTTTTTCTTCATAACTTTGCCCCTCCATTTCCTTTATTAGCTTTGTTGCCCTTCATTGTACTTTTTTTCAGCTCTTAAATGTCCTTTTTATGTAGTGGTGCCCAAAATTGTACTCCATATTCCAAATTAGGGCGTACTTGGGATTTGTATAGTGGCAGAACTATATTTGCTTCCCTTTGCTGATGCTGCTTGTCATTGAGCACTGTTAACTTAGCGGTTGTACACAAGTACTCCCAAATCCCTTTCAATATCTGATACCCCTAGATTTGCTCCATTAAGATTATAAATTGCATGGCTATTTTTCCTTCCCAGATGCATAAAGTTACATTTATTCATATTAAATCTTATCTGCCACTTAGATGCCCATTCCTCTAATTGATGCAATTACCTTGCACAACTTTGTGTCATCAGCAAAAATGGAGACACCACACTCCAATCCCACTTCCAAGTCATTATTAAATATGTTAAAAAGGAGGGGACATAATTCTGAGCCCTGAGGAACCCCACTTACCACATTAGTCCAATCGGAGTATGTTCCATTTACAACAACCCTTTGCTTTCTGTCTTTTAGCCAGCTCTCAATCCATAAACAAATATTTATTGCAATTCCTGTATCCCTTAGTTTGCTCAATAGTATCCCATGTGGCACTGTATCAAAAGCCTTTCCAAAATCAAATAGACTACATCCACTGAGTTGCCTTGATCCAAGTTCCTACTAACCTCCTCATGGAAACTAATTAGGTTTGTCTGACATGACCTATCCTTCATAAATCCATGTTGGCTCCTACTTATAATCCTGTTTGAAGACATATTCCTGTATATTATCAATTATTAACCCTTCTAAAAGCTTTCCCACTACCGAAGTGAGACTCACTGGTCTATAATTCCCCGGATTTGCTCTTGCTCCCTTCTTAAATATAGGTATCACCTCTGCCTTTCTCCAGTCATCTGGTAGAGACCTTGTATTGAGTGAATCTTGAAAAATTAGATATAATGGTGAGGCTATTACAGAACCCAGTTCCATCAGTACCCTTGGATGTAATCCATCAGGCCCTGGGGCTTTATTAACATTTATTTTTTCCAAACTCTCTTGGATTTCTTCCTGCATTAACCAATTATTTGGTGAAGGTAGTGTAGCCTCATTCTGTTGCAGTGACGCAACCACTGGTACATCCCTTGTGTATACCGAAGAAAAGAACCTATTTAACTCATCTGCCTTTTCCTGGTAACTAATGATCAGACGGCCTGTGTCACATTGTAATGTTGTTATAGATTCTTTCCTTGCCTTCTTCGCATTAATATGTTTAAAAAATAATTTAGGGTTAGTCTCCTTTGCAACCAACTTTTCATTTTCAATTTTAGCAAGTCTAATAGCCCTTTTGCAAGCTTTGTTGATTTCCTTGTACTTGCATAAAGCAGTCTCTGTCCCTCTTGTTTGTATACTTTAAATGCTTGTTTTTTTTACTCCTCATCTTCATCTTTAATTCATTGCTAAGCCACATGGGTTGTGATTTACTCCTTCAACTTTTATTTCCACATGGTATATGGTGATAAGTATGTTTATTTAGTAAGATTTTGAACATTGTACATTTATGTTCAGTACTTTTACCTGTCAGTTCTCTGTCCCAGTCTATACGTTGTATCACTGCCCTTAGACCGTTAAAAACTGCCCTTTTAAAATTAAGAGTTTTCATTGGCCCCTTACAGTTATGTTTTTTTTTATTCAATCTCAAATGAGACTGTGTTGTGATCACTGTTTCCCAAAGGTTGCCCTATTTCAACTTTTGATACTATATTAATATTATTTGTGATAACTAAACCCAAGATTGCTTCATTTCTAGTAGGCTCTTGTATAACCTGGGCCCGATAATGAGTGTACTCAAAAACCTGCTCCCCTTAGCTGAACTTCTAGTCTCAATTATCCAGTTAATTTCAGGGCAATTGAAATCTCCCATTATTAGAACTTGCCTATGCTTAGCTGCATTTCCAATCTGTAACAACAATTGCATTTCCTTACTTTCAATTATATTTGGGGTTTTATAGCATACCCCTAAGAATATTCTTTTAGAATTTGCTCCTCCTCTATTTAACTCTACCTACAAACATTCAACATTACCTTTAGTTCTACCATAAATATCTTCTCTGACTATAGGCTTAAATTCAGGCTTAACATACAGACAAATCCCTCTCATTTACCATTGCCTCTATCTTTCCTAAATAGGTCATAACCATCCAGATTAACAGTCCAGTCATGAGATTCATCCCACCAAGTTTCAGTAATGCCTATTAAATCCCATTCCTATTAACTGATAATAATTCTAACTCTCCATTTTTTCCTATTTGATTCAGATTAAATATTATGATAATAAATATGAAAGAATCATCTGTCTATATTTAAGTTTGAGGATATGGGCCCTATTCTATTGACCAAATCATCAATTTATACACACTTAAAACTGCTCATACAGTATTCTTTTAGTTACTCGCAATCTGATAAAAAGTAACACACCCACAATCGTTATGGGCCAGCCAAAGCCGCAAATTCAGGCTTGAAACACCATTGGTTTTAGCACAGCTCGAACATTATAAGAGCTAATTAATTACACAAAATCGATATTCTATTAGACCCATAGCTCTAGCTCGCAAATTAAGTCTGACCCGCAACTGAGAAAAGTATCAAGTTTCTGTCAAAAATATTACCAGTACTAAATAGGACCTGCAAGGGCTTTTTCAAAAGCTTTTTAGGGCTGTAAAAACAATTAAAACACACTACTGTACTTTAAAAGCATGGTAAAGCACAAAATTACATTAGAGTTAATTGCACAAGAGTCTCCAAGGAACAAATAGGATTTTTTTAAATAATATTTAGGTCTGGTCATGCATATTATAATAAAAAAGTGTTACTGAAAGATTCATGAAGCAATTAAAGACACAGGGCCTCATTCAATTGCTACTTACTACAAAAAGTAGCAGTAAGTGGAGATCGCAAGTTACTTCCCTATTCAATTGCCTCCTACTTACGTGCCCTGTTTAGGTTCCTGCTGCACGCTACTTTCCCTTACTCACTCATGATCGCAAGTTACTTCCATCAAAGCCTTTGATATTTAACCGTCGCAATAGTTGCGGCCACAAAAAAATTAAATCGCTATTCAATTGCTACTATTGACCCTTCCGTCCAGCCCGCAAATGTCTAAACACCAACAACAGGTTACGTATACCTAGGAGGTCCTGCAAAAACCTTACTTACAAATAGTAGCACTAGTTAAGCAAATAAAAAAGCAATCCTGTACTTTTATTAGAAGTGAAAGTGATGTTTGGTCTTAGAATTAATAGCACAACATTCTGAAGCTCTCAAATCGGCAAAAATAAATACTTTATTTGATGTTAAATTTTCGTCATCAAGTCCTATGGGCTTTAACTTCCAAGCCTTTAGGACTTTGGAATCCAACCTCCATTTTTTTCAAAGTCCTGCGGGCTTGAATAACGAGTTACGGGCAAGCACGCAAATGCTTACAGCATTTGCCATCAGGACTAACTTTCATGCCTGGCCAATTGAATAGGTAAGTAAAAAGAAGAGCTACTGGAGCAAGTAAGCCAAAAGTAGCAAATCACAGTTACTTGCAAGTAGCACCCCGATTTGAATGAGACCCACAGTTTATGACTAAATTGCAATAAAAATGTAAAGCTCAATTGTGGATTGTAAAAATATATATAGTGTACATTCATTTATATATTTCAGTCATCATATCTATATTGGAACAAGAATTATTGGCAATATTACACCTCTGCATGACATATATCAATTACCAGGGGTACATACACCAAAGTAAGCAAAAAGTTAATAACAATCTGGAAACACACAAGGACCACAATAGGTGCTCTAATGCAATGACTATTAAAGGGATAGAAACACCTCAAATAATACTCAGCAACACTATTGATCATTACCACAGTGCACTGATGACACAGATCATCTACCCACATCAATGGGAAGGTATGTCATCTACACTAGAACCTTAGCTCTTAGAATATTGGATGTGAGAATGTCAGCATGGGCAGCCTTGGTTCTTAAAGCAGAGGGATGACATTCATTTTGGCTACATGGGTCTATCACTACATAGCACAGGCCAGGGTGCATGTAAGGAACATGCTGTTAGAGGCACAGGGACATGGACATTCAGGGACAAATCATGACAAGGGGAATTCTGTTTGTTTTATGTATTTTATTTTATATGTTAGTGTATAGGGTGGTGCTGGTGGTTTGTGCTGCCCTCCAAAATTGCCTGCTCTCCGTCTCCAAGACAAAACACCTCCAGATCCGGGACCTGTGTACTACAACACAGTCAATGCATGGGGTGAAGGTCGCAACTTTATTATGTCTCCCTGTCAATCACTGATTCGCTAGGCTATTCTACTAACTCCTAGTGCTGTGATGCACACTTAAATTGCCGGATTGGTTTCACAATGCACGCATCATATACACACTCCCCCTAAAACCTTGCGAGCGCGGGCAGGGTTTAAGAGTTTGTGCTTAAGGATGTAAATTGCAGGCTTGCCGCAGTTGAATAAATCTAAAGATTTAGAGATAGAAACACCCCCTTGTAAAATTATAGAAAAATTTGCAGGCTTCTAATAGAATAGGGCCCTATGTTTGTCTATGAGTAGGAAGTATCTGTGTCTTTATAGGCATTAGAAAAACATAGTGCTTGGGGCCCTGGCAGAATTAGTTTGCCCCATGCTAAAAATTACATGTATCCATTGTTATACAGTGCTTTGCAAAAGTATTCACCCTCCCCCCGGGACTTTTTACCTATTTTGTTACATTACAGTCTTAAGTTCAATGTTTTGTTAATCTGAATTTCATGTGATGGATCTGAACACAATAGTCTAAGTTGGTGAAGTGAAATGAGAAGCATATGTACATAAAACTATTTTTTAGAAATAGAAAACAGAAAATTGGCATGTGCGTATGTATTCACCCCCTTTGTTATGAAGCCTATAAAAAGCTCTGGTGAAATCAATTACCTTCAGAAGTCACATAATTAGTGAAATGATGTCCACCTGTGTGCAATCTAAGTGTCACATGATCTGTCATTACATATACACACCTTTTTTGAAACACTAACCAAACACTGCCATGAAGACCAAGGAACTCTCCAAACAAGTAAGGGACAATGTTGTTGAGAAGTCAGGGTTAGGTTATAAAAAAATATCCAAATCTTTGATGATCCCCAGGAGCACCATCAAATATATCATAACCAAATGGAAAGAACATGGCACAACAGCAAACCTGCCAAGAGACGGCCACCCACCAAAACTCATGGATCGGGCAAGGAGGACATTAATCATAGAGGCAGCACAGAGACCTAAGGTAACCCTGGAGGAGCTGCAGAGTTCCACAGCAGAGACTGGAGTATCTGTACATGGGACGACAATAAGCCGCACGCTCCATAGAGTTGAGCTTCATGGCAGAGTGGCGTGAAGAAAGCCATTACTTTTAGCAAAAAACAAAATGGCACATTTTAACTTTGCGAAAAGCCATGTGTGAGACTCCCAAACTGTATGGAGGAAGGTGCTCTGATCTGATGAGGCTAAAGTTGAACTTTTCAGCTATAAAAAAAATGTTATGTCTGGCGCAAACCCAACACATCACATCCAAAGAACACAACCCAACACAGAAACATGCTGCTGGCAGCATCATGCTGTGGGGATGTTTTTCAGCAGCCGGTACTGTGGAACTGGTCAAAGTTGAGGGAAAGATGAATGGTGCTAAATACAGGGATATTCTTGAGCAAAACCTGTACCACTCTGTGCGTGATTTGAGGCTAGGACGGAGGTTCACCTTCCATCAGGACAATGACCCCAAACACACTGCTAAAGCAACACTCGAGTAGTTTAAGGGGAAACATGTAAATGTGTTGGAATGGCCTAGTCAAAGCCAGACCTCAATCCAATAGAAAATCTGTGGTCAGACTTTAAGATTGCTGTTCACAAGCGCAATCCATCCAACTTGAAGGAGCTGGAGTAGTTTTGCAAGGAGGAATGGACAAAAATCCCAGCGGTAAGATGTGGCAAGCTCATAGAGACTTATCCAAAGCGACTTGGAGCTGTGATTGTCGCAAAAGGTGGCTCTACAAAGTATTGACTTTAGCAGGTAAATAGTTATGCACATTGATTTTTTCTGTTATTTTGTGCTATTTGTTGTTTGCTTCACAATAAAAAAAAAAACATCTTCAAAGTTCTGCACATTTTCTTTAAATTAAATGATGCAAATCCTCAAACAATCCATGTTAATTCCAGGTTGTGACGCTACAAAACACGAAAAATGCCAAGAGGAGTGAATACTTTTGAAAGGCACTGTATGTGCCAGTGCTATAATAAGAATCCTCTGGTCTGCTATGTTATTTAGACTTTCCGTGATCCTATGGACCGCAGCACTCCAGGTACATCTGTCACTCACCACCTCTCAGAGCTTAATTAAGTTCATGTTCAACACTTCAATGATCTCATCTATCTATCTTCGCCTCAGTTGTCTTCAAAGGTATCAATTCTATGGCGCTCAGCCTTCTTCATGGTCCAGCTCTCATATCTGTATGTTACTACTGGGAATACCATCATTCTAACTATGCAGACCTTTGTTGATAGTGTAACGTCTTTACTTTTTATTAGCTTGTCCTGACTTGCCATGGCTCCCCAGAAGCAAACTTCATGACTACAGTCATCATCTAAGGAGATCTTGGATCCCAGGAAAATAAAATCTGTCACTGCCTCCACTTCTTCCCCATCTTTTTTCCAGGAACTGATATTGCGGTTTTGCAATGATCTTTGTCTTTTTAAGGTTGAGCAGCAGGACAGCTTTTGCACTTTGTTCTTTTACCTGCATTAATAGGTCCTTTAGTTCCTCCTCACTTTCAGCCATCAGAGTAGTATCATCAGCGGATCTGAGATTGTTGATTTTCTTCCAGCAATACTGATTCCGGCTTTGGACTTATTCAGCCCCGCTTTACGCATGATGTACTCTGCGTATAAGTTGAATAAATAGGATGACAATATATGGCATGTGAAATTAGTGCAATGGTTCGATAATTGGAGCACTCATTGGCACTGCATTTTTTGGGGATTGGGATGTAGAGTGACCTTTTCCAGTCTATTTTCCACTGTTGAGTTTTCCAAATTTGTTGGCATAAGGCAAGCAGCGTTTTTACAGCATCTTCCTGTAAAATTTTTAATAGTTCAATTGGGATTCCATCAGCTCCTGGAGCCTTGTTATTAGCAAGGCATCCTAGGGCCCATCTTATTTAACTCTCCAAGATGTCTGGCTCCAGGTCATCACTGCTGTAATGATCCCTCCTGTATAGATTTTCAGTGTAGTCCTGCCACCTCTTTTTTATATGATCTGCTTCTGCTTGAAAGGTTCCCTTGAGATCCCCAATATTCTTGCAGAGTTCTCTCTACTTTCCTATTCTGTTATACTCTTCTATCTTTTTACATCACTCACTGTAGAAAGTATCCTTGTATTTTCTTGCTATCCTCATTCAGTTGGAAAAATATTTTCCTAACACCACCAGATTTTACTTTCCTTCTTTCCTGTTGATATTCTTTGTTGCTGTTCCCTGGATAACATTACAAACTTCAGTCTAGAGTTCTTCAGGCATTCTATCTTCTATGTCTAGTCCCTTAAATATATTCTTTACTTTCACTGCATAATGGATATTATTTATATAATATCTGCTTGGTCTGATGATTTCTCCTCTTTTCTTCAGTTTAATTCTGAACTTTGTAATAAGAAGCTAATGGACTGAGCCGCAGTCAACTCCGGGTCTTATTTTTGCTGACTGTATAGAGCTCCTCCATCTTTGTCCATCTGGTGATGTTCATGTATACAGTCATCTCGGAAGCTGTTGGAAGAGGGTATTTGCTATGATCTGCTTCATTCTGTACAAACTTGCCAGTTATTCCCAGGTATCTTTTGGTTCCCTTGTTTAGCATTTAAATCACCTAGGATGACAGTAGCATCTTTTCTTGGTTATATCTATGACATGTTGAAGATCTTCATAGAACTGGACAACTTCAGCCTCTTCAGCATCCATGGTAAAAGCATAGACTTGGATTACTGGGATGTTAAATGGCTTGCCTTAAATTCGAATTTAAATCATTCTGTCATTTATTGGGCTATAACCGAGCACTGCTTTGGCCACCCTTTGATTGACTATGAGGGCTACTCCATTTCTTCTGCAGGATTCTTGACCACACTAGAAGATTTGGTGGTTGTCTGATGTGAAATGTTTCACTTGGTCCATAGTTCTAACATTCCAGTTTCCTATGCTGAATTGGACATCAGATTTTCCATTCCCCTCTAGACACATCCGCAGATGGGTGTCCTTTCAGCATATGTCCAACCACTTCATTAGATCTGCTGCTACTCGTACTCGCCCTCTGCTCTTCCTCAGTAATGTGGTAGGCACCTTCTGACCTGAGGGCTCATCTTCCAGTGCCATATCATTATGTCTGTGCTTGTCCATAGAGTTGTCTTAGCAACTTTACTGTAGTGGGTTGCCAGTTCCTTCTCCAGTGGTCTGCTTCCCTTAGGAGGGAACTAAGGGGTGTGCCAGTGGAACATGTGGAAGGAAAATGACACTGTTTGGGGACACCGGCATTTGAATATATACTTCTCTCAGTGTAAGGGTTTCAAAGGAACTACCCTCTTATTTCTTTATTGTTTTACTTGTTTTAGGGAGCAAGGAAGCCACCTGCCAAGTGGTAACAATGTTGGCAATTACTTTTGGAAATCAGAAGACTCACTAAGGCTAAAAAACTCTTGAAATGGTTAGTTAGTGTTTTTTTTTTTGTTGTTGCTGTAAATAGTTGGGTAGCTAAGGGATGTTGATGTTATGCAGGGAATCAAATAAAATGTAATGAAAAAAACAATAAAAATGTAATGTTAGGTTAGCAGAAAAGTGTGCTTAGATGAAAAATAAACATATTCAATTTATATCACTGTGAATATTTTTCTGAAATTTTTCAGCTGGATATATAAAGCAAAATGCACTTTCAATCACTTTTTTTTTTAAATTATCAAAATGTATAACTGTTTTATTTACATACAAATTTAATTTCTTCAGTATATATGTATATGCAGAACTCAGTTTGAACTAAAACTCAAAACTAAACAAGAATCACAATCAGAAATGGTGAAGACCGTTGATGGAATATGCCCAGGAAGGAGTTAGCAGCAGTAGCTCACAGGGCAATGGCGGCAGAACCCAAGCTGTGAAGCAACCATGCTAAACCAGTTGCTCCCTGTCCAAGTCTACACCGAGAGAAAACTGTTATAATATCGGGATTCATTAAAGCAACTCAAGGTGACGTTTCTCTCACTTTTTTAAGGCCCCTGCACCCTGACTCTCTGTTGATCTAAACGTATTTGCTTCATACACCTTATATTTATACACGCCAACACACCACCCCAGAAGTCTATTGAAGTGGCAGGTGACCCCCTGGTGGCGTCGAAGGAGTGGTGCTGCAGATCCTGAACTGCGTTGAGCTGTGGGAGAGGAGATCTTATGGCTGTGTACTGTGCAGAGGAAGCTGGGTTAAGAGCTGCTGAAGGGACGTGAGCATGCAGGCATGCTGGAGCTGGTGATCAGAGGTGCCCTAGAATGATCAGACGCGGCGCTCTGTCTGTAGGTCACACTAAGCTACCCAGCCCATAGCTGTTGAAAAGAGTTAAGGAAGGCAGCAGTGCCAGAGAGTGGAGGGCACCGTGGAAATGCTGCATACGTGGATCTATTTGATACAAGCTGATAGAAGGTGCAGGGGCAGGGACATTAGTGGTATATCCAATAAACAAAGCTAATCTGTGGGAGAGAATGTGGAGCTGAATAGCTTAAATCATACTATAAGGATTAAGTGGACTAATGATTTGCTAAAGATATTTCTGGATATATCAAACATAAACACTAAATTTAAAATGGCTAAATATATATAGGATATTCTATACAGAAGGCATAAAAGTACAAAAAGTGTAAATGTACATAATATAACGCTTATGTTTTAAGGACTGAACTAAGGACTGGCAGGCCACAACAATTAAATTAAGGAAGAAGTACCCTTACTGGCAGCCATATCTGAGTTGTGATCTATATCAAAAAGGTCTGCTTGCTCAAAGAGTTTTATAAAAAGTACTTTACACTTAGGAGGAACAATCTTTATGGACAGCCACTACAGCTCAGGCAGGCCTAATATCACATATAAGGAGATTTAAAATCATATCCTATAATTATGATAACCCTTTTGAGTACTACAGACTTCCATGAGAAGATATAAGGAGTAGAAATTTGTAAATATTTAATTGATAATTGGTTTTGAGTGGCCTTTATCAACTTCTCTTATCTTTTACCCACCCAGAGAAAGGATTATATATAAATTGAAGGAATTGTGCCTATAGGATTACTCATATGAGCTCAAGTGGATTTTTTCTTGGTTACAGATATTTTTTGGAACACAACACTGCCATAATAACTGTTGATTAACCTCAAGATACTGCACAAAGAATATATAAGGAGGGCAACTGTATATAATAGACTGCACATGTTTCAAAGACTGAATTAAGTATTGTTTGGCCAAAATAATATAAAAAAATATTCAGGATGAACTTTCCTATTTGGTAGCCACCATATTGGATTCATGATTGGTTTGACATATAAAGGTTAATTTAAAAAGCCTAAGAAGTTGAAGATCTAGTAATATCGCCTACACCCTTAATATCTCTTTTGAGTACTACTGATTTGGACATATGGATACAATGGGTGGAAATGTATAAATAATTAATTGAGAGCTGGCTTTGAATGGCCCTCATTGGCTTTTATTTTTCTGCTCTGATCTTTTTATCTTTTTTTAATTTTTTTTATGAAAGGATTATATTCTGAGGAATGTATTTGTCTAAAATAACCTGAGGCAAAGAGTTACAGTTACGTTAAATTTGTGAATTGGAGTTATTGGGCCTAAACAAACTATACTTTTAAATAGGCTGAATAACACTCTCTAGATAACCTTGGAACTTATCCGAGGGAATTGAACAAAAACGTGTGTCTAGTTAAATTCAGCATATTTATAATGTAATATCTTTAGGAAATATGGATTAATGGAGCGCTGATTTAATGTGATTTGTTTATTGTAACTGGTGCTAAGTTGTACTTATTTTTGAAGAATTTCTGTTATAGATCATGTGTGATCAAAAGAGAGATTAACTCAAAGGTGTAAGACAAAGAGGCTAGATGATGGGTAAAAACAAAATCAAGGGGACAGAAGTAAGATCAGAGAGGAAAAAAACTCTGAGCCCCCTCATTTCAGCCCATAGTAGAACAAGCATTACAGAAGAAACATTTACAATAGTGGATTCTGAAACCCAACCCAGATATTTCAATGGCCCAATCTTTGAGTAATGAAATCTCAGGTTTGGAAGAATCAACCAGAGAATCAGAAACAAGGGGTCCAAGAATGACGCTTGAAATGATGAAAGAACTGTTTCAAGAATTTAAAACTTCAATAATTTCTGAACTGACAAATAAAATATAGTGGAGAATGTTAAAATAATCAGTGAAGTTTCAAAATAAGTAGATGAGTTGGACAAAAAAATAAAAACTATGAAGGAGGAAAATCAAACCTTAGCTCAGGAAATGGTAAACATGAAATTAGACTTACATATGCTTAAAGGGCGTAACTCTAAATTAGAAGATTATACAAGACCTAACAATATACGTATATGTGATATAACTGAATATATACCCCCTTCAGAACTAACAAACTATGTAACTTCTTTTTTACTATCCTTGGTTACAACTGAGCAGAAATCAGAAATGGTAGTTGATAGTATTCACAGACTCCCATTACCCAGTAACTTAGACAAAAGGTCTGCAAGATATGTAATTATTAAATTACACTATTTGAGTTTTAAAGATCAAATCATAGGGAAATCAATGAGAAAAAAAGTGTTTGATACCCCATACGAGAGACTGAAAATATTCACAGATATTTTGGCCGAGACTCTATTGAAAAGGAGAGAACTAAAAGATATCACTAAGATTCTATGAGACAATCAAATTAGATATAGGTGGGGCTACCCAACAAGATTGATTATAATCATGGAGGATTGATAAACTGTAGTGAATAAGGGTGAAACGTTGTTGAGAGATCTAAAAGTTTGTCCTGACTAAAAAAGTGGGGGATAAAGGAATAACATACATAGGCCCTCATTCAATTGCAATTTGGCCAATTGAATAGGGGTCTAAATAAGCACATAACAAATTTTTTAAAAATAAGTTTTTAGTTAGTAAACATCTATCCAAAAGCAAGGTTTTCACTAACTAAAAACCTCTTTAAAAAATATATGCTATGTGCTTTTTTAGAGCCCTATTCGATTGGCCAAATCGCAATTGAATGAGGGCCATAGAATTGAAACAGGAGTGAAAGTGAATGAACACTAGTGAATAACCCTTAAGAGGGTAAATTCCCAGGGACTTGAACTTATTGATCTATTTCTTAGGAAGTGCAAGCATTAAGAATGAGAAGCGATATATAAGAGGGAATAGGAGAGGAAGATTGTTGGAGTATTCCACATGTCTCACCGTGGGGATTTAAAATTGAAATTGCAATATGGAAACACAAGGTGGGGATTGTCTATAGAGGACACAGATATAGGAAGTGAATATTATGTAAATTCAAGACACTAAAAGGAGGTGGGGAAATAAGTTTATAATCACAGGAAAACATCATAATAATGATACTCCCTTCATAAACTGTCATGGAAAAGATACGTATTTCGTCTAGGGAGAAACTTAATACTGGCACTGTTTGTTTTACTGAAAATAGGAAATCGCTAGATTGGATAGATGTGTAAAGATAAGATAAAGTAGATAAATTAATTATTAGGTACCCTTTAATTACAGGAATTTCACTTTATTCACATGGAATTGGAGGGGAATGATACGCTAAAAGCATTCCTAGACTTAAAAGTCTTAATTAGAACAACACTATAATTTTCAGGAAGATCTAGTCACTTAGTCTTAACCTATAAATATTAGTAATTACTTAGACTTGATTAAAAAAAATGGGGATAGACATTTTTAACATGAGATTTTTCTTAGATCTGTCCCTTATCTGTTTTTTACAACTTTTGTTGAATTATTATAAAGTGGGACATCATAAACTGAATCAATCACAGTGGGGGGGGGGGGGGGCGTTCAGCTTGCTATTACGTCTGAATTTCGAATGATGGAGTTCGACTTCTCATGTCCCCTACCGAGGAGGGGTAGAACATTGCCCTGCCAAAGGGGAGGTGGGGGTGGGAAGATTTACAAAGAGGGGAATGTATAAATGAGAGAGTGAATGGCTGCGGAAAGATGGTATTATTGAAGTATTTTAAAATAAGGAATTCTGGAGCATTATTGGATTACCAAGGGCTAGGGGAGTGGGAAATAGCTTGGGGGGATGAGGTTGGGAGGAGAAAGAAGATAAAGAGATATATAAAAAGAGGAAGATCCCATATTGTAAAATGAAACATTTTGGGGAAGGTATACATGCAGCATATATACAAAAATAAAAGGGGGGTGACAATATATTTCAATAAAAAACTAAAATCAAATTAAGAATTATTAATAAAAGACCCAAACGGTATATATTTTATCTGGCTAGGATCTATAGAAGAAGAAAAATATACGATAGTGACTGTCTATGACCCGATTGCGAGCCAGATATTTTTTCTTAACCGTTTAAGGAAAATGATTAATAAATATGGAAATAATAAATAAAAAATGTGTGGAGACTTTAATCTGTGCTTAAATGCAGAAATAGATAGGAAATCAGAAAAACAACTGAACCCGGATTTCCAGGTTAAAGAAAATGCTAAAGAAATTCAAAATGTTATGGTAAATAACAGACTCTATGATTCATGGAGGACTTTCCACGTAAGGGAAAGAGACTTCACAAACTATTCTAACAGACACCAAACTTTTGTAAGAATTGACTATATACTAGTTTCAGAATTAATTTGGGGGAAAATAGTGAAGACAGAAATAACCCCAATAAGTTGGTCTGATCACGGACAAGTGTCCAATAAGATCTTACAGAATCAACTTTAAATGGAAAGACCTTCATGGAAACTGAATGTAAATTTAGTACAAGATTTAAAGATAAAAGATAGACTTCAAAAAGTAGTAATTACATTTTTTTAAATAAAAAATAAATTGATTAAATCTAAAGTAATGATATGGGCTGCTCAGGAATTGGTATTGTAGAGTTTATCAGGAAGAACTAGCTGAGTCACTAAAAGATGCATTTAATCAAATTAAAACTGAAGGCGTTATTCCCCCAGAAATGCTGAAGGCAGAAATAGTGGCTCTCCCAAAAGAAGATTTAGAATGCCCTGAATGCAAAAATGTCCGTCCCCTCTCTCTCCCCACATGGATATCAAAATATATATAAAAATTCTGGCAAGGAGATTGGGCTCCGTTTTGGGGAGATTAGTAGGAATGGGACAAAAAGACTTCGTCCCAAATCGACAGGGCCCAGATGGAGTAAAGAAATTAAATCAATCTAATTTCTTATATCAAGCAAAAGCAGATACCATCTATCCTATTGGGTATAGATGCTGAGAAGGCATTTGACAGGGTTGGCTGGGGATTCATGAATTTAACATTATCCAGGTTCGGATTTGGCGAATCCGAACACGGGCTATATGTGCTTTATATGGATCCCCAGCCGCCTCTGTCAGAGGGATAGGTTACACATCGAGTGAATTTAGTTTCCACAACGGGACAAGGCAGGGGTGTCCCCTGTCCCCTTCAATATTCACACTTACACTTGAACCACTTCTCATAATGATTAAAAACTCAGAAAAAAATTAAAGGAATAGAAATAAGATCCAAACAACTTAAAGTCACTGCCTTCACGGATGACATTATAATAACAGTGGAACAACCATCCCTTTCTTTAGAAAATCTATTCTCTTGTAATACAGAATATAGCAACGTTTCTAAAGTTAAATTAAATGTTGAAAATGTTTTGCTCTTAATATAGAAGAATGAGAATTAATAAAGTTAAAAGATAAATTTAGGGGTAAATGACAAGAAACAATTGATTTTTGGGGAATCACCTTGCATAGGGAAATAATTGAACTAACAAATATTATAAAAGAGTTATGGAAAATGTGGAAGAAATAGTTAAGAAATGAAAATATCTTAAAATATCTTGGATTGGAAGAACGAGTGCCACTAAGATGACTAAGCTCCTAAAAATAGGCTTTTTACAAATATGTATCTATCCCCTTTGAGATGCAAGTATCAATAATGAATCGGCTACAGAGGAGAATAGATACATTTATCCATGAGGGGAAGAATATGAGAATAAAAAAATAGACCTTAGTCATAGTTTTAGAACAGGGGTCTTGGGATATCCAAATATAAAGGATTACCAGGACGCAGATCTGATTGCACATATGATTAATTTAAATGATAGTAACTCAAATATTGAATGGGTGGATACAGAAAGGGGATTAATACATTTGGAAAAATAAAAACTATGGCTATTCCAAGAGAAATTCCCTAAAACAAAAACTACAATGCTATTTTCCAGAGTAAAAAATAACTGTAAAAGATGGCACAAATTAAAAAGAAATTATCAATTAATATTATTAACTAGCCCCATTAACCCACTAGATAATTTATCAGATTACTTAGGACTTCCATGGCTGAAAACACTGAGAAAAGTAAATATTGTTGCTGTTAGGGATTTATATGTTTATAATGAGATCAAAACATTTGAAGATATATGAAAATTGTAGGTCAACTTAGGTGTGGGTAGGCTCCATTATAAAACCATATGTAAAAAACTAAAAATTTTAAACTTACGTTTGTTACAATTGAGAAGCTTAACACCCTTCGAAGAATTTATCTTAAATCAAAATAAAAATCATGTGATATCTAAATCAAATTTATTAAAGAAAGAAAGGCTAAGCAAAAAAACAAATGTAATGTTAAAATGGGAAAAGGAATTTAAAAACAGCATTTCATTGGACACTTGGTATAGAGCCATTTCGATTACGGGAAAATATATAAAATATGTTAAATATAGACAATTATACTATAAGATGTATAGCAGATGGTATTTAGATCCACTGAAAATGTCACATATTATGAATCAAGTAAGTGATGGACTCTGTTGGAGAGAATGTGGAGAAGTTGGCTCCTCCTATCATATATAGTGGGATTGCCCACATACTCAAAATTTGTGGGAAGAATTTAACAAACAGATTATGGATATAATTAAAGGGGAAATAAAATTCACTTAGGAAGTGGCTATTCTCCACATTTTCCCCATAGATATAACACTGGAAGTAAAAACCTTTTTGATTGAAGGCTTGTTAGCAGCAAAGCCTCTCATAGCCTCCAAATGGAGACAGAAGAAAATCCCAAATTGTGCAGAAGTAGTTGTAAAGATAGACTACAATTGGGAATTGGAAAAAAAAATGATGCTGAAATGGGATTAATGCACAATCTCCCCAAAAATGGATAATCTTAGGAAAATTAGAAAGAAATATATATTATCTCTGCTGTAATTTAATGAGCCACGGGACAAGATTAATTAGACTTTAATTAGTCAAAGTGGAAAATAATCTCCTCCTCCCCCATGTCCTCCCCGACCGCCTCCACTTACGGGTTACCTGGGTCTACCCGTAATGCTCAAGATACTTTCACAGCCACATGTAAGGACAGAGGGATTGTTACTTATGATTCAGTTTATAAAGTATGTTTTATTGATATATTTGTACTGTTTGTGTCATGTTTGACATGATTTTTTATTGTAATGTAAAGGAAAAAATAAATAAAATGTAAAAAAATAAAATAAAACAAACAAGAATAAGCGAGGAGTAGAATTATCAGTCAAGGAAAATAAATGTCCATGTGCAGGTCGTCATCGCTTTGCAATTGTATATAGAGAGTGGGTTTAAGAGAAAATGGTCACTTAACTGAAGCCAGGCTAATTATGGCCTAAATTAAATGAGACAAACACATTAAGTTTTGATGTGTGAAAAATCTTAAAAATGTAAGCCCAATGACCAGTCTACGCTTCCCAAGTTTTTTCCCCTACAATCTCCAGGTTATAAACAACCACAGCTAATGATTCAACCCATCACATGAGACTGGATAATCTAACATGATTGTAAACAAAGATTTGCAACCATTCCTCTACCAGCTGTAAGTCATTTCAACCATGTCTTTGTGAAAGCTGCATATGAAATTAAACGATCGTCAGACGTGCTCTTAGGTGGACACTTCAATTTTATTTTACTTTTAATTATAGGGATTTATTTTTATTGTTACTCCACTTGCTTTCATATACATACTTATGTACTACAGTAGTTTAATCATTTTAGCTAGTTTATGCAAAAGATAGGTATTTTCTACTCTATATTAAAAACAGGGAGTTGGACACAACTGAAGGACTGAAAAATGAATAATCAAATATTCACTGGGTACTTGATGTATGTGATGTGGCCGGCACATATGGCCACTTTTTGTGTTTCCAAATGTAGATTTGATGAGTGAGATGTATAGCAGATGAGGTTTGTATGTTTAGTGGCACATTATAGCCTCTGTGAGTGATAAAGGGTTAATATGGCAGCCATTTTGATGCATATGTTGCAATTTTATGCGGTAGTGTGTGTAGTGTCTTGTAGCATATTTGATCATTGGGGATTGTTGTTCAAGGCATTCTAATGCCTTCCATTACTTTTGAAAACATTTCAAGTCCCTTGCAGCCCTGTAAAATTCTAAACCCTGTAAGTGCAATGTGAGACCGCAACGGCTGAGGCCTTGAAATTTAATTTGAGCTGGGCGCGAGTTACAGGCTTGAGATGCAAGGCCGTGAACCTTTGCTGAGCAAGCAAGCTGGAAAGGGGTCAGACTAGCCACAATTGGCTAGAAATATCCAATTGCGGAATAATGCAGCGTGACACAGGCCTCTCAGCAATCACATGCGGGCTAGACAATCTGATTGACAGTGTGAGCTTATAAATTTGATTGACACACGCCCATGCGTTGACTGTGTTGTGAATTTTATTTGATGCAGCACGTAGTTCCAGGCGCTGGTGGGATATTGTATTCAAAAGAGAGTAATGGTGTTCAGAGAGTTGGTTTACAGTTTTTGATTGTTTATATTAGATTTCAAACATATTTACACTTAAAAATTACACGTATGTTAAAGAACACACATAGAGATTTTTTTGAAATTTAGAGTTAGGACCCCACCACCACCACCACCACCGCCACCACCACCACCACCAAAACCACCACCACCTAAACACCTTCCCATCCCCCAACACTTATTAATTACACATACATGTTTTTTTCTCACACCCATATAACAGTAATACTTTTTTGATTTAGCCTTTTCATTTGTAGGTGCATTTTGATTTTATGATATTTTTAACATATTTACACTTAAGATATATTTAGAGATTACATTTATTTGCTATACACATAGGTTAAAGAACACACATAGATATATATATATATAGAGTGAGGACACCGCACACCCTCCCCCCATACCGCATCCCCCAACACTTATTAAAAACACATAGCAAATACACTATTTTGTCACAACACACATATTCCAGTAATACTTTTTTGATTTATCCTTATTCTATTTTTTTTTTAAGTTGAAGGGAAGAGCTAGGAGGGGAGAGGAGGTTAGGAGGGAGGTTAGGAGGAAGGGGGAAGGAGGAAGGCGTGGAGGAGGGCCCCGGGCATCAGGCACACGTAGGAAAGGGACTGAACGGGAAGGGGCTTGATCCCAGGGGGGTGGTAGGTTGGGGAAGGGACAGGCCTCAGGGACAGGTCAGGGAGGCCAGGCCCACAACTATATACACTGGGAGAATGTTGTCCTCCTCGGTGAGATCCGTGGACGCCCAGTCATCCTCGCAGGGGGAAGGAAGTGAAGCCTGGGACTAGGGCTCAGGCCTGGAAGGAGGTAATGGCAGAAATGACAGCGGTAGGCAAACCACCTAGTGCTTAGAGGTCTGTGAAACGCTGTTTTGATGGAAATCTGGACCAAGGTGAAAAGGATGATGTAGAGAGAGGAAGATGGATGCTTGGTGACCAATAATGAGTGAGATGATAATGAGGGTCGCAAGGGACCTACTGAGACCAAGGCCTGCCAGTGGAGCTTCAGCCCCAGTGGCCCAGCAAGACCCAGCCTCCATGTCAGGTGAATATGACATACACCAATGTGCCACCACATGTGCATCATACACACTACACACGTACACACTGACATGTCAGCTCCATGGAATTAATAAGTGATAGATGGATTTGTCATTAAATCCATGAAGCTGACAAATTACTGTCACCACAACAGTAATCAAGCAATAGAGAGTCCATGTATTGGTGTGCCCACTGCAGCCTAAGCAGTTACAGACCACACCTGGAATCAAGATAGCGTTAGGAACCAAGAACGATCAAAACCAGAAACCAAAGAATAAATTAAATATAGCATATGACAGCTAATATGAGTTGCAATGAGGAGAATCTTCCATATTCAAGGCTAGATGTCAGATAGTTAGGAATGAACACATATCAATGTATTAATCATACTAATGACATGTACCTTCCTTTTCTATCTCTCATTATCCAGGAGGACGTGCCCAAGGTGTCTGTTGCCAAGCCAGAGACAGGGGCATCCGCCCCCGCCCAGCAGGAACCAATGCAGGGGGAGGAGGAGCATCAAAGAACCCTGGCTCTGAGGAGGGGGAGGTCATGGTGTTGGGGAATTCCTCCTCTGGACAGCGAGCCAAGGAGGATTTGTCCTGACTATCCCCTTCCCTGAACGACTCTGGATATCGCCTGGGCCCTTCACCTGGCTCCAGCCAGGCCCTGAACCCTCCCCACTGCATCCCTGCCAGCTCCTCACCCAGCCCTGCAACCAGAACCTCCATCACCACCGAGCCAGGCTGAGCAGGCCCAGATGCAGGCCTTTATGAGGGAGCAGCTGGACTATCTTCATGGGATTTTGGCCAGCATCTCTGCCAACCAGGCAGAGGTGATGCGCAGCTTGGCCAGCCCACTATTCTCTATCCCGTTAGCCTCTATCCAGGTAGCAGCAGCCTGGTCCCTCCTCTACTCCTACCATGCCTCCGCAGCCAGGAGAGGTGCCGCTGCCTCATCAGACATGATTGTTGTTGGCTTCAATGTAGACTAATACCGCTATCGATATGGACTTGCAAAGTCTCAAAATGGCATATTAATGACAGCCAGCATTAATATATGCACTGGTGAAGCATGTGATTCTGACCTCAATATTGGTGTGAGAACAGATCCTTGATGTAAGTAACAGTGAATCTGGCTGCTGACCTTTGTGTCCTCTCCGTATTAATGGCTATTTGCCCATATTGCGGATTATCCAGAGACCTAGCTAATATTTAGTAATGCTTGCAGATGGGAATAAGGTGAGTTGGTATATTGGTACAGTATTTCGCACTGTACTGTACTGTACATTAGTGATGTCGCGAATAGTTAGCCGGCGGATTGTTCCCGGCGAACATAGCATGTTCGCATTCGCTGCGAACAGCGAACATATGCGATGTTCGATCCGTCCACCCCATATACTTTATCATTAAGCAAACTTTGACCCTGCAACTCACAGTCAGCAGACACATTCCAGCCAATCAGCATCATACCCTGCCTTCCAGACCCTTCTACCACATGGACAGCAGCCATTTTGGAATCATAACTAACTTGCAGTCTTACTGAGAGGATGGAGAGTGTAGGTGATACTGCATCAATAGGGAAAACCATAGCTAGGCTACTGTACACAGTGTGCAATACAGTCCTGAAGGACTCTTTTGATCTCTGCTGCAAGGACACCCCTGTGTCTCTTCCCCCCCTTATCATCATCCTCCCCTCACCTTAGCACCCAACCCTAACACCCCTCACACTTATCAATAACACCCATCAACCTAACACCTAACCCTAACCCTAACACCCCTCACACTTATCCCTAAGACCTAAGACCCCTCACACTTATTCCTAACATGCCTCACCCTAACACCCCTTATACTTATCCTTAACACGCCTCACCCTAACACCTAACCCTAATACCCCCTCACACTTATCCCTAACAGCCCTTACCCTAACACCTAAACGTAACATCCCTTACCC
This sequence comes from Discoglossus pictus, assembly GCA_027410445.1. NCBI lineage: Eukaryota > Metazoa > Chordata > Amphibia > Anura > Alytidae > Discoglossus > Discoglossus pictus. The sequence continues at coordinate 408,889,306 of CM050163.1, read as the reverse complement.
TAACACCCATCACACTTATCCCTAACACCTAACCCTAACATCCCTCAACCCAACACCCCCCACACTTATCCCTAACACCCCTCACCCTAACACCTAACCCTAATACCACCTCACACTTATCACTAACAGCCCTTACCCTAACACCTAACCCTAACACCCCTCACACGTATCCCTAACACCCCTTTCCCTAACCCTAACACCTCTCACACTTATCCATAACACCCATCAACCTAACACCTAACCCTAACACCCCTCACACTTATCCCTAAGACCTAACACCCCTCACACTTATCCCTAACACCCCTCACCCTAACACCCCTCACACTTATCCCTAACACCCCTCACCCTAACACCCCTCACACTTATCCCTAACACCCCTCACCCTAAAACCTAACCCTAACCCCCCTCACCCTTATCCCTAACACCCCTTACCCTAACATCTAACCCTAACACCCCTCACACTTATCCCTGTGTCTCTTCCCCCCTTATCATCATCCTCCCCCCTCCCTCATCATCCTCCGGTGTCTCTTTCCCCCTCCCTCATCATCCTCCCCCCTCCCTCATCATCCTCCCCTGTGTCTCTTTCCCTCGTCCCTCATCATCCTCCCCTCACCTTAGCACCCAACCCTAACACCCCTCACACTTATCCCTAACACCTAACCCTAACATCCCTCACCCTAACACCCACACACCTAACCCTAATACCCCCTTACACTTATCCCTAACAGAACTTACCGTAACACCTAACCCTAACATCTCTTACCCTAACACCCATCACACTTATCCCTAACACCCCTCACCCTAACACCTAACCCTAATACTCCCTCACACGTATCCCTAACAGCCCTTACCATAACACCTAACCCTAACATCCCTTACCCTAACACCCATCACACTTATCCCTAACACCCCTTACCCTAACCCTAACACCCCTCACACTTATCCATAACACCCATCAACCTAACACCTAACCCTAACATTCTCACACTTATCCCTAAGACCTAACACCCCTCACACTTATTCCTAACACCCCTCACCCTAACACCCTTTACACTTATCCCTAACAACCCTCACCCTAACACCCCTCACACTTAGCCCTAACACCCCTCACCCTAACACCTTGTGTCTCTTCCCCCCTTATCATCAAGGGAGGGGGGAGGATGATGAGGGAGGGGGGAAGAGACACAGGGGAGGATGATGAGGGAGGGGGGAAACAGACACAGGGGAGGATGATGATGGAGGGGGAAGAGAGATACAGGGAAGGATGATGAGGGAGGTGGGAGGATGATGAGGGAGGGGGGATGAGACACAGGGGAGGGTGATGAGGAAGGGGGGAAAGAGACACAGGGGAGGATGATGAGGGAGGGGGTAAAGAGATACAGGGGAGGATGATGATGGAGGTGGATGTTAGGTTATTTATTTATGGATTAAAACCAGACTCTGCATCAACTATGTAATTTTCCGTGGGAGTTTTGCCATGGATCCCCCTCCGGCATGCCACAGTCCAGGTGTTAGTCCCATTGAAACAACTTTCCCATCCTTATTGTGGCCAGAAAGAGTCCCTGTGGGTTTTAAAATCTGCCTGCCCATTGAAGTCTATGGCCGGTTCGCGAACATTTGCGGTGGTTCACGTTCGCGGTTAGCGAACCCGAAAATGTTATGGTCGCAACATCACTACTGTACATGCATTGCAATTATTTTTTTTATCCTCCTCCGTATTTTTTTAGTTGACCACTTTTTAATTTTTTTCTAGTTTTTTTGTAGCCACATTGTATGTGTGAAAATGCATTGAATTACATAGTCCAGAGGTTGACTCATCTGTTTCATGGAGCAGATCCAGAAACGTTGTCAGTGCTATGCACATAAATGGCTTCTTCAGTTAAATGGAGTAATTTGTGATGATCCTTTTTTCATCAGATTCTGGTTGCAGTGGTGTAGTGACCACATATGACCTTGGTAGGTGCTATTCATCATGCTTATTCTAGTCTATTATATTGTTCCCTGTAGGTATCCCCTTTTTTTCCAATCAAAGCATCTTGCTCTCTTGGGACCCACCCACACCACACCCAGGATATTGTAGCACAGTCTTGACCACTGCTGATTGTGGTCTGTGTAAAGAATATAACTTTGTTATACCGTTGTAACCGTGTCAGTGAGTTTTCAATGGTTGGAGTTTTGTACATACACATACATTATATTAGTGTCACATTCCTATAGATGTAAACTTATGAGCCCTAGTTAAATAACCACACCAAAAAATGAAACTAATGAACAAATATATCCATGCATATTAAAAGGAATAGTCAGAATAGCATTAGATATCATATAATACCAAATATCAGATTGAATCATAATAAAGGGTTAATACACAGGCTAAGTCCAATTAGTGATGCTGTGGAATAGGAATATTCCCCTGAGGGCCTAAAATTGATATGACAGGTGACATTGGAGTGGGTTGCCAGTACCTTCTCTATTGGACTGGGATTTGTCTAACCTCTCTGCTATGATATAACCACCTACACTGGCCCTACATGGTATAGCTCATTGAAGTACACAAGACCCTTCACCACCACCACTTAGCATATGTGGAACTGCAACTACTTGCACAATAATCCCCTAATAATAAATATGCATTTTCAAAATATATTTTTCTTATTATATGTTGTAAAAGTCATGCACTTGCCAATATAAAAAGTCATGCTGCAACATGCAGAACATAATTAAAGTCACACTACCTGATTAAATAGTAACATGAAAACATGAAACACATGCCATTTTAACCCTTTCTCAGTCACAGAGGCTCTATTGTAACCCCCAAAATATAAATATAGTTGCATATACATCTCGCTCATCACATCTACATTTGGGGACACAAATAGTGGCCATATTTCGCCACCACATCACATAGTTGAAGTACACGGGGAACATTCTAATATTTGTTGTTCAGTTCTGCAGTTGTGTCCGACTCTCTGTTACCCTATGGACTGCAGCACATCAGCTAGGTCTCTGCCTATGCTTTTCCACCAGGTTTGCATGCCAAATATACTGGAGTGGGTTTCCAGTTCCTTCTCTAATGGATTGTGATTTGTCTGAGCCCTCTGATGTGACCTGCCTACCTAGAGTGGCCCTACAAGGTATAGCTCACATCTTCATTGCAGTAGACAAGCGCCTTCACCACCACCATTTAGCAATGCTGAGGGGACCGGGGGACCATACACCACACTAATCTACTATAACCCATCAGGAGGGGCCACAAAAACACATGGAGGTTTTGCAGAGGCATGTGGATCAACAGCCAACTCATCTCCATCTGGGGTAATCTCTGCTACGCCCATCCTGGTAAGTCACACGCCATTGCCGGTGGCCATGTGCCAAAATGTATAGCCATTCCCATTTGGTGACCTCCCATTCTGTTCTGCTATTCCTCAATGTACATGGGTGTGGATTGCTAAGTGGTGGTGGTGGTGAAGGGGCTTGTGTACATGAATGAAGCTATAGCATGTAGGACCTGTGTAGGTGGGCAGTTAATAGCAGAGAGGTCTGACAAATCCCAATCCACTAGAGAAGGAACTGACAACAAACCTTGCAGAAGAGCACAGGCAGAGAACTAGTTAAATGTGCTGCAATCCATAGGGTCACAGAGAGTCAGACACGACTGCAAGACTGAACAAGAAATAATCAGATGTTCCCCGGTTTCTTGATCTATGTGATGTGGCGGTAAAATCACTATGAAGTAACTATTTGAGTTCCCATATGTAGATGTGATGAGCGAAATGTAAATGCAATTATATAGATGTTTTAGGGGCCACAATAAAGCCTCTGAGTGAGAAAGGGTTAATATGCCATGAGTTTCATGTTTTTGTAATGCTATTTAATCAGGTAGTGTGTCTTTAATTGCTTTATGCATGTTGAAGCTTGGCTTTTCATATTGACATGTCCATGACCATTCCAACATATGATATAAAAGAAATATTTTTTTAATGCCTATTTTTTATTGGGGGGTTATTGTCAAGTAATTATAATGCCTTTCAATGCTTTCCCTATATTTTAAAGTACACTGGTGTGTTTATATTATTCTTTACAGTGTTTAAAACTAGTCAGTAAACCCTGTGCGAGCCCTATTTGGAGCTCGTAATGTTTCTGCCCCCATTTGAGGGTTATGGGCTTGCCCGCCATGGCGTCTTTTCAAAATCGTTGCAATTTAATAGCTGAATTGGAAACATAGCGTTTACGGGCTTGAGAGAACAATGAATTTTCTTGCCGCGAAGTTCCACGTCCCGTAGGCATTTTTAAGCAGTCCGGTGGCTTAATCCACAAGTCGTCTGCGGGGACATTTAAGAGGCTAATTTAATAGCCTTAAGTTGTGTGGGCTACGTTACAGGCTACGTTTTGACACATAGCCCCAATTTAATGAGGCTGCATGAGTACTAGATAGGACTCGCAAGGGGGTTAAACACCTGATCTTAGCACTGTAAAAGCAAATAAAAAATCTATACTGCACTTTAAAAGACATGGAAAATGATGTAAGACATTCGAATTAATTGCACAACAGTCTCAAACTTGAAAATCTGAAATATTTTTATTTTTATGTGTAACTTCCTTGTTATATCGATCCTGACAATCAATGGGTTAATAGATATCATTGAACACTCATGGCCTAGAATAGTAGACTTATTGTTTGTTTGTTTTTTAGATTGAAACATTTCTAGGTTGCGGGTCCCATTGCAAATCGGACTTCTAAACACTAATTGATTGTGGTTTAACTTCCATGTATTACTGAAGTCATGATGATGGTCTCAATTACTATCATGCCCTGAAATGCTACTTACGGTTACATGGTTTATGGTTTTGACTTTCGGCCATGTAGTTGTGGTCTTGTTCAATTTAATCGCTCTGTAACTTTTGCAAGTTTCAAGCCTGAAGACTTACAGCCTGTATGAAATCAACTGCAGAATTTGATACTGGCCTATATATCCTAACTAGCGAATTGCCCGTCAAAAAATGACGGCAATGAAATTGTAAGGTAGCTAAATGAGTAAATGAATATAGTGTACCTATTTTGAAGCATTGTGATGAAGAGCTGGCAATCTGTGTTGATGTTGCTGCAGCATTAGTGGTGTGGAGCTGCTGTGTAAGCATGCTGAATGTGTGCAGTGTAACACTGTGCGTGCGCGAGACCAAACCGTTAGCGTAGTCGTGTACTTCCGCATTGGTGTAAAATGGCGAGTAATGTGTGGTATAGGTCTGTATCGGAATATCCGTAGGTGTTTTGTGGTGTTTTGCGAGTTTAGAGTGCTGTAGCCTCGTTTTCGTTTTGTTCGGCGGCCATTTTTTCTCTCGCTTAGATTTTTTTTTAGTCTCTAAACTGTTTTATTTCGAGTAAAATCGAGGTGTAAGTTGCATTTTTGAGGTCCTGGGTGCTCCCTCTTGGTGTAGGTAAGTTTTTTATGTATGTGCTGTGTGTATGTATTGTGTTTTAAATGTTTGTATGTCGGCGTGTTGCGTCCGATGTTTGCGAGGTCGTAATGTGTGGTAACGTGTTTCGTAGGTTGTTTGCGTTCCTCGTAAAATTTAGCGAGTGTCGTAATTTGTGTGTCGTGTTTTTTGAGTAGCGACGTGAATTTTGCGAGGGTTTGAGGCCCTTGCCCAGTGACCTCGCCAGCAACTGAGTCCCTCGCTTCGCGAGGGGCCTCAGTTGCTGGCATGGAGCGCCTTTGGCGCTCCATGCCAGCAACTGAGGCCCTTGCCCAGTGACCTCGCCAGCAACTGAGGCCCTCGCTTCGCGAGGGGCCTCAGTTGCTGACATGGAGCGCCTTCGGCGCTCCATGCCAGCAACTGAGGCCCGTGCCCAGTGACCTCGCCAGCAACTGAGGCCCTCGCTTCCATGCCAGCAACTGAGGCCCTTGCCCAGTGACCTCGCTTCGCAAGGCCCGCGGCCCTCGCTTCGCGAGGCCCGCGGGCTCGCTACGCGAGCCCGCAAGCGTGAGCAACGACTCGTACGCTCACAACTATATATGTGATAAAACATTGCTTATAACTATATAGGGCCTGTTTCAATGTTATACATTAACACTACACATATTTTAACCCATAATTTCACATATAATAGTTGTCAAACTACGAATTGTTGCCACGCTTTGCGAGCTCACAAGAACTGCGTCCCTCACAAAGCGAGGGATGCAGTTTGGTCCGCAAATGAGCTCATTGCAGGCCGCAGATGCAAAAGCTCATTGCAGGCTGCAATTGCGGTTCCTCGCGAATTATGTCTAATATTTTTCAAGATTCTAGTATTGAATGAAACAACAATACAATAGTGAATATAAGAGGTTATAGGTTCCTTTAGGTAAGATATATCAATCCAAACATAAAATTAACAGTCCTAAATTATAAGAAATTTATTTTATACTTATTTAATATACTTATTTCTTTTGAATTTTTAACCATTCACTAGTCAAGGATATTTGATAATGATTGGAATTTGACCACATTGGACTAATACTCTTGGGACTTATGTGTATGGAACATATCCATTAAATAAATGTAATTAGGATTTCCAATCCCATTGGGCCTAAGTGATACATTGTTTACAAATGTACAGGTGTAAACCTGGAGTTATGGGAAAGTCCCTCCCCCTCCTCAGTGAGGGGTAGCTGAAGTGTGCCGAAGGCTACCTAATCTTAGCATGATTTAGTCAAGGTATGTCCTGAAAGTGGGTGGGATATTGTATACATATCCAAAATCTGATATAAATATTGCTAGAAGCCTAGTAATGATGGAGAGGCGTATCTTTGGACATGGGCAAAGACAGCCATAATCAGCAATGTGGTGCTTATTGAAAGCTGTAGATATGAGCCGAAATGTGCAATGAGGGCTCAGGTAGGGACGTTGAGAGGATTGAATTTGATTATGTGATACTGTGCCACAAATGATTAGGATTTATTGAAAGCCTTTGGTGCCCTGGCTCTCCACCAATGGTAATACCCTTACAGACATTTTTACTTAGTAGATATGGCCCAAAATAAAATGAAGTAACTTGGTATAAGCAAAGTCACTATTTAGTAGATATGGCCCGATTTTTGATAAAATGTGCCAAAACTATGTATGTAGGCTTGGGAAAGCCCTGCTGTAATAAAACCATGCTATAGGTAATGTCAGTATTTAGTGGATAAGGCCTGAATTCTCATACAAAGACAATAAGATTTGAGTATGTAGGCTTGGTAAAGCCCAGTGGGAATAATAAAGACTGACTTTGTACATGGGCACAGTCGCTGCTGTATATATGTAGGTATATGGGGAACATTATTGAATGGTAGGGTCTATTGAAATCATATGACAATGAAATGGTGTTACCTTGAAATAAGCAAAGTCCCTATTTAGTAGATAGGGCCCATATTCTGATACAAAGCTACCGAATCTGTGTATGTAGGCTTCCTGAAGCCGCAAGGGAATGAAACAGACTAACCTTGTTTAGTAGATGTAATGCAAAATCTATGAAGGGAGGCTTGTGAAAGCCAAGGCATGAGGAGACTCTCAGATACATCCAATCTCAGAAGCAAAAAATGAAATGAGTCTGGCAACTGGAAGTGCTTGTTTAAAGTGAGTTAAGCCCTGCCCACAGGAAGAGGCAGGGCGGGGGAGGGACTTGACCACAAATACACATTATATTGTTTTGGCTCTATGGTACATAAAGTAGCAATAGAAATTGCAACATATTATGCAAGTAGCATAATAGCTCTAAGCATAAATTGATATATTGTATATAAAGATTGCTGTAATAATGTTTTAATGGTCCAATGTTACAATTTTGTTTTTCTTTCTTTTATTGAGAATATATTAAAGGTTGGTTTTAAATGTATAGTAAATTTGACTATTACCTTTTTGTATCTGAACAGAGTGAATATACGTTTGCGAGTAGCCTTTTTTCTTTTCATGTATTCATTTGTATCCATTGCTACTTGATGATACTCTCTCTGACTGGTCCTATTTAATTTGTTTATAATATATAGTGTATCATAAAGATATGCAAAATATATAAATAAGATCATTTTTAGTAGACATAACCTGACAACAATCAAAATTGTGCTTTTTTCCTCTACTTTGAGAGTTTAAGATGCCACCCACAATCTCGGTAAATTGAACCCGACATTTATGTTCCCCATGGCTGATGACTAAATATATTACATCATTCAAAAAATGCTAGAAAATTGTTTATCCATGACTAGCAAGAAAACATACATATGTAGTAGATTAATGAGAGAGCTAGAGAGATAGAGCATGAGATAGAGAAAGTGAGCCTCTGACAGTTGATCACGTGCAAAATTCTCTCCTTAGCATGCTCATTACATTATCTGTGTTGGCTTAGTTATATTATAGTTTTAAAAAAATATCACAAAAAAAATCCAAAAAGGTATAGACCCTTTTTAGATCACTACTAAAACTTTCAAACAAACCCATTTGTCAGATCTAGCTTACTACACCTGGGCAAAGTTCATATTTACCATTATTTTCAGTTGGCTTGCAGAGTAGTGAAAACTGACCTGTGGAAAATCAGCTAAAAACTTAGGTCAGATGTAAACTCAGAAAAGCAATCTGCATTCTAAATATTTGAAGGAGGATTTTTTTGAAGTATAGGATTTTCAAATTTGTTATTCCTGTTTATTTTAATATCAAATTAGTGTACTAAATACCATTATATATACATTTATTATTTTATTGAGATTTTATATATATATATATATATATAAATATATATATATATATATATCACATATATAGTTGTGAGCATGCGAGGGACGCATGCGAGGGACGCTATATATATCACATATATAGTTGTGAGCATGCAAGGGACGCAGTTCCCCGCAAATGTAGGTCCTCGCGAAGCGAAAGGGACGCATTTGCGGTGGTGGAGCATCCCAACGTCCCCGCAAATGCGGATCCTCGCGAAGCGAGGGTCCGCATTTGCGAAGGTGGAGGCTCCAACGTCGGCTGTGTTACACAAACACACCACACACACGACTTTTTAACAAAAGAAAACCAACCTCCAAGGCAAAAAAAAAAACAATGTAACGTCCCCGCAAATGAGGGTCCACATTTGCGGAGGTGGAGGCTCCAACGTCGGCTGTATTAACACACACACACGCATTAAAAAAAAAAAAAATCTCAAAGGCGCCTCACACCCCGTTACACACACACCGTGGCCGAGGGCCTCAGTTGCTGGCATGGAGCGCCGGGCCGCATTTGCAATGCGGGTCCTCGCAAAGCACTTAGGGAATAAGGCAACCTTAACGTAACAGACACCAACACGCACTAAGAATCCCACTAAAATTGGCCGACACGCGCTCCACTGCAAACAGTGAAAACACACCAAATACTCACAAAAACAACATAAAAACCTTACCCATAGCAAGGGTGGGGGGGGCACCCAGGACCTCTGAAAGTGAAGTTACACCTCCATTTAAGTCCAAATTCCCGAGTTCACGAAAATCCCCTAAGCGAGAGATAAAATGGCCGCTGAAAAAAATGAAAACGAGGCTCAAAGACCCAGGACCGCTCAGACACCTACAACTTACCCATGAAAGGATCCGAGATAAGCTCGGAAACCCGGATTAACCACAGGGGATCCAAGATAAGCTCCAAGCCCTGCATTAACCCCACATTAACCATCGCAGTGGGGGTCACGATTGCACGAAATCGGGGCCCCTCGCTGCAATAAAAATTCAAAATTCCCGCATTACAGGTCCTTAAAGGACCTGTTGTAAAAGAAAAAAAACCTTAACACTGTCACCCTGTCACTCATGGGGGTCAATAGAGACCCCCATAAGCCCTTCATTAAGCCTTTCACTCATGGGGATCAATACAGACCCCCATAAGCCCTTCATTAACACTGTCACTCATGGGGGTCAATACAGACCCCCATAAGCCTCTATTTAACCCCATCAGTCCCATAAGGGTCTATTAACACCATTATGGGCCTGTTACAAACACTACATTAACCACATAAGTGCCATGATGGTCCTCAAGGACCATCATGACACTAAGTATAAAAACTATACTGCACTAGACCATTAAACATTAAACATTAAATATCAACTCAACACCCTCTACACTAACCTATTAACATCTACACTATCTACCCCCTATTAACCCCCACCATTCTAATTACAGAAAATAAAAAAGCCTAAAGTCACAAAAAAATCTACATTACATGAAATAAAAAAACGAACTCACAATAAAAGAAAACTACATTACACAAAATAAAAAAAACCTAAGTCACAAAAAATAAAAAAAGGAATATTACAGAAAAAAAAAACATTACAACCCGCCCCCTTCACTACAGAAAAAAAAATACACACCTGAAAAGGAAATACATAGAATGCAAATACACATAATACAAATACATACAATTACAATACAATTACATACAATTACAATACAATACACACCTATCTAATATACATAACACAATCTATCTAAATAAATAGCATAATCTAATATACATGCTATCTATATAATTATACATTCCCAATCTATCTAAATAAATAGCATAATCTAATATACATGCTATCTATATAATAATACATTCCCAATCTATCTAAATAAATAACACAATCTATCTACAATACATCCTATGCTATCTATATAAAACACATACCCCTAGCTAACATACAATAAATGCTATCTATATATTAACTAATCTAAGTCTAAGCTAAAATAAAATAATTAAGACCACTTACCTTTGCAGATGTCAATTAGGATCAGCCACCTACGGAAAAAAAAAAAAAATTAGTGCAACACGTTTACAGTTCTAAAATAAACATTCTATACATTCTATACATTCTAAATATTCTACTCACCTTTCCGGCATGTCCCGTCAGGCATTCTTTAAATCCTTCTCCTGCGCGGCACCTGTTAAAAAAAAAAACAACATTAATAGACATACCTCAAAATAAAATAAACATAATCTACATTATTCTTACCTCCCCGTGATGTAAGAAGGCGCAGATGTCTTCACCAATCAGTACATGGGGGTATATTCCATTGTGATTGGCTGATGGCAATAAAGCCTTAGGATTGGTTCAAATAAAGATGGATAGGTGTGTTATCCAATCACCGTTGTATTTTGGGGTGTATACTTTTTTCATTGGTTCACAAATGGGGTCTTCTCATTGGCTGAATTTGGTAGACAGCCTTTTCAGCCAATCAGAAGCCGCCATTGGCAATTTTATTCTGGAACACTCCATAGGAAGGTCATTAGCGTCGGAGACATCCACCAGGGCGGATGTGTGTCGTTTTTTTTTTTTTTTTGCTTCATGCGACGAGGCCGGAGACATCGCGGAAAGGTAAGTATAATGCAGATTGTGTTTATATAAATTTGGTTTATGTTTACTAATGGAATGTTTTTTTTTACAGGAGTATCGCCGGACAAGCAAAGATGGCCGACGGAACATGGAGGACGTGACATGCTGGGACGTGACATGCTGGAACGGGACATGCTGGAAAGGTGAGAATAATATTTAGAATATTTAGAATGTTTAGAATGTTTAGAATATTTACAATGTTTAGAATGTTTAGGTATTTCATGTAAACGTGTTGTATTCATTTTTTGAATCTTTTTTACCGTAGGTTGCTGATCTGAAGAAACATCTCAAAGGTAAGTGGTCTTAATTATTTTATTGTGGCTTACAATTAGGGTAGCTATATATATATATATATAGATAGCATGTATTGTATATTACATAGATAGATAGGGGGTGTATTATTAGATATTATTGTATATTAGATAGTGGGATGTATATTACATTATATAGTGGCATGTATATTAAATAGTGGCATGTATATTACATAGTGGCATGTATATTAGATAGTGGCATGTATATTACATAGTGGCATGTATATTATATAGTGGCATGTATATTAGGGGTGTATTGTATTTTATTTAATTGTATTGTATTTTATTTAATTGTATTGTATTTTATTTTATTGTATTTTATTGTATTGTATCGTATTATATGTATGTATTATATGTATTTCCTTTTCAGGTGTGTAATTTTTTTTTAAATTTCGTATTGAGGCGGGGTTGTAATTTATTTTTTTATTTTCTGTAATGTTCCTTTTTTTTTTTGGTAACAGCTTTTTTTTTTATTCTGTAATGTACATTTTTTATTTTTGGTGATTTTAGTTTTTCTTTTTTTATGTAATGTAGATTTCTGCTCTTTGAGGAATTTAGTTACTTGAGGAACACAGTACACTCACATTGTGTGACAAACAGCATTTCAACACTTTCTTTTATTGACCGTCATTATTTAGAAACGGTTCCTGAAATGTCAAATACGGATATTAATAATTAAACAACTTTCCAAACATGCACATCTCATTGCCGTCATTTTTTGATGGGCAAGTCGCTAGTATATATATAATTACCGTATTTACCGTATTTATCGGCGTATAGAACGCACTTTTTCTCCCTGAAAATAGGGGGCAAATGATGTGTGCGTGTTATATGCTGATATTCCCTCCCCCCTCCTCATCCTCAACTCCCCCTTTTCATTCAAAACCCCCCTCCGCATTCTAAACCCCACTCCGCATTCTAAACCCCCCTCCGCATTCTAAACTCCCCCCTCCTCAACCTAAACTCCCCTCCTCAACCTAAACCCCCCCTCCTCAACCTAAACCCTGCCGGCACCCGGTATATGCTAATGACGTGGAGCGCATGCGCGCCGTGTCAAGGAGCGGAGTGTAGGCAGAAGCAGAAGCAGGTAAGTGAGGGGGAGGTATTTAGGGGGGTTTGGGTTGAGGAGGGGGGTTAGAATGCAGAGGGGGGTTTAGAATGAGGAGGGAGGTTGAGGAGGGCAGTTGAGGTTGAGGAGGGGGCTTGAGGAGGAGGTTGAGGATAGGGAGGTTAAGGAAGGAGGATGAGGATGGGGGGTTGAGGAGGGGGGTTGAGGAGGGGGATGAGGATGAGGAGGGAGGTTGAGGAGGGGGGTTGAGGTTGAGGAGGGGGATTGAGGAGGGGGTTGAGGATAGGGGGGTTGAGGAAGGAGGATGAGGATGGGGGGGTTGAGGAGGGGGGTTGTGGGGGGCTTTGAGGATGGGGGGTTGAGGAGGGGGTTTGAGGAGGGAGGTTGAGGAGGGGGTTTAGAAGGGAGGATGAGGAGGGAGGTTGAGGAGGGGGCTGAGGATGAGGAGGGAGGTTGAGGATGAGGAGGGGGGTTGAGGATGAGGAGGGAGGTTGAGGAGGGGATTGAGGATGGGGGTTGAGGAGGGAGGTTGAGGAGGGGGTTGAGGATGAGGAGGGAGGTTGAGGATGAGGTGGTGGGTTGAGGATGAGGAGGGAGGTTGAGGAGGTGGGTTGAGGAGGAGGTTGAGGATAGGGGGGTTGAGGAAGGAGGATGAGGATGGAGGGGTTGAGGAGGGAGGTTGAGGAGGGGGGTTGAGGATGAGGAGGGAGGTTGAGGTTGAGGATTTTGCTTAAAAGTCCTTTATTTGAAATTTATTTTTTTTCCCCTGAAATTTCCTTTTTAAAATGAGGTGCGTGTTATACGCCGGTGCATGTTATACGACGATAAATACGGTATATACTATGCTTATAAATAAATATATTACGTTATTAAATTCTGTCTCTGTGCTCCTATAAACTTTCTATACTACTGTAGAGATATTTTATAGTATATTGGGGACATGATATGTTTAGATCTGGATAACTGACTTTGAGCCTCATTCAATTAAGCAATTGTAAGTTACTGGGTCCTATAATTGAGCCTGTAAGCTAATTTGCTATTCAATTGGCATTTTTTTTGCGAGCCAAAAACGGCTTAGGTGTTACGGACTTGAAATCCTTGTGGTTGTTACAACCATAAATTACACCCCATCTAAGCCATTGATCTTTCATGTCCGCAAGAGATACAATCACAAATCTCTATTCAATTGCTACAATTCCTCAAGCCCGCAAATGATTTCACACGTAAACGGCAAATGTGGAATGAAATACCTATGAGTACTAGAGAGGATCCGCAAAAGGGTTAAACACCTGATTGTAGCACTGTAAAAGCAAATAAAAAAATCAATACTGTACTGTAAATGATGGGGAAAGTGATGAAATGCATTAGAATTAATTGCACAACAATCTCAAGCTCGCAAATCAAAAGTAATGTTATTATAATTTTAATTTCAGGGCTATATAGATCTCAGGAATCAATGAGTTAATTAATCAGGCCACCCACATGGACGAGAACAGTAACAGCATTTATTTTTATTCATTAGTGTTTTGCGGTTTTGCATGTTTGATCGCATATCGGACCTCCAAAGGCTAATTGATTGACATGTAACCTCCATGATTTTATTATAATGTATTCATTTTTATTAATAACCTCAAAAAAACTAATACATACAAATAAGACTACTGCGAAATATAAAATAATAAAATATACTTTATATATATAGGGTCTCAAGGAGAGGTGCAATAGTATAAGACCAAGATTAGGGTAAATAGGTATTAACCTTGATTCTCTCTTTATTATAAATATATTTTTTATCAAATTTTCATATAAAAACATATAAAAATCAGTCAATGATAAATTCCAAAACAGTTATCACATTTACGTCAATTATAAGTAAATTACAAAAAAAATACTTAGATAAATACCTAAAGCCATTATTTTCTACTAGCAAAATAATCCTTCTATAATATAAAAAAAAGAATGTAATACTCCATATTCATAAAGCAGTTAATTGGAAAAGAACAAAAAAAACATATAAAAATACATTTAAACAAGAAGCAATGTTGTACAACTCAAATCTCTAAACCTTTTCATATATATATATATATACTCCAGATGTTCCATTCTGATTATTCTTATTTAACCATCTATTTCCTGGAAATCTTTTTCTAATTGCAAGTTCTTGTTGACAAATGCCTCAATTACCTTCCTAGTAGGAACTATGGACTGTTTCCATTTAAAATTATTAACCATTTAGCTACCATATTAAGATTTATAATAAATGCTTTGGTTTCCAAGTTAAACTTGCATGGAAAAATATGTATAATAACCATCTCTGGAGTAGGCAATATATAAAATGTAAGTATTATAGAGATATGTTCATAACAACCTTTCCAAAAAGTTTGAATTATGTTACAATACCATCATATGTGAAGTCCATCATTTCTCCAACATTTTGCACTCTTGTTATTCTTAGATTTATTAGCTAATGTGGTCATAAGCAAATGCCATCTATTGATTATTTTAAAGAACAATTCTCTATATGACACATTTAAAAAATAAACTATCAGTTAGTACACAAGCATTAAACCCTGTTTCATCATGCCATTCTTTATGTAGATCATTTTCCCATTCTTTCATTTTCATAGATTTGCCTCTTTCCAAACCAGACCTTAAAATATTAAAGCATTTCGATATTAAATTGGATTTGTTTTTAATTAAGCAAAGTTTCTTAAATCTGGTCAAAATACTTACTACTTCAAGATGAAATCTTGATGTAGACAAGACCAGGAACGGAGCTATCGCTGGTACAGCAGGTGCCAAAATTATATTTTGATTGTTAGTTGTCTAATAAAATCTATATTCATTGTATTTTTTGTGTGTAGTTTTACAGATATCTGAGCGCAAAGAAGAGCAGGCTAAGCTCAAGCACCAGAGCATTACTCTATATTTGAAACTGCAAGTGCTTCAGTACAGACTTCAGCGACTCCCAGCACAGCATCTTAATCGAAGATCACCCGCTCCAGGTACTATGCCCTTGAGGCGATGGAGGAAGGCTGTCCATCTGGATTAATGATGAGTTGGAGCTTTACATGCCGCTCAGCCAGGCCATTATAATGTAGAAGGTGAAACTCATATACAGCCATATACAGAGCCAAAATCCAAATGTGAGAGAGCTTTGCAAGTAGAGGATGGTTTGACAGCTTCGAAAAAAGGAACAACCTCCACAACATTAAAAAAACTGGAGAAGTGGCAAATGCTGACACCAAAGCTGCTGCAGCCTTTACAGCTTCTTACGTAGTGGAAAGAGGGAACTATCCACCAAAGCTTGTCT
Organism: Discoglossus pictus; assembly: GCA_027410445.1. Taxonomy (NCBI): domain Eukaryota; kingdom Metazoa; phylum Chordata; class Amphibia; order Anura; family Alytidae; genus Discoglossus; species Discoglossus pictus. The sequence continues at coordinate 408,873,256 of CM050163.1, read as the reverse complement.
TTAATTGGATGAGACCGGCCTCTTCAAGAAGTGGATGCCAATCTGCACTTTCATCTCCAGGGAGCAGAAGAGAGCACCGGGCTTTAAAGTGGCCAAAGACAGGCTAACCCTTCTTCTGTGAGGGAATGCCAGTGGTGAATTCAGAATAAAGCCAATGTTGATCTCCCACACCACGATACCATGGGCAATGAAGGGCATAAGCAAATCTAGCTTGCCAGTCATTTGGCAGTTCAACGGGGAAGGCATGAACCACCATGGCATATTCAAAGAGTCCTTCAGTGACAATTTCTGCTCTTCCATGCAATGGAACTGGAGGTGAAGGCAATGCTCATCATGAACAATGCTCCAAACCATTCTAATAACTTGGCTTAACTGCCCTGCTGCATCCCGGTAGAAATTGTTTTCCTACTACTCAACCCAACGTCGCTCATACAGTATATTGACCAAGGGGTGATTGCTACCTTCAAGGACTACTATCTCCACAGCATATTCTGGCAGCTGATTGACCAGATGGACAGCCAGGACATAATCATGCAGGCTATCACCAACTGTGATTTGTCTTGGAAGGAGGTGACACAGCAATGCTTCAAGTCTGTGTGGAAGAAGAAAGGCCAGAGCTGTCTAGAAATGTGCAAGTTGAAGAGCTTACCGCGATAGTGGACCTTGTGACCATGGCTGGTCTGAGAGTCACAGACTCCCAGGACATTGAGCACTTACTCCAGGCTTCAGGTGAGAGCCTCCTTCAGGTGAGAGCCTGAGGAATCTCAGGACACCAGCGACTCCGACACAGAGCCTCAAAAACTTTCTTCTGAGTTCCGCAGCAAGACTTTGGGTCATATCAATGACCTTGTGGATGACCTGGTGGCCAATGACCCAGATGCGGTAACGGTTGACCCTTGACCAGTTTGTGACCAAGAAAAAAAAAAGGCCCTGCAAGCATCATTGTTTTCAGAAGCTATTAACAGTATTAATGTAAGTACAACAATTTTCCAGTTATTAATTGCAATCATCATGTCTTTTGCTTCTCGCCTGTAACTTTGCTTTAGTTTCTCCATACCTTCGACAACCAGTTTCTCAGGGGTGTGTATGCAAAGGGAATCTGAATGTTAAAATGGGTGTGTCACAGGAAATGTCTGTGTGAGTGGACATATGTGGTAATTGTATCTATCATTTGTGGAAAATTGACTTTAGAATATACCTGTTTTGTGTAATTTGATCTATTTGTAATGTGCAAATAAGTGTAATGGGTTTTCATAATTGATAAAAAAATAAACAATACATTTGGTTCCTATGTTTCAGCTTAAATATATTATCACACTAACATATTTAATATTGTTATGTTTGTCTATGATTGGGAAAGTATCTGTTTCTTGTAGGCCTTAGGAAAACATAGGGCTGGCAGAATTAGGGCCTCATTCAATTGCGATTTGGCCAATGGAATAGGGCTCTATATAAGCACAGAGCATATTTTTTTACAGAAGTTTTTAGTTAGTGAAGACCTTGCTTTTGGATAGAAGTTGAAGAACTAAAAACATCTGTAAAACAAATGCTCTATGCTTATATAGAGCCCTATTCAATTGGCCAAATCGCAATTGAATGAGGTCCTAAGTTTGCCCCAGACTAAAATTGGCTGCTTCCCATTGATATGTCAGTGCTATAATACGAATCCTCTGGTCTGCTTACATAAAACTATGGGGTCACTTTGATCCTCGTGTAGCCACAATTTTCACTTGGGAGATACATAACGTGAGAACCCATGTCTGTATTTCTGATTTGATAAAACCACTTTTTTCAAAAATAATAAAATAGATTTTTTTTTTTTTGCTCCACTCACTTATCCAACATGCCAGCTCCACAATATTCTGCTTATGTACTAAAGTGAACTACATGCTCATTCTTTTACTATGCAGGCACTTTATATTAATTATATGGATAATTTGCAGCTAATCTGTATTGTTGGAACTTTTTCAGATTATTCATTAGTTATATTGATGATTAATTTGTATAGGGCTTTTTAGGAAACTTTAAGGCACTAGATTCTTGTTGAGCCTTCCAGATAGAAGGTTTCCTTTTGGAGATCATATGTAACTGTAGTATACTACTTTAACCAACAGATTCCCCTTTTTAAAGTGGAGTTCTTCAATATATACTATAATAAATATTGCCCTACCTTCATTTTTTATTGTTTACATGGATATTGGTGTTTTGTACCTTAAAAATAGGTATTTTCTCTTTTTTTATTAAAAACTGGATTTTACAGTTCTTGTAGTTAATCTGCTTTTTTAACCTCTATAAATGTAATTGGAAAATAGTTTGAAAGGGCTTTAGTTATATTCAACAGTGTCTGAGCTACAAGAACATGATTACTGTGTTCATTTAATGTTACTTCTAATTGATCACTAGGGTCCGGAATGGTAACTTGAGTGTTTGTTTGGGCACACTTAGTGCTAATTTTAAACACAAATATTAATCAGTTGGATAAAGAGTATATATAATAAGTACTTGAAAAAAAATTATATCTTAAATTAACACCTAGAGCACCAGCATAATGTTGTGTTCTGCATCACATATCATTTGTACTTGTCATTTTTTTAAAATATGGGTTTATCTGCTGTTCAATATATAATTAGGTAAGTTATTTTTCATCAATTTTTATTGTTACTAATAACTCAACGTATGCATCCCAAATGTATCTCACATTCTGATCAATGTCCTCATGAAGAATGAACGTTTTCTTAACTGTTATATACAAATGAAGAAAAAATGAATAAATGCTCCATCCAACAACTAAGTGAAAAATATTTCATGCTTCCTGGATTTATAGCAAGCATTAGTGAGAGAGTGTTAGTTTTATCTATTTATTCCTTTTTCATTTATACCTGCAATATTTTACATATGCTGATTTTACTGTGACTTTATGTTCTGTTACACTATTTGGCTGGTTGACTAATGAACCACTGAAATCAATCATCTAGACAGCTGTAAATTATGGGAAAAGTATTTAAATGTTTAAAACTGATGAATAAATGACATAGATATTGTCATTTTAGTTATTGTTTGTGCAGTCCTTGAAGCCCTCCAACAATAATATGAGTAATTCAGACTGGAGTCAGTAACTGTTAAACTTTTTGTTCTAGATATATTAACAATTACTGTTTCACATATTTTATTTTTTCATTGATAGGTCACGAGTTTGAATCCCATGCCTGAGTTTATTTACAAATATATCCAGATAGATAGATGCTATTTAGTCACTCAGTCACGTACAACTTTAATAACCACATACCATCCGACTCTACAAGAAATACACCAAATATTTAAGGATTTACAGCCACTACTGAGAGACCGTAGAAATAAAATACATATTCCCCAATCAGCCCATTCTTGCATTTAAACAGCCACCAAACCTGGGACAAACATTGGTCAACAGAAGATTGGCCAATGAAAAGCATAACCGAGAAAGTGTTACCAAACCTTGCAATAATATTTACTGCAAATGTTGTCAATATATCTGTAGAGGAGACGTAGACACACATAACAAGACATATAACATCAGAGGGTCATATTCATTCCTTCGATGTAGTTTACATAAAACAGTGCTCTGTATGTGAAAAGGGCTGTTACATTGGGGAAACCAGCGACAAATTACACTTAAAGATAAATCTACACAGATTCCTACCAAAAAGCACAATGAAGACAGATATTGTACGCTAGTTGGACATCACTTTTCCCAGAATACCCAAAACCTGAAAATAAAACATACAGGAAAGAAAGACATTTGTATTTTATATGATAGCACTCTGTAATACTAAATATACAGGCCTTAATATAGATAATGTATGTCTCTCTCACTACCAACATTTCTTTTGACCCTCCAACATTCCTGATCATGCTTTATTTTTTTTCCTTGTTCTACTCCTTCAGGTGTGAGGACATTTACAGCCCTATTTATTGCTCTGGTCTCCACTTATCTAAAACCATTTGCAGACACATGCACAGTTGACTGAACAAACATTAGCATGGCAAGATCTTCCTCCTGCCTATGGGCGCGTCTCAAAGAGGGGCACCATATTATTAAAGAAGTGTTATTTTTTTAGTCTATACTTTTTAAAATCTCGTCATACAATATTAGACTTTTATATCAATAGAAGGGGAGTGATGCACTTGTGCCGGGATGTGATTGAAACTTTGTACCGGTACTGGCACTTCCTGCTTACTGGGAAACACATGTGATGGAAATGTTGCTGTGGTTACTTGTATGCACTCATCTGCTTTCTTTTCTTAGTTGCTCTGTGTTTCACCACACTTTCTGTCTTGGTGTTCTGATATGCTTGAATATAGAGAGGAGAAAGGTGAGATAAGTAAACATACTTTCCCCTATCACTTGAAGCCCCAAGTAGGCTTCTCAGCAGATTTATTTATTTATTAGTGTGGGAGGAGGTGCTGGCTCATCCGGCCAGGATTGCCAGTTCTTTTCTTGACAAGTTGTATATTTTGTTAAAGGATTAAATTAGGAGGTTGGGGGTATGCGATATTCACTACATATATGCCCTATCTGTGTGCAATGCTGAATATGTAGATGCAAATGTATCCGTGTCTGCATAATTCTTTATATTTATGTACCTAATACTGTATTACTGGCTGCATTGTGTGGTTTTTTATATATATATATATATATATATATATATATATATATATATACATATATATATATATATATATATATATATATATAAAATCTGCATAGGTACATGTGAATATAGTTCTGTACATATAATAGTTGTCAAACTGCGATTTGTCGTCACCCTTGCAAGCCCAGAAGGCCGCAATTGCAAGCCCTTTGCAAAGCGAGGTGAGCCGTTGCGACATTGAAGCCTTCCGAGCTTGGAGGACTTAGGCAATGAGCGCTGAAGGAATTCGGGACTAAGAAAAATCCAACCTTGGAATCTCGGGTGCAAAAAATCATACCTTAGAAAAATACGAAGTTAACGGCCAAACCACGAAAATTAAAAAAGACGTAAAACACGAAAAATAATAAAAAATAAATTAAAACACTCTCGCACAGCGAAGCGAATTTGAGCTAAATTTACTGTGTTTTGTCACTCAAAAATTGGCTAAGCAAGAAAAAAAATGTCGGACGAAAAAGGCAGAAAAGTCTGAAACTGGGTGAAAACGAGGCTGAGCAAAGCCAGGCACGCGGGGTCTAGAAAATACACAACAGCAAAGACAGTAACACTTACACGAACAACGCCAGGGACGCGGGACTTAGAAAATACACAACAGCAAAGACACAAACAACAAAATCCGTCCTCGGAAAAATATGAATTTAACGGCCGGACCGTGGAAAAGGAAAAATAATAAAACATTTATTAAAACACACTAACAAACAGCACAGGGGGAGAGCCAGGACACCTGGGAGTGAGGTTGCAAGCAAATTTGAGCCAAATTTACTGTAAAATGTGAAAATACACAACGCCAAAGACAGTACAACGCCAGACAGCAGGACTTTGAAAATAAAACCAACGGCAGTCAGCGCGCCATACAATACATACATTCCGCAGACACATAGAGGAGAAACACACAGGGAAGGACCAGGGGGAGATGCTGGAAAGAGACACATGGCATTCCCAACCACAAAACTTGCAGGTTAATGAACCCTGCAATGAGAGTGGCTCACGATGACCGCCGAAGGTGCTTGCGAACGAAAAGCCTCACATTGTGTGGCAAAAAGCATTGCCTGGCTTACACTTTTATGGTCGTCATTTTATGACAGGCAATTCGCTAGTATATACATATATTGCCAGTGTATATGTGTTTATAATGCTTAATGCTCCATGTGTCTACCTGTCGCATTAATGTAATTATACAAAGAGCTTGTATAATGGGTTTTAAAATACAGAGCAAAAATAAATGTTCCAATACAGGTTTTTAGCAAAGGTAAATCTGGCCCTGAACAATACTCATGATACATGTCACTTTGATTTTCTTTCTCTCTCTGGTAACCTAAATTTGTATTGCTTTTGACTTGATACAGGTATGACTATATATTGCATTATTCATCTAGATTACTGGACACTGATGGCTACCTCACTCTTTATATATATATATATATATATATATATATATATAGTTCACATAATTATTCAAAAAATTAAAAACACAGATACCTATTTACATTTGCTATATTTTATAACCGACATAAAATATTTTAGATTTTTAAATAGAAAGCACAGTTTAGCTGGGCCTAGCATGGAGGGTGGAGCTGGGGCTAGTGAGGATGTCTAGGGAGATAGCTGGATTACAGTTAAAAGGGGAAGCAGGGGAAGCAGGGGGCAGGACAGTTCTGAGTTGGCAAACACCAACAGATTTGCCAGATTGAGTGAAACTGTTGGGGATGTCCATTCAGGAATGGCAATGCCAGATAGAGCTTTGCCCTCTAACAGCCGGGAGAACAGCTCTACTGGAGGAGAGGGAGGGCAGAATAGGCAGAGCAACAGAAAGGTTTTGGTTGTAGGGGACTCTATTATTAGGAAGGTAGACAGGGTGATTTGTCACCCAGATCCCAGCAATTGAACGTTTGCTGTCTCCCGGGTGCTCGGGTTCGTCATGTTGTGGATCGGGTAGACAAATTATTGGGAGGGTCTGGTAATGAACCGGAAGTCTTGGTACATATTGGTACCCATGACAAAGTAAGTGGAAGATGGAGTGTCCTAAAGAATGATTTTAGAGAATTAGGTAATAAGCTTAAGGCAAGGACCTCCAAGGTAGTATTTTCTGAGATACTACCAGTGCCACGTGCCAGCCCAGGGAGGCAGAAAGAGCTTAGGGAGGTTAATACATGGCTAAAGATGTGGTGCACGACGGAGGGGTTTGGGTTTTTAGAACACTGGGCTGACTTCTCACTTTGGTACAATCTCTAACAGTAGGAACAGTAGGGATTGCACCTTATTGATGAGGAAGCTTTTGTGCTAGGGGATAGGATGGTAGAAAGGCTGGAGGAGTTTTTAAACTAGTAGGTGGGGGGAGGGACTAGATATAAGTAATGGGGTAGAAAGTGTAGAGGGTATAAGGGATGAATTAACAACTCATAGGGGAGGAGATGGGGGAGGGGTAGTATAGTCAATAGGGAGGTAGTACTAAGTAATTATATACAGTGGTAGGCACTTCAGAACTACAGACTAATAACATAAGGTGTATGCTTGCAAATGTCAGAAGCTTGCCAGGGAAAATGGGAGAGTTAGAATTATTAGCAATTAATGAAAAATGGGATTTAATAGCCATTACCGAAATGTGGTGTGATGAATCTCATGACTGGACTGTTAATCTGGATGGTTATAACCTTTTTAGGAAAGATAGAGGCAATGGTGAAAGAGGAGGAGGGATTTGTCGGTATGTTAAGCCTGAATTTAAGCCTATAGTCAAAGAAGATATTTATGGTGGACCTAGTGATAAAGCTGAATGTTTGTGGGTAAAGCAAAATAGCTGAGCAGCAAATTCCAAAAGAATATTAGTAGGAGTATGCTATAAACCCCCAAATATAGCTGAAAGTGAGGAAATACAATTATTGTTACATATTGAAAATGCAGCTAAGCATAGGCAAGTTCTAATAATGGGAGATTTGAATTACCCTGAAATAAACTGGATAAATGAGACCAGCAGTTCAGCTAAGGGGAGCAAGTTCTTTAGTACACTCAGGGATCATTATCTGGCCCAGGTTGGTCAAGAGTCTACTAGAAATGAAGCTATCTTAGATTTAGTCATCACAAATAATATTGATATAGTATCAAATGTTGGAATAGGACAACCTTTGGGAAACAGTGATCACAACACAGTCTCATTTGAGATGAATTAAAAAAAACTAAATTTTAAGGGGCCAACGAAAACTCTTAATTTTAAAAAGGCAGATTTTAACGGTCTAAGGGCAGCACTACAAGTATAGACTGGGACAGTGAACTGGCAGGTAAAAATACAGAACATAAATGGACAACTTTTAAATCCTTACTAAATATACATAAACATCGGCATATACCGTGTGGGAATAAAAGAAAAAGGACTAAATCAAATCCCATCTGGCTTAACAATGAATTAAAGATCAAGATACCGAGTAAAAAACAGGCATTTGAATTATACAAAAAAGAGGGGACAGAGACTGCTTTACAGGAATACAAGGAAATCAACAAGGCTTGCAAAAGCGTGATTAGACTGGCTAAAATAGAAAATGAAAAATTAATTGCAAAAGAGAGTAAGACTAAGCCTAAAATATTTTTTAAGTATATTATTGGGAAGAAGGCGAGGAAGGAAGCTAGAGGAACATTACAATGTGACAATGTCTGATAATTAGTGACCAGGAAAAGGCAGATGAGCTAAATAGGTTCTTTTCTTCGGTATACACAAGGGAGGTACCAGTGGTTGGGACTGCAACATAATGGGGCTACACTGCCTTTGCCAAATAATTGGTTAACACAGGAAGTAATCCATAAGAGGTTGGAAAAAATGTTAATAAAGCCCCGGGTCCTGATGGAATACATCCAAGGGAACTAAGGGAACTGGGTTCTGTAATAGCCAAACCATTATATTTAATTTTTCAAGATTCACTCAACACAGGGTCTCTACCAGATGACTGGACAAAAGCTGATGTGATGCCTATATTTAAAAAGGGAGCAAGAGCAAATCTGGGGAATTATAGACCAGTGAGCCACACTTCTGTAGTGGGGAAGCTTTTAGAAGGGTTAATAAGGGATAATATACAAGAATATGTCTATTTGAACAGTAGGAGTCAACATGGATTTATGAGGGATAGGTTATGTCAAACAAATCTAATTAGTTTCTATGAGGAGGTTAGTAGGAACCTGGATCAAGGCAACTCATTGGATGTAGTATTTTTGGGTTTTGCAAAGGCTTTTGATACACTGCCACATGGGAGACTATTGTGCAAATTAAGAGATACAGGAATTGCAGTAAATATCTGCTCATGGTTTGAGAGCTGGCTAAAAGACAGGAAGTAAAGGGTTGTTGTAAATGGAACAAACTCCTATTGGACTACAATGGTAAGTGGGGTTCCTCAAGGTTCAGTATTAGGTCCTCTCCTGTTTAACATATTTATTAATGACTTAGATGTAGGATTGGAGTGTGGTGTCTCCATTTTCGCTGATGACACGAAGTTGTGCAAGGTAAATAAATCAGATAATAATGTGCTTTCCCTCCAAAGAGATTTACATAAAATTGAGAAATGGCAGATGAGATTTAATACAAATAAATGTAAAATTATGCATCTGGGAAGGAAAAATAGCCATGCAATGTATAATCTTAATGGAGAAAATGTAGGTGTATCAGATATTGAAAGGGATTTGGGAATGCTTGTGGACAACCACCTAGGTAACAGAGCTCAAAGCCAAGCAGCAGCTGCAAAGGCAAATACAATATTAGCATGTATTAAGAAGGGTATAGAAGCCAGGGAAGCAAATATAATTCTGCCACTATACAAATCTCTAGTACACCCTCATTTGGAATATGGAGTACAGTTTTGGGCACCACTTCATAAAAAGAACATTTTAGAGCTGGAAAAGGTACAGAGGAGGGCAACAAAACTAATAAGGGGAATGGAGGGGCTAAGTTATGAAGAAAGACTAACCAAATTAAACTTTTTCTCTCGAAGAAAAGGCATCTAAGAGGAGATATGATTACCTTATATAAATACATCCAGGGTCAGTATAAAGATTTGTCAAGGGAGCTTTTTGTGCCAAGAGGTTTTCAACTGACATCCCTTGAGGTTAGAAGTAAAAAGATTCTACCTTAAAGAAAGAAAAGGGTTCTTCACAGAAAGGGTGGTTAATCTGTGGAATTCTATACCAGAGGAGGTGGTGACAGCGCATTCGATAGATAACTTTTAAAGGGGACTGGATTTATTTCTAATTAAAAAGGGAATTCAGGGATATTATGGATCAATAGCTAGGCAGTATTGATCCAGGGAGAAATCCGGTCGCCGTTGTCTGGGATCAGGAGGGATTTTTTTTTTTTTATACAACTAATTAATAGGTAATCTGCATATTGCAGATCAGAGGAGATTTTAAAATGTTGAACTTGATGGACAGAAAGTCTTTTTTCAACCTTAAATACTATGGCTCTCATTCAATTGCAATTTTGCCAATTGAATAGGGTTCTAAATAAGCACATAACATATTTTTTTAAAGAAGTTTTTAGTTAGTAAACATCTATCCAAAAGCAAGGTTTTCACTATCTAAAAACGTATTTAAAAAAAATATGTTATGTGCTTATTTAAAGCACTATTGAATTAGCCAAATCTCAATTGAATGAGGGCCTATGTAACTATGTAAAAAGGCTCTGATGACTTTAACTGGTGTCCTTTAGTGTCAAAGCATACAACTTAACTGTTTTATGTATTTAGTTTTTGTTCTAACTGTTAGAAGGCCAAGTCAGTCAGTCAATTAGTTACATGTGGTGTGGTAACTGTCAGATTCTAAGCATCTCCATCTGATTCCAATTAATATACAATACGACTCTGCCTGAGCTTTGAACCCCAGAGTCAAAACACTCAAATCTTTTGACTTCTATTGAACACTACTCCACAAATACTCAGCATCAGCTTCAAAAAGGAATACTTTTTTCAAATGTTTTTCTATCCGCTATCAGAACACATATGATGACTTTGTTGGCCCATTAAGAATCAATGTGTGTTAAGGTCACCCACAAAATAGTTACACTGATAAAAGTATGAGGATTTTGTTGTGTGCATTTTGGCAGTAACATGTAGAACTGCAATCATAACTCAGGGAACTATTACCCTTCCAAAATGTATTGTAATCAATATTTTTTTGCATGTTCTTATTCCAGGATGACAATTATTTTCTTTGTTATGAGTAACATGAGCACTGTCACAGAGTTCATCTTGATAGGATTTGCTTTTCCAACAAACTTGACACCATTTTTCTTCCTTGTGTTCCTGTTATCCTATCTGCTGACCATGATAGGAAACATTCTCATCCTTTCTCTAGTCTTGTCTTATAAAAGACTCCAGAGTCCCATGTATTTCTTCTTGAGTAACTTGGCAGTTCTGGACATCGGCTTCACTAGCACAATTTTGCCAAACTTCCTAAGAAGCCTGGTCCTTGGTGATAAGAGAATATCTTTGACTGGCTGCTTCACACAAAGTTATTTGTACTTTTTCCTTGGAACCACAGAGTTTTTGCTCTTAGCTGTAATGTCTTTTGACAGATATGTGGCTATATGCTATCCCTTAACTTATCCAGTCATAATGCAGAATACACTCTGTATAAAACTTGTAGCTGGAACATGGATAGGATCCTTTTTGTGCTGTATTTTTCCTACAATTATGACCTTGAGATTAACTTTTTGTTTTAATAAAATTAATCATTTCTTCTGTGACGCTGGGCCTCTTCTTTTAAATTCTTGCATTAATACAACAACTATTCAGTTGTTGTCATTTGCCATATCTTTATTATTGTTGTTAACAGTTTTGTGGATCACAGTAATATCTTATGCAAAAATAATGCAGACGATCTTATACATACATTCAACTGGAGGAAGACAGAAAGCTTTTTCAACCTGTTCTTCCCATGCAATAGTTATTACAATTTTCTTTGGCAGTTGTATGTTCATGTATTTAAAGCCATCTCACAATGAGGATATGAGCTATGATAAAAAGGTAGCAATACTTAACACAGTTGTTGGTCCATTGATTAACCCTTATATTTATACTCTGAGGAACCAGGTAGTAAAAGACATACTCAAAGGGAGGTAAAAATATTTGGAATGTGGCATACACTTTGATTCAAAATATTTACATTTTCTAATGGAATCAACACTGTTTTTGATCTGAGCTGTAATATATTTTTATGTAGCCAAATGCCATCCTTTACTTATTGAATACTAATGCAGAATACACTCTGTATGTAACTTGCAATTGCATGGCTAGGGTTATTTTTATGTTGCCATTTTCAACCCTTTTTTTTTGTTTAAATGACATTGGCCATATTTTCTGTGATTTTTGACTACTTCTACTTCTTCTATGGAATGCTTGTACTGTCACAACAACTATTCAATTCATGATGTATTCTATTTCTTTTATGTTGTTTACATTGTTTTTTAAATATGGTGTCGTATGGTGTCAATTTGTGTCATATCATGCAAAAAATTTGCAGGCCATGTTGAAGATATATAAAGCTAGAAGAAGACATCAGAGGGTATATTCAACCTGTTCTTCATATGCAGTTGTTATCTTGGGGTCCTGTCATAAAATAACTGAGTCAGTGTCAGGAGGATTATCTGAGACGGTCATCTGCAGGGGCTGCCATAGAGGATTTCTAAAACTTGGCCTGTGGAGCCTGGGCCTGATCTGACGCATTCTGCCTACAGTCCATTCTTTTACCCCTGGGCCTCTGACATCAGATCCTAGGACTTTACCCCTAAACATCTGTTGGGTGACCCCAGTTACCCCTGAAAGCCAGACAATAAATCAATATGTACACACCAATATAAAAATTAGCAAGGTACTCTCAAATCTTTTGTCTTCACATATATATATTTCTTTAAAAATTAAAAAATTCTCAGTATATGATATCTTAGTTTCTGTACACTTACATTGTTACGTTAAACTGTAAAACAAGCAATTAAATATTTTAAACATTTCTCCATCCCAAAATAGCTACACAATTCTAGATAGATAAATTTACTCTTAAGTTTGCTATGAACAATGGGCATGTTCTGTTCTAACATATTTTAGTTATCACATATAATAGTTGTCAAACTACGAAACGTTGTCACGCTTTGCGAGCTCGAAGTGAGCTTACAAGAATGCAAGGGACGCAGTTCGGACCGCAAATGCGGACCCTCGTGAAGCAAGGGGCCACATTTGCAGAGGTGGAGGCTCACACGTCGGCTGCAATGAGCCAAAGGCTCATTGCAGGCTGCAAATGTGGACCCTCGCAAAGAGAGGGGCTGGATTTGCGGAGGTGGACGGTCTATGGAGCCTCAAAAGCAGTTACAAACACCCACGCAAGCGGGACTTTGAAAAAAATACTCTAACACACAATGACTAAATACGGACTTACACAAAGAAATACAAGCCCTGGGACAAAGAAAAAAAAATACGGACTTACACAAAAATAATATGAGCTGCAGGACTCACACAAAAATAAAATAAAAACAGCAAGGGGGGGCACCCAGGACGTCTGGAAGTGTGGTTACACCTCAATTTAAGTCCAATTTACAGAGTTTAGACACTTGAAAATCCCCTAAGCGAAAGAAAAAATGGCAGCCAAAAAAACAAAAACGACGCTACACGACCCCTAAAGCCGCAAAACACCGCCAAGCACATAGAACTTTTACAAAAAAACGTGCGAGATACAACATACACTATTAGCAAGGATGTTAAATCATCCACACCCCTGTACCACATACACAATCGCCTCCATTTTACATCACTATATTACAGAATGCGGAAGTACACATCTACACAAACGTTTTCCCCTCGCGCACGCAGCCTATTTACACTACACACATTACTGACACTTACACCTCAGCTCAAGAACACTACAAATCTACATTGTATGCTGCAGAAACATCAAAACAGATTGTTAGCTCTTCAGCACATTGCTTGCTGTATATATTAATTACAAATAGGTAAAGTATATTAATTTATCATTTCATTAATTAATTAATTATGATGAAAAAATGAGCTCATTACAAAGCAAAGGCGCACAGCAAACAGCATTACCTGCCTTACAATTTTATTGCCCCTTCATTTTTGACGGGCAAGTCACTAGTTTTTAAATAATTATTGAAGCAAATAGTTTCTGAATGTTTATGGTAATAATTATTTATGAGTTATTGCTTCACTGCATCAGGATACAAACCAAAAATTGTATAAAAAGACTAACAGCCCTATTAAATTAAAAGCCTGTAGCGGCATTGACAAGCCTGCAAGGGCTGAGGGCTTGAAAATCATCTGGCCTTAAAAAATATAGGGACTCCAACATCTTTTCTCACCAGCATTCCTCAGTGACCATCAATTGGTGACATGTTCAAAAGAACCCTGTGTGTCCACAGAGAATGGGGATCATGGACCATGTGTTGGGAGGTAGCCATCTACTTACCAAACATCACCATTACATAGGCCAAGATCCAAGATTCTGTAGCCAGGCTAGATTAGGTTAACACTGGGACCAATATATTGTCACTGAAGAGTGCTGTTGAGAAGGCAAAAATATGTGCACAGCCTCTACATCCTTCTCCGCCTAACATAATGGCCCAAATACCCGTGGACTGGTGATGACTACAGCTGCGGAAGGAAGGGGTAAGTATGATCCAAGGCCAGAGGGGTGGCATATGGTCATGCCCGTTGCTCCACTGCCCAGGTGAAGTCCTCCTCCTCACCAGGGCATGGTGCTTGTTCTTATCCCTCCTCCACCTGCACCAGATCCGTCTTGGCAGTGGCTTGCTCTGTGTCGCCTCTGACTCACGCCTCTGACTCACCAGTGGACCCAGACCGCTGCAAAGCTGAAAAGGAGAAATGAGAAAAAAAAGATATATGTGTTAATGGTGTTGATGAACCAACCTTCTCTGAATAAGTGCAGAAAGGTAAAGGGTGTTTTTTGTCCTGTGCTCTGTAATCATTGTCCAGGTGACAGTGGATGTGGTTTGGCCTATGTAAAAGCATATATGTGTGTACTTGTGTATGGTTCTGTTGAATCTACTCTTTGAATAAGTGCAGGAAGCTAAAGGATGTTTTCTGTGCTGTGCTCTGTAATCATTGTCCTGTTGACAGTGGGGTGGTTTTTTCCTGTATAAATGTATATCTGTGTGCACTTGTGTGAGGTTCTGTTTGAATCTGCCCTGTGAATAAGTGCAGGAAGCTAAAGCGTGTTTTCTGTCCTGTGGGCTGTAATCATTGCAGGTGAGTAGGCAGGATCTGTTTTAGCAAGGGAAGGAGCAAACTTGGGAGCTTGCAAATAGTTCTAGTGTAAGTGCAAGGAGGGAGTTCAAAGAAAAGGGGTATAATACAAAAATAGAAAACAAAAACATATATTTTTTGGTTTGTGTTAAGGTGCAGGAAAGAAATCTTTATACAAATACATTGATTTGTTTTCTTACTGTATTTTGGTAACTGGTAATCATGAGTCAGTCTAGCAGCAACTTCACAGAGTGTACATCATGCCACATGTATGCACAACAGGAACAGAAAATCCAGTGTCCATACCTCTGTGGCAGGTGTGAGCATGTTGCCTCTTGAGAGGCTCAAATTGGAGAACTGGAGAGAAGAATTGCAGCACTTAGCCATATTGCTCCACTGGAAAGGGAGTTGGTGCTCACAGAGCACAGTTTAGCTGGGCCTAGCATGGAGGGTGGAGATTCCAGATTGAGTGAAACTGTTGGAGATATCCATTCAGGAATGGCAATGCCAGATAGAGCTGTTCCCTCTAACAGCAGGGAGAACAGTTCTACCGGAAGAGTGGAAAGGCAGAATAGGCAGAGCAACAGACAGGTTTTGGTGGTAGGGGACTCTATTATCAGAAAGATGGGTAGGGTGATTTGTCACCCAGATCCCAGCAATCAAACAGTTTACTGTCTCCTGGGTGCTTGGGTTCAGCATGTTGCTGATCAGGTGGATACATCTTTGGGGGGGACTGGAAATGGACCAGCAATCTTGGTACATATTGGTACCAATGACAAAGTAAGTGGAAGACGTAGTGCTCTAAAGAATGATTTTAAAGAAGCAGGGAATAAACTTAAGGCAAGGACCTCCAAACAAGTATTTTTTGAGACACTACCAGTGCCACGTGCTAGCCCAGGGAGATAGAAGGAGCTTTGGGAGGTTAATGCATGGCTAAAAAAATAATGCAGGACAGAGAATTTGTTTTTTTCAAGCACTGGCTGACTTCTCACTTGGGTACAATGTCTATGGCAGTGGTGGATTGCACCTTTATGAAGAGGGAGCTTGTGTGCTTGGGGAAAGGATGGTAGAATGGCTGGGGAGTTTTTAAACTAGTAGGTGGGTGGAATTGGCTAGATAGAAGTAGGTGACTCAAATACAGTGGCAAGCACTTCAAAACGGCAGTCATAGCAACATAAAGTGTATGCTTGCTAACGCAAGAGGTTTACCTGGGAAAATGGGAGAGCTAGAATTATTAGTGGTACAAGAAAAATGGGACTTAATAGGCATCACTGAAACATGGTGGGATAAATCTCATGACTGGCCTGTTAATTTGGATGGTTATTAGTGATGTCGCAAACATCAAATTTTCGGTTCGCGAATCTCGGACGCGAATTCCATCAAATGTTCGAACATCGGCGAACCGCCATAGACTTCAATGGGCAGGTGAATTTCAAAACCCACAGGGACTCTTTCTGGCCACAATAGTGATGGGAAAGTTGTTTCAACGGGACTAACACCTGGACTGTGGCATGCAGGAGGGGGATCTATGGCAAAACTCCCACGGAAAATTACATAGTTGATGCAGAGTCTGGTTTTAAGCCATTAAGGGCATAAATCACCTAACATTCCTAAATTCCATTCCTAAATTGTTTTGAATAACATGCTTTAAAACATCAGGTATGATGTTGTATCGATCAGGTAGTGTAAGGGTTACACCCGCTTCACAGTAACAGACCAATATCCCCATTTAATGCACCGCAAACAACCGCAAACAGTCCCTTTGCACAACCGCAAACTTCCCATTTGCACAAGGTTGGATACCAAGCTAGCCATGTCCCGTTCCTTGTCCTCACTGATGTCATTGAATGTCTCTTCCTCCACCCAGCCACCAAGGGTCCCCGAAAGTGGACAACAAGCCCCCTGGGACGCCTGCTGTGTTTGGTCTTCCACCTCCTCAAAGCCACCTTCCTCCTCTGACTCCTCTTCTTCAGAATCCCAGTGTCTGGGGGCTTCCACTGCCCAGCATGGAAGATTATACACAGGTCAGAGTCTGTGGGCTTCCACTGCCCAGCATGGAATATTATACACAGGTAAGAGTCTGGGGGCTTCCACTGCCCAGCATGGAATATTATACACAGGTCAGAGTCTGGGGGCTTCCACTGCCCAGCATGGAATATTATACACAGGTCAGAGTCTGGGGGCTTCCACTGCACAGCATGGAAGATTATACGCGTTGCCTCTGTCTGCGTTATTATAAGGTGTGTACTGTTAAGTAGTACTATTCCTATCGGTTTAATCCCTGTTACGTCCACTATTAGGGGACGTGTATATGGCATGGATTTTTGGAACAGGGAGATGGAAAAAGATGCTTGGTTGGACCTCATACTTAGAATTTGGGGCACTGCACGTGCAATCTAAGGTGCCACCAGATAGGAGAGTTGTATTAAGTTGTAGTACTCATTCCTATCAGTTTAATACCTGTTACGTTACCTATCAGGGGACGTGTATATGGCATGGATTTTTGGAACAGGGAGATGGAAAAAGATGCTTGGTTGGACCTCCTACTTCGAATTTGGGGCACTGCACATGCAATCTAAGGTGCCAACAGATAGGAGTGTCACTGTGCACTGGCAAAAGTTGGCAGAGTAGGCGCTGTAGGCCTCACACACACGCCTTTAGGCAGGCAACTGATATTCAATCGATTACAGTAAAAAAAGGGTTGTTTTATTTCACCTCACACTACGGTTGCACTAGATATGAGTGTCACTGTGCACTGGAAAAAGTTGGCAGACTAGATGCAATAGGCCTCACACACACGCTAGCAGGCAGGCATATGCAATTAGATTACACAGAAAAAAATAATAAAATAAAAAGGGCTTTTTGGGTTGCTGTCCTTGCAGCAGATATCAAAGGAGTCCTTCAAGTGTGTAGTTAAAGCTAAATACACAGCCTGGCTATCTATTTCCCTATTAAATCAACAGCAGGTAGACTATATCTCCTCTCTCAACGAATGCAGCTACAGAATGATTCTAAAATGGAGGCTGTCATACAGGTGGAAGGCTCTGGAAGGGAATGTATGCTGCTGATTGGCTGGAATGTGTGTGCTGACTGTAAGGTGCAGGGTCAAAGTTTCCTCAATGATAAAGAATAGGGGACGGACCGAAAAGCGCATATGTTCGCCGTCCGTGGCGGACGCGAACATGCGAAAATCGCCGCGAATAGTTCTCCGGCGAACTGTTCGGGACATCACTAATGGTTATAACTTATTTAGGAAAAATAGAGGTAATGGTAGAAGAGGAGGAGGGATATGTCTGTTTGTTAAGCCTGGTTTTAAACCTGTAGTCAGAGAAGATATTTATAGTGGAACTAGTGACAACATTAAATCTTTGTGGGTTGCAATAAATAGAGAATATTCATAGGAATATGCTATAAACCACCAAATATAGTTGAGGGTGATGAATTGTAATTACTGCTGCAGATACTGTAGATAATGCAGCTAAGCATGGGCAAGTTCTAATAATGGGAGATTTTAACTAACAAGAAAAAAGATTTTGATCTATGTTACTGGTATCCTTGGTGCTTAACACCACTTATAGAATGAAAATTGACAAAAAAAATCTTTAATTGGATACTGGAGATCCGAAAACTACGCCGCTTAAAATTTATAAAAAATATATAGAGATACTATAAGTGTTTAAGTATGTATGAGGTATAGAATACATTTATATTCCCTCATTATGAAATGTCCTATAAACAATCCTCATCAAACAGAATATACTGAATATCCTGTTTTGTTTAGGATATACTGATAATCACACGACTGAAACAAAGGGCATAAAAACACGTATATCTATATACATAATAATAAAAACAAAATGTCTGTAACCAGAGATAGTTTAAATGGTACTGAAAGTCAATGTGATCAATTGTAATTCACTCTATATTAGAATATATATTTTGGAGAGACAACACTACTAGGTCAGAGCTAAAATACATGTAGCCGTATAGCAATATACTTGATGTTCAATGAGCAAGCTCTTCAATAGATGAGCTCTCCATTAACAGAGTGTAATAATACAGTAAAGTAACCCCAAAGGGTATTAACCTTAGCTTTCAGTAGTCTCTGGTTCAAACTGGAGTGAAAAATGGATTGCCAACGGTCCGTTTTGTCCCTCCTCGGGGACTTCTTCTCAGGCTTATGACTTTAGCTGGCTTTTTTGGCTTTTTTAAAGCCTAAAAAAAAGCTTTCAGATTTTAATTACGTTGAAAGAGTAGTGACGTGTAGCGTGATGACGTAATGGCGTATTTCCAAATTGTGTCAAATGTATTTATGTTGACAAAAGTTGCGCAGTGACGTTGCGGCATCATTCAAGGGATATAAAACTTTATTAGCACTATTCAGGACAAGATTTTATCTACCCTGAAATAAACTGGAGAAATGAGACCAGCAGTTCAGCTAAAGGGGACAGGTTCTTGCGTGCACTCAGAGATAATTATTTGACCCAGGTTATACAAGAACCTACTACAAATGAGGCTGTCTTGGATTTAGTCAGTAATCACATATAACAGTTGTGGTAATTGTGAGTTTGTCACGCTATGTTAAAAATTACAGGCTTATAGCGTGACCAGCAAACTTGCAATTACCGCAAATTGCGCTGCGGGATGCAGATGCACAATGCGTGGCGTGAGATGAATATTGCGCTGTGGGAGTCTGGCATGCGCATTGCGCTTTGTGTTTCACACATGCTCATTGCGCTGCAATGTAATGGGAGAGGGTAAGGGGGAAAGGTGACACAGGGGAGGTTGAGGGAAAAAAAGGAGAAACAGGGGAGGGTGAGGGAGAAAGGAGACACGGGGAGGGAGTTTGATGGGTAAAGGAGACACAGGGGAGGGGGAGGGAGGGTGATGGGGAAAGGAGACACAGGGGAGGGGGAGGGAGGGTGATGGGGAAAGGAGACACATGGAAGGGTGAGGGGAAAATGAGACACAGTGGATGGAGAGGCAAAGGAGACACAGGGGAGGGGAGGAAAAAAGACACTGGGAGGGAGATGGATGGTGAGGGGGAAAGGAGACACAGGGGAGGGAGGGTGAGAGGGAAATGGTGCACAGAGGAGGGAGAGGGAGAGGGGGAAAGAAGGCACAGGGGAGGGAGAGGGGGGAAGCAGATACAGTGGAGGGAGAGGGGGAAAGGGCGGGAGTGGGAGGGGAAGTGTCAAAGGGGTAGGGAGAGGGGGGAAAGAGACACAGGGGATGGACGGGGGGGGGGGGAGGCACAGGTGAGGGAGAGGGGAAAAATGAGAGGGAGAGGGGGAAAGGAGGCACAGGAGAGGGAGAGTGGGAAAGGAGACACAGTGGAGGTAGAGGGGGAAGGAGACATAAGGGAGGGGGAAGGAGACACAGGAGAGGGGGAGGGGGCAAATGACACAGAGAAGGTAGAGTGGGGAAAGAGATGGGAGGGAGAGAAACACAGGGGAGTGTGAGGGGGAAGAGACACAGGGGAGAGAGGGGGGAGAGACACAGGGGAGGGAGAGGGGTGAATGGAGAGAGGGGGAAAGGGGACACATGGGAGATAGAGTGGGAAAGGAGATACAAGGGAAGGAGAGGAAGAAGGAGACACAGGGAAGGGGGAAGGGAAACACAGGGGAATGAAAGGGGGAAAAGACCTGGGAGGGAGAGAGTAGAGAGAAAACACAAGGGAGGGAGAGGGGGAAGAGACACAGGGGAGGGAAGGGGGAGACAAAGGGGAGGGAGAAGGGGAAGAGACATGGTCGAGGGAGAGGGGGGGAGAGACAATATTTAACTATATCATGTCATCATTTTTGACAGGCAATTCGCTAGTATTGATATAATATCAAATGTTCAAATAGGGTTTGGCATGTTTCAGATTTTGCAAAGGCCTTTGATACAGTGCCACATGGAAGACTATTGTGCAAACCAAGGGATTCAGGAACTGCAGGAGGAGAGGAGAGGCCTGGCTGCTGGTACATGGGAAACACCTCTGGGGAGGATGATGTGGGGCTAGAGACCAGAGGGCCGCAAACTGAAACTGTTGTCACCTGCTGGACCACGCTCTGGCCCTCCCTCATCCTGAGCAACTCGGCAAGGTACAACTTGACTCCTCTCCTCCCTATTCTGCCTGTCCAGGCTGCTCATGAGCTCCTGGAGCACCTGCAGACAGTCCAGGATCTTCCTTCCACAGAGGCAGCATCTTCTACTTAGCAGCCTGGCTTGGTGGTGGTGGGAATGGAGGTCTGGCTGCAGGTCCCTTTGGTGGTTGTGGATGAGGTGGTAGAGGTGATAGCCTTGTGGGCAGGAGCTGTTGCTTAGCCGTTGCTTTACTCCATTCTGGTGGTGGTGGACCTGATTGTGGGAGCCAGGATGACAAACCACAGGGGTGAGGATAAGAAGGGGGCATGCCCCTTTAGTTCCTTTAATTTGTGTGCCCTGGTGATGGCTGCAGCTGCAGGAGGATTGGGGCAGAGTGGTCGTAGGGCACAGGGGTGTCATACCATCCTGCCAGTGGCCCCACTGCCCAGGTGAAGTCCTCATCCTCACCAGGGCATTGGGCTTGTGCTGGTACCTCCTCTCCCTGCAGCAGATCCTGCTGGGTGCGGGCTTGCACCATACCCTCCTGCTCCGATGGAGCCGATGCTCCCACCTCTGGCTCACCAGTGGACTAAGACCTTTTTGAAGCTGAAAAAGAGAAACGAGAGGGAAAGGGATATTTGTTAATGTAACTGAGTTGGAACACGAAGTCCAGTATCTCCGCTGGTATACGGTAAAATATCCAAGAAGCACTGCAGTCTCACAAGCTCTATCCTCCCATATTGGACGACAGTCAATTGGGAGTCAAAGAATACTGTCTTTATTTTGTGATCCAGAAGTATATATACATCTCTTCTCACAGGTAATACACATCCCCCCCTTTGGCCACACAATACACATAGAGAGACAATAGGTGTGGTCACACCTCCCGGAGGCTACCTGGCTACTTTTATACAATACAGACATTGATTAGATTATCCTTCTCTTTGTGCTATCTCTCACAAACACTTTACACAATAGACTTTCCTATCACAGGAGCCCCTGTGATAGGATTATCTTTTAGGCTAGCAGACCAACATATCTACAGTATAGCAATGTGATCATATTTTAACCATAAGAATAAAATAACCATAAAACAAGGTTTTTCTTCACACTCTGCATCCGAAGTGCATAGCAAAACTGCAGATCCTTTGTCAGAGCATTTAAAGGGCCAGGACCAGTCTAATAAAATCCACTATGCTCAAATTACATACAGTTCAAATACAGGCAATAATAAAGGCAAAAGTCTCTTGTGGCTGCTTCTGCCACAGTTAATGTTGAAGAAAACACGGTTTTCTGTTCCTTCCTAACTATCTGGGGTTGAACCTGGATGAAAGACTTACAGGGCCATTGACCTCATTATCAGTGCTCTTCATTGTGTGAAAGAACAGAAGATTCCATGTTAATTGAATGTTTAACTGCTGGCTGATTACATTCTTGTAAGCAGTTAAACCATAAAATAAGAAACAATCGTTAAGGCAGAGGCTGTTAATCAACACTGTGTCTGTAGACAAACCTTAGACTGCATAAAACCTTAGACTGTATATGTTTAACTGTTCTTATTGAAATTACAATAAAGCAATAGATCACTTTAACATAGAATGTTGTGCTCTTTCACACAATGAATCTCACCTAGAGTGAGGTAACTGTCCCTTTGAGTACAACTCTGAGTAGCTATCATTTGCTAGATGTGATCTTTGTTGGGTCCTTGATCTTGATTGTTCTCACCTCCTAATGTTGTCTCCTTGGCTACGGTCTGTGATTGCATACGCTGCATATGACTTATCCATCCCTTGTATATTCCATGGAGCTGACAGTAACCTTGTTGGTGATCCTGTACATGTGTAGTGTGTGTGATGAAGATGTGGTGGCATGTTGGCATATGTGATATACACTTGAGGTGGAGGCTGGATCCTGCTGGGCCACCAGGCCTGAAGCTTCAGTGGTGGGCACCTGGCTCAGTAGGCCCTTGAGGTCCCTCTCCAACTCCTTGTAGGTGACGGTCACTCTGGGGCCACCAGTTGTTGCTGAGGCTGCGGCCATCTCCTTGACCATCTTCCTCCTCATCAGGACCCTGACATCATCAAACCTGTGCTTCAAAGATCTCAAATCCCTTTCCGCGGTGGCCACTGCTGTTACTGCGGCTGCTAACTCGTTCCATGCCTGGGCCCTAGGCCCTAGCCTAACTTCCCTACCCCCTGGAAGGATAGCGGGCCACTCATGGATGGCACGCAGGAGTACTACCATCTCCTGGGGAAGTAATTTGCGGCCCTGTGCCTGCCCCCAGCCTTTTGCCCTCCCGACTGTAGGTGGGGATCTTGTTCTCCCTCAACTGCCGCTGGGATCAGGACCCTCCCCCTCTGACCCATAGGATGATTTGCCTATCAATATGGGCACCTGACCACCCACTTCCCCCTCTACACTATGTCCCATCTCCTCCTCCTCCCACGCTCTCACCCTCCTCCTCCTCTCTTCCACCACTCACCCCTTCCTCCACCTCCTGCACAGCCTCCTCAACCTCCTCCTCAACCTCCTCCACTGTCTCAACCTCCTCCACCACCTCCTCAACCTCTTCCTCCATTGCCTTCTCATCTTTCTTTCCACCGTCTCCTCAACCTCCTCCTCCTCCTCCACCTCCACGTCTCCTCTCCTACACTCTCCTCCACCTCCTTTGCCTCCTCTCCATTACTCCTCATGGCCACATCGCTATCCTCCTCCCCACAAATCTCCTCCCATCCACTCCACTCCTCTCCCGTCCTCTCTCCTCCCTCCATTTCATTTTTATTTGCATTAGGTGTAATCAGTATATACTGTATGTGTAATTAAAAGTATGTGTAGAATAGTTATGCTGATAATAGAAATTAATAGAACTGTAAGAACCTGTTCTCCAAATCACCTACTTTGGGAGAATCTTCGACCCAGTCAACGCATGGGCGTGTGGAACTCAGCTTTATTATCTCCCCCTGTCAATCATTTTCCAGGATCCCGCTTTTTATTGGCTCTGAGGCCTATGTTGCACTCCATAATAACAGGATTGGATTGTAACTGCAGACCGCATCTATTCCAGCACACTGAAAGCTTGGGAAGGGTTTATGGGCTTGCGGCTTTGGCCATATGGTTGCGGTCTTGTTCAATTTAATCTCTCTGTAACTCCTGAATAGTTCACTCCCCCAGACATACGGGCTAGATGATTACCAATGCGGCCTTGGAATTTAATAGGGGCCCATGTGTGTATGTATATATATATTTATATATATATGTATGTGTATATATATATATATATATATATATATATTTATATTTTACTTTTAAGTGTCAAATAATGATGATCTTTCATAATTTTGATTGTTTCTTGGTGCAATACTGACTCTTTAACTGCTGCTGCGTTACTCTGCAATGGTATTAAAATAATTTGTGTATGGTCATTGGTACCCATAATATTTTTTTCCTTTTTTATAGTTATGGCACTGCACTATTTTGCGAGTAAAGTCTGGTGGAGTAACTGGTAATCTTTTGCAGAATGTAAAAATCAGTGGAAAAGTTTGCCGTACCTTTCGGCTCAGTCTTGCCGCAGTCGCTTGTAGCAATTCTCTCGCAAGTTTTCCAGGATAGATAAATAGCATAGCTAGGTAGAGTGACTTTGCTCTTAAACATGGTGTAACCTGTGATATAGGGGATTAGCATAGAGACTATACTTTATATTGTACAGATTATTTTCTTTAGTAAGACTTTGAGCTGGCCTTTTACCCTCAATATAATTTGTTACACTTGTCACTTTTAAGTCAGCATGTACCTCTTCCACCCCCTGTCTGAGCACACATTATCTATTACCTTCTGAGTAAATCAAAAATCTAATGGCAGTAAGTCATTTTCCCTATGAGTGCTTTGGATTTTTACTGTAACGGAGATCTGGGTCACATACAGAAGATAACATTTACCCTGGATTTCATTATAGGGCAGTTTAAAACCATTTCTTCTCTCTTTGGCAAACTTTTTTCCTTTTGTTATATTATGTTGATGATTCAATGAGAAGGTGGATGCAATGTACATTTCATTTCAGTGTTGACCATTAATAAAGAGATCAACGAGATGCCAAATTCAAATGTCTCAACTATTTGGTAATGAAACTTTTGCATTCTGTAGAATAATTGAAATAGAACAACCTATTGTGACACTAAACTGTTACAGAATAATTTGTCCCAGTGGAAATTAAGACAGAAAACTTGGGATGTCCTATAATGTGAGAATGTCTTATAGCTTGAGAAGATTTATAATGTGCCTCAGTTTGTTATTCTAATAACAGATTGCAGTGTTTAAGGATTAATGTATGTATTACTTAATTAATGCTATTTACAAATGTCATAAATATTAGTGTTTTCTATGAACAGTAGCTGAAATGGATACAATTATTTAGAAATGATGATATAAGAATTTATTTTAGCTTTAGGCTGGGGAACAAACAGCGCTTTTTGCATTCTCTATATTATTATATTGACTTCATCATTCAAGACACAAAGATTTTAAAACGACGGTGAGTTTATTTCTTACATTGTATAACATAGATGGGTTGAAACTTTCTCTTTGGTGTTTTCTGCATCCTGATATTGCAATGTGTTAAATGTTATTAACTCAAATCGAAATTAGAATTTTTTTTACTTACTTCAGCAAAATGTACATGGTAAACAAGTTTTAACCCATTTCTACATATTTGACTTATTTTGTTGTCACCCAATCTATGACCTTGTTCAGTTGGAATGCTTTGCTCACAATTCTGGTTTTCAACAGGACATGCATCTTTCTGCTTAGCCCCTTTTATTTATATATATATATATATATATATATATATATATATATATATATATATATATGCAGAACAGAGAGTAAGTCACTTGCCTTTTCTACATGATCTTAATGTTGTCTTAAACTAACTAGATTTATGCTAGTTTTGCAGAAAGCACTGCAAAGGATAAACTGAAAGTTCCCTGAACCATATGTATTAAATGATTTAAGGATTAAAAAATGGTGTAATCATATGTAATTTCTGAGAATAGTGTTATACAATTTTATTCTGTGAGTCTAATGTATATATTTTATTTTTTGCATCAGGGTCACATTTAATTTTTGCACTCCTGGTCAAATAGTCAAATAAGGTCAGAAATGGGGTTAAGCAGAATTGATTTGTCTGTGTGAGTGAGGCTATTAAGCTTAAGCAAAGATGTAAAATTATTATTCACAGTTCTTACATTTTGTAGATACTATAAAAAACACACCTGTTTTATAATTTGACATCCTAGTGTATATAAACTGATAATTCTGTTTCTAAAGGAAACCTTACCTAAACAAATATATATATATATATATATATATATATATATATATATATATATATATATATATATATATATATATATATGTAGTAGTACAAATAAGGAATAGTACATTAGGGATTCTATTTGAATGTCTAAAAATAAGTTGATGAAAACTTATTTCCTGCTCAAATTTCTCAGAAATACAGTATATGCACCTGCAGTCTGGGAAAACTGGGTGGGACATGCAAATGAGGCCACATAATGCACCATCACTCTGTCAAGCCAAACCATTTTAAACATGGCTCCTTTTAAGTATATGCTTACTGTATTTCACAGTTTTAGGCATAGCAACGGATGGATTCTTCACAATCCAGGTCACTTCACCACATACAGTACTGTTTCACGGTTACTGCCGTCCTCAGTATGGTGTGAGTGCCTGGTGTGGTGATTGTTGTAGAGAGTAGTTCTATACAGCAATTGTTTCACATATGGTGGGCTAAGAGTTATAGAAACCCTCCACCGTACAAAGTACTGTAGTACATAGAAGGAATAGTACATTAGGGATTCTATTTTAATGTCTAAAAATAAAAAAATAAAAATATATATATATATATAAGTTATAACCATTTTGGTAATCATTTTTTATGAAAATTGAGGGACTAAGATATATCTGGTGATCTATAGTTTTTTAACTACTTAATATAAAGTGTCTTATAACATGCAATGACTGCAGGATGTTATTAGGGCTAAATTACAGGCACATTTTGTTAACATTATGTGAATTCAGAGACATTAACATTACAAATGGACACTAATTACAACTTTGCTAAAAAAAAATCTATTATTAACATCACTGAGGTACTATAGGTTTTAAGCAACACTGAAGCACTTAACTTTTTTTTTACCATACATTGAAAATTTAAAGTATGTTATGCTTACTTCTGAATGCTTTACTGTTTCATATTTGTAAGTGATATTATGGCAGGAAGATCTGTGATGAACTATTATCATCCCTGTGAGTACTCATCTTGCCACAAATTGACCAGTCTTCATCAAAACTTTGTTCCATTTTTATATAACTAGTTAAACTATATAAACACCCTAAAACAAATATTAATCCATTATCAAGGTTTTTAACACCAGCTTGCTCAAACACACAATAGTAAATTTGCGACTAGAGAGTCAATTGAAGAATTCTCTGGTTATGGTTATATAAAAGAAACCTTTAACATGTTATCAAGTAGTATTTGTTTTATTTAAGGTTGTATAATACTGCACAATTTGACAAATGTATCTGTTTCCAGCAGTATATTATGACACTAAACAAGTAAGCCTATTCTTATGGTACAGAATTAAGAGAAGTTTATAACTGTAATTCATAAAATGACTTACTGAGAAGGAAAGTATTGTATTGTTGTATTTTAAACTTCCACTATCAGCCCCTTATGTCAGTTCCCTACACAGTCTACTATGTATTCAGTCAGAAGAGACCACAAGGGATTTAAGTTTAAAATGCAGAGACCTCTGTGTCAAGTGCTACTGAAATGATCCAGGAGAGCAGGCATTTCTTATTTATGCACAAAGTATAAAGCTAGTGGTATAAAGAGGTATCTGTTGCTTTAAATACATTTGGCACAGGATCTTTTTTAGGGTGGTTATATTATAAAAGTTTTATTTTAATATAAAAAAAATAAAAATTCTGCTTTCACTACTACTTTAGTCACATGACTTGTACTGTATGGAATTGTAGATGTATGCCTTCCACTACCTTGCCAAGGAGCTTGCTGGCACTACCCACTATCTGGAATGAGTGGACACATAGAGTTCAGGTGGGTGATATTTTCTGGAGGGCCTCTGCTGCTATTTGTACTGGACCCCAGAATTAATGAATACAGTCTTGATTCCAGCTCCATGATTAAATTCCATAACTTTTGATGGCTTTTCCCTCTTCCAGTCTGATGCTGAATCCATCTACTTGGAGGAACATGAGTGTTGTTACAGAGTTTATCTTGTTAGGATTTGCTTTTCCTTCAGGAATGAATGCAATTTTCTTCTGTATATTTCTTTTACTTTATCTGATAACAATGACAGGAAATATTATTATCCTTTCAGTGGTCTTAACGTATGAAAGACTCCATACCCCAATGTATTTCTTCCTTTGTAACTTAGCAGTTCTGGACATTTGTTTCACTAATATAGTTATACCAAACTTTCTAAGAAGCTTCTTCCAGGAGCATAAGACAATCTCTTTGACAAGCTGCTTAGCCCAAAATTACTTTTACTTTTTAGTGGGCGCAACTCAGTTTTTTCTCTTAGCTGTAATGTCTTTTGACAGGTATGTAGCTATATGTGTTCCATTAAGTTATCCGATGATAATGCACAAAACACTGTGCATTCAACTTGTAGCTGGAGCATGGCTTGCATCATTTTTCACATTTCTTTATCCGGCAACAATGACAATACGACTGTCTTTTTGTTTTAATGAGATTAATCATTTTTTATGTGATGTGGGACCACTTTTAAAGAACTCTTGTTCTGATACTACAGCCAACGAGTTTGTATTTTTTGTCTGCTCTTGCCTTACTTTATTTGTTACTTTTTTGGTCACACTCATATCCTATATTAAAATTGTGCAGGCCATTTTCAATATCCAATCAACTACAGGGAGACATAGAGCTATTTCAACCTGCTCTTCACATGCAATAGTTGTAACATTATTCTTTGGGAGCTGTACGTTCATGTATCTGAGGCCAACTCAAAATCAAATTTTGGACTATGACAAACGTGTGGCAATTCTGAACACAGTGGTGGTGCCACTGATTAATCCTTATATTTACACCCTGAGGAATCAGGTAGTAAAAGATATATTGAAACAGAGGATAACATGCTAACATGTTCATTATGCTGTTACACTGATTCATTTTTTCTTTTGAATCTCTCCTTGCAAGTAACATTTTATAACATTTCTAATTATATTTTGCTATGATATATATATATATATATATATATATATATATATATATTTTTTTTTTTTAATATCATTGGGCTTTAATAATAATATATAAAATATGATTTACTAATTGCTTCTAAAATGGAACTAAGCATTATCAGTGAATGTAAACTTTATAGGGATTATTTGGAAAGTTCCAGTGAGTAACAACAGAGCTTTTAATCACTTGACAATAAAATAAAGTTTAAATATACTTAAAAAAAACACTTAGGTGGATTATTTTAACAGTCTAGTGATACATTTTAATAGATCATAACAATACATATTTAATATCATAGCCAAATTCTTGATGTGAACACTGCTTTTACATACTACATGGTACTGTATAAAATACTGTTGTGGGAGCCGAATTACAATATATTCTTAATAAATGTACTTTTAGGCATACAAACAAATTGACTGTTATGCAAGACTATTTTGAAGAACAACACACATCACTTTTACAAGGCGAAACAATATAGCTTACAACTAGGAAATTGCCTATCAAAAATGACAGGAATGAAATTGTAAGGCTGGCAATGCTGTTTGCCACACAATGTGAGGCTTTTGCTCCTCTGAGCCCCTTTGGTGCTCATTGTGAGCCCCGCGCTGAGTGCTTTCGGCCTCTCCCGTTCGCAGTGCTCATTGCGAGTCCCACGATGAGCGCCTTTGGCGCTCATTGCGAGTCTTTCCTCCCGCCTACTGTATGGCCTGCTCATTGCAGGGTTCGTTAACCTGCACGTCTTGTGCTTGTGAATGGCATGTGTCTCTTTCAACCATACCCACCTTTCCTGTGTCTTTGTCCTCTAAGTGCCTGCTGAATGTTTGCGTGACGCGAGCTGAATGCTATTTGTTTTTTTTTCAGTCCCACGTGCCTTGCGTTATTTGTATAAGTGTTACTGTCTTTGCTCAGCCTCATTTTCATCCTGTTTCCGATTTTTTACGTTTTTAGTCCAACATTTTTTTTGGCTCTTTGCCGATTTTCGATTGATGAAAAACAACAAACATGGCTCAAATTTGCATGCAACCTCACTCCCAGGCTTTCTGTCCCTCCTCCTGTGCTGTGTGTGAGTGTGTTTGTATTTTTAATTTTTTATTGTTTTGCTGAGCTTTGGCTGTTAAATTAGCAAGCTGTGGTAAGAGACGAAATTATATTTTTCGACGGCTATCGCCTCCGTTGACATAAGCGCCTTCTGTGCTCATGTGAATGGGATTTTAAAGTCCTGCAGCCTAAGTCCTGCGTGCTTCAACTGCTCACCTCGTGAAGCTATGCGAGCAGTGAAATGAGCACTCAGCCTATATCCTGCATGCTTCAGCGGCTCGCCTCGCTACGTTAGGGCAGCAAGTGCATTTCCAACATCACAAACGTCACCAACATTTCAAGATCCACAACTATATATGTGATTATAATCTCCTATACCTCAGATTCCACCATATAGCAAAGTAACACTATCTAGCTATGCTATTCACCCATTCCTAAAACATTGTGAGAGGACTGCTACAAGCCAAAGCTAAAAATAAAAAGCAAACTTACCCACAGATTTTTGTACTTCCAGAAGATTACTCCTTTATACTTCTACACCAAAACCCTGTGCTAATAAAATTTTACAGATAATTCGCAAATTATGGCAGTGCTGTAGTATCAAAAATATTATGTGTACTAAAGACCACTCGGACATGGTTTTAAAACCATTGTTGAGTGTCAAAGAAGCAGTTAAAGAGCACCAAAAAAAATGAAAATGATAAATGTTCATCATTATTTGACATTTAAAAGTCCAATATCAACATATGTTTAATTAAAATATAATATTTTATTATTATGTCCATTTCATTATACATAACAAGAAAACAAATGGACTAGGAACAAATGTTCTAATGGATTTATATATATATATATATATCACATATATAGTTGTGAGCATACGAGCCGTTGCTCACGCTTGCGGGCTCGCGAAGCGAGGGCCGCAGTTGCTGGCCAGGAGCGCCGAAGGCGCTCCTGGCCAGCAACTGTGAGCCCGCAAGCGTGAGCAACGGCTACAACTAACCCCTACATCTAACCTGTAACCCCTACATCTAACCCGTAGCCCCAACCCATCTAACCTGTAGCCCCGACGCTGGAGCACTGGCAATGTTTTTGTATTTTGCCGGTGATTGCCGTCCAGCCTCTATGTCCCTCTCCTGTTGCTAGGATACCAGTCCTGTTCCGGTGCTTCGCGGTCTTGGTTTGTCCCTTGCCGCTCTCCGTATTCAGTAGCAGGAGGAGTAAGTGGATCAGGAAGTGGTGCTGTCCGAGCATGAGCTGTGGACACCGGAGGAGGTTGGGGAGACAGACGGGCTCCCGCGGTATGTATGGTGTCCCTGTCACCCTGAACACCATGCAGTTGCCTCCATGCTGTGTGTGTGAGATTCCTTCATATTGTGCTGGGAACTGCCCACCATGCACCGGGAGCCCTGCTATGTGTGTGATACACTGGGACTCTGTGTGGTGATTATATTCGTCCTATGTAAGGGAGAGGAAGTGATAGCACAGCGCTGCCCTTCTAAATATTTATATTTCCTTTATATAATTTTTCCCTCTGACAGCTCTCCTATAACCTTTTCACATAAGAGACTTCCATAAGGGAAGTGGGACCCCATAAACACTCAGTTCAGTATCTATAGTAGTTACACTTTACTTTTCCTCTCAGTGTGTTCCACTTTCAGGTCTCTGTCCATAGTATACTTTATTAGATGTGATACAAGGCTTCACAAGTCCCATATATATATATATATATATATATATATATATATATATATATATATATATATATATATATCTATATCTATCACATATATATATATATATATATATATATATATATATATATATATATATCACATATATCTTATACTCAGTTGCTGACAAGGAGCGCCAAAGGCGCTCCTTGCCAGCGAGGGCCTCAGTTGCTGGAAAGGAGCGCCAAAGGCGCTCCTTGCCAGCAACTGCGACCCTCGCAAACTTTACTTCGTAACGCAAACAACATACAAGACACGTTACTACACATTACGACCTCAGCAAAAATCGCCCACAACCCGTGGACATCAAAAAATGTAAAACACAATAAATACACACAACACATACATAAAAAGCTTACCTACAGCAAGAGGGGGCATCCAGGACCTCAAAAATGAAGTTACACATTAATTTAACTCAAAATAAAAGAGTTTAGACACAAAAAAATTCTCTACGCGAGAGAAAAAATGGCCGCCGAACAAAATGAAAACGAGGCTGCAGCACTCTAAACACGCAAAACACCACAACACACCTACGGATATTCCGCTACAGAAGCATACCACACAGTAGCCGCCATTTTAGAAAAATAACTTATACAATGCGGAAGTACACAGCTACGCTAACGGTTTCGTCTTGCGCACGCACACTATTACACTACACACATTAATCACGCTTACACAGCAGCTCCACACCACTAATGCTCCAGCAACATCAAAACAGATTGCCAGCTCTTCAACAGAATTCTTCCTGCATATATTACTTCAAAATAGGTAAAGTAGATTTATTTGATATTATACACCAAACAGCATTAGCTCACTTACAATTTCATTGCCGTCATTTTTTGACGGGCAATTCGCTAGTATATATATAATAAACATAATTATATATTTAATAACTATAAAAACAATTGTCACATATAATTAATTTAAATAAACATAAATACTTACAAAAATAAAGTATATAAGTACATAAATATATGGAGCCTGATTTTAATTGAGCAACTGTATGTTACCGGAGCCAGTAAGTGAGGCCATAAGTTAATTTGCCATTCAATAAGCGTATTTTTGCGAGCTAAAACCGGTTTACTGGTTCTGGCATTGAAAAATTTTGCGATAGTTAAACCCGGAATGTACAACCTCCTGAAGCTTTTGATCTTTCACTTCTCCAAGAGTTCCGATCGCTATAAATGCAAATTGGCTATTCAATTGCTCAATTCCCAAAGGCTGCAAATGTTTTCACACCCGTAAACGCAAATGTTGGAAAAAAATCCTATGAGATCTAGAGTGAGTCCCACAAGGGGGTTTTAAACCCCTATACACAGCACTGTAAATGCAAATAATAAATCAATACTGCACTTGCAAATAATGGGGAAAGCGATGAAAGACATAAGAAATTAATTGCAGAAACTGTCTCAAGCTCGCAAATCAGCAGTAAAAAAAAAATGTATTGTTATGTTTCATTTCAGGGTTATATCGATCTCGGGAATCAATGGAGTTAATATATATCAGGCCATCCATATGGACTAGAACAGTATTGGCATTTGTTTTTATTGATTTTGTATTTTGAGTGTTTTGCAAGTCCAATCGCATATTGGGACCCCCGAACCTAATAATTGACATGTAACCTACATGTTTTACTGCCGTAATGATGGCGGGTCTAATTTTCCTTTGGCTGTTTCGAAATGGGAGGTTTACAGTCTTGCTAATTGATTATATTCCAGCCTGAACTGCAACGAAGAGAGTGCGTGGTTTACAAGGCCAGCTTTTGGCTCGTAACTTTAATTGAATAGAACCTGACTCACAGCCAAACGGGAGCCCGCAGGCATACCCGCAGACATACGGCCAGGAACTCACGAGATGCGGGCTTGCAATTGTATCAGGCTCATGATTTCTTGCCACAGTTATGGCACTTGTTCTCACTCATTATAATAATCATGAAGTTCCTATTTTCTATTGGTTCCGAGAGCCAATTCTCATCTGTAAAGCTTGGTTTAGTTTAATATAAATACTAATATTAGTTAATACCTACTTATACTGAAATCTCTTGCGCACAAGGCATGATTTACATATGTGGGCTGAGTGCCATAATATTGCAAGAGAAAAGATTAGAATACCTGTTAACATCGGGAAAAAAACTGCCATAGCCGATTTTACTTTATACCGCAAATTACACCGATTGATTAGAATTAGGTTGCCATTAGTTGGCGCATCCATAGTTCAGCTATCCATAATATTGTATCTAACTGCACTTCTAAGACCTATTACCAGTCTATGTTGAAGCAGATAACGGTTTTCTTTAATTTAGATTTTGTTGACTGTGGGGGGGGGGGGGGGGAATATAGCAATGGTCTAGGCAGATGAAAGTTGTTGCTTTAGGATGTCTTAAACTTAAAGTATCTCCATTTGCAAAAACTGTTTCTTGGTTACTAACATAATGTGGCATTTAAAAAAAAAAAGTACTAAGGCTATATTTGATTTATACTTGGTTTTTCAGTAATCTGTTTTTTAAGTATTAATGAATAAACAATGTGTTGTTCAAACCTTATATAAAGTCAAGTTTTATGGTAAATTTACTGTGTGCGTGTATATTGCATGTTTCCAAAAGTCGTCTGTATTTAGTAAATCATGCTTTCATTAGTTGTTTCTCCTGAAGGTTACTAGATCAAAGAAGAAAAAGGCAAGACACCTGAGAACTAGAGGGGGGTACTCACACTCTCTCAAGAATAAAAACATATAATAAAAAAAACGAATCATCGTCAATTAAAGCAAAATAAGATATAAGTAGTCCCACTGGATGTAAGTCTATAATAAGGACAGATAACTATATATATATATATATATATATATATATATTTATATATATATATATATATATATATAGAGGGGATATCTTCCCAAGTAATGATTCACATAATGTCCTATTGGCAAAAGTATTAAGGGATCATTATCCTATAGAGATGTTGTGAATAGTTCGCTGGCGGACTGTTCCGGCGAACATAGCATGTTCGCGTTCGCAGCGAACTGAGAACATATGCGATGTTCGGGTCCGCCCCCTATACTTTATCATTGAGCAAACTTTGACCCTGCACCTCACAGTCAGCAGACACATTCCAGCCAATCAGCATCATACCCTGCCTTCCAGACCCTTTACCTCATGGACAGCAGCCATTTTGGAATCATAACTAACTTGCAGTCTTACTGAGAGGAGGGAGAGTTTAGGTGATGCTGATTGAATAGGGAAATCAATAGCTAGGCAAGTTTATTCAGTGTCCAGTGCAGTGCTGAAGGACTCATCAGATCTCTGCTGTAAACACGCACCCCAAAAAGCCAGTTTAGGGCTATAACATCATTTTATTTTCCTGTCTAATCTAACTTAATTTGCCTGTCTCCCTGCTAGCCCCTGCTAGCAAGTGTGTGTGTCAGGCTCACAGCTTATACTGTGTGTGCACAGTGCAACCAATACAATCTTGTTTACTAGTTGTCTACTTCTAAAATACCAAAACTTTTATTTTGTTAAATCTTAGTTCATTTGCCTGACCGCCAATCTAAGTTCATTTGCCTGACCGCTAGCCATTGTGTGTGTCAGGCTTACAAGTATTGTGCCAAGTTCAACCAATCCAATCTAGTGGTGTACCAGCAGTCTACATTTAAAAAAAAAAACACTTTTTTTCTGTGTAATTTGAGGAGGTGGAAGACCAAACACAGCAGGCGTCCCAGGGGGCTTGTTGTCACCTTTCGGGGACCCTTGGTGGCTGGGTGAGGAAGAGACCTTCAATGACATCAGTGAGGACAAGGAATGGGACATGGCTAGCTTGGTATCCAACCTTGTGCAAATGGGGAGTTTGCGGTTGTGCAAATGGACTATTTGCGGTTGTTTGCGGTGCGCGTTAAACGGGGAGTTTGGTCTGTCACTGTGAAGTGGGCCTAACCCTTACACTACCTGATCAATACAACATCATACCTGATGTTTTAAAGCACGTTATTACAAATAATTTAGGAATGTTAGGTTATTTATGCCCTTTATGGATTAAAACCAGACTCTGCATCAACTATGTAATTTTCCGTGGGAGTTTTGCCATGGATCCCCCTCCGGCATGCCACAGTCCAGGTGTTAGTCCCGTTGAAACAACTTTCCCATCACTATTGTGGCCAGAAAGAGTCCCTGTGGTTTTAAAATCCGCCTGCCCATTGAAGTCTATGGCGATTCGGCCGGGTTCGCCAATTCAGCGAACATTTGCGACCAGTAGTCGCGTTCGCGGTTCGCAAACCGAAAATTATGTCGCGACTTTACTATTATCCTACACTGTAACAAATTCATAGATGGAAGGCAAAACAAATAAGGATCAAATGAGCATTCCCTATTCTAGTGTGTGATAGAGTTTGGACTAGGACCCATCACTTTCCCTCTAACCTGCCTACACAAAATAGCATACACTATCAGTAATATACAACAGATTTACATATGAATACAAAGATATATATACAGTATATATTGACCATTGGATTTTAACAATGATTGCTGAGTAATTAATGTCTGAACTCAATTATATCCATTTAGACACATATATTAGGAAATAACCCTTTCAAAATATGATCAAATAAACTATATTGTCATAGGTAATAATAGTCATAATAAATTCCATATATGCATCAATATTTATAAATCTCTGTATCCTTTATGTAGATACTTATGTGCACATATATTACGACCTAGTAATGACAATGAGGACAATTATCCGTCTGCAATTATATTGACAAATTCCTATATCTATAAAGAGTATTATTTATCCTTTACATAAGTACATATACAAATACAATTTTAAGTCAGTTGAATTTCATTGCATTGTCGGATTAGATAATTTATAGATAGATAGATAGATAGACAATATCAACAATACATATTTCCTGAAAAAATACATATGGGCACATTGTAGAATTTACATTAATTGAAATACAAATAATTTTTATTGGGATTAAAAGTGGGAATTTTATATGTATAAGTTATTTTATACTATGTCTTTTTTTTTTTTTTTTTTTAAGTGGGGAACATTGGTTCCCAAATCAATCATTAGGTTCTTTGTTTTCAAGCTATGTGTGCTTCTTCATGTATCCTTCAACCATCATATGTTATCATACCATCGACACCAATGAAGACATTTACA
Organism: Discoglossus pictus; assembly: GCA_027410445.1. Taxonomy (NCBI): domain Eukaryota; kingdom Metazoa; phylum Chordata; class Amphibia; order Anura; family Alytidae; genus Discoglossus; species Discoglossus pictus. The sequence goes on along the minus strand of CM050163.1, from coordinate 408,836,029 downwards.
TATATCATATCAAAATATAACAGACTTGAAAGGGCTTGACGAGGCTGCAATTAACACTGAAGGCCAGAAGGCGCTCATTGGAGGGCCTTCGATGAGCGCCAAAGGTGCTCATCGCGAGACTTGTACGTGACTGGCTTGATGGGGCTGCAATGAGTGATGAAGGTAAAAAGCGCTCATTGTGAGGCCCGTACATGACTGGCTTCAGGGGGGGAGAGTCTCAAAATTGCTAACTAGTTACAGGCTTCAAAAAAGTTACGGATTTAACAGCCTCCATTTTTTTTAAGCCCGTAACTCGGAAACAGTTGGAAAAGACACCAATGAATTGAAAAATTAACTTACAACCTCACACACAGCACAGGATAGAGGCAGGGAGCCTGGAAAAGAGGTTGCAAGCTAATTTGTTATTTAATTGGCGCTTTTGGGAGGTCTGAAAATGTCTATGCGGGGAAAAAAATGGCATAAAGCAGTAAGTTTTTTCAAGCCCGTAAATCGGAAACACCTTTCGGGCTTGTGGAAATAAACAATTTCCTAAGCCAGCAAATGGTTTCACACCTGTAAAAGCAAACAGGAGCACAGAGGAAGGAGAGGGGGGAGAAAAACACATCGGTGGGAGACCGGGCAGAGGGTGGAAAGAGACACAGGGGAGGGAGGAAAAGAGATACAGGGGAGCGATATAAGGGGAAAAAAATACCAGTGGAGGGATAGGGGGCAAAGAGACACAGGAGAGAGAGAGTGGGAGAGGGTTGCAGTGAGCTCCAAAGGCGCTCATTGCGGAGCTAGCAATCAGTGCCAAAGGCTCTGATCGCATGGCTTGCGATGAGCACAGAAAGGCGCTCATTGCAAGGCACAAAAGTTGCGGGTTGGCCGAGGCCTGCAATGAGTGGTGAAGCTGCTCATTGCAGGGTTCGCGATGAGCTCCTTTGGCACTCATTGTGAGGCCCGTAATCTATAGGGGGATAGGCTCAAAATGAGCGCGGAAGGCGCTGATTGCGAAGCCTTCAACTTAGAGAGGGGATTACCTCACATTGTGTGGCAAACAGCATTGCCAGGATTCAAATTTTATTACCATAATTTTTGACTGGCAAGTCGCTAGTATGTAATAACAGTATGTAATAATATACTGGAGATGTTTTTTAGATGGAGAAGACAAGATTTAGTTAGTGATTGTATGTGAGGGATGAAAGACAGAGCGGAGTCCAGTAGAACTCCAAGACAATGGGCTTGGGAGGAGGGAGTGATGATGTCGTTGTTGACAGTGAGAGAGATGTGAGGAATTGACACTGTGGGAGAGGGAGGGGGAGGGAAGATTAGGAGTTCAGTTTTAGACATGTTGAGTTTGAGATGGTGGGTGGACATCCAAGAGAATATACTTAAGAGGCAGTTGGAGACTTGTGTTAGAAGAGAGGGGGAAAGATCTTGTGCGGAGAGGTAGATTTGGGTGTTATCTGCATAGAGATGATAATGAAGCCCAAAAGAGTTTATGAGGGAACCAAGTGAGGAAGTGTAGATTGAGAAGAGGAGGGGGCTTAGGACTGATCCTTGGGTTAGCCAACAGACAGGGGGTGAGGAGAAGAAGAAGTGTCGGAGAAGGAGATACTGAATGATCGATTTTGCAGTTATGATCAGAACCTTGAGAGAGCCTTCCTGATGTCACATCATAACAATAAGCCTCATAGGCTTGGGGGCGGTCAGAGGGGATGTTCATAGCAACCAGACAGCCTGCAGCACTGATTGGCTGATGCTGCAAGCTGTCAGTCAGGAAAATTGATACAATTGTAGCAGAGTGAATTAATATTGACCCAAGTTGGAGTGTTACAGTCCAAAGCTCACACAGAAATATGATCTAGTAGTGCAGCAAGGGGACCAGGCAAGGGGAAGACACACAAAGGGTTAATTTAAAGTGATAGATGCATATTTTTACCAAAATCATATGAAAGAAGACATGAAAGTTGATATAGAGATATAATTAAATTGTATTATCTATATAAATGTAAGATACCATATTAAAGTGATTGATAATGTTTTGGGGGGTGCCTGCTTATTTGCCCCTATGCTCCAGCCGCCCCTGCAGAAACTACATTTTACTCCAAAATCCAGTCATGATACCAAAAAATAGAGTGCTTAGATAATTTTCCTATTATCAGATTTTATGTATACAAAACCTGGGTCAGCAACAAAAAACATCCAAAATGGCTGCTGCTGGCTGACTGACTGGATACAAATATAAACAACATCGTTTTTCTAGTGAATTACATAATGAACATGGTATAATCCATTACCCCTTCTATAAAAATGACACATCCCAGCAACAGCCAATATTATTTATATAAGGCGATCCAATAAAATATAAAACATGTGCAGGGCACGCACTGAAAGCATACCTGGTACGTCACACTAGATGTGTACAACAGCTTCAAGCTGCAATTCTGCGCATAGGTCAGATATGACATCCTTATCATCCTTGAGCTATGACCCTTTTGCTAACATTAAAAATCTTCTGCTAGAAAGGGCTACCCCCATCAGTAGAAATATCCTCCTTACTCTGATCAGGTGCCCTTCCGTTACAATACTATATATATATATATATATATATATATATATATATATATATATATAAAGCATATATACATAACAAATTTAAGGATATTTGTATTTCTCCACTACTAGTGTCACAAACATTTTTGGTAATGTGCACGAAATCCTCAGTCTCTGTTAAGTCCTGTTTCTTTATTGTGGAAGAATGCGATCATCCTTATTCAAATGTTTAAACCCTCCTGGATGTTCTGGATGTTGAACGTCCCTCTATTCAACATAATTTCCTTAATATTATTAAAGCATTCTAATAAATACTATTAGTGGCTTGTTCCAAATGTTAATTTTTATCCATTCTTTCAAGTCCTGTGAGTGCTAAAGAATATGGACTTTTATATAAAATTGAATGTAAATTACTTGTTTTGCATCTCATTCCTGGTGTCCAGGAATTATAGTTAATCTTCTTGACACAAATACGGGAAATATAAAGATTTAACTACGTTTAACTAAAAAGGAAAGTATATCTGAAGTTAATATTTGGATGATTTAATATTTGCCAAAAATGCAGTACAGTGCACATAAAGTTCAACAAGGGGCTTTCCTTTATTATTATTTTTTTTTTACATATTTCACATATTTTTTTAAATAAATCGAGATGTACTTTTGTGTAGCATTTAAGGCAATAAATGTTGCCTAAGCACTGTATCAAGTGAATATAAACCAGTTGTTAGTGTTACCATTATCAGGTACGGGAGTTATTTATATTCCCAGTTGAAATTAAGAAATATGAGCGACATGTCAGAACCTGTTATAACCATGACTAGTTTGTACTTCATGTAAAACATTACTGAGGTAAAGGATTACAATCTGAGAATAAAACGATATATGCATTTATATAATAAGCACTTTATAAATCTAAATATTACGTTTATGTATCATTTAAAAAGAGATCACTTAATCAGCATTATGAAAAAGAAGGCTTGTGGTCTGCGTTTTACAGCACAAACAGGAGTGATGTACATTGTGATGGAGATTTAATTTGGGAAACAAACGAGAATGTTTTACATATATAATGTAATATTTTGGTTATCAATTAAAGAAAGGTGAGTACAATTATAAAAATATAGTGGCTTGACAGACATTATTTGAATGACATCCAGGTTGTATGAACTGAAGATGAGGAAAACCTAACCTGTTTTAAACATGTACACATAAGTATTTTATTGTGCTTACTGAAGTATTTACAAAATAATCATATTAATAATATTTATGAAATGCTATTTATAGCATATACAAAACAACTAGTCAGAAGTGCTCATCAGAGAATTAACCAACTTTAATAGGTTAGTTCTATGGCCATGATAAGCATACTCTAATTTTAACAAACAAAAATTAAACCTCTAAAATAGTATCATTTAAAAATACATACAGTATGAGGGCGTCAACCCAGGTTGGAAATGTGTTCATTATGGGGGCCAGTGGTTTATTAATTGCCTTTTACACTAATCCTACAACACGTATTTACATATATTTTATAGACATATATTTTATAGACATATATTTTATATGTTCTGAATTAACTCAAAATATGTTTCTAACAATTCTTACAACAAGAGGAGGGTCACAGCCATAGTGCTGAAGTGCTGTGGGCTTCACAGAAGCCTGTGTTGGCTGTTATTCTATGAGAACATTTAATTGTAATAAAGGAAACAACTTTTGCAAATGCCAGTTAACATATATATTTATTAAACTTCTTTGACTAATTTTTCGATAGAAGTAAAAACAAAAACAAAAAGAGAGATTTTAGCATTCGTAATTGCTTTCATATTACAGGATCTGAAATGGTCACTTTTAAGAGCATCATGCACCTCAATATATTTTTCTGGCTATCAGAGCACCAATTACATATATTATCTGCTACATTTCAAAAATAAATTCAAGTTGATATATCCCACGCTGTATCCTGCACTTGCGTTAAACATATTTCTGATATTTTAGACAAAATATGGAGGTTTCTTGTAAAATGTTTTAATTAGTATATGTCACACATATTTAAAATGACCACAAAAGTCGCCATATGTGCATCTGCACCATCAGGTTAGATGATGTAAAATCATGTGGAACATGTGTTTACATTTTTAAATTTGATCAAGATTGGCTAGCTTTTGTCATTTTAGTTTACCTTCTTGAAGCTTCCCACAAGACTCTGCATAAATCATAAGGCTGGAGTCTGTTACACATTGATTTATGGATTTTATACTCACTTGAGTACCGAAGTTATTATTTATTAGACTGATTAGACTGTGATGGCACAGTGGTAAGCAATCTGTTTTAAACAAATGTATTCATTTTTCATTAGTAAGTCACAGCTTTTAGTCCCCTGCCATTCACTTAGTTATTTAAAAAAAAGTGGAATTCATTGATTTATAACCAATGACTTACTAATGAAAACATTCATGAGGACACATTGACCACACACCAACACACTCTAACTTTTATGTAATATTATTTAAAGCAAACTAATTTCATTATTTGAACTATATCTTTATTTGATCTATCTATCTATCTATCTATCTATCTATCTATCTATCTATCTATCTATCAAAAATAATTTGAACTAGTTATTTAATATATATATATATATATATATATATATATATATATATATACTTGTCACTTGTAATAAATATTGTGTCTTCTGTCTCTTTCTGCGCCATCTCTCTGTTTACCCCGTCTTTCTGTGTGCCCTCTATCTCTCTGTGCCCACTCCCTCTCTCTCTGTGCCCACTCCCTCTCTCTTCTTCTCTCTCTCTCTTCTTCTCTCTCTCTCTCTCTCCCTTCCTACTTCTATCTCTCTCTCCCATCTTCTCTTTCTCTCTTTCCCTTCTTTTCTCTCTCTCTACCTCTCTCTCTCTACATCCTTCCATCCTTCTCTACCTTCCTCTCTTTCCCTCCCATCCTCTCTCTTTTCCTCCTTCTCTCTCTCCCCCTCTCCTTCTCTCTCTCCCCTCTCCTTCTTTCTTTCTCTCTCTCCCTATCCTTCTATCTCTCTCTCCCTCTACATATCCCTCTCTCTCCCCCTCCTGCCTTTTCTTCTTTCCATCCTTCTCTCTCCCTCCCTCTTCCTTTGCAGTGCAATGCGAGGCCGCAGGCTCAACTCACAATTCTCTCTCTCCTTCTCTCCCTTTGTCTCTCTCTCCTTATCCCTCTCTCTCTCTCCTTCCTCTCTCTCTCACTCTCCTTCATTCTCTCTCACTCCCTTTCCTTCTCACTCTTTCTCCTCCTCCTTCCTTATCTCTCCTTCCCTCCTTCTCTCTCTCAACTTCTCTCCTCCCTCTCCCTTTGCTGCGCAATGCGAGCCTCGCCATCCGGCACAGCCATGCAGTTTTGCAAGCGTTATATACATGAAAACTATATTAGTGATATATGTGTGTTTGTGTGTATTTCTAAATAATTATTCAATAAAAAAAAATAACAAGACAGTTACCTCATATTGACGCAATGAGGCATTTATTATATAAACTAAGAACACCACTGTAAAGAAAAATACACAGTTGTGTACATGCTCCTTTAAAAAGCAGTAACACTAGCTATGTGCCACAGGCTCAGTTTATTATTTAGTCGCTATAATTAGTGATGTCGCCAACATCAAATTTTCGGTTCGCGAACAGCGGGAAGCGAACTTCCATCAAATGTTCGCGAACGGGCGAACCTGGCGACCGCCATAACTTTAATAGGCCGGGAATGAATTTTTAAAAATCCACAGGGGACTCTTTCTGGCCACAATAGTGATGGGAAAGTAGTTTCAAGGGGACTAACACCTGGACTGTGGCATGCCGGAGGGGGGGATGCCATTGGCAAAAACTCCCACGGAAAATTACATAGTTGATGCAGAGTCATGGTTTTTAAGCCATAAAGGGGCATAAATCACCTAACATTCCTAAATTGTTTGAATAACATGCTTTAAAAACATCAGGGTAATGATGTTGTATCGATCAGTAGTGTAAGGGGTTACACCCGCTTCACAGTAACAGACCAATCTCCCCGTTTAATGCAAACAACCGCAAACAGTCCCTTTGCACAACCGCAAACTCCCCATTTGCAAGAGTTGGATACCAAGCTAGCCATTTTCAGACCTCCCAAAAGCGCCAATTAAATATCAAATTAGCTTGCAACCTCTTTTCCAGGCTCCCTGCCTCTATCCTGTGCTGTGTGTGAGGTTGTAAGTTAATTTTTCAATTCATTGGTGTCTTTTCCAACTGTTTCCGAGTTACGGGCTTAAAAAAAATGGTGGCTGTTAAATCCGTAAGTTTTTTGAAGCCTGTAACTAGTTAGCAATTTTGAGACTCTCCCCCCCTGAAGCCAGTTACGTACGGGCCTCACAGTGAGCGCTTTTTACCTTAATCGCACATTGCAGCCCCATCAAGCCAGTCACGTACAAGTCTCGCGATGAGGGCCCTCCAATGAGCGCCTTCTGGCCTTCAGTGTTAATTGCAGCCTCGTCAAGCCCTTTCAAGTCTGTTATATTTTGATATTATATATGTAAATGTCTTCATTGGTGTCGATGTATGATAAACATATGATGGTTGATGGAGATACATAAAGAATGCACACATAGCTTGAAAACAAAGAACCTAATGATTGATTTGGAACCAATGTGCCCCACTTAAAAAAAAAAAAACACATAGTATAAAATAACTTATACATATAAAATTCCTACTTTTTATCCCCCAAAAAATTAATTGTATTTCAATTAATGTTAAATTCTACAATGTAACCATATGTATTTTTTCAGGAAATATGTATTGTTGATATTGTCTATCTATCTATCTATCTATCTATCTATCTATAAATTATCTGATCCGACAATACAATGAAATTCAACTGACTTAAAATTGTATTTGTATATGTACTTATGTAAAGGATAAAAAATACTTTTTATAGATATAGGAATTTGTCAATATAATTGCAGACGGATAATTGTCCTCATTGCCATTACTAGGTCGTAATATATGTGCACATAAGTATCTACACAAAGGATACAGAGATTATAAATATTGATGCATATATGGAATTTATTATGACTATTATTACTATGACAATATAGTATATTTGATCATATTTTGAAAGGGTTTATTTTCCTAATATATGTGTCTAAATGGATATAATTGAGTTCAGACTTTAATTACTCAGGCAATCATTGTTAAAATCCAATGGTCAATATATACTGTATATATATTTTTGTATGCATATGTACATCTGGTTGTATATTACTGATAGTGTATGCTATTTTGTGTAGGCAAGTTAGAGGGCAAGTGATGGGTCCTAGGTCCAAACTCTATCCACACACTAGAATAGGGAATGCTCATTTGATCCTTATTTGTTTTGCCTTCCATCTATGTATTTGTTACAGTGTAGGATAATAGTGAATGTCGCGAACATAAAAATTTTCGGTTCGCGAACCGCGACGCGAACTGTCGCAAATGATCGCGAACCGGCGAACCCTGCGAACCGCCATAGACTTCAATGGGCAGGCGGAATTTAAAACCCACAGGGACTCTTTCTGGCCACAATAGTGAATGGGGAAAAGTTGTTTCAACGGGGACTAACACCTGGACTGTGGCATGCCGGGAGGGGGATCCATGGCAAAACTCCCACGGAAAATTACATAGTTGATCCAGAGTGTGGTTTTAAGCCATAGAGGGCATAAATTACCTAACATTCCTAAATTATTTGTAATAACTTGCTTTAAAAACATCAGGTATGATGTTGTATTGGATCAGGTAGTGTAAGGGGTTAGGCCCAGCTTCACAGTGACAGACCAAACTCCCTGTTTAACGCACCGCAAGACAACCGCAAACAGTCCATTTGCACAACCGCAAACTCCCATTTGCACAAGGTTGGATACCAGCTAGCCATGTCCCTGTTCCTTGTCCTCATTGATGTCCAAGGGGTCCCCGAAAGGTGACAACAAGCCCCCTGGGACGCCTGCTGTGTTTGTTTTTCCACCTCCTCAAAGGCCACCTTCCTTCCCCTGACACCTCTTCATCAGACTCCTCTCTCTGCGTTGCCTCTGTCTGCATTATTATAAGGTGTGTACTGTTAAGTAGTCTATTCCTAATTGGTTTAATCCCTGTTACGTCCACTATTATGGGACATGTATATGGCATTGATTTTTGGAACAGGGAGATGGAAAAAGATGCTTGGTCGGACCTCCTACTTTGAATTTGGGGCACTGCACGTGCAATCTAAGATGCCACCAGATAGGAGTGGTGTATTAAGTTGTACTATTTATTCCTACGGGCACAAAAAAGTGCTTGCAAGGTCTTCTAAAGCCCATATGTGCTGCATCAGAGCAGCCCGACTCCTGCGTCTATACAGAGCCCCATGAGCCCTTAATTCACCTTATGACTCATGGGGCTTTATACAGAGCCCCATGAGCACTTAATTAACCCTATGACTCACGGGGTTCTATACAGAGCCCCATGAGTTCTTGATTAGCCCTATGACTCAAGGGGCTCATATACAGAGCCCCATGAGCCCTTTAATTAATCTTATGAATCATGGGGCTCTATACCAGAGCCCCATTAGACCCTAATTAATACCGTAAATTATTAGGGTCTATACAGACCACCATAAAGCCTCTATTTATCCCATCTGTCCAATAGGGGTCTATATAGAACCCCTTTATGACACTAATTAACCCCTAAAATAACACTATCCTCCAGGATCCTCATGACACAAAGTCTAAGCACTACACTACACTATTAACTATACCCATTAGCCCATACTACACCCCTGTTAACCTCATTTAGACCTATTTAACCCTAACTGGGCCTATTTAATGCCACCTGGACCCAATTAACCCAGTCTAGTCCTATGAAACCCTATCTAGTCCTAATTATCCCTAACTGGGCCTATTTAACCATCTTAGACCTATTTAACCCTTAAAGGACTATTTAACCCTAACTGGGCTGATTTAACCCCAGCTGGTCCTATTTAACCCTAACTGGGCCTATATAACCCCAACTGAACCTATATTAACCCATCTAGTCCTATGTAAGCCTATCTAGTCAACCCAGTAAACCCTACACTACCTACCTACCACTCTAAAAAAATTCCAATTACCTCACTAACCTAAAATAGAATAACAAAGCCCACTTTCCTGGCCAGATGTCCCTTCAGCAGATCAGCCACCCCTAGGATAAAAGAAACATAAAATTAGTACAAAAATAAACAGAACACAAACATCAAAACAACAACAAAAAACAAACAAAAACAAATAAAAAAATAACAGCGCTCCTCACTGGAGGAGCTCTCCAGTGCTAATGAGGCTTCTAGCGCCTCTTCCGGTAGAAAATTGGCATTGGGCGCCTTCTGATTGGCTGAAAAAGGCTGTCAATCAATTTCAGCTAACCAGAAGGTGCCAATGTGTGAGCCAATCAGAATGAGATACACCCCTATATCCCATTCTGATTGCCTAATGGACCTGTCAATCATTTATAATCCACTCACAAGGCGACATTGGCTGAGGGCCTTATTAAATTGACCCTCGTAGTACCCTCGGTCCTCGCAAAAGACAGTTTTTTGCTGTTTGCGAGAACCGATTCCCAAATACGTCCCTCGCAGCCTGCTTTGCAAGATGGACACCGAAAAATGGCTGAGAATAGGCTCCAACAGAGGTACGTACTAACACGCTGCCATAAATCTATGAGGTGAATCTCGCACCTCGGAAGAATCCCTAAAGGCACAAAAAAGTGCCAGCAAGGGCTCTTGAAGCCTCTACGTGCTGCCTCGGAGCAGCCCGATACCACATGTGATGCTCCCCCCTGCTCCCTAAACACATCCCATGCAGCCGGGATCCCTTGCAGTGGGGGTCCGCAATCGCCATCGATCAGGCCCGGCTGCATTTAAAAATTTAAAGCCCTAAAAGGGCCCGCTGCACACTTTTAACCTATCCTGGCAGCGGCACCTAAATGAACCCCCCTCTATGCTGAGGGTCCTATTTGGGACCCCCAATGTGTCCTTACATTAACCCCTTGCTTCAGGGGTCCATAAGGCCCCCCGCAACCCCCCTACATTAACCCCTTGCATCGGGGGTTCCCCGTTCGCTACCGATCGTGACCCCGCTGCATTTCCAATTTCAAATTTCCCGCCTCGGGGTCCTTAAAGGACAGTAAGGTCCTGAAAGTGACCCGCGCTAAAAAAATTAATGCTGGCTGACCCCCATAAGCCATTAATTAACCCCATAACTCATGGGGGTCAATACAGACCCCATATTGGCCCTTAATTTAATGCCATAACTTATTGGGGTCAGTACAGAGCCCATAACCCTTAATTAACCCTATCACCCCACGGGCTCTATACAGAGCGCTATGAGCACTTAAATTTCACCCCTATAACCCATGGGGCTCTAGGCAGAGCACCATGAGACTATAAATTACTCCCCTCACTTCCAATAGGGGTCTATATAGACCGCTATATGGACACTATTTACCCCTACGTAACCCTACAAGGAGCATGAGGGTCTCCAGGACGCTCATGGCAAAGTCTTAGCACTACAGTACACAGTACACAAAATAAAAAAGTACATTTTAAAACCCCCACACTACAAAAAAATAAAAAAAAACTCACAACTCCCCCACCAGTCCATAAAAGTAAAAAAAACATTACACACCTGCAAAGGAAAAGACATACAAAAATACACCATAACATTACAGTCACTTAACATCACCCCCCTATCTATACCTTAACCCCCTAAATCAAGCTAAAATAGAATAAATAAAACCACTATACTTTGCCGATGTCCCTTCTGATTGGCACCCCCTAGGAAAAAAAGAAACATCAGATTATTAGAAAAATAAACATTACATAGAATTAATAAACATTACAAATACAGTATTAAACTTACCTTTCGGCAAATGTCCCTGGTCCATCTTCTTCTGTTCTCAGTACATAAAGTCACACATACATCAAACACAACAAATAAAGTATAAACATTATAAATTTAAAATTTGGGCCCTTGCTGAATTCCCCGCACTCTAAAAAAATAAAATATATAACGAAGCTCCGCACTCGCGGAGCTCACCGACGCTAATGAGGGCCTCAGAGTCTCTTCCGGTAGGAAATTGGCAATGGCCGCCTTCCGATTGGCTAAATAAGTATGTCAATCACATTTCAGCCACCCCTTCAGTACACCCCTATATCCCATTCTGATTGGCTGAAGGAACTGTCAATCTTTATTAAACCAATCAGAAGGCACTATTGCTTTCAGCCAATCACAATGGGATACACCCCCACGGGGTGAATGGCTGAAGTCATCTGCGCCTTCTGATTTGCTGAACTCTGATTGACTGTGACCACAACCCATAAGAAGGCTCCGAGACTTATAGTAACCCCCTTTAGGGTCTTTTTAAGGACTCGCGAGGTGGGGAATTTGAAATTGGAAATGGAGCGGGGTCACGATTGGTGCCAATCGGGGACCCTGGCTGCAAAGTGTTAATGTGGGCGGGCTGCGGGTGTCCTATGGACCCCTGCAGCAAGGGGGTTAATATTGTGGGGACAGTTTGAGGGTCCCGATAAGGACCCCCCAGCGTAGAGGGGGGTTAATTTTACGCCTCGGGGGGTAGTTGGAGTACTCCCCATGGCAGGGCTTATAGGAATTTAATAAGGTTGTAAATGTTTAATTTATTATTGCTGTGTTTATTTGTGTATTAATGGTGATGTTTATTTTTTTCCAGGGGCCCAGCTGGAGAAGACAAGAAGTGAGGATGGGAACATACCGAAATAGTAAATTAATATTTAGAATGTTTTGATGTTTGTGTTGTGTTTAATTTCTTACAAATTTTAATGTTTCTTTTATCCTAAGGATGGTCTGATCTGCTAAAGGGGAAATCTGGCAAGGTAAGTTGCTTTATTATTATATTTTAGGTTAGATTTAAGGTTTTTGATGTAATGTATATAAGGTTAATGTATTGTAGATAGGGTTAACATATTGTAGAAAGGGTTACTGTATTGTATATAGGGTTAATGTTATTGCAGATAGGGTTAATTGATTGTAGATAGGGTAAATTGATTGTAGTTAGGGGTTGTATTTATTGATGTAATTGTAACTATTTATTGTATTGATTGCTGTATTATAATTGTAATGTGTTATTTGTGCATGTATTCTTTTCAGGTGCATAGTGTTTTATTTTCTGTAATGTCCTTTTTTCTGTAATTTCTAGGTTTCATTATTTTCTGTAATTAGGTGTTTTTTTTTTTTTCTGTAACTAGTGGGGTAATAGGAATTTTAGTAGCGTGGTAGGCATGTAGTGTAGGGTCTAACAGGGTAGGGTATACTGGGTACATTTGTGGTTAAATAGGCCCAGTTAAGATAAAATTAGGACTAGATAGGCTTAAATTGGACCTGATGGGGGTAAATAGGCCAGTAAGGGTTAAATAGATAAAGATGGGGTTAGATGGGCCAAGTAAGGGTTAAAAAGGCTCAGTTGGGTGTAAATAGGCCCAGTTGGGGTTTAAATAGGTCCAGTTGGGTGTTAAATAGGTCTAGATGGTTTTAACAGGGTTTAGTATGGGTTAATGGGGGATAGCTTAGGGTTAATAGTGTAGCGTATGTGCTTAGACTTTGTGTAATGAGGGTCCTGGAGGACCCCTCATGGCACTTACAACTGTTATTATAGGAGTTTAATTAGTGACCTATAGGGAGCTATAAATACAGTGCCTTGGAAAAGTTTTCACCCCCTTGACTTTTTACCTATTTTGTTTACATTACAGCTCTTAAGTTCGAATGTTTTGTTTTATCTGAATTTTATATGATGGATCAGAAACACAATAGATCTGAGTTGGTGGAGTGAAATGAGAGAAATTTGGCCAGTGTGTATGTATTCACTCCCTTTGTTATGAAGCCCACAAAAAGCTCTGGTGCCACCAATAACATTTCATAATTAGTGAAATAGATGTCAACCTGTGTTCAATCTAAGTGTCACATGATCTGTCATTGAATAGCCCCAGAGGCTGCAACACCTAAGCAAGAGGCCCCACTAACCAAACACTGCCATGAAGACCATGAACTCTCCAAACAAGAAAGGGACAATGTTGTTGAGAAGTACAAGTCAGGATTAGGTTACATAGTTAAATAGTAGTCATAGTAATTAAGGTTAAAAAAATACTTCAGTCCATCAAGTTCAAACCTTTTAAGATCTCCACCGATCTGCAATATGCAGATTAAATATTAATCAATTTGTTGTTAGTTCATTATTAATCACTTATTTAATTATTTATTTTATTTTTAACTATTAATTAATCCAGAGGAAGGCAAACAGAAAAGAGAAAAACAAGTGTCGTCTAAGCCAATCGTCTCAAAGGGAAATGTTTTAATTTATTTCTTTCTTACCCTAGATAATGGCGTTCTGATTTTTTTCCAGGATCAATACTGTCTCTCTAATTATCCACGATAACCCCTAGGTTAATAAATCCAGTCCCCTTTTAAAGTTATCTATCGAATTCGCTGTCACCACCTCCTCTGGTAGAGAATTCCACAGATTAACCACCCTTACTAGTGAAGAACCCTATTTTTTCTTTAAGGGTGGGATCTTTTTACTTCTAACCCCAAGGGATGTCCTCTTGTCAGATGAAAACCTCTTGGCACAAAAAGCTCTCTTGACAAATCTTTATACTGACCCTGGATGTACTTAATAAGGTAATCATATCTCCTCTTAGACGCCTTTTTTCTAGAGAAAATAAGTTTAATTTGGTTAGTCTTTCTTCATAACTTAGCCCCTCCATTTCTCTTATTAGTTTTGTTTGCCCTCCTCTGTACCTTTTCCAGCTCTAAAATGTTCTTTTTATGAAGTGGTGCCCAAAATTGTACTCCATATTGCAAATGAGGGAGTACTAGAGATTTGTATAGTGGCAGAATTATATTTGCTTCCCTTGGCTTCTATACCCTTACATAATACATTTTTAATATTTAATTTGTCTTTGCAGCTGCTGCTTGGCTTTGAGCACTGTTACCTAGGTGGTTGTCCACAAGCACTCCCAAATCCCTTTCAATATCTGATACACCTAGATTTGCTCCATTAAGATTATAAATTGCATGGCTATTTATCCTTCCCAGATGTATAACTTTACATTTATACGTATTAAATCTCATCTGCCATTTAGATGCCCATTCCTCAATTTTTGTAAATCCCTTTGGAGGGAAAGCACATCATTATCTTTTAATTACCTTGCACAACTTCAATGTTATGGAGACACCACACTCCAATTCCAACTCTAAGGCCTCATTCTATTATCGGGCTGTAAAATGGGCCGCAAAGCTGTGATTCCTTTGCGGACGTCTTACGGCCCCGTGTAGAGCTACTTCTACCTTGCAAATTCAAATGGACGGCGCCGCAAGGATATCCCCCTTACGGCCGGGCCGCCATATCATGGCGACCGGCATCAAAGTCAGAAAACTGTAAATGCAAATATAAATTCAAGATGGCACTGTAAAGCTCTGTAAATGATAGGCATCATAATGGGGGGACATGATGATTAATAGCAACACCCTCTCAAGCTTGCACATCGCCCAAATCCGATATTTCATTAACGGTTTTATTTTCCGTCCAGCAGCCTGGGCGGGTCTGAGGTGCTCCAAGCCCTCTGGACTTTGTCCACGGATATTTGACATGAATTAAAATAAAAATGATCTTCAGATTTGAGTGTAGGGGAATGTTGTGCTATGAATGCTAACACCTCCAATCACTTTATCGTCTCATCAGAGTGCAGGATGGCTTTATTATGTGCTTAATTGTGTGTTTGCGGGACCTTTTTGGTGCAAGTAAGCTGCGGCTCGGTTTTAGCCTTGCTGAGAGGGTTCCCGGAGCAATTGAATAGCAACCGGGGCTTTCTTGAGTCCGAAACTCTTGCGGCCGGCAAGCCTGCCGGAGCCCTCGGCCGGAAGGGAATAGAATAGGCAAATAGCCTGCGGCCTGTCCTTGCGGCCACGCATCTCCTACGGCGGTTAATAGAACGAGGCCCTAAGTCATTAATAAATATGTTAAAAAGGAGAGGATCTACTACTGAACCCTGAGGGACCCTACTTACCAATCGGAGTATGTTCCATTTACAACAACCCTTTACTTCCTGTCTTTAGTCAGCTCTCAATCCATGAGCAGTATTTTACTACAATTTCCATGTATCTCTTAGTTTGCACAATAGTCTCCCATGTGGCACTGTATCAAAAGCCTTTGCAAAATCCAAAAATACTACATCCACTGAGTTGCCTTGATCCTGGTTCCTACTAACCCTCCTCATAGAAACTAATTAGATTTTGTTTGACATGACCTATCCCTCATAAATACATGTTGACTCCTAATTATTATCCTGTTCAAATAGACATATATTTGTATATTATCCCTTATTAACCCTTCTAAATGCTTCCCCCACTACAGAAGTGAGGCTCACTGGTCTATAATTCCCCAGATTTGCTCTTGCTCCCTTTTTAAATATAGGTATCAACATTTGCTTTTCTCCAATCATCTGGTAGAGAGCCTGAGTTGAGTAATTTATGAAAAATTTAATATAATGGTTTGGCTATTACAGAACCCAGTTCCCTCATTACCCTTGGGATGTATTCCATCAGGACCCAGGGCTTTATTAACATTTAGGTAGTGTAGCCCCATTATGTTGCAGTGTCCCAAAAACTGGTACATCCCCTTGTTTATAATGAAGAGAATAAGAACAAATTTGGCTCAGATGACCTGTGCCACATTGTAATAGTTCCTATAGCTTCCTTCCTCTCCTTCTTCCCATTAATATACTTAAAAAATATTTTAGGGTTAGTCTTACTCTCTTTTGTAATAGATTTTTATTTTCTATTTTAGCCAGGTCAAATAGGCGCTTTTGTAAAGCCTTGTTGATTTCCTTGTACTCCCGTAAAGCAGTCTCTGTCTCCTCTTGTTTGTATAATTGAAATGCCTGTTTTTTTGCTCCGTATCTTGATCTTTAAATCATTGTTATAGCCACTTGAATGGGATTTACTCCTTTTACTTTTATTTCCACATTGTATATGCCGATGTGTATTTTATATTTAGTAAGGATTTAAATGTTTGTCTATTATGTTCAGTGTTTTTACCTATCAGTTCTCTGGTCCCAGTCTTATACATTTTGTTAACCACTTAAAATATTGTTTTTTGAATTCAATCTCAAATGAGACTGTGTTGTGATCACTGTTTCCCAAGGGTTGCCCTTTTTCAACATTTGATACTATGTCAATATTAACTTGTGATGACTAAATCTAAGATAGCTTTCATTTCTAGTAGGCTCTTGTATAACCATGGGCCAGGTAAAGATCCCTGAGTGTACTCAAGAACCTGCTCCCCTTAGCTGAACTGCTGGTCTCATTTATCCAGTTTATTCAGGGTAATTAAAATCTCCCATTATTAGAACTTGCCCATGCTTAGCTGCATTTCCAATCTATAACAATAATTGTATTTCCTCACTTTCAGCTATATTGGGGGTTTCTATCATACCCACTAATATTCTTTTGGAATTTGCTGCTCCACTATTTAACTCTACCCACACACATTCAACTTTATCACTAGTTCCACAGTAAAATATCTTCTCTGACTATAGACTTTAAAATCAGGCTTTAACATAAAGACAAATCCCTCCTCCTCTTTTACCATTGCCTCTATCTTTCCTAAATAGGTTATAACCATCCAGATTAACAGTCCAGTCATGAGATTCATCCCACCACGTTCGGTATTACCTATTAAATCACAGGTATAAAAAAATATCCTAATCTTTGATGATCCCCAGGAGCACTATCAAATCTATCATAACCAAATGGAATAGAACATGGTACAACAGCAATCCTGCAAAGACAGCTGCCCACCAAAACTCACAGACTGGGCAATGAGGACAATAATCAGAGAGGCAGCACAGAGACCTAAGGTAACCCTGGAGAAGCTGCAGAGTTCCACAGCGGAGACTGAAGTATATAAACATAGGAAGACTAAAAGCCGTAACGCTCTCATAGAGTTGGGCTTTAGAGAAGAGTGGCCCAAAAGAAAGCCATTACTTTCTAGCAAAAAACAAAATGGCACATTTTGAGTTCATGAAAAAGGCATAGTGGGAATTGTGGGAATTTTTACTTTTTAAATGCAACTGGTGTCCCTATCGAGACTGATCGGGACCCCCATTGCAAGAGTTAATATGGGGACACTTCGGGGGTCCCGATGGGTACCCCCAGCATAGAGGGGCGGGTTAATGTTAGGTGCCCGCAAGGGTACTTACAGTACCCCCATGGCCAGGATTGGCTAATGATGTGCCATGGGCCCTTTAAGGATCTGCTGGGGGAATTTAGATTTTTTTAAATGCAATGGGTGGATCTATGCTGATCGGGGATACTCGTTGCAAGGGTTAATATGGGGACACATTGAGGGGGTTAATTTTAGTGTTGGGGGGTACTTGAATTACCCCCCACGGAAGGGCTTGTATGTAGAACTGCCGCGGAGGTTCCATTCCCTGTGGCAAGTGATGATGTGGGGAGCCTGCAAGGTCATCTTGCAGGCTTTCACTTCTCCAGCCCTGTTGCTCTGTGTTTGACACAGATGGCAAGGCTGCATATTTCATACAATGCTCGTGGCAGGTCTAATTTAATAACGTTGTAACTTTTTCATAGTTGAAGCATGTACACATTGTGATATAATTACAAGTAATGTAATACGTTACTTTAAAACAATAGACTGTATTATTGTCCTTTAATTATTTACCATTTACATTTTGTCTTCTTCATTATCCCTCATCTTTATAACCTTATTTCTTCTTTTTTATGTTAACATTCTAGTCTGCTCCAACTCCAATTCTGTCTCTGTAGTAAGGCAGAAGCTGTTGCAGTTGGAAGTGAATTCTGTAAGATTGCTGAGAGGAGATGGTCATCTGCCTCTAGTAAGCAAAACTGTTGCAGTTGTAATGAATTCTGCAAGACTGAGGAGAGGAGATGGTCACCTGCCTCTGTACTTAAGGCAGAGCTGAGGCAGTTGGAAGTGAATGCAGTAAGACTGCTGAGAGGAGATTGTCACCTGTCCTTGTAGTTAGGCAGAGCTTTGGCAGTTGTAAATTAATTCTGTAGACTGCTGAGAGAAGATCGGCACCTGTCTTTTGTAGTACGGCAAAGCCGTGGCAGTTGGAAATTAACTCTGTAAGACTGCTGAGAGGAGATTGTCACCTGTCTCTGTAGTAAGGCAGGGCTTGTGGCAGTTGAAATTAATTCTGTAAGACTGCTTGAGATGGAGATTGTCACCTGTCTTTGTAGTAAGGCAGAGCTGTGGCAGTTGGAAATTAACTCTGTAAGACTTCTGACAGGAGATTGTCACTGGTCTCTGTAGCAAGATAGAGCTGTGGCAATTGGAAGTAAATGCAATAAGACTGCCAAAAAGGAGATGGTCACCTGTCTCTGTAGTAAGGCAGAGCTTTGGCAGTTGGAAATTAATTCTGTAAGACTGCTGAGAGGAGATTGTCACCTGTCTCTGTAGGAAGGCAGAGCTGTGGCAGTTGGAAATTATTCTGTAAGACTGCTGAGAGGAGATTGGCACCTGTCTCTGTAGGAAGGCAGAGCTGTGGCAGTTGGAAATTAATTCTGTAAGACTGCTGAGAGGAGATTGGCACCTGTCTCTGTAGGAAGGCAGAGCTGTGGCAGTTGAAAATTACTCTGTAAGACTGCTGAGAGGAGATTGTCACCTGTCTCTGTAGTAAGGCAGGGCTGTGGCAGTTGAATTAATTCTGTAAGACTGCTGAGAGGAGATTGTCACCTGTCTTTGTAGTAAGGCAGAGCTGTGGCAGTTGGAAATTAACTCTGTAAGACTTCTGACAGGAGATTGTCACTGGTCTCTGTAAGCAAGATAGAGCTTGTGGCAATTGGAAGTAAATGCAATAAGACTTGCTAAAAGGAGATTGTCAACCTGTCTTTGTAGTAAGGAAGAGCCATGGCAGTTGGAAGTGAATGCGGTAAGAACTGTTGAGAAGCAGATTGTCATCTTTCTCTACTAGTAAGGCAGAGCTGTGGCAGTTAGAAGTGAATGCAGTAAGACTGCTTGGAGGAGATTGTCAACTGTCTTTGTAGTAAGGTTGAGTTATGGCAGTGGAAATGAATTCTGTAAGACTGCTGAGAGGAGATGTGTCACCGCTCTTTGTAGGAAGGCAGAGCTGTGGCAGTTGGAAGGGAATGCAGTGAGATTTGTTCAGAGGAGATTGTCACCTGTATCTGTAGTAAGGCAGAGCTGTGGCAGTTGGAAGTGTATGCAGTAAGACTGCTGAGAGGAGATCGTCACCTGTACTCTGTAGTAAGACAGAGCTGTGGCAGTTGGAAGTGAATGCAGTATGCTAATTATGTAATTATGTAAGACTGCTGAGAGGAGATTGTCACCTGTCTCTGTAGTAAGGCAAAGCTATGGCAGTTGGAAGTGAATGCCGTAAGAATGCTGAGAGGAGATGGTCACCTGTATCTTTAGTAAGGTAGAGCGGTTGCAGTTGGAAATTAACAGCCTTATTAAATTGTAGCCTCCTAAATAAGTGGTGGAGAACGCAAGGCCTACGTACTTGAAAAATGAGACAGTTTACAACGCTATTAAATTCAAAGTGCTGTGGAGTACGAGCGAGGGACGCAATCTCGTACATTTTAGGATTTGCAAACGATTTACGCTATCTCGGATAACTGATGATTTCCGTGGCCGTGCATATCAATTATCAATAAGGTTTGCGTGTGAAAAGAGTGAAAAATACATAATACGTAGCACTTAACGTGACGCCAGTGCTGTAGCTTTTAGCAAGTAGACACACGTCTATGGCATTGGTGAGTTTTTGTGAGAAAGGAGAGTGGGCAGAGAGAAGGAGTACCGTAAGTTTTGGATCTTTTGAAATATCATAGAATGTATTTTTTTTGCATTTTTTTTTTACCTCATATACATACACAAATGGATTATATTGATTTATCTTTATTTTATTTCATAGGAGGGTAGAGGAGGGTAGGAGGAAAGTAGGGCAAGAAATGCAAGGGAGGATAGTGAGGGGAACATCAAGGGGTAGAGTGAGGGAGAGGAGAGGAGAGGAATAATATCTAGAGGGATGAGGAGAGGGAGGGAGGAGGAGGGAGAAGAAAAGAAGGGGAGAGCAAAGGGGAGGGAGGTGCCCCCAGACATAGGAATGCAAGGAGAAGGGGCAGAGGGGCCTGATTTTTGCAGCCACAGGGGTACTTCAAGTACCTCCCGGCACCTAAAATAAACCACCTTATGCTGGGGGACCCCATCGGGACCCCTCAGGGTCACCATATCGCCCCTTCCAGCATGGGTCCCGATCGGGGCTCGATCGAGACCCTTGCTGCATTTCAAATTCAAATTCCCCGCATCTCAAGTCCTAACAGACCATAAAGGTCCTTAAAGGACCCGCGATAACGAAACAATTAACCCCTGCCACAGGGTACTATATACATGAGCCACTAATCAACCCCATCAGTCCAAAAGGGGTCTATATAGACCCCTATAGGACACCAATTAACCCCTATAATAACATTATATAATATTATTTTTATATAATACCCCATTAACCCTAACTATACCCCATTAACCCATACTCCATTTAATCCCATCTCTTATGGGGGTCTATACAGACCCCCATAAGCCTCCATTTAACCCCATATCTTATGGGGGCCAATACAGACCCCCATGAGCCTCTATTTAACTCCATCAGTCCAATAAGGGTCTATAAAGACCCTTATGGGACAATAAGAATCCTAACAGTAACCCCATAAGTGCCATGAGGGTCCTCCAGAAGCCACATGACACTAAGTACAAACACTACAGTACACTACTCACCCCCCAATAAACCATTGTCTCCAAGCATCTGTTACTTCTGATTGCCTGATGTAACTGTCAGATTGTAGCCAATCAGAAGGCACATATGCCTTCAGTCATTCACAATGGGATTCACACTGTGGAGTTGTATCCCATTCCGATTGGCTGAAGGGAGTAACGCCTTTTGTTGGATAAGAAATGATTGACAGGTCCATCAGCCAAACAGATTGGGATATAGAGGTATATCCCATTCTGTCTGGCTCATACCTTGGCATCTTCTGATTGGCTGAAATATGATTGACAGCGTTTTCAGCCAATCACAAGGAGCCACTTCCAAATCTTTACTGGAAAAAGTGCTACAAGCCTCAATTGCAGTGGGGAGCTCCTCTTGGTAGGAACTCCATTTGTTTTTTTTGTTTTTTTAGCGTGTCAGGTTTTTTCAAGGGCCCTGCTGAAGAAGACTTTAGAAAGGACAGGGGACATTGTGGAAAGGTAAAAGTAATATTTAGAATGTACTGTTTATAGGTTGTGTGGGCAATGAAGGATGGGCCCTAATGCTAGGGACAAAGGCCATAAAACTGTCATCGCATTTGGGCAAGGTAAGTTGCCTTATTTCCCTTATTGTAGTATTACTGAGGGAGTGGTTTTAGGTCAGATAGAGGGATTTCTATTGTATGTATTTATTTAGGGGTTAAATGTATGTAGATAGGGCTATTGATGTATGTAGTTAGGGGTTAAAATGTATGTAGATAGGGTATTAATGTATGTAATGAATATTTTATTTCATATGATGTATGCCTTTTTTTATTTTCTGTAACTCACGTTTTTTTTATTTTGGGTAACTTAGGTTTTTTTATTTTCCATAACTTAGTTTTTTTTTTTTTTTTGGGCTACTTGGGTTTTTTTAATTTTCTGTAAAGTAGTTTTTTTATTTTATGTAACTTGTGCTTTTTTTATTTTGTGTACTCTAGGTTTTAATATTCCTTATAATTAGTGGGGTGTGGGATTTAATAGGGGGTTAGGTAGGTAGTGTAGTTGTTAATAGGTTAGAGCAGAGGGGGTAATTAGGATAGTGAGGAGGGGGTTCATTAGGTGGAGGCGGTTAGTTTAGATTTATTGATTTGTTGGGGGGATTTTGTGTAGTGTAGTGTTTGTACTCAGTGTCATGAGGATCCTGGAGGACTCTCATGGCATTTATAGTGTTATAATAGGGACCCCCGCTGCAAGGGGTTATATGGAGACACTGTGGGGGTCCCGATGGGGACCATCAGCATTGGTGGGGGTTAATTTTAGGTGCTGGCTGGGGTACTTGAAGTACCCCCACAACAGGGGTTAACACTTTGACTGCTGCTGAGACCCCTAGCCTTGGGGGGGTTACATTTAGGTGCTGTGGGGGTACTGGGCTTGCACAATAGAACTCGGGATGAGAGATTTACATTTTTATATGAAGTGGGGGTCCTAATCGGGTCTCTATCCGGACCCCCACTGAACAGGTAAATGGGCGGGTTCATTTTAGAGGCTTGTGTTGGCAGGGCTTGTGTTTTTAACTGCCGCAGAGGTCCCGAGGGACCACTGTAGCAAATGATGATGTCAGGAGCCTGTGTCTTATCATGCAGGCTTTCATTAACCATGATGGTAATCTGTTTTGCCATTGGCTAATGCTAACACATTGCTACATAATTGCTTAATTGTTATTATGACTGCCGCACACCCAATGTGTGATAATATGCGTTGCAGTTTTGTGTCTCTTGCTGGTAGCACGCAGCCCCTTCCAATTTAATAGCAACATAAGTGGGGCAACTCCTGAGCACGGAGCCTCTGTGAGGCTCACCTTGGAGTTACTCGGCTCAAATTTAATGAGGCTGTAAATCAGTAGTTACTGCCTTGCTTATTTGATCATGATTACGCTCTGAAATGCTACTTACAGTTGCATAGTTTATGGTTTAGACTTTTGGCCAGGTAGTTGCTGGCTTCTTCTATTGAATCGCTCTGTAACTGTTGCAAATTTCAAGCCTGTAGACTTACGGCCAATATGAAGGCAACTGCTAGCTACGATTGAATAAGGCCCCAAGCGTATGAAGTAATATGTATTGTAGTTTGAATAAACAATTTAAAAACTGCCAAAATAAACTCTTGTGAAAAAAATTCCAAAAATGGAACAAATATTTGTACAATCTCACTAATTTATGTTGCGCACCTTCATTCTTAAAGATACTAGAACAGAGCTTAATAAAAAATAATGCTTAACAGAGTCATCTGACTTATAAAAGAAAAAAAATGAATCTGTTTAAAAAGGAACAGATATTTAGCTAAACAATTATTTGTGGAAAATAAATAAGAAAGAAGGCAACAATTTTAGAGAGCATTAAAATACAACTTTTAAATAATTAACATTAACGTTACTGGGGGCTTCCTCTGATGACAAGGCTTCCTCATAATTGTGGACGTAGACTATCAGAACCCGAATTTCACTGCAGCATAATTGCAAATAATTGGTAATTAATTATACATGTATTATATTATTAAAAAAAAGTTCCATTATCCAGTGTAATTCTTCAAAAAAGTTAATATATGACTTTGGAAGTCCTTTAACAAAAACATAATTATAGCTTGCACCACTGATGACAATGTAGTCATCACAGTTCTTAGACTTGCTGATTTGTGTTTATATTGGACTCTACACTACCTTTTGCTACTTGCGTTTTGGGTGATTCTTGTAAAAACTGAAGATTGGTCTTGATGTCTTGGGAACACGCAAGGGAGTAGACATTCTGAAGCTAAATTACATCAGTGCTCGTAGTTTGAATTCAATGGTTAGTGATACCAGAGTGTTATCAGATATGAAAATATTACATATTTCACAAATTTTGGATTGAGGGGTTTGAATAAAAATGATACTTGGTACATTTAAGAGAGTTTTAAACTTTAGACTATATTATGTAGTCCCATGTGGCATTGTTGGATAGTCTAAATGCATCAATTAAATAAAATCTTTCAATTGTAACTGACCCATGTTGGCAAGCTTTTTTTCAGTATTTATAAAGTCTGGCAAACCTTATCTTTTATCATGTTACTGCATTAAGTAAACAACTACTGTTCCTCTTTCAGTTCACATCAATGTAGATGTTTATCAAATTTAGATCTCACACTGGAGAAAGTTTGTGCTCAAGCTTTAGGACATCTGCATATACATACAAAACTGTATGTTTTCTTCAGCATAAGTTCTACTTTCCAGAATGTAATATAATTTAATATATTAAACCAATTCCTCTTCCAGGTGCTGCAAATGAGGATTTGAGTTGGTGGGAGTCAAATTACATCTTTAAATATCTTACATTTTGCACTTATGATAAAATATGACCTCCTCTGGTCCGAATATGCATTGGCAGGGTCAGAAATGGAAGCAGTTCCATGGAAGAACATGGAGGTACCATGGAAGATAAGGGTACATTTTCTGAGATGAAAGGGGGCAGAGGCTGATTACTAGATTTAGCATCTGATTGCCCAACACTGGGATGGGTGTGTCAGCAATAGAGCTGAGGAAATCAGGTAACTGATTACATTATACTTATTAAATTAGAGTGGCTGACCATGAGAATCCAGCCAGTAAAATTACTTGGATGTCAAACAGACAGTAAAACATTGGGTGTGGGGTCAATGTTTTTGTTAAGATCAAGAAATGGGGGCAATCCAAGTGTTGAAATCTCTTCTTACTTTAAGATTATTATAGTTTTTTTGTAGAATATCTTGCTAAATTTGTGCACATTAAGCAAATGTGACTGGGGCTTAGACCTCAAGTTCTTTAAATAGAATAGAAAAAAATGTTCATTTTGTAGGGTGGTCAATACTTTCTATGATTAAGGAGGGAATATCTGCAAAGTGAGTATAGAATGTGTTGTTTTATGTGGAGCAAGTGTTTGGTGATAGAGGTGACATTCAATTGGAGAGTACAGCTATAACTAACCTTCCATGTGGCTTTCATTTCTCCCAGAACACATGTAGGCTGGAAAGAAGAGAGATGTGCCAGTGATCTATATATGATCTATATACAGTGCCTTGCAAAAGTATTCGCGCCCCTTGACATTTTTAGTGTTTCGTTGCCTCACAACCTGGAATTAACATGTATTGTTTGAGGATTTGCCTCATTTAATTTACAGAACATGCCCACAACCTTTGAAGATGTTTTTTTTTTATATTGTGAAGCATAGAACAAATAGGACAATATAACAGAAAAGTCAATTTCGATAACTACTCACCACCGTAAAGTCAATACTTTGTAGAGCTACTTTTTGCGGCAATCACAGCTCCAAGTCACTTTGGATAAGTCTCTATGAGCTTGCCACATCTTACCACTGGGATGTTTGCCCATTCCTCCTTGCAAAACTGCTCCAGCTCCTTCAAGTTGAATGGTTGCACTTGTGAACAGCAATCTTTAAGTCTGACCACAGATTTTCAATTGGATTGAGGTCTGGGATTTGACTAGGCCATTCCAACACATTTACATGTTTCCCCTTAAACCACTCAAGTGTTGCTTTAGCAGTGTGTTTGGGGTCATTGTCCTACTGGAAGGTGAACCTCCGTCCTAGCCTCAAATCACGCACAGAGTGGTACAGGTTTTGCTCAAGAATATCCCTGTATTTAGCACCATCCATCTTTTCCTCAACTCTGTCCAGTTTCCCAGTCCGGCTGCTGAAAAACATCCCCACAGCATGATGCTGCCACCACCACGTATCACTGTGGGAATGGTGTTCTCTGGATGATGTGATGTGTTGGGTTTGCGCCAGACTTAGCATTTTCTTTGATGGCCGAAAAGTTAAATTGTAGTCTCATCAGACCAGAGCACCTTCCTCCATACTTTTTGGGAGTCTCCCACATGCCTTTTACCAAACTCAAAACATGCCATTTAGCTTTTTGCTGAAAGTAAGGGCTTTCTTCTGGCCATTCTGCCATAAAGCCCAACTCTATGGAGCGTACGGCTTATTGTCGTCCTATGTACAGATACTCCAGTCTCTGCTGTGGAACTCTGCAGCTCCTCCAGGGTTACCTTAGGTCACTGTGCTGCCTCTCTGATTATTGCCCTCCTTGCCTGGTCCGTGAGTTTTGGTGGATGGCCGTCTCTTGTCAAGTTTGCTGTTGTGCCATGTCCTTTCTATTTGGTTATGATAGATTTGATGGTGCTCCTAGAGATCATCAAAGATGTGGATATTTTTTTATAACCTAACCCTGACGTGTACTTCTGAACAACATTGTGCCTTACTTGATTGGAGAGTTCCTTGGGCTTCATGTCAGTGTTTGGTTAGTGGTGCCTTTTGCCTACGTGTTGCAGCCTCTGGGGCCTTTCAAAAAAGGTGTGTGTATGTAATGACAGATCATGTGACACTTAGATTGCATGCAGGTGGACATAACTTCACTAATTATGTAACTTCTAAAGGTAATTGGTTGCACCAGAGCATTTTATGGGCTTCAAACCAAAGGGGGTGAATACATACGGACATTCCAATTTTCTGTTTTCTATTTCTAAAAAATAGTTTTATGTATTACTATTGTGTTCTGATCCATCACATGAAATTCAGATTAACAAAACATTGAACTTAAGGCTGTAATGTAACAAAATAGGTAAAAAGTCAAGCGGGGTGAATACTTTTGCAAGGCACTGTTGTACTTCTTTCAATCATTGTATTCTTTGCTTATACCCCCTAGGAATATACTTCAAGGTGTAGAAAGGTGGGAAAAAAAGTATGATAAAAAGAAACTTAAGACACAACTAAAAGGAGGCAAAGGAGGGAAGGCATGTGGGGACAACCACAACTGAAAGCAAGAAAGAACATTACTGGGACTAAGGGAGACATGGCCCTTAAGAGGAACAGGAGGACAGTAGAAGAAACAATATTAATCCTCCAGAAAATGTAAAATCTAATACACACAGGGGTAATTATTTAGTTAAAGTGGTTTCCCAGTGTGTTTTAAGCAGAAACAATGGTGGATTTGCAAAGAACTATTATTCAAGTTTGTTTCATTAAATTAAAAAATATCTGAGTGTTTCAATGTAATAGTTATTTAGTGTATGGTGAGCACAAAAGTGAGAAAAGCTCTCCACCGTACAAAGTACAGAAACGAATAATACATTAATAAGCCCATTTGCATGTCTAAAAGGCGGGGACATGCAAATGAGAATACAATGTACCTCACTCTTTTAATCCAAAAATAGCAACTTTATACATTGCTCCCTTAAAGCATATGCCCGCTGTATTAAACAGCTTTTAAGCAAAGCATCGGGTTGGATTTTACACAAACCAAGAATCACTCATATACAGGCCTGTTTCAAGCTTTTGGCTATCATCAGTATGAGGTAGATTCTGGTTTGTGCAATAGATTTTGTAGGATTGGGTATTCCACAATAATCATTTAGTGTATGGTGAGCACAAAAGTGAGAAAAGCTCTCCACCGTACAAAGTACAGAAACGAATAATACATTAATAAGCCCATTTGCATGTCTAAAAGGCGGGGACATGTAATAGTTGAAAGATAAGGAAAGAAGAAGCTTGATAAAGAAACAAGATACTTTTTGGGAATGCAACCAATAGAGACAGTATGTAGTAAAGGGCATTTTGACTGGGCAAGTGCTAAGTGGAGTGTTTAGAGTTAATAGTGGGAGGAGTGCGTGGAGGGTGGAACCTGGGTTTCCCGCCTGGTAGCTGCCAGTGTGTGAAGAACCCTGGTGAAGGGTGGACCAGCATGTCACCCACAGACATGGCTGGCTTATTGGGACAGATCAGGGAGCAGACTGCCCAGCATGGATCAGCTGGGCTTCAACAACTCCCGGACTCCCTGACTGGTCCCCCCCCCCGTAACCGGAGGATGCGTGGGCAGGCACCATGTGAGGCAGTCTAGGTCCCCAGTTAGCCTGAGTCTTGCACTGCTACATGGGAGAAGATGCAGGGCCTGCTTGCCAAAGAAGAGTACTACTACCAAGGCTACCCCAGTGAGAAGGAAGAGGAGGAAGAGGATGGCTGACCCCCCTTGAGCTAGATGACACTGGGCCTGGTACACTATTTCGCTGCAAGAACCCAACAGTGATGGAAGCTCGACTCACTTTCTCAGCGACGAAGCAAGAGGAGCCTTGCCAGGAGCTGGAGGACCAGGGGATGAATAGTCTCTGCTGCCGTCTGCCGGAGGATGTCCAGAGGATGCAGAGGACTGGAGGGAGGCGTTTGCTGCATCTTCCGTCGCCGTGGATAAAGACCCGGTTATGCGGCCTACCAGGGTGCCACGTGTGACTGTCGGAAGCGGAGGGACACCAGTGGACATTGGCGGAGCTGGTGAGGAGGTGTCAGCATGGCAAGAGAGGAGGCATCAGCACTCGTAACCAGCAGGAGCCCAGGAGCATCGCGGAGGAGGTCTGATGGTACGCCCAGCACAAAAGGATACAAGCAAGAAGGCCTGGACTGCCATGGAAGGCCCTGCGTAGATCGGTGAGTGGTTCTCTGGCAGGATTCCAGGTATTCAGCTTTGCTGGGGATGAAGCAGCAGTCAGAGGCAACCACAGGGCATGGGGGCAAATGCAGCCAGAGGTGGCAGCCCAACAAATGTAGGCATCATAGGCCAGGGCATCAGGGGCCTTCCAGGGACCTGGTGAGGGGGAATATGAAATACTCAGGGAGTCTGGCTACTGGGAATGAACTTTCCTATATAATTAATGGAGGAAGAGGGTCCTTATGCTTCTGGTGGTTTGGTTATCAGTTCTACTGGGCTGTGGCCCGGGTTGGGCAGTTGTTATTGAGGGCAGGGATAAGCCCCAGGCCCATATAGCCTTTGCTGGAATGGCGCCCAGTTGGATAACCTGTGGCATCTTCTTGGTTTAAGTTTAGCTGGGGTTGCTGGGCCTGGTGGGTGCTTAGTTGGGTTTATGTTCTCCTCTCCTGAGGGATCATTGGTCTTGGTTCTGGTTTCTTGGTGTTTTGGGGGAGGTGACGCATGGGAAGGGCCATTGCCAATCCACCAGAATTCAATGGTTGTCAGCCAAGCCTCATCTACAGGTAAGGGTGGTGTCAGCACCATAGTTAAACCTGAGGTCTCACCAGTGGCAGTACCGCCGGCAGGTAGCTCTTCGGGAGGTTTTAAAGTAGCTGGCAAAGCCCATAAGAAGACTTTCCTCTGTTCCATAGGTAGATGAAAAGAAAGATGACTCTAAGAATGAGGAGGATGAGAGGAAGTAGCGTTATAGGAAAATTCCGAAAACGTTTGCTAATTGGTTACAGGCTTTCATCATCTTTGCCAGCATTATAGGTGAGAAGTCCCCTGTTTTTTGCTCATCACTTTTTTGTTATTTGGATAAGATAGATAGGATCCATAGAACTTATGGGGGACTGGCATGGTGGGATTATGATGTGAAGTTTCGCCAAATGTATTTAGTGACGCCCAACATTAGGATGATAGGCATATGGGGAGTTGGCTGAAAATCGTTAATCCTTTGCAGACGGTCTCTTTGAGCGAAGTGAAGCAGGTGCCTGCCACGCCGTGTAAGAAAGGTTGCTACTTCGCATTTAATGAGAGAACGTGTAAGTGGTGGGCGTCATGCAAATATCGACATGATTACTCTGAATGTGGCCTTCAGCATCCACTTTTTCGTTGCTTCAAGAAGACAAAGTGCCAAAAAACCAGAAGGGGGTAACCAGAAGGGGGAGGACTCCAGTGCTGGTAGAAAAGATGCACCCTTGGCTAAAGGGGTAAACTCCATCCGGCGGTCTGGCGTGGTTGATAGGGGGTTTTACGACGGGTTCTTGATTCCATCCACGGCTGGTGACTATTTGCAACACCCCCCTAATTTGAAGTCACTGAAATTGAAAAGAAGAGCATGGCCGGTTCTTTCAGAGAGGCACCATTGGAAAATTTGAGGGTGTCACCCTTAGGCCTGGCCCCGAAGAAAGAGCCAGGAAGTTTTTGCTTGATACATCAGCTGTCCTACCTGAAAGGGTCGTCGGTCAATTATGGAATTAACGGTAATTTGGCGATGATTTCTTATATCCCATTCTCAAGGGCTGCTCAGCTGTTAAGGAAAGCTGGTAGGGGAGCGTTGTTGGCAAAAGTAGATATTGAATCAGCTTTCCGTTTACTGCCAGTACACCTGTCCTCTCAGTTTCTGTTGAAACGGCCAAATGGATGTTGTGACTGAAGAAGGTGACACTCTGGGAATTGCAGTCATTGCTTGGGAAACTAAATTTTGCATGCCGTATCATGCCGGGAAGGATTTTTTCCAGTCGCTTGTCATTGGCAACAGCCGGCATCATAAGCGGACATCATAACATGACATTGGCACATAAAGATCTTAGAGTCTGGTTGATGTACCTTTCTCACTTTAACAGGCGGTTGGTTGTCATGCGGGAGCCGGTCCCAAACTCATAGGTAGATTTGTTCACTGACGCTGGCGCTTCTCGTGGTCTTGGGGCCTTTTTCTGCCATCATTGGTGCGTGGTGGAGTGGCAGTGGGATTGGGCCGACAGCCTCCTAAAAAATTGGCTTTTTGGAGCTCTTCCCCATAGTGGTCTCACTATATTTGTGGGGTGATAGCCTGCGAGATCATCATCTGGTCTTTCATTATGATAACCTAGGGGTGGTTCAGGCTATCAATTCCATTTCAGAGTCATCATTACCAGTGGTAAGGTTGCTCAGGAAGCTAGTTTTGAATTGTTTATTCCTGAATGTCTTTTGCAGGGCAGTTCATATACCTGAGGAATGTAATGTTATAGCCGATGCTCTTTCTCGGCTTCAGTGGGAGAGTTTTCCAGGAAGCAGCACCGGCAGCAGATCAACTGAAAACTCCACTGCCTGTGGAGCTGTGAAATCTAGCATCCCAGGTATAACTGTTTTGGTGCGGAAATCATTAGCAAAAAACACTTGGGAGGAGTATAGCAAAGTGTGGGCAGAATGGGTTAATTTTTGCAGCAGTGAATGGCAGCAGTGGTTGAAGGGTACTATGTTTCAGTTTTTGTTGACTTTCATAGTGAGCAAGAATGTAGAAGGTATTTGTTTTACTGCCCTTACAAAAATGCTATCTGCATTGTCCTTTTATTTTAAACTCCAAGGGGGAGAAGATATCACAACAAGATTTTTAGTTAGGCAAATAGTTAAAGGGGTATGAAAAGGGATAATAAGGAAGGTTGAGGATAGGAGGAGGCCAGTTTCTTACTTTTTACTTGAGAAAATAGTTAATGTATTGGGTACATTTTGTGTTACGCAGTCTGAGTTTCTGTTATTTAGAACATGTTAGTCTTTTTTGGAGCTTTTCGTATCTCAGCACCATCGAGGGCAGTAGTGCCATCTTCTGATGTCAGACATAACCGTTCATGACAATTATGTTTCCATTCACCTCAGGAGATTGAAGACTGATCAAGTAGGTTCGTTTTTTATTTATGCAGTGGTGGGTAGTGGTTGTTGCCCCTTTTCATGTGTATCACATTATCTGAGTTGCCACCCAGTGGGTGAAGGGATGCTTTTAGTCCACGGGGATTGGTCTAGTCCATCTAAGTTCCAATTGTATGCATTACTTAAATTGTGTATTTCAGCTCTCCATTTGGATTCTAGTCAGTTTGGAACTCATTCCTTTAGAATTGGGGCTGCCACTGAGGCTACAAGTTTGGGCTTAGATGATGACACTGTTAAAAAGATTGGGAGATGGGAGTCGAATAGTTTTCATTCCTATATTCGGCTGCATTTGCTGGTTTAACTACATTGTTTTTCAGATGCTCCCATTCTCCTGTGGATCCTTGGACACACTCCTTCATCCACTGGGCTAGAGGAACTGCAGCGGTCACAGCAGTGGTTTTCACCTTTGTTATTAGACATTAAATGGTTGTGTATAAGGGGTATGCAGTGGCATCAATTACTGCCCAACATTGTGTTCTATGCCTGGGTAAAAATTTAGGGGTGGTCCTGTTAAAACATTTAGTCAGGATGATCAAATTTTATTTTCGAAGATTGTTTGTTTTGTTTCCAGGTCTTGTTATTATCTGGTCAGGAATTGTCCCTCGATTAAAGTGAGAGTATCGATGGATTCGTCTAGGCTCAGATCAGACTAAATAAGTGGGCTCCCTCTGTTAGGCTTGAGCATTCACCGCTGTATTGGTTTATTTGTTTATTTGTTATACAAATAAAGGATGTGGCCTGTTTATCCCACATTGGTGTCTGTCTTTTCTTAAAAACGGTTCCTTGGGTATTTGGGTTTTACGTAATATGTCACTTATGCTTAGGTCAATGCAGCCCTAGAGACAGCATAGAGTAAGGGGCATTTTGACTGGGCAAGTGCTAAGTGGAGTGTTTAGAGTTAATAGTGGGAGGAGTGTGTGGGGGTGGAACCTGGATTTTGCGCCTGTTAGCTTCCAGTGTGTCAAGAACCCTGGTGAAGTGTCCCTCCCTCCCTAAATGTTCTGATATTATTGTCACAGCTTGGGCGGGGGTGAGTGCTCTCGCTGGGTGGTAGCAGATTTATGGTCTGGAGGATACAACTTTTTTGGTTCAAGGTCTCCCGAATGGGGTCCCTGGAGTCCTTAGATGGTGGGCTACCACTGTTAGGCTTGGGCATTCACTGCTGTATTGGTTTATTTGTTTATTTGTTATACAAATAAAGTCTGTGACCTGTTTATGCAACATTGATGTCTGTCTTTTATTGGAGGGATTCCTTGGGTATTTGGGTTTTACGTAATATGTCACTTATGCTTAGGTCATATAAATGAGTAATATACTAGAGGAATAAGAAGAGTACGGGTGATGGGACAAGAAGAGTCTATTATATAAAATGGAAGACCAACTGCTTTACATTTAATGAATTTAAAAGACTTAATACACTAGAGGTCCCCCCTGCTATCTTTATGGTGGACTGCACTTTGTAAATCTGAATTTATATTGATGCTAATGCTTCTAATTTATGTATAATATGTTTGTGATCTAAGGAGGTATTTTTAATCTCTAAGGTTGCTAAATTGAAAACTGTAACTAGCTGATTTACAAAAGGAAGGGATAATAAGGGGGGAAGGAGGAGGAAAGGAAGAAAGGAAAAGGAGAAAGAGAGGAGGGGGAAAGAAAGAAGGGAAACAAGCGGAAAAGTTTAAGAACTGAGTAACAATGAGAGTCAAGATAATAGTGGCACTAAGGGGAAAGCAAAAGAGAAAAAACAGACTACAGATTTTTTCCCCCCCAAAGGGAAAGGACAAACAGAGAGAAAAATCAGTGTTAGACTCTTCCAGCTGCTCTAAGGTTAATATATCAAGCAGAGTGGATGAGGATGTTTTGGTCTCTAAGGCTATAATCCCTCCAATTATGAGCGGGGAAGAAATTATCACTGTTAACATCATGAAGAATCTTCTGATAGAATTTCAAACCTTTTTAAGAGAGGAACTTAGACAGGAGATAACTAATAATGCTGGGGCCACAGATATTCTACAGATGTGTGTACTTTATGTGGAAAAGGATACTTTGGTATGTTAAAGAAACAATTTGATGTGTCCCAAATAGATGTTAAAATGTTAAGATCAAAAATTATGCATTTAGAAGATTTCACTAGGGGAGGTTACATAAGAGTGAGAGGGATCTTGGAATCTATTCACCAAAAAGAGTTGCCATGGTTTTTTTCATGTTACTTTGCACAACTCCTGAAAATAGATGAGTGAAATTAAAGTAGATAGACTCCATAGAATCCCCTATCTAGACTTTTGAATAGAGATCTCGCAAGAGATGTGATTGTTAAACTTTCGCACCTCTCTCAAAAAGAAGCAATTATGAGAATGGCTAGAGAGGACAATGTGGGGTTGGATCCACAATTTTAGAAATTGGAGTTATTTAATGATCTCTCGCCATACACTTTATTGAAACGTAAAGAATTCATAAAAATCACAAAAATGTTAAAGCAGGAGAAAAAACTGTACAAATTGAGCTTTCCAGTTAAGCTTATAATCTTAAAAGACGATCACACATATACGTTATTCACAACCTCTTGGAGGGTGAAAACCTTCTGAGAAATTGGAATTTATGTTCACAAGATGAAATGAAACAGTTAATGTATAGAGCAGAGTAAGTGAAGATGTATTTATGTTTTTTTGTGCTTTGTTTCTTTTTTCTCTTGATACTTAAGTTAAAAGAAAGGTTATCTGTAATTGGGCAATTCAGTCACTGAATACCGTAATCTTGGTTTGACACAAAAAAATAGGTATGAGCGGACTTTGTGAGAAGCATTCAGAAAAGATAAAGGATTTTATAGTGCTTCTTTCAAATCCCTCTCCACACACTTAGTTGTTTGGCTAACACACAGCACATAACACTTATTTAAAAATCTTCTTTTTATTTATTTTTATTTATATTTTTTTTATTATTTTTGCTTTTTATGTAGAGAGACTTGTTATATGAGAATAATTACAAGAAGCTAGAACTTCACAAATTAGTTAGATCACAGTATTGGTTCTCAACGGGGAACAAATACTCTTATAAATATGATATATAAAGTTGTCGTGATTTCGAGTTTGTTGGTAACGCAATGTTAAATATTGCAGGCCGCACACAGATCATTGCAGGGCTCGCTATAAGCACCGCAGGCGCACATCGCGAGGCACGCACGTAGGACTTTAAAACTGATTGAAGACGGCCTCAAGATGAGTGCCGTAGGCACTCATTGCGAGGCTTTCATTGCAGCTCTCACAATAGTGCCTTTTCAGAGTCCCTCTAAGGATAATGAGCCCAAATATAGGAAAGTCAATAACATCCCTTTTTGAATCTTTGGAAAATAGAGAACAACTATTAATAAATCAAAACTATCTTTGAATTTAATCAGAATTCAGTTGCATCTAGTACAATGGTCTGGAATGCCCATAAAGCATATATAAGGGGAGTTTTGACTATTTGGGCAATTAAACAAAAAAGGGAAAAAAGGGGCCTCTTTGAGAGAATTGCATATTCAAATTGCTTTAGTGGAAAGAAAAAACAAGGCCAATCCCAACAAAGAATTTATTACAGAAATTGCAAATATATAGGCTCCAATAAAGAAATTAACACAACTCAGGGTTGATAAAAGTAGATGGTCATATCAACAGAAGTTCTATCATCGGGCAATAAGGTGGGTGAACTGGTAACCAATTATTTGAATAAAAGAGAATGTCACAAAAATATAACCAAAATGAGAAAAGAGAATGGGCTAATATGTGATAACCCAGATGATATTAGCGCAATTTTTTATAATTACTACAAACCCCCAATACTGGGCCTTATTAAATTAGCCCTCGTATTTCCCTTGGTCCTCGCAAAATACAGTTTTTTGCTGTTTGCGAGGACCGATTCCCCAATACGTCCCTTGCAGCCTGCTTTGTGAGATGACACAGAAAAATGGCAGAGAATAGGCTCTGGGAGAGCTACGTCGTAACACGCAGCAATAAATCTATGAGGTGAACCTTCCACCTCGGAAAAATCCCTATGGGCACAAAAAAGTGGCAGCAAGGGCTCCCAAAGCCTCTACGTGCTGCCTCGGAGCAGCCTGACACCACCGTGTGATGCTCCACCCTGCTCCTAAACACATCCACATGCTGAAGGGGCCCCTATAGAGAACCATGCAGCCTCCCCACATTAACCCCTTGCAGCGGAGGTCCCCGATTGGCATTGATCAGGCCCCTGCTGCATTTAAAAATTTTAAATTCCCCTCCATGGGTCCTTAAAGGGCCCGCTGCACACTATTAACCTATCCCGGCTGCCGCACCTAAAATTAACCCCCCTCTATGCTGGGGGTCCCAATTGGGACCCACAAAATCTCCCCAACATTAACCCCTTGCTGCAGGGGTCCATAGGTACTCCAGCAGCCCCGCACATTAACCCCTTGCAGCGGGGGTCCCCGATCAGCATCAATCAGGCCCCCGCTGCATTTAAAAAATGTACATTACCCGCCACGGCTCCTTAAAGAGCCCGCTGCACACCATAAACCAATCCTGGCTGTGGCACCAAAAATAAATGCCCCTCTATGCTGGGGGTCCCCATCGGAAACCCCAATGTGTCCCCAGATAAACCTCTTGCTGCAGGGGTCCATAAGGACCCTCGCAGCCCCCCCACATTAATCCCTTGCAGCAGGGGTCCCTGAACAGCATTAAATTCAAATGTCCAGCCTTGTGAGTTCTTAAAGGACCCGCACTAAAAAATATCAACCCCTGCCGTGAGGGGTACTATAAGTACTTCCCCAGGCAACTAAAATTAACCCCATCGCTAATGGGGCTCTAAACAGACCCCCAAAAGCCTTAATTAACATTGTCATTCATGAAGGTCAATACAGAGCCCCATAATCACCTTAATAAACCCTATAACCCATGGGTCTCTATACAGAGCCCCATGAGCCCTTAATTAACACTATAACTCATGGGGCTCTATACAGAGCCCCATGAGCCCTTAATTAACCCTGTCACTCATAGCGGTCAATACAGACCACCATAAGCCCTTAAATAACCCTATAACCCACGGGGCTCTATATAGAGCACAATGAGCCCTTAATTAACCCTATAACCCTTGGGGCTCTAGACAGAGCCCCATGAGACTATAATTACCCATCTCAGTCCAATAGGGGTCTATATAGATCCCTACATGACACTATTATCCCCTAGGTTAACCCTACAAGTGCCATGAGGGTCCTCCAGGACCCTCACAACAAGGTCAATGCAATACACTACACTTTTAAACCTAACTATACCCCATTAACCCATACTAAACCTTATCTAACACTTACTGGGCCAATCTAACCTTAATTGGGCCTATTTAAACCTATCTGGACCTATTTAACGCCATCGAGCCCTATTAAATCCCATCACTTATGAGGGTCTATACAGACCCCCATAAGCCTCCATCTAACCCTATCCCTTATGGGCATCTATACAGACCCCGTAAGCCTCTAGTTAACCCAATTAGTCCCATAAGGGTCTATGAAGACCCTCATAGGACAATTAGAAGCCTATTGTTAACCCCATAAGTGCCATGAGGGTCCTCCAGGGCCCTCATGACACTAAGTACAAACACTACACTATTCCCCCCCAATAAACCACTAAATCTAAACTAACCCCCCTCTCCCTAACCTATTAACCCTTACATATCTCACACTATCTACCTAACCCCCTTTTAAACCCCCCACCCTACTAATTAGATAAAATAAAGAAACCTAAGGTACATAAAATAAGAAAACCTAAGGTAAATAAAATAAAGAACCTAAGGTACACAAAATAAAAAACCTGAGGTACACAATACAAAAAAAGGCATTACAACCCCGCCACTACAAAAAATAAAAAAAACATCACAAATAAAAACATTACACACCTGCAAAGTAAAATGCATACACAAATACACATAACATTTCAGTCATACATACATTATAAATATACACCTAACTACAATACATTTCCCCCGATCTAGACATCACCCCCTATCTAAATATCACCCCCTATCTATATCCCCTAAATCTAAGCTAAAATAGAATAAATGTGTTTGTAATGTCCTTTTTTGTTTTGTGTACCTTAGGTTGTTTATCTTGTGTACCTTAGGTTTTTTATTTTATGTTTTTTAATGTAATTCGTAGGGTGGGAGGTTTAATAGGGAGTTAGGTAGGTAGTGTTAGGTAGGTAGGGGTTAATAGCTTAGGGGAGAGGGGGGTTAGTTTAGATTTAGTGGTTTATTGCGGGGGAATAGTGTAGTGTACTGTTTGTATATAATGTCATGAGGGTCCTGGAGGACCTTCATGGCACTTATGGGGTTAATAAAAGGCTTCTAATTGTCCTATGAGGGTCTTCATAGACCCTTATGGGACTGATTGGGTTAACTAGAGGCTTACCGAGGTCTATATAGACCCCAACAAGGGATGGGGTTGGATAGGACTAGATGGGGTTAAATAGGCCCAGTTAGGGTTATTAGGTCCAAATAGGTTTAAATAGGCCCAATCACATATTATAATTGTCAAACTGCGATTTGTCGTCACGCTTGCGATGAATCGCAGTTTGACAATGATCCGATCTCCTTTGTGATCGGATCGCGCGCGCAAGCGCATGCGCAATGCGCATCGTCAACTGCGCATTGCGCAGCTGCGCATGCACAATCGCAGTTTGACTGATCCGATCGCCTTTGCGATCAGATCGCGAGCAAGCCCATGCACAATGCGCATTATGAACTGCGCATTGCGCAGCAGCACATGCAGAGAGCGCTGCGTGAGCTGCGGGTGTGGAGACACAGAGGGAGTGGGCAAGATTCACAGAGGGAGAGGGGGAAGAGGCACAGAGGGAGAGGGTGGAAGAGGGAGAGGGGGGAAGAGACACAGGGGGGGAGGGGGGAAGAGACACAGGGGGGAGAGACAGAGGGTGAGGGGGAAGAGACACAGAGGGAGAGGGGGGAAGAGACACAGGGAGAGGGGGAAGAGGCACAGAGGGAGGGGGAAGAGACACAGAGGGAGGGGGGGAGAGACACAGGGGGGGAGAGACACAGAGGGAGGGAGGGGGATGAGACATGGGGGAGATGGAGGAAGAGACACAGGGGAGGTGGAAAGAGACATGGGAGGGAGGAAGGGGGAACAGACACAGGGGGAAGGGGGAAAGAGACACAGGCCAGGGGAGAAGAGGCACAGAGGGAGAGGGGGGTTAGGCACAGAGGGAGAGGGGGAAGAGACACAGAGGGAAAGGAATGAAGAGGTACAGAGAGAGGGGGGAAAGAGGTACAGAGGGGAAAGACACAGAGGAAAGGGTGGAGAGACACAGGGGGGAGAGACACAGAGAGAGGCGGGGGAAGAGGCACAGAGGAAGGGTGTGGAAGACACAGAGTTGGGAGAGACACAGAGGGTGAGGGGGGAAGAGACACAGAGGGAGAGGGGGGAAGAGAGAGAAAGGGAGGAAGAGCACCGAAAGAGGGGCCGGGAAGAGACACAGGGGAGGGAGAGGAGGGGGGAAGAGGGAGGGGGAGAGACACAGGTGAGTAAGAGGAGGGGGAAGAGAAACAGAGGAGTGAGAGGAGGGACAAGAGACAGGGGAGAGAGTGCAGCTGGGAAGATACACAAGGGAGGGAAATGGAGACACGAGGAAGGGGGGAACAGACACAGGGGGAAAGAGACACAGGCCAGGGGGGAACAGACACAGGGGAGGGGGAGAGACATGGGGGGGGGGAGAGATGCATGGGAGCGACAAGGGGGAAAGAGACACAGGAGAGAAAGGGACACAGGGGAGGGGTTTAGAGACATGGGAGGAAGAGGGAGGTAAAAACACAGGGGGGCAGGAGATACAAGGGAGGGAGAGGAGGCGGAAGGAGACACAAGGGAGGGAGAGGAGGGGGGAAATAACACACGAGGGAGGAAGTATCTGTAGGCCTCATTCTCTGCTCTCTCACTCTCTCTGGAACAACAAACACACTGTCTGAAGTTTTGCTGCAGTCTCTCCACTATCTGTAGGCCTCATTCTCTGCTCTCTCACTCTCTCTGGAACAACAATCAAACACACTGTCTGAAGTTTTGCTGCAGTCTCTACACTATCTGTAGGCCTTTTCTCTGCTCTCTCACTCTCTCTAGAACAACAATCAAACACACTGTCTGAAGTTTCGCTGCAGTCTCTCCACTATCTGTAGGCCTCATTCTCTGCTCTCTCACTCTCGCTGGAACAACAATCAAACACACTGTCTGACGTTTTGCTGCAGTCTCTCCACTATCTGTAGGCCTCATTCTCTGCTCTCTCACTCTCTCTGGAACAACAATCAAACACACTGTCTGAAGTTTTGCTGCAGTCTCTCCACTATCTGTAGGCCTCATTCTCTGCTCTCTCACTCTCTCTGGAACAACAATCAAACACACTGTCTGAAGTTTTGCTGCAGGTATCTAAAGACAATGTGGAGCCATTTCAACTTGTACTATATGTAATATTATCAATATTTGTATGAATGTTTCTGTGATATAATATCTGATGAGATAGAAACTTTTACTAAGCAAATCTATACCTATGCATTTGTCTAAAACCCCCCTTACCATGCCTGCTCCCCCACCCCCAAAGCCTGGTTTTATTGCTTCTTATCTGTGAAATAACATTTGTCCATCCTTCTCATTTTCTGTTGCAGTCTCTCCACTATCTGTAGGCCTCATTCTCTGCTCTCTCACTCTCTCTGGAACAACAATCAAACACACTGTCTGAAGTTTTGCTGCAGGTATCTAAAGACAATGTGGAGCCATTTCAACTTGTACTATATGTAATATTATCAATATTTGTATGAATGTTTCTGTGATATAATATCTGATGAGATAGAAACTTTTACTAAGCAAATCTATACCTATGCATTTGTCTGAAACCCCCCTTACCATGCCTGCTCCCCGCCCCCCAAAGCCTGGTTTTATTGCTTCTTATCTGTGAAATAACATTTGTCCATCCTTCTCATTTTCTGTTGCAGTCTCTCCACTATCTGTAGGCCTCATTCTCTGCTCTCTCACTCTCTCTGGAACAACAATCACTTCCCACCCCCCCTTGTTTCTCTTGATTTATTGAGTCACTCAAATTTCCTAGAGCTGATCAATTAGCAACACCTGCTAACTATACCTAATTAATCTATTACTCAATGTTTCCTCATGCCTTATCCTTCCTCATTACATCCTGTCTTTTCCTCAAGCTCCTCTTCTCAACTTTTCCACATCATGTCTCCAACATAACCATCTCACCTTACATGCTCTCCTCTCCTCTTTTATGCTCCCATGAGCTACTCTCATACCTCCATTTACTATCTCCTCCCCCTTCTAAAGCTCATAAGCAGAAACACTTCTGCAAGTCCAAATCCCACTACCTCTCCCTCTCTCTCATTCTTCTGTTGGCTTCTTGGGACATACCTCCTAACACAGGCTCCTCACCTCCCACTCGCAGATTATACTATCTGACCACTAGGGCCAGATAAGATATTACATACTAGGATCACTTACCAAAATACTTTCTCAGATGCTTTCCTTTTCCTTCTATATGAAAAAACATTCTAACTTTGCATACCCTCCTACCTAATGAAACTTCACTTTCTTCCTGACCCTTGCTATTTCTTATCTGCCTCTTCCATCCCCTTTAGATTGTAAGTAGAGAGTTTTCAATCTTGTAGAGTGCTTTGGGAAAAAACACTTTCTACAAAGATTCTAAGCTCAAAACAGGGTCCTCCATTTTTTGCAGTTTGTTAAAATTATATTTTTCCTTGTTCTTTTACTCTGTATAGAATATGTTGGCAAATTACAAATAAAAGTAATAATAATAATAATAA
Organism: Discoglossus pictus; assembly: GCA_027410445.1. Lineage (NCBI taxonomy): Eukaryota > Metazoa > Chordata > Amphibia > Anura > Alytidae > Discoglossus > Discoglossus pictus. The sequence continues at coordinate 408,794,405 of CM050163.1, read as the reverse complement.
TAATAAGTAGACAAGGGGAGAGACTCGCAATGAGCTCCAAAGGGGCTCATTGCAAGGTCTGTGATGAGCGCCAAAGGCGCTCATCGCAAGGCCAGTAAAGTAGAGGGGGAGAGGCTCCCATTGTGTGGCAAACAGCATTGCCAGGCTTCACTTTTTATTACTGTCATTTTTGACGGGCAAGTCGCTAGTTAAGGTTAGATTGGCCCAGTTAGGGTTTGATAGGGTTTAGTATGGGTTAATGGCTTATAGTTAGGTTTAATAGTGTATTGCTTAGACTTTTTCATAAAGGTCCTGGAGGGCCCTAATGGCACTTGTAGGATTAACCTAGGGGTTAATCGTGTCCTACAGGGGTCTATATAGACCCCTATTGGACTGAGGTGAGTAATTATAATCTCATGGGGCTCTGTATAGAGCCCTATGAGTTATAGGGTTAATTGAAGTGCTCATGGGGCTCTGTATAGAGCCACATGGGCTATAGGGTTAATTTAGGGCTCATGGGGCTCTGTTTAGAGCCCTATGAGTAATGGGGTTCTAAACAGAAGTGAGGGAAGTGAGGGACTATATCATAAGGACTAGAGAGGTGATAGACTATGTCATAAGGACTGGAGAGGTGGAGAGGTGAGGGACTATATCAAAAGGACTGGAGTGGTGGAGAGCCCTCAATTAACCCTGTCACTTATGGCGGTCAATACAGACCCCCATAATCCCTTAATTAACACTAGAGATGTCGCGAATAGTTCACCGGCGGACTTTTTTCGGCGAACATAGCATGTTCGCGTTCGCGGCAAACTGCGAACATATGCGAGATTCGACCCGCCCCCAATACTTTATCATTGAGCAAACCTTCTCCCTTCTACACCCTTCTACCTCATGGACAGCAGCCATTTTGGAATCATAAGTACCTTGCAGTCTTACTGAGAGGAGGGACAGTTTGGATGATACTGCATCAATAGGGAAAGTTTATTCAGTGTCCAGGGCAGTGCTGAAGGACTCTTGTGCATTATTATTATTACTAGCGTATTGCAATGAGATGTGTATGTTTGGAAAGTTGTATAGTTATTAATATACATATGGAGCAGTTTGCTCCATAAAAAAGTGGTCCGTATTAACGGCTCGCCTCGCTATGCGAGGCTCGCCTGCAATAAGCGCCTGTGTGTACTGTCAGTGTGCTTGGTGCTATGAGTCTGTGTGTACTGTCAGTGTACTTGGTGCTGTAGTTCTGTGTGCACTGCCAGTGTACTTGGTGCTATGGGTCTGTGTGCACTGCCAGTGTGCTTGGTGCTTTAGGTCTGTGTGTACTGTCAGTGTACTTGGTGCTGTAGGTCTGTGTGTACTGTCAGTGTGCTTGGTGCTGTAGGTCTGTGTACTGTCAGTGTGCTTGGTGCTGTAGGTTTGTGTGTACTGTCAATGTGCTTGGTGCTGTGAGTCTGTGTGTACTGTCAGTGTGCTTGGTGCTATAGGTCTGTGTGTACTGTCAGTGTGCTTGGTGCTGTAGGTCTGTGTGTACTGTCAGTGTACTTGGTGCTGTTAATCTGTGTGTACTGTCAGTGTGCTTGGTGCTTTAGGTCTGTGTGCACTGCCAGTGTACTTGGTGCTATGGGTCTGTGTGTACTGTCAGTGTGCTTGGTGCTGTAGGTCTGTGTGCACTGTCAGTGTACTTGGTGCTATGGGTCTGTGTGTACTGTCAGTGTACTTGGTGCTGTAGTTCTGTGTGCACTGACAGTGTACTTGGTGCTATGGGTCTGTGTGTACTGTCAGTGTGCTTGGTGCTGTAGGTTTGTGTGTACTGTCAGTGTACTTGGTGCTGTGAGTCTGTGTGTACTGTCAGTGTACTTGGTGCTGTAGGTCTGTGTGTACTATCAGTGTACTTGGTGCTGTATATATGTGTGTACTATCAGTGTACTTGGTGCTGTGGGTCAAAGTGTACTGTCAATGTACTTGGTGCTTTAGGTCTGTGTGTACTGTCAGTGTACTTGGTGCTGTAGGTCTGTGTGTACTGTCAGTGTGCTTGGTGCTGTAGGTCTGTGTGTACTGTCAGTGTGCTTGGTGTTGTAGGTTTGTGTGTACTGTCAGTGTGCTTGGTGCTGTGAGTCTGTGTGTACTGTCAGTGTACTTGGTGCTGTAGGTCTGTGTGTACTGTCAGTGTACTTGGTGCTGTATATATGTGTGTACTATCAGTGTACTTGGTGCTGGACGTCTGTTTGCACTGCCAGTGTACTTGGTGCTATGGGTCTGTGTGTACTGTCAGTGTGCTTGGTGCTGTAGGTCTGTGTGCACTGTCAGTGTTCTTGGTGCTGTAGTTCTGTGTGCACTGCCAGTGTACTTGGTGCTATGGGTCTGTGTGTACTTGGCAGTGTACTTGGTGCTGTAGGTCTGTGTGTACTTTCAGTGTACTTGGTGCTGTATATATGTGTGTACTATCAGTGTACTTGGTGCTGTGGGTCAATGTGTACTGTTAGTGTACTTGGTGCTTTAGGTCTGTATGTACTGTCAGTGTACTTGGTGCTGTAGGTCTGTGTGTACTGTCAATGTGCTTGGTGCTGTAGGTCTGTGTGTACTGTCAGTGTGCTTGGTGCTGTAGGTTTGTGTGTACTGTCAGTGTGCTTGGTGCTGTGAGTCTGTGTGTACTGTCAGTGTACTTGGTGCTGTAGGTCTGTGTGTACTGTCAGTGTACTTGGTGCTGTATATATGTGTGTACTATCAGTGTACTTGGTGCTGTGGGTCAATGTGCACTGTCAGTGTACTTGGTGCTGTAGGTCTGTTTGCACTGCCAGTGTACTTGGTGCTATGGGTCTGTGTGTACTGTCAGTGTACTTGGTGCTGTAGGTCTGTGTGTACTGTCAGTGTGCTTGGTGCTATAGGTCTGTGTGTACTGTCAGTGTGCTTGGTGCTGTAGGTTTGTGAGTACTGTCAGTGTGCTTGGTGCTGTAGGTTTGTGTGTACTGTCAGTGTGCTTGGTGCTGTGAGTCTGTGTGTACTGTCAGTGTACTTGGTGCTGTAGGTCTGTGTGTACTGTCAGTGTACTTGGTGCTGTATATATGTGTGTACTATCAGTGTACTTGGTGCTGTGGGTCAATGTGTACTGTCAGTGTACTTGGTGCTGTAGGTCTGTTTGCACTGCCAGTGTACTTGGTGCTATGGGTCTGTGTGTACTGTCAGTGTGCTTGGTGCTTTAGGTCTGTGTGTACTGTCAGTGTACTTGGTGCTGTAGGTCTGTGTGTACTGTCAGTGTGCTTGGTGCTATAGGTCTATGTGTACTGTCAGTGTGCTTGGTGCTGTAGGTCTGTGTGTACTGTCAGTGTACTTGGTGCTGTTAATCTGTGTGTACTGTCAGTGTGCTTGGTGCTTTAGGTCTGTGTGCACTGCCAGTGTACTTGGTGCTATGGGTCTGTGTGTACTGTCAGTGTGCTTGGTGCTGTAGGTCTGTGTGCAAACAAGGTTCACAGCTCTTCAACACAATGCTTCCAAATAGGTAAAGTCTATTCATTTATTAATGTATTACATGTTTACTATTACACACAAAACAACATTAGCTCAGTTACAATAACATTGCCGTCATTTTTTGACGGGCAAGTCGCTAGTGTCATAATAAACACCACATGAACATGGCGACCACTCTCTTGTGGGATTCAGGTAAGTCCACGGATTCATCCTCCATATATCTGAATAAGCCAGGAATGATATATAGAGGCCTACGGCGCTCATTGCCAAAGTGGTCCGTATTACACATTATATAGTAATAATAATAAGAATAATAATAAAGCAGAAGACCTCCCCTGTGTCTCCCTCCCCCACTCCCTCCCATGTGTCTCGCTCCCCCCCTCTCCCCTGTGTCTCCACCCCACTCCCTCCCCTGTGTCTCTCCCACCCTTGCCTGTGTCTCTACCCCCTCTCCCTTCCCCAGTGTTTCTTTGCTCCCTCTCCTGTGTCTTTTCCCCCTTCCCTCTTCCCGGTGTCACTCCCCCCTCCCCTGTGTCTCTACCCCCCTCTCTCTTCCCGTGTTTCTTTCCCCCCTCCCCTGTGTCTTTCCCCCTTCCCTCTCCCCTGTGTCTCTACCCCCTCTCCCTTCCCCTGTGTTTCTTCCCCCCTCCTCTGTGTCTTTACCCCCTTTTCTCTCCCCAGTGTCTCCTCACCACTCCCTCCCATTAGTCTCTTCCCCCCTCTCCCCTGTGTCTCTACCCCCCACTCTCTCCTGTGTCTCTCCCCCCTCCCATGTGTCTCTTCCCCTCACCTCTCCCTTACCCTGTTTCTCTTCCCCCTCTGCCCTGTGTCTTCCTCCCCCTCTCCCCTCTCCTGTGCCTTCCTCTCCCTCTCCCCTGTGTTTCCTCCCCCTCTCTCCTCCCCTGTTAGCTTCTATACGCATACATACATACGATAAGAAATCTGGGGGGGGGGGGGGGGGTTACCTTTTTTAATTTTAATTTTTTTTGTGCAGTGTAAATAAAAAAATGTATTCAGGTCTCAGAGCATAATAAAGTGATTTAGATTTGTAACTGCTTTGAGAGTGCTATCGCTGGCAGCCAATGAGCAGTAATCCAGATATATAACTGCAGAGTAAAAAGTAAAACATTTTAGTGTAGTGTAAAGTCTACATTTTTATTTTCCATTACTAATTAATACTTATTAAATGAATGCACGATAATAACTATTGTGAATGAACAAATGTATTAGGAAGTGCGAAGCGTTAATGTATGTAAAGTAACCGCAGTGTAAAATATGCTATTAAGCGTATTTTTTTTATATATATATTTTTTAAATAATAATGAATTAATTAATTACTAAAATACTTTACCTATTTGTAATTAATATATCCAGTGATCAATAACCTGAAGAGCTAACAATCAGTTTTGATTTTCCTGCAGCTTACAGTGTACATTTGGACTGTTGGTGACCCGAGGTGTAAGTGTCAGCAATGTGCGCAGTGCACGAGGGGAAACCGCTTGTATAGTCGTGTAACGCGCCATTTTAGATTTGTAATGTTATTAGTTGCAAGTTAGTGTTGTAAAATGGCGGCGATTGTGTATGTGTTACGCGGCTCGCCAGCAGTTTCCATTATTTATAATAGTGTATTTTGTACCTCGTCTGTTCCTAGGTAAAAGTCGTACATGGCTGGCGATGTTTTGCGCGGTTTGGGGTCGTGTAGCCTCGTTTTCATTTTTTCCGGACGCCATTTTTTTTGTCGCTTAGCCGATTTACAAGTGCCAACTGGGAAAGACGTTACAGATATCACATATATAGTTGTGAGCAGGCGGGTTGTTGCTAACGCTGCGGGCTTGCGAAGCGAGGGCCAGAGTTGCTGGCAAGGAGCGCCGAAGGCTCCCACGTCGGTTGCAATGAGCCGCAGGCGGGACTTACACCATCAAATTTACGGACTTACCATCCAAAAATACGGGACTTAGAAAAAAAAACATTACGAGCTCCCAAAAATACGACCTTAACGCCCGAACCGCACGCACTTAAAAACATTAAAAACACAATAAATACACACAACAAACACATAAAAAGCTTACCCACAGCAAGGCGAGCACCGAGGACCTCTGAAAGTGAAGTTACACCTCCATTTAAGTCCAAATTCATGAGTTTAGACACCCGAAAATCACCTGGCCCTTGAAAAAAAGAAAACGAGGCTACAGGACCCTAAACACGCAAAACACATACGGATTTTCCTAAAAAGCGAGGTAAAGATCACACCACAGCACTGAAAACCTACATTGTATGCTGCAGGAACATGAAAACAGATTGTCAGCTCTTCAGCACAATGCTTCCTGCATATATTACTTACAAATAGGTAAAGTATATTCATTTAGTAATTATTTCATTAGCATACAAAAATACATATACACAAAAAAAACATTATCACATTAAACATAAAAGCCATTTACTGCGCGCCTCACAACGAGCGCCAACGCTGCTCATAGCATACAAAGCCTTGCAATAAGCGCAAAAAACACATCACCGCCGACCAAAGAATAACAGCAAAAGCGCCTATCAGAAAAAAAATACAACCAACAGCCTCGCAATGAGCGCCGAAGGATCTCCGACCGCCAACAGAATGAATGTCTCGTCCAAACCATTACCTGCCTTACAATCTTATTGCCGCCATTTTTTGATGGGCAAGTCGCTAGTAAATATATAAAGATCAAGATAATAAAAGTATCAGGAAATGTAACACAAAGATGCACGCGCGTCTGAATAATACGACAAATACGTATTTTTGTCATAAGTGATATGATCGCAGTATTGGGTCATAAACCCTAAACACTGGAATCTGTTACATACAATTTACTGATGATGTCATTAATGGGCTTCAAGGGGGGGGATCTCTTTTCATACTTTTTGAGCGGTGCAAATCCAACATACGCAGAGCGGAAACGTTACATCTGTGGGACACACACAAAGGGGTTCACTTTGGGAGAAAAAAACAAACAAATATGAAATATTTAATAATCATATTTTGATGTTACCAACAGATAAGGAAACGAAACTGAGGTTATTATATCTAATAGTAGCAAGCCTGGGAGTACTGGGAGTAATAATACTGCAGCAGGAGGTCAGGACTAATGTCACCTATAGACCCCCAGACAGATAAAGGTCAGTACTAATGTCCCTCTATAGACCCCCAGTCAGATAAAGGTCAGTACTAATGTCACATATAGACCCCCAGTCATATAAAGGTAAGTACTAATGTCACCTATAGACCCCCAGTCAGATAAAGGTCAGTACTAATGTCACCTATAGACCCCCAGTCATATAAGGTCAGTACTAATGTCACATCTAGACCCCCACACATATATATAGGTCATTACTAATGTCCCTCTATAGACACCTAGTCAGATAAAGGTCAGTACTAATGTCCCTCTTTAGACCCCCAGTCATATAAGGTCATTACTAATGTCCCTCTATAGACACCCAGTCAGATAAAGGTCATTACTAATGTCCCTCTATAGACACCCAGTCAGCTAAAGGTCAGTACTAATGTCCCTCTATAGACACCCAGTCAGATAAAGGTCAGTACTAATGTCCCTCTATAGACACCCAGTCAGATAAAGGTCAGTACTAATGTCACCTATAGACCCCCAGTCATATAAGGTCAGTACTAATGTCACATCTAGACCCCCACACATATATATAGGTCATTACTAATGTCCCTCTATAGACACCTAGTCAGATAAAGGTCAGTACTAATGTCCCTCTTTAGACCCCCAGTCATATAAGGTCATTACTAATGTCCCTCTATAGACACCCAGTCAGCTAAAGGTCAGTACTAATGTCACTCTATAGACCCCCAGTCAGATAAAGGTCATTACTAATGTCCCTCTATAGACACCCAGTCAGCTAAAGGTCAGTACTAATGTCCCTCTATAGACACCCAGTCAGATAAAGGTCAGTACTAATGTCCCTCTATAGACCCCCAGTCAGATAAAGGTCATTACTAATGTCCCTCTATAGACACCCAGTCAGATAAAGGTCAGTACTAATGTCCCTCTATAGACCCCCAGTCATATAAAGGTCATTACTAATTTCCCTCTATAGACACCCAGTCAGATAAAGGTCAGTACTAATGTCACCTATAGACCCCCAGTCATATAAAGGTCAGTACTAATGTCACTCTATAGACACCCAGTCTGATAAAGGTCAGTACTAATGTCACCTATAGACCCCCAGTCATGTAAGGTGTAAACCTTACACTACCTGATCGATACAACATCATACCTGATGTTTTAAAGCATGTTATTCCAAACAATTTAGGAATGTTAGGTAATTTATGCCCTTTATGGCTTAAAACCAGACTCTGTATCAACTATGTAATTTTCCGTGGGAGTTTTGCCATGGATCCCCCTCCGGCATGCCACAGTCCAGTTGTTAGACCCCTTGAAACAACTTTCCCATTACTATTGTGGCCAGAAAGAGTCCCTGTGGGTTTTAAAATTCGCCTGCCCATTGAAGTCTATGGCGGTTCGCCGATGTTCGCCGGTTCGCGAACATTTGCGGAGGTTCCCGTTCGCGGTTCGCGAAGCGAAAATTTTAGGTTCGCGACATCACTAATTAACACTATTACTCATGGAGCTCTATACAGACCTGCATAATCCCTTAATTAATCCTATAACTCATGGGGCTCTATAAAGAGCCCCATGAGCCCTAAATTAACCCTATAACTCATGGGGCTCTAAACAAAGCACCATGAGCAATTACATTAACTCTATAACCTATGGGGCTCTATACAGAGCCCAATGAGCACTTAAATTAACCCTATAACCCATGGTGCTCTATACAGAGCCCCATGAGCAATTCAATAAACCTTATAACTCATGGGGCTCTATACTGAGCCCCATGAGACTAAATTACTCCCCTCAGTCCAATAGGGGTCTTTATAGACCCCTTTAGGACACTATTAACCCCTAGGTTAACCCTTCAAGTGCCACGAGGGCCCCCCAGGACCTTCATGACAAAGTCTAAGCACCTGACTTAGCAATTGATGAGGTGGGGGAGCCTGCAAGATCATCTTGTAGGCTGTCACTCCTCATGTAGATTTTCTCCGTGTTGACATGGACGGATGTGCTGCGTAGCTCACACGTTGCTCGCAGTAGGGCTAATTTACTAGCATTGTAACTTTTCAAAATTTGCAGCACGTAGGGCTTAAGTAGAGACCTTGTATCTGTGAGGCTAGAATTTAATAATGCTGACTATTTGGAAAGTTCCAGAGATTTTGTAAAAACAGCAGCAGAGGAGATTGAAAATTTCCTTTATCAACACATTTTGCCCAAAATCTCTAATACAGAATTGGACTATCTTAATAGAGAAATTTCAGCTGAGTAAGTTAAACAAGCTATCTCTAAATTAAAACTTCACCCAGCCCCAGGACCTGGTAGCTTCATAACTCAGTATTATAAACTTGTTTCAGAAAACTTAGGGCCCTATTAAATTTGAGCTGCGTAAATAAAAGGTGAAAACGCAAGGCCTACATAGTTGAAAATTGAAACCGTTTCCGACGCTATTAAATTCAAAGTGCTGCGAGATACGAGCGATGGATGCGAATGCGTACACGTTCGGATTTGCGCATGAGGTCCGATATCTCGGATAACTTTGCGTATGAAAAGAGCGCGAAATACGTGAAACGTACCACTTAACCAGACGGCAGTATACCTTTAAAAGGGAGCCAAAACAGAAAATAATTGACTGTGCTGGAGCTTTTGCAAGTAGACACACAGGTCTAGGCGTTGGTGGGTTTTTGGTGAGCAAGGAGAGAGAGAAGAGAGAGAAGAGAGAATTTCAATTTTTGATCTTTTGAACTAGCAGATAATTTAACCCTTTCTTTACAACACACATAATTACTGATATCACATAATTCACACACATAGATTAATACGTACACATAGCTACACCTAGTGGTAGGCCACTGCACACCTACACCCCCCCCCCACACACACACATAATACTACACATAATAGTTGCATCTTTTTTTACCTCCTAAACCAACACACATGTTATCTTGATTTATCGTTAATTTATTTTCAGAGGAGTTTAGAGGAGGGGAGGCAGTAAGGCAAGAGAGGCGGGGAGGAGAGTGAGGAGAACATCTGAGGAGAGGAGGAGGGTGAGGAATAGAGGAGGAGGGAGAGGAGGAGGAGGGATAGGAGGAGGAGGGAGAGGAGGAGGAGGGAGAGGAGGAGGAGGAGGGAGAGGAGGAGGAGGAGGAGAGCAAGGAGGAGAGCAGGGGGGGAGGGAAGTGCCCCCAGAGCTAGGAATCCAAGTGGAAGGGGCAGAGGGTCAGGGGCCTGATCCTTGGTGGGAGGTAGTGGGGATGAGGGAGCGGCCCCAGGCATAGAAGAGGAAGACCAGGCACCTTCTGTAAGGCAACGGGTTGTGGCAAGGCCCATGGCCCCCAATTATAGCCCAGAGGAGATCCAGGTTCTCCTCAGGGAAATCTGTGCCGCCAGGGAATCATATGTTGTGGGAGACATTAATGCCAGCCAGAGGCGGCAGGCCTGGTCCCAAATTGGCAGAGCTGTGTCGGCAGTAGGGGTCACTACTAGGGACTGGAGGACAGTGCGTCACAAGTTCAATGATCTAAAGATGGCTGTCAAAAGAAAGATGTCCGATGAGGCAGCAGCAGCACGTCAGACTGGTGGTGGGCCCGCGGTCCCTTTTGTTTACAAACAATGGGAGAGGACAGTGATGAGCTTTATCCCTTGTGAATCTGTGGTGGGAATACCAGGACAGATGGACACAGATCGTCCTAACACCCTGCAACGTGAGTATCATATCACACATGGTTGGCTGAGATTGTGGGGGGATAGGCTGTCCAAAAGCCTGCAGATAACATGCTGTATGTATGTTTGTATGTATAAATAGGCTTGTATTCTGGCTGTTGTATATAATGAGCTGTATCCCTCTAGAACAGGGGTGGGTAAGGAGGGCCACATACATGCCGGCCTTTCAAGATATCATGCTGCTTGTATGTATGTATGTTTGTATGTATAAATAGGCTTGTGTTCTGGCTGTTGTATATAATGAACTGTATCCCTCTAGAACGGGGGTGGGTAAGGAGGGCCGCATACATGCCAGCCTTTCAAGATATCCTTTTTGGGCACAGGTGAGTAAATCAGAATGACTGAAAAGGCGATTGGCTCACCTGTGTGGCCCTCCAGGCCTGAACCTGCCCACCCTTGCTCAAGAATTATATGGCCTCCTACACCCCTGCCCACACACAGGGATAATTCACATACAATAGCACTGTAAGCCCTATGGTTGACTAAAAATGTATGGGGCGACAATAACCATTTCAGTCCTGGTAGCAAACCTATCATGTTCATAATTTGTCTCCCTGATATGTCAATTTCTAATTATATCCAGATTGATTGCAATAGAGCAGGGTGTCCAAAGTCAAACTTGCTGGGCTGCGCACAGGCCTGGATATGTGGATTTCCTTCATGTGAACAGATGAGTCAATTAGACTTAATGACTTGGAGAATGATATTCTCAGCTGGGTGCAGCATGGCTATCCCCAAATGCAGGCCTGACATTGGCCTCCACTGCGATCGAGAATAAAAATCTGGCTGTGCGGCATATGTGGATACAGACTCTGTAGCACTGCATGTGTGTCATATACTGTCCTAACCTGGCCCATGTCTCAGCTGCATATTAACAACCATTGCTGTAAACTTGTCAGATTGGTCAGTCTCACACACTGCACAGCAGATGCAGCAGAGCACGTGTCTGAGGCACATGCAGTACACATTCATATGAGCCATGATCCACAATGCTCATTATGCAACCCGTGGCTCATCTGTGTAACACAAGCACCACAGTCACTCACAGGTGACCATGATGTCAATGATATGTAAATGCATAGCTGGCAATTGTGTATGGCAACCAACTGAAATATATGTTTATTCCATTGCAGTATTCACAGATTCAGAAGAGGAGGAGGCAGGAAAGGCTGAAGTGGGCCAGGACATTCAGGAGGGCCCGGGACCATCAACATCACTGGCTCATACGGAGAGGGAAGTGATGCCCGGGCCCTCTTCGGCGTGGTCACCTCAGGGCCTGCACCAGCCACACCATCCTGTGCCTCCCTCAGCGGCTCCCCCCTCAGCGGTTCCACCCTCAGCGGCTCCACCCTCAGTGGCTCCGCCCTCATCCTGGGCTCCGCCCTCATCCTGGGCTTCGCCCTCATCTGGGGCACCGCCCTCATCTGGGGCACCGCCCTCATCCTGGGCACAGCCCTCATCTGGGGCTCCGCCCTCATCCTGGGCACCGCCCTCATCTGGGGCACCGCCCTCATCTGGGGCACCGCCCTCAACCTGGGCACAGCCCTCATCATGGGCTCCACCCTCATCTGGGGCTCCGCCCCCATCCTGGGCACAGCCCTCATCATGGGCTCCACCCTCATCTGGGGCACCGCCCTCACTCTGGGCTCCGCCCTCATACTGGTCTCCGCCCTCATCTGGGGCACTGCCCTCACCCTGGGCTCCGCCCTCATACTGGGCTCCGCCCTCATACGGGGCTCCACCCTCATCCTGGGCACCGCCCTCATCTGGTGCACCGCCCTCATCCTGGGCACCGCCCTCAGCCTGGGCTCCACCATGGGCCGCGGGAGGAAGTGCCCCAGCCCCAGGAGGAAGTGCCCCGGCCCCGGGAGGAAGTTCCCCGGCCCCGGGAGGAAGTGCCCCGTCCCCAAGTGCCCCGGCCCCAATTGCCCCGGCCCCGGGAGGAAGTGCCCCGGCCCCGGGACGAAGTGCCCCGGCCCCGGGAGGAAGAGCCGCGGAGTCGCCGGCCGCGAAGTCGCCGGCCACAGAGTCGCCAGCCGCCCAGTCGCCAGCCGCCAGACAAGCACCTCCAGGCCCTCTGCCACCGCTCTCTGGCCAATTACGGAACATCATGGCGCACATAGAACAAGAGGACCAGGCCCAAAGCCAGAGAGCACGGCAAATGCTGGACATAAGCGAAAGACAATTGGCTGTTAGTAGTGCCATCCTGGCTGGCAACAGGGTGATCTCAGCAACCACCCGTGCTATATATGCTGAGATGAGGAGGCACAACCGAAGGATGGAGAGATATGAGGAACGCGCAAGCCGGGAGAGACGCGCATTGTTGCGTCAACTACGTCGCCAGCCCATACCTCTCCAGCCTTCGGTTGTCCAATCGCAAACTGAGATGTCTGCCTCCTCATCTCAGACATCGCCCACTCTTGAACCCCAGCCACCTGCTGTAGTCGTGGAAGAGGGAGACGGGCCACGGGCACAGACAGTGGGGGCCCGCTAACTCGGAGTAGGAGGTGTTAGGACCATCCGAGAAGGCTTTCTGACCACTCCTCACAGAATACTGATTGTTATAGATGTTGACATAGTATTGGCTACAGAGTGTGTACATGTCTGGTTATGTTTAACATTTTAACAATTGATGTTCAATGTGGATTGACCTTGAGCTTAAATGCTGTATTTAATTATAATATTGTTCGGAATGGTACATTGTTTTTGTCTTGGTAGGTGTTAATAGCCAAATCTCACAACTCTGAAGACATTTTCTTCATCTTCGAGCAGTACAATACCATCATGTGAGTAAACACTCAACCCAGTTCACAACGGGCATTCTATCAGGGTTATTCACTGCAATATATGACTACATATCTTTTCACTAAGAAACATGACTGTGTGATCTTCCATTATAATGATCAGTGTCCTGGCTATAGAGTTGCACAGTCCCATTACTATCTGCTAATCCAAACCAGCAATTCCACATAAGTTTTTGTAGCATTCCATCCCGTTAACATTATGAAATTGGATTCAGTTTTTTCATGTCATCCAAACCAAAGTGGCAATTTCCTTGGTTTGACATCATGATCAATGTGCATGTGTTTAGGGGTAATGTGAACAGCGTAATCTGTCTGGCCTTGGTACCACCCATTTAGAAGGGAGATGTGATATCAGCATGGCACAACTATTCCATATAGATAGTGATAGTACATTTTGCTGAAGGATTGTGTTCACAGTGAAGCATGCCTTGTCGTATTCCACATCCTAAGCATATTCCTGGAAGGCTGACTGAACAGGATAGAATAAATAAGGTTATTACTGCTCGGAGATGATGTTCATGTTAGTTGGTTTAGAGTAGTGTCAAAAGCAAAAACAATGTACTCTAATAACAGCTTATGATTGTTCTAACACCTCCTACCTCTGTTTTCCAGATTCACATCATCTATTGACAAATTCACACTGTGTGTGAAATCGCTTAGTATCACATGATCCCTGTTTTATAGTGTCTGTTTATTCTGGCAACCATATGGTTGTTGTATGCGCATTAATGGTTATGTTGATTAAATGTCGTGTTATATGCTGTTGGTTACTGTGGGGTCCTGACCACATGTGACCCTAGGAGATGCTATGCATTACCCTCATGATGTTGTCTGTTTCCTCTTCAGATGTCCTCAGATTTGCCACAGCCCCTTGCCATACTAGGATCTCTTCACAACACACACATGATATTAATGCACAGTCTTGTCCATTTCTGTTTGTACTCTGTGTATGAAATAAAGTATGATTATGTTATACTGTTATCACTGTTTCTGTGTGTTTGTACCATATCATGCTTTCTAGTTGAGAGAATACAGATAGAATGAAGTGTCATTGTTCAATACATATATCTGTGTGTGTTTACATAGATACATATGCTACATTAATCTGTACCTTGCCAATATACATGTAGGTGCCAGCCAGAGGGACGTGAATTCTGAAATCATGTCTATAGACATGCAGGGTTGTATATAATGACTTGAAGGGCTCAACTTGAATGATATGAATCGACATTCATGATTATGTAGTAATGTAAACGCAGATTGAACAGAATAGTTACACCACTAACTGATGGTGCTGAGCACATCTGACTTTCAGGGTAATTTACTTGTTACATGGTAAATATCCAGGATTACACAAACATTGAGTGAAAAAAAACGGTTTAATTGTTCACAAAGCCACACAGTGACAAATTACCACAGGCCTGCTTAGTATCATGGTGGTGGTGGGTAGGATACAGAGTTCCAGTAACACACGGAAATAGGGACATGGGGCCAGAATGCAGGCAAGGGGGATGACATTGGTATAGATGATCAGTTGAGGGGGGATATACAGTGCATCATCCAACATGAGGCAATATCAGTTATATTATTACATTTATCAGGATAACATTCAATATTCAAACCCAACAATACAGAAGGAGATATGCTCATGGGGAGAAGTAATCTGTAGTCTTGTGTGTGCGCGCGACACACACTCCTATGCAACTGCAGAGGTAGAAGTGCTCAATCAGTCAATGTTAGAACCCCCGTAGGTCATGTCACTGGAAATGGCACTATGAGAGAAGACTCTACATACCTAAGTTTGGACACTCAGATTGGAACCTGACCAGGACCATATCAGTGTGTTCAAACTAATTTCATGTGTTAGCAGAACTACCAATAAACTGGCCAGTTCGAGGTGTATTCTGTTTTGTGAATGAGCATCTCTATTATCTGCTGTTGCATATTCATAACTGAAGGTAAACGGAACCTCATTAACAGTTATGTTCCAAGGCTAGAGTTACTCTTCCCCATATGTACAGGGAGGATCACATCAGCACTGAGGAAGAGATCTGGAAGGAAGTATGATACAGGCTTTCCAATAGTCCAAGTAGAGGAGAGAATGGCATATCTAAAGCAATAGGTACATAAAAATCGATGTAGAGGATGTGATATTACACCCGATGCAACACATGATAACTGACATATGAACATACATGATGCAATGTGACAATAGCATAGTCCTGGAATGTGGGAATGCTCATCATAAAATGTTCTGACCGTGGAAAGGAACTCATCTTTGCGATCTGAAACATAAAAGGAACATGTCAATATTTACATTGCACATGCTCCCGGAGCGCTTACTTCGTCACTTACAGTGGTTATAAAAAGTCTACACACTCCTGTAAACAAATTAGCCAATGAAAAATAATTTCAGAACTTTATCCACCTTTAATGTGACATATAAACTGTACAACTCAATTGTAAAACAAACTGAAATCTTTTAGGTGGAGGGAAGAAAAAAACAAAGAAAACTAATGTGGTTGCATAAGTCTGCACACTCTCTTATAACTGGGGATGTAGCTGTGTTCAGAATTAAGCAATCACATTCCAAATCGGGTTAAATAGGAGTCAGCATACACCTGCCATCATTTAAAGTGCCTCTGATTAACCCCAAATTAAGTTAAGCTGCTCTAGTTGGTCTTTCCTGAAATGTTCTTAGTCGCATCCCACAGCAAAAGCCATGGTCGACAGAGAGCTTCCAAAGCATCAGAGGGATCTCATTGTTAAAAGGTATCAGTCAGGAGAAGGGTACAAAAGAATTTCCACAGCATTAGATATACCATGGAACACAGTGAAGCCAGTCATCATCAAGCGGAGAAAATATGGCACAACAGTGACATTACCAAGAACTGGAGCTCCCTCCAAAATTGATGAAAAGACCAGAAGAAAACTGGTCTGGGAGGCTACCAAGAGGCCTACAGCAACATTAAAGGAACTGCAGGAATATCTGGCAAGTACTGGCTGTCTGGTACATGTGACAACAATCTCCCGTATTCTTCATATGTCTGGCGTATGGGGTAGAGTGGCAAGACGAAAGCCTTTTCTTACAAAAAAAACATCCAAGCCAGGCTGCATTTTGCAAAAAACACATCTGAAGTCTCACAAAAGCATGTGGGAAAAGGGGTTATGGTCTGATGAAACCAAGGTTGAACCTTTTGGCCATAATGCCAAAAGATATGTTTGGCGCAAAAACAACACTGCACATCACCAAAAGAACACAGTATCCACAGTGAGGCGTGGTGGTGGCAGCATCATGCTTTGGGGCTGTTTTTCTTCAGCTGGAACTGGGGCCTTAGTTAAGATAGAGGGAATTATTTTTCAGTTCCAAATACCATTCAATATTGGCACAAAACCTTTTGCTAGCAAGCTGAACATGAAGAGGAACTTCATCTTTCAGCATGACAACGACCAAAAGCATACATCCAAATCAACAAAGGAATGGCTTCACCAGAAGAAGATTACAGTTTTGGAATGGCCCAGCCAGAGCCCAGACCTGAATCCAATTGAAAATCTGTGGGGTGATCTGAAGAGGGCTGTGCACAGGAGATGCCCTCGCAATTTGACAGATTTGGAGTGATTTTGCAAAGAAGAGTGGGCAAATCTTGCAAAGTCAAAATGTGCCATGCGGATAGACTCATCCCCAAAAAGACTGAGTGCTGTAATAAAATCACAAGGTGCTTCAACAAAGTATTAGTTTAGGGGTGTGCATACTTATGCAACCATGTGATTTTCTTTTTTGATTTTTTATTCACTCTACCTAACAGATTTCAGTTTGTTTTTAAATTACATTGTCCAGTTTATAGGTCACATTAAAGGTGGAAAAAGTTCTGAAATGATTTATCTTGGTCTAATTTTTTTACAGCACAGAAACATGACATTTTAACAGGGGTATGTAGACTTTAGACCTTTTCGATCCACTGTACCAATATATGTTGCTCATTTCATACAAACGTCTTCACTGTTCTTTCCCTACATATGAAACGAGCTACTCATCTGGCTAATGATGTAGGAATATCACATAGATTACACATTAATGCATCTTTGGAGAGCCAAATGTGGGGTTTTACCTTGGACGCAGTCCCAAGCTCATCCACGAGGTGATTTGTTCCACCAGGACACGTGCTCTGTGGATCATCATTAGTTATCACCGCTTACCTATCTGATGTATTCTGGAAAGAGATAGGCCGATATTAATAAAGTGATTGATGTGTTATTTGTGTCCTTCAGCATACGTGGCCATATTATTACACAAATACTCACTATGTAGTTCACATTGATGTAGCAGTTCTGTTGCTGGTCATGTTTTTCCATGTCTAGGTTGTTGAAAGAAGAGTTGACACACGACAGCAGCTCTGTAAGGTTAATATGATGTTAGGATTACAGTCACAAATTAGACAAAGTATGTGTTCTATTCGTATTGGATATCTCTTACAGGGAGTGCAGAATTATTAGGCAAATGAGTATTTTGACCACATCATCCTCTTTATGCATGTTGTCTTACTCCAAGCTGTATAGGCTCGAAAGCCTACTACCAATTAAGCATATTAGGTGATGTGCATCTCTGTAATGAGAAGGGGTGTGGTCTAATGACATCAACACCCTATATCAGGTGTGCATAATTATTAGGCAACTTCCTTTCCTTTGGCAAAATGGGTCAAAAGAAGGACTTGACAGGCTCAGAAAAGTCAAAAATAGTGAGATATCTTGCAGAGGGATGCAGCACTCTTAAAATTGCAAAGCTTCTGAAGCGTGATCATCGAACAATCAAGCGTTTCATTCAAAATAGTCAATAGGGTCGCAAGAAGCGTGTGGAAAAACCAAGGCGCAAAATAACTGCCCATGAACTGAGAAAAGTCAAGCGTGCAGCTGCCACGATGCCACTTGCCACCAGTTTGGCCATATTTCAGAGCTGCAACATCACTGGAGTGCCCAAAAGCACAAGGTGTGCAATACTCAGAGACATGACCAAGGTAAGAAAGGCTGAAAGACGACCACCACTGAACAAGACACACAAGCTGAAACGTCAAGACTGGGCCAAGAAATATCTCAAGACTGATTTTTCTAAGGTTTTATGGACTGATGAAATGAGAGTGAGTCTTGATGGGCCAGATGGATGGGCCCGTGGCTGGATTGGTAAAGGGCAGAGAGCTCCGACTCAAACGCCAGCAAGGTGGAGGTGGAGTACTGGTTTGGGCTGGTATCATCAAAGATGAGCTTGTGGGGCCTTTTCGGGTTGAGGATGGAGTCAAGCTCAACTCACAGTCCTACTGCCAGTTCCTGGAAGACACCTTCTTCAAGCAGTGGTACAGGAAGAAGTCTGCATCCTTCAAGAAAAACATGATTTTCATGCAGGACAATGCTCCATCACACACGTCCAAGTACTCCACAGCGTGGCTGGCAAGAAAGGGTATAAAAGAAGAAAATCTAATGACATGGCCTCCTTGTTCACCTGATCTGAACCACATTGAGAACATGTGGTCCATCATCAAATGTGAGATTTACAAGGAGGGAAAACAGTACACCTCTCTGAACAGTGTCTGGGAGGCTGTGATTGCTGCTGCACGCAATGTTGATGGTGAACAGATCAAAACACTGACAGAATCCATGGATGGCAGGCTTTTGAGTGTCCTTGCAAAGAAAAGTGGCTATATTGGTCACTGATTTGTTTTTGTTTTGTTTTTGAATGTCAGAAATGTATATTTGTGAATGTTGAGATGTTATATTGGTTTCACTGGTAAAAATAAATAATTGAAATGAGTATATATTTGTTTTTTGTTAAGTTGCCTAATAATTATGCACAGTAATAGTCACCTGCACACACAGATATCCCCCTAAAATAGCTAAAACTAAAAACAAACTAAAAACTACTTCCAAAAATATTCAGCTTTGATATTAATGAGTTTTTTGGGTTCATTGAGAACATGGTTGTTGTTCAATAATAAAATTAATCCTCAAAAATACAACTTGCCTAATAATTCTGCACTCCCTGTATTAATAAGAAGACATTGCCGGTTAGTGAGTTATGCCATGTTGCTACAGGGTGCCAAAATCTGGATTTCGGCATGGTCTCATGTAAACAAGTCTAAAAAGCTGTGTCTGGATATATTTCAGTAGTAGTCACGTCTCCATCTAGTCAGCAGCAGCCACCATGTTGGGTTTGGCTGGTGATCCATATTGGATCAAACTGAATAAAGTCGAATCATGAGGAAATAACCAGAGGACTCGGTTTTGTCTTATCGTGACTGGTTCTTGATCTCCAAAGCATGTGTGTATGGTATTTATCTACAACATTTTGATCCCATTTCATGTGGTTTGGCAGGATCAGACAATGTGAACAATCCTGGTCCTAGAGGTTGTAGGTGACTTTAAAAAGGGATTGGATATATTTTTACATTAAAAAACCAAGCAGGCTTTAAGGGCTATCCTGGATAAATAGAGAGGGAGTATTGATCCAGGGATGAATATGATCACCAGTATCTGGGGTCAGGAAGGAATGTTATATTTTTCTGCCCTGTATAGACAATTGTCAAAGTTTAACTTTTTGTTTTTCTGTTACTTCCTCTGGATCAATTAACAATAAATCTGCGTATTGCAGATCATAGATCTATAGAGGTTGAACCTGATGGACTAAAGTATTTTTTCTATCTAAATTACTAGATAACAATGTAACGTGGGGCATATATACATTGACATAGTGGGATATATAATCCACTCAAATTATCTATGCCATTGATGTTTATAACCGTCAGTACTTAAGATGTGTATGGGAATGTGTGCTTAATTACCTGTAACTGATCATGTGGCTTGTTCCAGTGAACAAACATCGACAACGTCAGGGAACTCTCCTCTACTGTGGATTGGTTGGAATTCTGTATGACAAGGGCGATGGATAAAGGTGGGTTTGGGAGTTAGGCATAATCCAGATACATTAGACTGTGTTCCATGCATATTGGGTATGTACTTACATGTGAAGTACTCATGAATTAGGCGGGCACGTTGTTGTGACCCCTGCAGATTATCCACTTCAGGGGGAAATAAAGGCTCTTCCTCCCCATGTAGCGGAGCTGCATCAATGTCCCCCAGACAGTTGGCCTGTACTGCTATATTGTGCAGACAGCAGCAGGCAACGATGATGCGACAAACTTTTCTTGTATTGTAGAGCACCCCCAGTGGAATGTAAACATCTGAAGCGCATCTTTAGTACACTAAAGGTGCGCTCAATTACATTCCGGCAGGTTTATTGGGGAACATTATACCTCACCTCTGCCCGAGTATGGGGATTGCTCACAGGGGTCAACAACCACGGCAAACACCCATATCCTGCATCACCTGGTGGAAATAAAATATGATGTTGATATGAATAGGATGTTGTGATGTTTGACAAAGCATATGCCCAAATATCGTCATCATGACCTATCAACACATCCCTGTGGCTAATACACAGTTAAAGATATGTTGATATGATAGGATAATTAGTAGTGTATTAACACATGTATTCTATATGAAGCTTCAGATCAATTACAATGTGATTTCCACAAATGTAAAATCCAGATGTTCACACCCACAGGACGCTTACATGAGGCAGAGATACAAGGGAAATACAACAGGGTACATATTGCGACCTTTCTGGTAGAGAGCAGGAAGTCACTGTTGCAGTTCTTGTACCGAGCACATGTCAGAGGTCTGAGGTGAAGCGTGATATTGTATTCTTGTGAACTTAAATGTGATGCTAATTCAGGTGGAATTTCCCAGGGGCGTACACGATCAGACGCAAATGCCAAAAGACCTTGGAGATTTTGATAACTTCATGGTAAGTTAATTGATGTTTATTCCGGGATATATTCATGCAAGAAAAAGTTTGCCAAACACTATTAATTCTCCTCTATCAGATGAATTCTGAAGTCATCTCACTTACATAGCCTTTACAATAACACATATGTAGGCTAGAGATGTCCATGTCACAGGATACAAGGGAATGCATAAGAACATATACCTAATGATTAATCAATTGTGGGTTTTGTCATATGTTGTTGTGAACTGCATACTGTTTGGCCAAGCTAACACAGGGTTATGGCCAGCAGTGAGCTATTATGTTCTGGCTTTGGTAGTATTACTCCGTAATGCACATGTGAAGATCAGAGCAATAGAGGGAAACATGCTGTACCGTATGTATTATTGTATCCAGTCATAGTAAGATACGGTTGACTGCCATTACTAATGTGTACTCACCCAGTAGCCATCCGGATGGAAATCTGCCGGACTCAAATATGTCACATATTCCGGATGCACGCAGGATATAGGCGTCGTGGGCACTTCCCGGGAAGCCTGCATACACACCTTGTATGCGCATGTTCGCATCGCAAACAACCTGGACATTGATTGAATGATAATGCTTACGATTTCTGTACAGCGCTTCTTGCTCTCTAGGCGGTATCAGTGCCACGTGTGTACAGTCAATAGCACCAAGCAAATTGGGGACACCTCCTAATTGGAAGAAATCGAACTTTACCTTTGAGCTCTCTTCAGCAGTGTTAGGGTAACTGATGTATCTGGCAGCTTTCTGACCAATAGCACGGAGGAATGCACTCAGACAATTCGAGAGGCTTGGCTGAGACATTCCTCCGGCTATGCTCAGGGTGGTCTGAAAGCTACCAGAAGCAAGGAGGTGTATTGCAACTAACATCCGTGTCATTCCTGGGATGGCTCTATTTGCCCCTGAGCGAGGCTCAAGGTCCGCTCTGAGAACCTCATAGAGCTCCCCAAGACTGGCACGGGTCAGCCGAAAATGCTCATACACCTCCCCATCAGTTAACCCCTCTAATGTGAGTCTCTCCCTGTACACATTGGGTGCCCTTCGCCTCCTCACAGGCTCCTCACAGGCTCCTGGTCAGGCTCCTGGTCAGGCTCCTGGTCAGGCTCCTGGACAGGCTCCTGGTCAGGCTCCGGGTCAGGCTCCCCCCCTTCTGCCTGAGCCACCACATCCTGTACTCCCCCTAGCAGCTGATCACCAACAACATTGTCAGCTTCCCTGTGTGCAGGTGGCCCTATATCCCTCTGTCCCTGTGCTACTGGAGCTCTCTCTCCTCCCTAATCGACCCCCACGATACTAGGCATGGCCTGTGGTAATTCCCTTGCCTGGCTTGGTTCTGCCCCAGCATGGATCACATCACCACTCACACCCTCATTCACTCCCAGACACTCCTCTCTGCCACTCCCCATCACCCCCTCAATCACACACCTTGCTTCCTGGTCTTCATACTGTGCTAGGTGAGATGCACAAAAACATCTCAACCTCATCCGCCCACTCATCCTGTCCATCATCCCTCTTACATGATCATCCATGCTGTTTCAGACATGCTGATCACTTGTTGGGGATGGGGTTATATAGCTTGGTGATTGCATGACCTGGTAGCCACATTAATTTCTGCTTTGCCATTGGTCACCTGTGGATCTTTACATGGAATTCCAGCTGATGCCATTGGAGTTAGCACGCAGTTCCAGGAGCAGGTGGGAGAGAGTTTTGAGTTGTGAGATTAGTGGTTTCGAGAGAGGTAGATTACTTTTTTGTCTTGTTTCTTGTTTACTTCCTAAACATTTACATTTAAGAAATACACATATTTACAGATTTCACATATTTGCAAGACACATAGATTAAATAACACACATAGAGACATATAAATAGTTAGGACACACACCCCACACACCCATCCCCCCCACCACACCCCATCTCCCAACACACCCCATCCCCCAACACACCCCATCCCCCACCACTTATTAAATACATAGCACATACATCTTTTCTTTCCAACAGACATTCCAGTAATACTTTTATTTCTTTATCGTTATATTGATTTGTAGGCGCACTCTTTTTGATTGTTTTGTATTTTATTACTAGCATATTTACACGTAAGAGTTACACATATTTACACATTACACATATTTGCCTGACACATAGATTAAAGACGCATAGAGACATACATAGCGTTAGGACACACACCACACACCTCCCCCCCCCCAACCTTTGCACCGCATGCCCCAACAGTTAAAAACACATAGAACATACACTTTTTTTTCCCATCACCTATATAACAGTTATACTTATTTTGAGTTATCCTTATTTTGTTATTATTTCAGCATGGAGGGAGGAGATAGGTGGAGAGAGGAGGAGAGGAGAGGAGAGGAGCGGAGAGTGAGGAGAGTGAGGAGAGTGTAGTGGAGGGTGGAGGAGAGGTGGAGGAGGTGTCCCCGGAGGGGGTGGAGGAGGTGTCCCCGGAGGGGGTGGAGGAGTTATCCCCAGAGGAGGAGGAGTGGTCCAAAGAGGGGGAGGAGGAGGAGGGGTCCCCGGAGGGAGATGCCAGTGCAGGCACTTGGAAAGGAGGGACAGAGGGGAAGGGGCCTGCTCCCAGGGGGCGGGGTAGTTTGGGGAAGGGACAGGCCTCAGGAAGAGTGCAGGGAGGCCAGGGTCCCCAAGCACAGTCGAGAAAGCAAGGGGCTATTGGCAAGGGCAGGCGCAGGGCCCGTAATTATACGCCCCAGAAGAATATGGTCCTCCTGTGTGCGATCCGTGACCGACCCGTCATCCTTGTTGCAAGGGAAGCGAAGCCTGGGCCTAAGGCTCAGGCTTGGAAGGAGGTAGTGGAAGTGATGAAGGAGGTGTCCACGGTTCCTAGGTGCTTGAGGTCATTGAAGCACAGATATGTGGATATCAAGGCCACGGTGAAGAGGAAGATGGCCAGAGAAGCTGAGGGACACAGTGTCACCTATAAGGAGTGGGAGAGGATCGCAAGGGACTTTGTGGGACCATCGCCCACAGCTGGAGCTTCATCCCCGGTGGCCCAGCAGGACCAAGCCTCCAATTCAGGTGAATATCACATACACCAACATGCCACCACATGTGCATCACACACACTACACATGGTGACCAACAAGGACACTGACATATCAGCTCCATGGAATTAACAAGGGATGGATGGAAGTGTCATTAAATCCATGAAGCTGACAAGTCAATGTCCTTCCTAGTCACCCCAAGAGTAATCAAGCAATAGAGTCCATGTACTGGTGTGCCCAATGCAGCCCATGTAGTTACAGACCGCAGAAGAAATACAGACAGCATTAGGAGCCAGGAGAGGTCAAGACAAGATACCAAAGAATAGATCCAATCTAGCAAATGACAGCTAATGTGAGTTGCAATTAGGAGAATCATCCATGTTCAGGCCTAGATGTCAGATAGTTAGGAGTGAAACCGCAGAAAAAATACAGACAGTGTTAGGAGCCAGGAGAGGTCAAGACAAGAAACCAAAGAATAGATCCAATCTAGCAAATGACAGCTAATGTGAGTTGCAATTAGGAGAATCATCCATGTTCAGGCCTAGATGTCAGATAGTTAGGAGTGAAAACATATCAATGTATTGATAAGCATACTAATGACATGTACCTTTCTTTTCTCTATTTCAGCATCCAGTAGGAGGTCTGGGTCCAGTGATGAGCCAGGAGCGGGGCCGTCAGCCCCCGATCCGCAGGAGACCGCTCATGGGGAGGAGGCTACAGGCTCATCCGAGGGCCCTGGCTCTTTGGAGGGGGAGGTCGTGGTCGTTGACAGCCCCCCTGTCCAGAGCCCGACTGTCCCCTTCCTCCAAAGACTTGCCATCTCGCCGGGGCCCTCAGAAGTAGTGGAATATGCCACAGCTCCTCCTTCCCCACACACTGAGCCACCGGGGACAACAACGTCAGAGACCCTGTCTCCAGCCGGGTCCCAGATCCTCCCCACTCTCTCCCTGACATCTTCCCACCCAGCCCTGCCAGCAGGACCCCAGCCCCCGCCACCACCAACGACCGAGGCTGTGCTGCTGGAGTTGTTGGCCGTCGTGAGGAGGATTGATGCCAACATCTCTGGCATGAGGCGCAGCCTGGACAGGCGCTTTAGGGAGGAGAGGAGCCATCATCGGAGGCTGGAGCAGCATTTGGTCAGGCTGCTGGGAACGGGGCAGGTCACCAGCCAACAGCAGCCTGGCCCCTCTTCTCCTTCCACCATGCCTCCGCCGCCACCACCACCCGTGGTGCCACTACCTCCTCCAGCTCCCCCACCACCAACAGGGAGACGGCGTCCGGCCGCGGACAATGCAGGTCCTGTGCCCAGGCGGAGGAGGACCTAGGGGCTGTGGACATAATTGTGCCTTCTCAACAGCACTCCTCAGTGACCATCTATTGGTCACAATGCTGACCTCGTCTAGCCTGGCTACAGAGTTTTGGATCTTTGCCTATGTGATGGTGATATTTTGTATGCAGATGGCTACCTCCCATCACATGGTCCATGATCCTCTTCTCTGTGGACACGTAGGGTTCGGTTGAACATGCCACCAATTGATGGTCACTGGGGAATGCTGTTGGGAAGGGATGCTGCAGTCCCCTTTTTTTTAGGCCCTTAGACTTTAGGTTTTCTCTTTGTTTTTCTTTCCATTTTTTTTGTTTTAGGTACAATTTAGGCCCATGAAGGCATCTCCTACATCTGCAAGCATTGTGGAGGAATTATATGAGGCGTAAGGTTTTCCAAGTGCCTCTCAGGTAGACATTACTCCAATGACAGCCCCCTCCTTAACATGTAGCTCCCACAATCTTAAAGCTATCATATTGCCAGATATCTCAGATATGATTATTGTTAGCTGAAATGTAGACTAATACCGCTATGGCGGTGGACATGCAAAGTCTCACAATGGCATGTTAATGACAGCCAGCATTAATATATGCACTAATAAAGCATGTGATCCTGACCTCAATATCGGTCTGAGAACAGATCCTTGGGTCTGATGTAAGAAACAGTGAATGTGGCTGCTGACCTTTGTGTCCTGTCCATATTAATGGGTATTTGCCCATATTACTCATTATCCAGAGACCTACTGCAGCTAATAGTTAGTAATGCTTGCAGATGGGAATCAGGTGAGTTGGTATATTGGTACAGTATTTAGCACTTTACTGTACATGCATTGTCATTATTTTATTTCTATCCTCCTCCGCCTTTTTGTTTTTTGTTGACCATTCATTTTTGTGGGCAATTTCACACACCACACTGTATGTGTGAAACTGGATTGGATTACACAGTCCAGAGGTTGAATCATTTGTTCAATTGAACAGATCTAGACAAGTTTTAAGTGCCATGCACTCTAATGGTTTCTTCAGTTAAATGGAGTGATTTGTGATGATCCTTTTTCTCATCATATTCCGGTGGTAGCGGTGTACTGACCGCATGTGACCCTGGTAGGTGCTATGCATCATGCTTATTCTAGACTATTAGATTGACCCCTGTAGGTATCCCCTTTTTTTTTATTTAGCCCCTTGCTCTCTCGGGACCCGCCCACACCACACCCATGATATTAATGCACAGTCTTGACCACTGCTGATTGTGGTCTGTGTCCAAAAATAAAGTTTTGTTATACCATTCTGTGAATGCACAGTCTTGACCACTGCTGATTGTGGTCTGTGTCCAAAAATAAAGTTTTGTTATACCATTCTGTGAATGCACAGTCTTGACCACTGCTGATTGTGGTCTGTGTCCAAAAATAAAGCTGTGTTATCCTGTTCTCACCATGTCGGTGTGTTTTCAATGGTTGGGGTTAGAGGACATCCACATGCACCACATTAGTGTCACATTACTATAGCTGTAAACTAATGAGCGCTAGTTAACCTTCAATAGATCCATACATACTAAGAGGAATAATAGTCCTAATAGCATTAGATATGATATAATGCATCTAATTGATCTACAATCTAGGCATAATAAAGGGTTAATGCACAGGCCAAGTACAATTAGCGGGACTGGGGAGTAGGATCATTCCCCTGAGGGCCTAACAGGATAATGATAGTTGATACTGCAGTGGCTTGTCAGTTCCTTCTCCAGTGATTTGGGATTTGTCCATCCACTCTGCTTTCACACGCACTTCCCCAACATCACTTAGCAATCGAAACTAATGTAAATTGATGAATAGCAGAACATCATGGGAGGTCAACAAATGGAAATGAATGGACATCTTGGCACATGGACACCAGCAATGGCGTGGGACTTCCTTGGATAAGAGTAGTGGCGATTACCCCTGATGGAGGTGAGTTGGCTGGTGCTCATTGTGCCTCTGCAAACCCTCTGTGTGTGTTTGCTGCCCTTGTGGGTGGGAGAGTGAAAGCAGAATGACAGCAGAACTGACAATCCACTCCGGTCTCACCAGCATAGGAACCTTGTAAGTAAGGAGTGACAGAGGGTCAGAGACAGTCAGACCTGACCGAAAGACCAAACAAGAGGTATTGTGTATTTCAATGAGGCTTTGAGCAATCCAATTAAGGGCCATTGTGGGTGGGAGAGTGAAAGCAGAGTGGATGGCCAAATCCCAAACCACTGGAGAAGGAACTGACAATCCACTCCAGGCTCACCAGCATAGGAACCTTGTAAGTAAGGAGTGACAGAGGGTCAGAGACAGTCAGACTTGACCGAAAGACCAAACAAGAGGTATTGTGTATTTCAATGAGGCTTTGAGCAATCCAATTAAGGGCCATTGTGGGTGGGAGAGTGAAAGCAGAGTGGATGGCCAAATCCCAAACCACTGGAGAAGGAACTGACAATCCACTCCAGGCTCACCAGCATAGGAACCTTGTAAGTAAGGAGTGACAGAGGGTCAGAGACAGTCAGACCTGACCGAAAGACCAAACAAGAGGTATTGTATATTTCAATGAAGCTTTGAGCAATCCAATTAAGGGCCATTGTGGGTGGGAGAGTGAAAGCAGAGTGGACGGCCAAATCCCAAACCACTGGAGAAGGAACTGACAATCCACTCCAGGCTCACCACCATAGGAACCTTGTAAGTAAGCAGTGACAGAGGGTCAGAGACAGTCAGACCCGACCGAAAGACCAAACAAGAGGTATTGTGTATTTCAATGAAGCTTTGAGCAATCCAATTAAGGGCCATTGTGGGTGGGAGAGTGAAAGCAGAGTGGACGGCCAAATCCCAAACCACTGGAGAAGGAACTGACAATCCACTCCAGGCTCACCAGCATAGGAACCTTGTAAGTAAGCAGTGACAGAGGGTCAGAGACAGTCAGACCCGACCGAAAGACCAAACAAGAGGTATTGTGTACTTCAATGAAGCTGTGAGCAATCCCATTAAGGGCCATTGTGGGTGGGAGAGTGAAAGCAGAGTGGACGGCCAAATCCCAAACCACTGGAGAAGGAACTGACAATCCACTCCGGTCTCACCAGCATAGGAACCTTGTAAAAAAGCAGTGACAGAGGGTCAGAGACAGTCAGACCCAACCAAAAGACCAAACAAGAGGTATTGTGTATTTCAATGAAGCTGTGAGCTATCCCATTAAGGGCCATTGTGGGTGGGAGAGTGAAAGCAGAGTGACAGCAGAACTGACAATCCACTCCGGTCTCACCAGTATAGGAACCTTGTAAAAAAGCAGTGACAGAGGGTCAGAGAAAGTCAGACTCGACCGAAAGACCAAACAAGAGGTATTGTGTATTTCAATGAAGCTGTGAGCAATCCCATTAAGGGCCATTGTGGGTGGGAGAGTGAAAGCAGAAAGGACGGCCAAATCCCAAACCAATGGAGAAGGAACTGACAATCCACTCCGGTCTTACCAGCATAGGAACCTTGTAAAAAAGCAGTGACAGAGGGTCAGAGACAGTCAGACTCGACCGAAAGACCAAACAAGAGGTATTGTGTATTTCAATGAAGCTGTGAGCTATCCCATTAAGGGCCATTGTGGGTGGGAGAGTGAAAGCAGAGTGACAGCAGAACTGACAATCCACTCCGGTCTCACCAGCATAGGAACCTTGAGGGTCAGAGACAGACCCGACCGAAAGACTGAACAGGACATATTCACATACTCCATGTGCCCCATATTTGTGTTCCCAAATGTAGATGTGATGAGCAACATGTATACAAAATAACAGGGTTAATATGGCATTATTTTGAGGTTTTTGTGTTTTTATGTAATCAGGTAGTGTGTCTTTAATTTTGCTTTATGTAAGCTGCAGCATGGCTTTTCATTCAAAATGTAACAACTAATTAGTTGTATAATGCCTTTGCTTTGGTGGGGGGAGGGGATGGTGAAATCAATTGTAATGGCCTTCCATGCTTTTCCTCTGTTAAAATCACTTTTACATTTTTAAGTTGTCTGTACGTAATGCGTAAACCATTTTACGGGTGTTTTTTGTGCACTTAGCGATTTTGCGAGATACGAGCGTCTACGCAAGGAATTCTTTTCCGCTACTTACTACGTAGCGCTTTTCGGAGGCAAATCTCGGCAAAGAAGTTCGAAAATACGCAAGTCAATCGCAAGTCAACTCGTATTACGTAAATCGCGTTACGATGCGCATTTGCGAGATATGATTTCATACGCAGCTCGAATTTAATAGGGCCCTTAGTTCCTATACTAAAAGATATGTTTAATGAAATTAAAATAAATGGTAAGGCTCCTATTGAAAATATGGAAGCTGCCATAACTTTGATTCCAAATCAAGATAAAGACCAACTTGTAAGTATTATTGCCCTATCTCTTTGATCAACACCGACATCAAAATCTATGCCAAAATGTTGGTGATTAGGCTAAATTTGGTAATTTCTAAACGTATCTCATTAGACCAAACAGGGTTCATGATCAAAAGACAAGGAGCAGGTAATACCAGAATTTAAATAAACCTGATATCACTAAGGCCCCAAAAAGTCTGATCATTATAATATCTCTTGACGCAGAGAAGGCTTTTGATAGATTAGGGTGTGCAAATATGGATGCTACAAAATTCGGATTGGGGGAGGTTGGTAGGAAAGCACTTGGAGCACTATATTCTAATTTAACAGTATAAATTACAGGGATTGGACAAATTCAACATAAATTTACTGTAAGCAACGGAACCAGACAGGGATGTCCTCTGTCATTTAAATTTATATTTATTAAATTGATGAACAAACCTTTAATGCAAATGATTAGAATCTCAGAGAATATCAAATGAATTGCTATTAAAAAAGCTACATATACATTAATGGCCTTTGCAGACGACGTTCTTTTAACCCTGAGTGATCCAGAAAACTCTCTAGATAACTTACACTACATTTTCGTCAGATATGGAAGAGTTTTGTAATAAAAAGTGGAACGTAGAGTACTTAAAAACAAATATCCGTTGGACTGGAGTTCCAATATAGTTACACATTTGGGAATAACCTTTACTGAGGATTTGAAATATCTTATAAACTTAAATTACAACACACTATTAGCATAAATAAAATAAATAATGACATCTTGGAAATAAAAATGTAATTTATGGGCTGGTAGAATAGTCGCAGATAAAATGTCAATTCTACCTAGAATCAACTATTTAATGCGTTCCATACCGATAGAAATCCCTGGCTACCTAATGAGGCAACTTCGGTCAGTAATTGAAAATTATATTTATAAAGATATTAAGGCTAGGATTAATAGTAAAATAACATCTAGATATTTTAAGAGAGGTGGGCTATCGCTACATGACATAAAGAGTTACCATGAAGCTACCATGCTTGCCCATGTGGCAAAATGGTTTATAGGTAAGGATACAGCTAGATGGTTTCGATGGTTTCGAATAGAGGAGGATCCCTTGACAACGGGACTGCTGAAAGATCTCATATGGCAAAACTCTAAATCTAATGAAAATAAGATATCATCCTCTTCAATGGTTACAAATGGCATACATTTTTGGAATAAATTAAACAACAAATGGGCATTGTTTTCCAACCCTAGTCCTTTGAGTTTTTTACAATTGTGAGAGTGCTAAATAACCATATAAAATCAATTGGAGTAACTGGGGAACTACAACAATAAAATATCTATATAATAACAAACATCCATATTCATTTGAAGAATTACGTTTAAAATATGGTCTGCCCTCAAATCAGTGGCTGGAATACAACAGGGTTAAACAAAATTT
This sequence comes from Discoglossus pictus, assembly GCA_027410445.1. NCBI lineage: Eukaryota > Metazoa > Chordata > Amphibia > Anura > Alytidae > Discoglossus > Discoglossus pictus. The sequence continues at coordinate 408,763,341 of CM050163.1, read as the reverse complement.
GAATAGATTCGAACATCACCAACTATCAATAACTTGCTCATTTTGAACAAATTTGCTATGAGCAACAGAGTAGACATCTAATTTTTAAAAAAATCAAATTCTTAGATCACAGAAGGAGCAGTGTAAATCGCTTAGGATAAAACAATGTGAAAAATAAATTAATTCCTATTGGACAGAATCTGAATGGACTCAGGCTTTCAATTGACTGAAAGATTTGTTAAAAGTTCAGCACACAGGGAAATATACTTTAAGGTACTCCAAAGATGGCATTATGTTCATATTATGGTAGCTAAGATGAATAGCAAAACGGATAAATGTTGGAGGTAATGTGATGCAGTTGGCACCATTAAACACACATGGTGGGACTGTCACAGAATTCAACATTTTTGGAGGGAATGTTTTTATCAGTTATACATTAGTTTGAACAGATGCATCAAACAGTCCATAGAAATGGCTTTGTTCCATGTTTTTCCCTCTACTATGAATCAAAAAGAAATAGCATACCTCACACAATTTTTTATGGCAGCTAAAAGATTACTATTAACTGGAAACAAGTATTTGTACCTTCTTGGAATACTGTATTTGAAGAAGTTAATACAATTAGAATCCTTGAAAGGGAATATTTAGAAACACAACATCTCCATAGGGATACAGTAAAATGTATAATCTGGGACAAATATTTTTTTTTTATAGGATGAGCTTATAATAATTAGACCGTCACTCTCCCTCTTGGTGTCTCCCTCCCCCTTCCCCCCATTCCCCCCTTCCCCCCACCCTTCATTGTCAATGGTATCCCTGACAGGGGTCATATTAAATCTTGTAAATGTTATATTTGTCAATTAAAAAAAAATGTGAAACACTTATAGTGTCCTAAGAAAATGTTTTAAAATGCAACTATAGTGCCTTTGTAACTGAAGCTGATATGTTTGTTTGCTGTGAATAGGTAGTATGTAAATTAAAATAAGTAAACATGAACATGTTTTCTAAGCTTTTAAACTGTCTGTTTTCTCCACAAGCAACATATCTCCTCCTATCTGTGTCTATCAGGCCACATGGTAAGCTCTATGTGCTGGACTATCATGAAGCTTGAAAGACTGGGCTAATGTCACTGTCCCATGACATAATTAGCCCTGTCCACACTGTCTACACACATGTAATGTTGTATTATGCTTGCAACTGCCCCATAGGCCCCACCAAATGACAGTGCATGAACCATAATACCCATAAAAGGTTGAACTTGATAGACTGAAGTCTGTTTTTTAACCTTTACTTTCTAGAATATGTTGTTTTGATTCCCCTTATATGCATTTACCTGATGATGTCAGATGCTGAGTGCAAGGTCATCATGGAGGAGTGGAAGGGGACTCCATTGGCAACCTGTGAAGCTCTGGTAAACTCCATGTCCATGAGGGTTAAGGAAGTGCTGGAAAATAATGGCGACCACAGAAAATATTGACACTTTGGGCCCAATTTGGACATTTCCACTTAGGGGTGTACTCACTTTTGTTGCCAACGGTTTAGACATTAATGGCTGTGCGTTGAGTTATTTTGAGGGGACAGCACATTTACACTGTTCTACAGGCTACATAACTATGCAACTATGTAATAAGGGATAGTATACAAGAGCATGTATATTTGAACAAGATCATAAGTAGGAGTTAACCCAGATTTATTAGGGATAGTTCATGTTAAACAAATGTAAGTAATTTCTATGAGGAGGAAAGTAGGAAATTGGATCAAGGCAACTCAAGGGATGCAGGAATTGCACTAAATATCTGCATATGGATTGAGAGTTGGCTAAAAGACAGGGTAATTAAATCAGAAAGTGACATATTTGCATACATTAGAGAAATGTATTATTCATTTTCAAATGTATTATTTTGAAATTAGGCAGATTAAATTTAATACAAATAAATGTAAAATTATGCATTTGGGAAGGAAAAGTAACTACAAAATGTATCATCTTAATGGAGAAAATCTAGGGATATCAAATATAGAAAGAAATTTGGGAGTGCTTGAGGACAACCACTTACAGTGCTCAATGCAAGCAACATCTGCAGGTAAAATATTAGCATGCATTAAGAAGGGTGTAGAAAAAAGGGATGCAAATATAATTCTGCCACTATATAAATCCCAAGTATGATCCCATTTGGAATATGGAGTATCTTTTTAGGTACTACTTCATAAAAAGGGCATTTTAGAGCTGGAAATAAGTACAGACAGGATCAACAACACCAATAAGGGCAAGGAAGGGATTAAGCTATGAATAAAGATTAGCCAAATTAAATGTATTTTCTCTACGAGGTGTCTATGGGATGATATAAATACATCAAGCGAACTTTTTGTGTCAAGAGGTTTCAACTGACAAGAGGACATCCTTTGATGTTAGAAGGAAAAAGATTCCACTTTAAAGAAAGAACATTATTCTTCACAAAAAGGGTGGTGAAACTGTGTAATTCTCTACCAAAGGAGGTTGTGACAGTGTATTTGATAGATATCTTTAAAAAAGGGTTGATATATTTTTCAATAAAAAGAGTATTCAGGTTTTTGCTGGATAAGTAGAGGAGTATTGATCCAGGGAGCTATCCAATTGACAGTATCTTGGTTCAGGAAGGAATTATTATTTTTTCCCTCATGAGACAATTGGCAATGTTTCTGTTTTTTTTCTGTTTTCCTTCTTCTGGTTCAATTAAAATTTAATAAACAATTAATCCACATATTATAAAGATCTGAAAAGATCTAAAAAAGTTAAATGTGATAGACTAAATGTATTTTTTTAAATCTCAATTACTATGTAACTGTGGTGTCTTTATGGACCCTCATGGTATTTGGGTTACGTTTAGTTATACCATGGGATCTTTATGAACTCCCATGGTGTAGGGGTTTATTAGAATGATATCATAGGGGGAGGGTGCTTCTTTGGGAAGGGGTCTTGGGTTGGTATTAAATGATACAGTGGTTGGGGAACAGGTCTTGGGTGGGTAATAAAGGGGACAGTGGGTGGGGAAGGGATAATGGGTGGGTATTTAAGGTGATTGGGCAAGACAGATTACCTGAAAGGTTAGTTAGTTTGGTTTACAATGTACTTTAGAGATAATGGTCACCATGAATCTAAAAAAAAAAAAATCTCTTCCTGTTTATTCCACAGCATGTGTCATTACCAAAATAGATTGTCTTTTTTTCTGTTGCAGAATATGTGTGTATATAGTGATCCCAGAGATATTTCTCCACTGCAGTATGTGTGTTTATACATACATGCCAGACTAGCTCAAGCTGTGCCATCGAGAGCCCCATTCCAATCTTTTTCAGAGTTGATTTACCAGTAAAGTTGACTCATAAGTCACTACCTAGCTATTCTAATCCATATAAAAAAAAGCCCTACCAAAAGTGCACTCCAGGTTGCTTCAAAAGTGCTAAACACGCAATCTAGGTGTAGTTGTCCCATTTAAATTTTCCCCGGTGCCATTCTAATCCAAAATTCAAGTGAAATACATTCTTAGGGCATGTAAGTCATCAGAAGGCAAAAAAATCCTATGTGTACTGAGACCTACCTGTATAGGTATAAAAACATACTGAAAATAAAACAAGTGTTCACCCAGAAGAGCAACTAAAGCTAAACTAAAGCTAAAGTAAAAATAAAAAAAATGCATACAAGTAAAATAATTCCGCTAAAATAAAATCAAATTACATACAATACTAAAGATTTCCATAAAATAAATACATAAAGAAAATAAAAAAACAAAAAAAAGTCAGTGAAAAAAAAAAAATTACTTACCCTATGAGGTCCTCCAGCAATGATCCATGATGACCAGGTCTTCATTCTTCTGTCCTGAATAAATAGATTTTCCATGCTGATCCTCATCTTCTGGTCCATCCCAGGGGGCCTCCACCTAAAAACCTATTGCTTTATAAAAAAATAAAAAAAATCTAACTAAGCTCCCCGGCTGCAAATTAATTTTGCTGAGTTTTTCAGCTTTAAATATGATTCAGAATTGAGTATTGCAGGTAACCCTGCTCAACACTGCATTGGGAAATTGTTGAAATTATTAAAGAGAATGCACAGACAAGACCTGTCAATCTGTGGATTCTGATTCATTAAAAATAATTCCCTGGCAATGTTGAGCAGGGTTACCTTCAATACTCAATTCTGATTGACTAAAATTTGATTGACACACTTAATCAGAAGCCACACAAAAAAATCCTATTTTTGGCCTCAAAAGCACAGCAGGGGGAAACGAATAGAGCGGCTGTGTTTTTAGATAGATGCCACTTGATATAGGACAGAAGATGAGGATCCATGACTTCAAGTAAGATAGAAGGGGGCAAGAAGCTTAAATCAACATGGATAGCCCGTTCATCCAGGGCAAACAAATGAGTACCTGTGTATCGTGGATCAACTCTGGAGGATAGGTAAATATTATTTTGTTCACTTTCTTTTCTTTTTTTTTTTTTTGGGGGGTAATTTATTTATTTATGTATTTATTTTATTTATGTTTTATTTTAGGTAAAAAAAAATGTTTGTGTATTTTTTTTTTTTAGTGCAATTTTTAATTTTAATAAAGCTGTTTTTTCAATGTACTTTATTTTGATTTAGGGGTTATTGAGGGTAATTTTGGACCCCTATGGAGGATATTCACATGGTGGCCCAAGTTGGTAATTAGGGTGGAACATACAGTATCTCACAAAAGTGAGGACACCCCTCACAGTTTTGCAAATATTTTATTATATCTTTTCATGTGACATCACTGAAGAAATAACACTCAACTGCAAAGTAAAGTAGTAAGGGTATGGCCTGTATAACAGTGTAAATTTGCTGTCCCCTCATATTAACGCAACACACAGCCATTAATGTCTAAACCGTTGGCAACAAAAGTGAGTACACCCCTAAGTGGAAATGTCCAAATTGGGCACAAAGTGTCAATATTTTGTGTGGTCACCATTATTTTCCAGCACTGCCTTAACCCTCATGGGAATGGAGTTCACCAGAGCTTCACAGGTTGCCACTGGAGTCCTCTTCCACTCCTCCATGATGACATCACGCTAGTGGATGTTAAAGACCTTGCACTACCCCATCTTCCGTTTGAGGATGCTTGGCCAGTCCATCACCGTTACCTTCAGCTTCTTTAGGCAGTAGTCGTCTTGGAGGTGTGTTTGAGGTCGTTATGTTGGAATACTGCTTCAGTATGTCACAGTACATGTTGGCATTTATGGTTTCCTCAATGAACTGTAGCTCTCATGCAGGCCCAGACCAAACATACTGTGAGCATAAAGGTGGAATAGTGGTTGATGGGAGATACATCAGACCTGATTTGCTAGACAGCAACCAGAGGATTTCTCAGTTAAATGCCCCAGGGAGAGATGTTACAGTTTGCAATATGCATAGCTGATGCTCTGCAAAACATGGTATGGGTCCCTGGGGCGGAGTATTTGGAGAGCAGGGGGGGCCAATGCTCCAACAGCACTAGTTGCTGTATAACAGACCACAGCTTGGATCTGGTTTTTAAGAGTTAGCTAATTGGCACTCACCTGTAGCTACTCAATTAGCAGACAGGCCTTTAAAAGAAGAGAGCAGCCTGCTCCAAGAGAGAGAGGAAAAGACAGCTAGGAGAGGCTGCGCTTATTGCAAAGACATTGCTTTTGTTTGGGAAATTGGTAAGTGGGAAAGCCACCCAATTGCAGATAGCAAGTACTGTCTAGTAAGAGCTCAAGTAAGAGCAAGGGATTTTGTTTGTTTTGTTATTATTTAAAGTACCTACTTTCAAACTGAATAAAAAAGGAAAATTGAGCTGAAGGTGTCCTGGACTTTGTATACCCTAGAAGGCTGTGGTTACTGCAAGATCGGTGACAATCCTACCTGTAAAAGAAGTGGTTTGTCACATATGGTGGAGAATGCGAGCACCCACGTAAGCCTGAGGGTAGAAGTCATTTAAAGCTCAACATGGAGGATGTTATCAAGGCTCTGATCCAATCCTCCTCTGTGCAACAGGAGACTAACAGGAGAGCTGCAGAAAACAGTGCAGCCCTGCAGCAACTGGTGCTGGCCCAGGCAGAGTGTGCTAAAGTCCTGGCCAAAACACAAATGGAGGGCACTGAGTCCTTGGTGAAACAGCTTGTTGTGACACAAGCGGAGATGTTTAAAGTAGCCCGTGAGGAGCAGCAAAAAGTCACCCAGGGACTACAACAGGTAATCCAAGCGATCTCTGGAAAACTGAATGGAGACCCTGATGGAAGATACCAGGGGCCAAAGGTGATTCGGGCGAGCCACTATCTTCAGAAAATGACCGCATCAGATGATGTTGAGGCGTACCTTCTGGCATTTGAGCGCACTGCTGAGAGGGACGGATGGCCGGCTGGTGAGTGGGCAAGCATACTGGCACCGTTCCTAAGTGGAGAGCCGCAGAAGGCATATTATGACCTAGAACCAGCCGATGCAAGTATCTACAGCAAATTGAAAGCTGAAATCTTGGCACGACTGGGTGTAACCTCTGCAGTACGTGCCCAAAGGTTCCACTCGTGGTCATATTCTTCAGACAAAGCCGCACGTTCCCAAATGTTTGACCTCATACACCTTGCACGGAAATGGTTACAACCTGAAATCCATTCAGCTAGCCACATTGTGGAAACCTTAGTAATGGACCGGTTTTTGCGTGGTTTACCAGCTTCCCTGCGTCGCTGGGTCAGCCAAAGTGACCCCCATACAGCTGACCAACTGATTGCCTTGGTGGAAAGATATGCGGCTGCAGGAGAACTGCTATGTCCTACTTCACAGGCAAACCCTCGCAATCCTAAGCCCCAAGATTCTGCAAGACCGGGTAAGACTGTTCAAGGTTTAAGGGGGGCATCCAGGTCTAATAGGCCTGGGAACGGAACTAATTGGTGGTCAGACTGTACTGTCAAATGTTTCAAGTGCAAAGAGGATGGTCATATGGCCAAAGACTGTCCATTTAAGGATGAACCTATGGAATGCAATATGGGCAAAAATGAGGGAACACGTTCATTTTTGCTCAGTTGTTATGGTATTGTTAACAATGACTATGATAATAACGCTCATAAATGCTGTGTAACTGTGAATGGAAAAATGTCTAAAGCATTACTTGATTCAGGTAGTATGGTTACGTTGGTAGCAGAGTCTATAATACCTTGTGTAAAACCTGATCATGGACAGAAAATAGGTATTATCTGTGTTCATGGTGATAAAAAGGAATACCCCACTGCGGAAGTAAATATTGGAACCCAGTATGGGAATTTAAAGTACCGAGTGGGTGTAGTACCTAGATTAGCCCATGAGGTAGTGATCGGTAGAGACTTTCCTCATTTTCTAAAATTATGGGCAGCTTTACAAAAGACAGATCAAAATTTATCAGAAATGAGTCAGTCTGTCGAGGATAATGTGTTCCCTTTTTCCGATATTGACTTGGGTTTTGACCACTGTGACGGAAAAATAAGGAAAAAGAAAAAATACTGCCCTAAACCAGTATTAATAGGAGATAACCCAGCTCAAACTAGTGAGGAGCCTACTAATAATGCAGACAAGGATAAGGACTTAATTGATATTGGAATTAGTCCAGGTAACTTTAAAAGCGCTCAGTGGGAAGATCCCACTTTAGTGACAGCTAGAAATGATATTAAAGTTGTAAACGGGGTTGTTAATCAGCCAGGAGGAGCACTGCCGTTCCCCTATTTTGAAGTACAAAATGACCTAATTTACCGTGTAGAAAAAAAGGATTCAGACATCATTAGGCAGCTGTTGGTTCCTCAGACTTACCAGAATATAGTGCTAAAGTTGGCTCACAGCCACATATTAGGGGGACACTTGGGAGTCGGAAAAACTAGAGAGAGAGTCCTTAGACGGTTTTACTGGCCTGGAGTGTTTGCTGCTATTACAAACTATTGCTCCTCATGTCCTGAGTGCCAGTACAGGGCTCCTTTCAAGACTTTTCGTAGTCCACTTGTACCCTTACCCATAATTGACGTGCCTTTTGAAAGGATCGCTATGGACTTAGTGGGGCCACTGGTAAAGTCCGCTAGGGGACACCAATATATATTAGTCATCTTGGACTATGCAACTCGCTATCCTGAGGCCATTCCCCTGCGTAATACCTCTGCAAAGCTAATAGCTAAGGAACTTATGTTGATGTTCAGTAGGGTGGGTATCCCTAAAGAAATACTGACAGACCAGGGGACCCCGTTCATGTCCAGAGTCACAAAAGAGTTGTGCAGGCTCTTGCAGGTTAAACATCTTAAGACCTCAGTATATCACCCACAGACTGATGGTTTAGTAGAGAGGTTCAACAAAACCCTTAAGAGTATGCTACGCAAGGTAATTGATGCAGATGGAAGAAATTGGGATTTTTTATTGCCATATCTACTGTTTTCCATTAGGGAAGTTCCACAGGCCTCCACGGGCTTCTCTCCTTTTGAATTATTATATGGAAGACATCCCAGGGGAATATTGGATATTGCTAAGGAGACCTGGGAACAGGAGACTACTCCTCACAGGAGTGTAATTGAGCATATAGCTCAAATGCAGGATAGAATGGCCACCATCATGCCTATTGTCAGGGAACACATGCTGGAAGTCCAGCAGGCTCAGAAAAACAGCTATAACCGTAATGCTAGAGTCAGAGTGTTCCAACCGGGAGACAGGGTATTGGTTCTGGTCCCTACTGTGGAGAATAAGTTCCTTGCGACTTGGCATGGACCCTATGAAATAATAGAGAAAGTGAGTGATGTCAATTATAAAGTCAGACAACCAGGAAGAAGAAAGCCTGAACAGTTGTATCATATAAATCTGTTAAAGCCATGGAAGGACAGGGAGGTCCTGGTTGCTTTAAAACCTTCAGAACCTCCTATAGTAGAGCCAGATGTGAACGTATCTAAGACTCTGTCTGTCCATCAAAAGCAAGAGGTCAGAGATTTCATCAGAAGAAATAGGGATGTTTTCTCGATAGTTCCAGGAAAGACTAAAGTGATTAAACATGACATAATAACCGAACCAGGGAAAAGAGTTAACCTCAAACCCTATAGAATTCCTGAGGCCCGGAGGGAGGTTATAAACTTAGAGGTTGAGAGCATGTTAAAACTTGGAGTCATTGAAGAATCCCAGAGTAACTGGAGTAGTCCTATTGTATTGGTGCCAAAACCTGATGGCACATGGAGGTTCTGCAATGACTACCGCAAGTTAAACGCCCTCTCAAAATTTGATGCTTACCCAATGCCAAGAGTTGATGAGTTAATAGAAAGACTGGGCAAAGCTCGTTATCTAACAACCTTGGATTTAACAAAGGGTTACTGGCAGGTCCCGCTCACTGAAAGAGCCAAAGAAAAGACAGCCTTTTCAACACCCAGTGGCCTGTTTCAGTACACTGTATTGCCATTTGGGTTACATGGGGCACCTGCCACATTCCAACGAATGATGGACAGAATTCTTAAACCTCATGTTCGTTATGCTGCAGCATACTTGGATGATGTCGTCATCCACAGTGCAGACTGGGAATCCCACCTCCCTAAAGTTCAAGCGGTACTTGATGCTATCCGCTCAGCAGGCTTAACTGCCAATCCTTCCAAGTGTACGATTGGTTTAGAGGAAGCTAAGTACTTAGGTTATTCTATTGGGAGGGGTTTGGTTAAACCACAGGAAGCCAAAGTAGAAGCCATACAAAAATGGCCACAGCCCCTTACAAAGAAACAAGTAAAGGCATTTTTGGGTTTAATTGGATATTATAGGCGGTTCATTCCAGATTTTGCTACCATTGCTGCACCCCTGACAGACCTTATTAAAGCAAAATCCCCAGTCATAGTTAAATGGTGCCCTGAGGCAGAAAAGGCTTTTAAGAGTCTGAAGGAAGCTATCTGTAGCCATCCTGTCTTAGTGACCCCAGATTTTTCCAGGGATTTTATAGTTCAGACAGATGCTTCTGATGTGGGCTTGGGGGCTGTTCTTTCACAGGAATACCAGGGTGAAGAACACCCTGTTTTCTTTTTGAGCAGAAAGTTAAACCCACATGAGAAGAACTACTCTATTGTTGAAAAAGAGTGTCTTGCTATTAAGTGGGCATTAGACTCTCTTAAATACTACCTACTAGGCAGAAGGTTTCGATTGATAACGGACCATGCTCCTCTGACGTGGATGTATCGGAACAGGGAAAGTAACTCCAGAGTAACCAGATGGTTTTTGAGTTTGCAATCTTTTAATTTCACTGTGGAACACAGGGCTGGTCTGCAACAAGGTAATGCTGATGGGCTTTCGAGGGTACACTCCCTGATTTCCATGGTCGCTCAAACCCTTGGGTATGAGCTGGGGGGGAGGATATGTGAGCATAAAGGTGGAATAGTGGTTGATGGGAGATACATCAGACCTGATTTGCTAGACAGCAACCAGAGGATTTCTCAGTTAAATGCCCCAGGGAGAGATGTTACAGTTTGCAATATGCATAGCTGATGCTCTGCAAAACATGGTATGGGTCCCTGGGGCGGAGTATTTGGAGAGCAGGGGGGGCCAATGCTCCAACAGCACTAGTTGCTGTATAACAGACCACAGCTTGGATCTGGTTTTTAAGAGTTAGCTAATTGGCACTCACCTGTAGCTACTCAATTAGCAGACAGGCCTTTAAAAGAAGAGAGCAGCCTGCTCCAAGAGAGAGAGGAAAAGACAGCTAGGAGAGGCTGCGCTTATTGCAAAGACATTGCTTTTGTTTGGGAAATTGGTAAGTGGGAAAGCCACCCAATTGCAGATAGCAAGTACTGTCTAGTAAGAGCTCAAGTAAGAGCAAGGGATTTTGTTTGTTTTGTTATTATTTAAAGTACCTACTTTCAAACTGAATAAAAAAGGAAAATTGAGCTGAAGGTGTCCTGGACTTTGTATACCCTAGAAGGCTGTGGTTACTGCAAGATCGGTGACAATCCTACCTGTAAAAGAAGTGGTTTGTCACAATACACACATATGTCTACTTTATTTGTGTATATATGTTTTTATAATATGTTGTTTTGATTCCCCCTATATGCATTTACCTGATGATGTCAGATGCTGAGTGCAAGTCCTCTAACATCCACCAGCCACCGTGATGTCATCATGGAGGAGTGGAAGAGGACTCCAGTGGCATCTTGTGAAGCTCTGGTGAACTCCATGTCTATGACGGTTAAGGCAGTGCTGGAAAATAATGGTGGTCATATAAAATATTGACACTATGGGCTCAATTTGGACATTTCCACTTAGGGGTGTGCGCACTTTTGTTGCCAACGGTTTAGACATTAATGGCTGTGCATGGAGTTATTTTGAAGGGACAGCACATTTACACTGTTCTACAGGCGGTACACTTAATACTTTACATTGTAGCAGAGTGTCATTTCTTCAGTGTTGTCAAATGAAAAGATATAATAAAATATTTATAAAAATGTGAGGGGTGTACTCACTTTTGTGAGATACGATAGGTGTTTATGATAGTTATTTATTATAATCCCTGGAAGTCCTTGTAAACATAATTTTTTTTACCTCACAAATATTTACACAAATACTTTGATTTATCCTTATGTTATTTTTGGGATTATCATGGAGGGAGGAGAGGAGGAGCGGAGAGGACTGGAGAGGTGGGGAGGAGGAGAAGTGGAAAGGTGAGGAGGTGGGCAGTGGAGGAGAGGAGGTGGGGAGTGGGAGAGAGGAGGATGGGAGTGGAAGAGAGGAGGAAAGGAGGTGGGGAGTGGAGGAAAGGAGGCGGGAGTGGAGGAGAGGAGGTGGGGAGTGGAAGAGAGGAGGAAAGGAGGTGGGGAGTGGAGGAAAGGAGGCGGGAGTGGAGGAGAGGAGGTGGGCAGTGGAGGAGAGGAGGTGGGGAGGTCGAGAGTGGAGGAAAGGAGGAAGGGAGTGAAGGAGAGGAGGCGAGGAGTGGAGTGGAGTAGAGTTGATGGGGTGGCCAGGTGCCCATAGTGATAGGCACATCCAGTTCAGGGAAAGAGGGGGAGTGGCCTGATCCCGGGAGAGGTGGTAATGCGGAGGAGGAACAGGCCTCAGTGTCAGGTGAGGGAGAGCAGGAACACCATCCACAGTCGGAAGAGCAAGTGGCTAAGGCAAACACAGGGCCCTGAACTACACGCACAAGGAGAATGTGGTGCTCCTCCATGCCGTCCCTGAGCACACCGCTATTTTTGTGGGGGGGAGTTAGGCCCGGGCCTAGGACCCGAGCATGGAAGGAGGTAGGGGCCTCAGTCAGAGCATTGGGCACAGCGGAAATGTATGCCAGGTCTGACAAGCACAGTTTTGATGACATCAGGACCAAGGTGAGGAGGATGATGGCCAAGTAAGGACAGTCAAGCCGCAGCACCAATTGATGGCACAAAAGAGACTGTAAGAAACATTGAGTGGGAGAGGGAGCTCAAGGAATTAATGACCCAGGTGCCCGCCGCTGGAGCTTCAGGCCTGATGGACCAACAGGATCCAGCCTCCATGTCAGGTGAATATCACATACACCAACATGCCACCACATGTATATCACACACACTACACATGTACATGATGACCAACAAGGACACTGAAATGTCTATGGAATTGACAAGGGATAGATGGATGCGTCATTAAATCCATGAAGCTGCCACATCCCTGTCTTTTGTGGGCACAACACGAGTAATCAACCAATAGAGAATACATGTATGGGTGTGCCCACTGCAGCTTATGTAGCATTAGGAGTCTAGAACAGTAAAGATCAAGAACCAAAGAAAATATCGAATATAGCAAATGATAGCTACACATAATTGCAATTAAGCCTAGATGTCAGATAGGAATGAACACAAAACAATGTATTATTCTACATATTCAAAACATATACCTTTCTTTTCTCTTTTCCAGCTTCCAGGAGGTCTGGGCCCATTGGTGAGCCAAAGGTGGGGGCACCAGACTCCAGCCGGGCCACAGCCCCTAGCCACTTGGCCACCACCACCTCCTCACTCAGCAATGGTCCCCCAGCAGGGACCTCCATCCCCTGGGCCGCCAAACCAGGCTGCTCAGGTGGAGGTGCTGGCCATCATGCAACAACAACTGGAGTTCCTCTGGAAGGTTCCAGGACAGCAACTTCGCCAATCACAAAGAGAAGCATAGTATATCAATCCAATATCTTGTATATGTTTATAAACATACCAGCCTTTGGAAATTATGAATTGTTGCTAGTTAAATCCTATATAGTAAGTCAAAGAAGATGTATATGGCTCATAGGAGATTATATGGTTCTGTTAACACAACTATAAGTTTAACAGGTACTCTAAGCCGGTTAGAATAATAGCATTAAAACCATCTAATAATCCCTCTTGCTTTTTACAAATTTCATCTGAGCTTGATGGGGTGAGTTGGTACTGTTTTTTCATTGCAATTATTATTTTTACAATATTTTATTTATTGTAATTATATAATTCCAGATTTTTGAAAAACACTTTGTTCCTTATTATAATGTTGGTTTTATTCTATTTTTATGTATTACAACGTTAAATATAAGTAAATATTTATTATGTTTATTTTATCATTATTTGGCATATTTATGGCATTATTAGTATATCTTTATATATTTACAGCCTCATTCAATTGCTGCGATTTTGAGATCCGGGCTCGCAAATGGAGGTTGCAAGCTACTTTGCTCAATTGCCTTCAGTTTGCAGGCTCCAATCGGGTTACTTGCTACGAGCTGCGATTCATTGCGATTCTTAAAATCGCAAGTTACTTCCCTACAATCCATTGATCTTTCACGGCCGCAAGAGTTGCCACCACTAAAATCACATATCGCTATTCAATTGCTCCGATTTTCCCCGCGCTAACCAGTCAGTCAAGGCCGCAAATGGTAAAAATCGAACCACAGGTTACTGGGAACAAGGGGGTCTTGCAGAGGGCTTACTCACAAATCAGAGCACTTAAAATGCAAATATAAATTCAATATTTCACTGTAAATTATGGGGAACACAATGGTTGGCATTAGAATTAAAAGAACAGAAGAAGAAAAAAGAACACCTATATATCCAAACTGATTTAGCCTCCTAAGGTAGGGTAATCATTGATTAATTATAATTCAAACATTATTATCTGGATAAGTACATTTCTCAATGTATTCAATACATATACAAGAACATGTTAAAAACAATTAAAATGTAACATATAGCAGCAATGAACACACACCAGAGCACTGAAAAAAGTTAAATATGACAATGTAATTGTTATAGAGATACTGCAAAATAATAGCGAGGGCCGCAGTTGCTGGCATGGAGCGCCGAAGGCGCTCCTTGCCAGCAACTGCGACCCTCGCAAACTTCACGTCGCAACCCAAACAGTACGACACACACATTACGACACTCGCAAACAACATACGACACACGTTCACACACATTACGGACTCGCAACACTCGGACGCAACTCGCGAACATTACAAAATGTCAAACACAATACATACACACACCACATACATAAAAAACTTACCTACACCAAGAGGGAGCACCCAGCACCTCAAAAATACAACTTACACCTCGATTTTACTTCAAATAAAACAGTTTAGAGACTAAAAAAAAAACGAAGCGAGAGAAAAAATGGCCGCCGAACAAAACGAAAACGAGGCTACAGCACTCTAAACTCGCAAAACACCACAAGAAACTCGCAAAACACCACAAAACACCTACGGATATTCCGATACAAACGTATAACACACATTACTCGCCATTTCTCGCCAATGCGGAAGTACACGACTACGCTAACGGTTTGGTCTCGCGCACGCACAGTGTTACACTGCACACATTCAGCACGCTTACACAGCAGATCCACACCACTAATGCTGCAGCAACATCAAAACACATTCACAGCTCTTCCACACAATGCTTTAAAATAGGTAAAGTATATTCATTTATTAATGTATTATATATTTCATTATTACACACTAAACAGCATTAGCTACCTTACAATTTCATTGCCGTCATTTTTTGACGGGCAATTCGCTAGTAACCTAAATAAAGATCAAAAGTGATAAAGTGCACAGTGCTATAAAGTGATAATTTCATTGAAAAATGTATATTATTCTGGTTTGGTGGTAGCGGAGCCCACCATTTATTGGGGATCCACCAATTACCCCCTAATCTAACATACCAAAACAAGCTAACCTTACTATATAAATCAACAATAAGTTTGCACAGCACTTAGTCACTTTCAGAGTAGGTTAGCTTGTTTTTGCTATTCAATTGTCTTCCTTTGATCTTTCAAACCCGCAAATGTTACAATCGCTAAAATCGCGATTCAAATGCTACATTTCCCCAAGGATGCAATTGCATTAAAACTGGTAAATGTAACAAAAAATATTATGGGTTACAAATAGGACTTGCAAATGGTTTACAGCAAGGGTTGGCAGGTTCGGTCCTGGAGGGCCACATACATGCCTGGATTTGATGATATCCCTGCTATGCACAGATGAGTTAATCACCTCTTCAGTCCTCCTGATTGACTCACCTGTGCACAGAAAGGATATCTTGAAATCCCAGCATGTATGTGGCCCTCCTGGCCCACCCCTGATTTACAGGCTAGTTTGTAACACTGCAAAAGACAATTAAAACACACCAATGGACTTTAAACTATGGGGAAAGCAATGGAAGGCATTATAATTCATTGCACAACAACTCGTAAGGAACAAATAGGCCTTCAAAATATATTTTATTTTCTCATATGTTGCAATGGTCATGCATTTGCCAATATGAAAAGTGCGGCTGCAAGATGCATAAAGCAATTTAAGACACACTACTTGATTAAATTGCAACACAAAAACATGAAACTGCCTGGCATATGATCCCTTTCTCACTCACAGAGGCTCTTATGTGGACCCTAAAAATACAAAGATAATCTTATATACATCTTGCTCATCAGATCTACCTTGGGAAAATAAATAGTTGCCAAATTACATTGTCACATAGCAAGGGAACATTTTATTTTTTGTTGTTCAGTCCTTAAGTCGTTTCCAACTCACTGTGACCCTATGGACTGCAGCACACTTATCTATGTCTCTGTGCTTTTACACAATACTTTCATGGCAAAGATACTGTTGTGGGTTGCCAGTTACTTCTCCAGTGGACTGCAATTTGTCTGACCTCTCTGATATGACCTGCCCACCTGGAGTGACCCTACATGGTATAGCTCAAAGCTTCATTGAAGTACACAAGCCCCTTCACCACAACAAGGTATTGATCTAGAAGGGGACCAGGGGAACATACATCGCATTAATTTACTCTAACCCATCAGGAAGGGCAAACACACATGGAGGCTGTGTAGAGGCACGTTGAGCAATAGCCAACTCACCTCCATCAGGGACAATCTCTACGCTACGCCCATCCTGGAAAGTTCCACGCTATTGATGGTGGCCATGTGCCAAGATGTATACCCATTTTCATTTGGTGAAATCACATCAAGTTTTTTTTATGAATCATTTCACATTATCACCTGTCATATTGTTATCAGCCCTTCAGAGGAATGTTGATACTCCACAGTATCACAAATTAGACCTCTCATGTGTATTAACCCTATATTATTAAATGTGTATTATAATTATATGTATTAATCGATTTCATAGTAGCTTATTAGTTTACAGATATAGTAATGTGACACATATATGATGTATGTGGATGTCCCAAAAACCCAACCATTGAAAACACAACGACACAGTGATAACGGTATAACAAAGCTTTATTTCATCCACAGAGCACACTCAGAAATCTACAAAACCTTGCATTAATATCATTGGTGTGGTGTGGGCGGAACCCGGAATGGCAAGAGGCTTTTTATGCAAAAAGGGGGGGCCTAATGGGGGTAATGTCATAGTCTAGAATAATCATGATGCATAGCACCTACCAGGGTCATGTTGTCAGTACACCACTGCAACCGGAATCTGATGAAAAAAAGGGTCATCAGAAATCACTCCATTTAATTGAAGTAACCACTTTCTTTTTGTTATCATCTGCTCAATTAAACAGATGCAATAAATCATGGATAATGTCGCACAAATCTATTCCACATACAGTGTGTTTTCATATATTAAGGAATAATCCCAAATAGATGATCAGAATCTGGAAAACAGAGGAGGTTGAGGAACATGCCTTCATGGTTGTGAGATTGGGCTATTAAGACCTAGAGAGACAAGAACAGGATATTAATCAGAACAGTATTTGGATTGACTTCAGCATCTCATCTCAACGGCAATCCACATTGAACATCAATTGCTGAAATATTCCACATAACCATACGTGTACACACTCTGTAGCAAGGCAATAGTATGTCAACATTTACTGTATACTAATTAGTATTCATTACAAAGTGTGGATGAGGAGGACGTAGGGTATTTTCTCACCTACCTCCTTTTCTTCCTCAGCACTGGGCCCCCACGTTGTGTAGCAGCTGGCGTTGGCGGTAAGATGTGAGATGAGGAGCAGGTAGAACCAAAGGTTAGAGAGATATGACCTGGCCTTTCGACAACTGCAATAGTTGCTCAATCAGTGCTCTCTGGGATTGTCTGTCCCTATTTGCCTTTTGCTCATACCGCTTAATCCTTCGATTGTGCCTCATCTCACCAGATAGTGATCTGATGCTGTCAATGAAAGTGGTTGCAATGTCCTCATGCCTTTCCATCTGGAGTGCCAGTTGTTCCATTAGGGTGATATTGCTTTTGTCCTCCCTCTGGATCTGGTGCATGAGCTTGCTTAAAGTGGGTTGTGAGGGGGTGTGAGGTCTGTCACTGGACATATCGGGAGCGTCGATGGGCTGTGGTGATTACAGGGGTGCCAGTGGGGATGTTGATGACAGTGGTGCCGGTGGCGATGGGGATACCAGAGGTGCCCACTGCAATGGTGTCGTTCATGGCATTTTATAGGTGTCGGCCATGGCAGTGGTTTTGCTGTTTGACGTTGCAGCGATATTGGCGTTAGCTGCATCTGTGATGTTAAGGTCAGCCATGCCGATACAGTTGGGGTGGGCCTAAAAATACTTAATTTCACAAATTACAAATGACTAATTTGTAGACACAAGTATATTTATTTACATATTTCTATATTTATAAACTTCATAACTTATGTTACAATATTTTTTAAATAAATGTAGCCTTTGTATCTATAGCATATATTATAAACACACACAATATAATTTATATTATTATTCATTATAATTATTATTACTATTATTATTATTATTAATAACAGATACTGGGCATTTGTTTATAACCACAGGGAAAATTAAGAAAGAATGAATATGATGAAGTAATCTCAGTTGTTTACACTTGTGATTGACCACTGGGATTGTATATCAATGTTTTTTTAGAACTCATATTTAGCAATTCCCTAAAAGGAGGATATTTATACTGCACATTATTTTATTTTCCAGAACAAATGCAGAATGGTGTAGTGTGAAATTACAATACAGGACATTTCCTTTTTTGCATCTTGATTCGTAACATCAGGATTTAAGGCAAAGTGAGTCAATCTTTTTCTATAAGCAGGGTTATGTCTTATTTTCTCTATTACAAATTATTTTAGTATAACCCTAATTGTGGATTTATAATAGTTCTTAAGTCAAGCACAGTACATGCTGTATATATTAAAGGTGTTGGTCTATTGTTGGTTTGGGAATGGGAGAAGAACAATTTATCTGTGTGTTTCCTAATGAAAATATTGTACACGTGTATTGTACAGTAGCATAGATTTAATATTGCTGTGAATTTTAAATTCTTGTTCCTTAGGTCCCATTACCTCCTGTACATTAAATATCTCTTTCTAGCGGTAGAACTTTCTGAGACATAGTCACACAAGCAGAGGGAACATATGTTTGTGAGTGGCTCCTTCAAAGAATAAGAAAATGTTATAGTCCTCTAAACATCCAATGAAAGTTTAAAATCATCAGTGGCTATCTTTCATTAGAAATATACACAGATTTAAGGGCAATTAAGAACATATAGTTTCATCTAGACTGGCCTCTTTATCTACATAATCTTACCTTTTGATCTTATTTTATATCAATTTATTATATTTGGCAATCACTTCTGCTTGAAGGCTATTTTGCTTATCAAACAAATCAACAATCAACTTTTTCACACAATCCATTTAACAGCATTTGTTGCTTCGCAATACATGTTATAAAACATAGCTTTTCATTTAGTAATTTTAAAATATATTAACAGCACCACAAAATGGCAGGTTGGAAGAAGAAAACTCCTTACCAGATACTATTTTCTATTTTGGCACCCCCTACTACTTTAAACTGTATGGAGGGTAAGTTTGTATACTATCAGCCTTATTAAATTGTGATTCTGTAAATTTAAAAAGGCTCTATTTAAGCACACAGCATATTTTTTACAGAAATTTTTAGTTAGTGAACTTCTATCCAAAAGCAAGGTATTCACTAACTAAAAACTTCTGTAAAAAAAAATATACTATGTGCTTAAAGAGAACCCTTTTAAATTTACCGAATTGCAATTTAATAAGGCTGTATATTATTAATGTTTATTTATATAACACTAAAATTTTAGTAGCACAAGTAGTACAAGTTGTTCAGTAAATTCTAGGGTTTAAATGTAATACATGCCTACAATGCATTAAATATTAATGTAAAAGCATTGATGTACCTACTGTGCAGTCTAGAGTAGATGATTTTTGAAGCCACAGCTACAGTTCTAAACTGTTACAGCTACATTTATGCTCTGTGTTTAGCAACTCACATTACTAAACATATAGACGTCTTCTAGCAATAAAAGGCAAGTGCTAAAACTAAAAAAAATGCTTTTACACATATATTTGATCTTCTATAAGATCACTGTTTCATATAAGAGCTATATGTTGGGGCTTTATAAACAAAGGATAATAATAAAACCAATTTTTGCTTGATTGAAATGTTCCTATTAAACTCAATAAAAGTTCAGCAGATGGAAGTTGGTAATGAGCGTGGAAGAGAGAAAAAGATCCGGAACAGAGAGGGGGTGGCTATGGGAATATTTGTAGACAATGCCAGTTATATAGGGTGTGCACTGTAATTAAGGACTTTCTACAAGGTGGAGAAATGTATATACTCTGAATGTATGGTGAGTAATTGTAATTTTATTCAGGAGGATATTGTGACTCACTAGAGAAACTTGTAAATTATGTGTTTTACATAGAGTTAATTAGACTGGTGGAGGTATTCATGGTGGACTGTAAATAGAATAAAGAGACAGTTATATTAGTCAATGGATTTTTGTTTAGCTTTGTGAGAAAAACTGTCTGAATATAGTCTCTGATAATATAAGAAAGTTATTATTATTATTATTATTATTATTATTATTATTAATAACCTTTATTTGTAATGCGCCAACATATAACATTGCGCTAAACAGGGTAGATACAAGTCAAAAACAAACTTAACAAAATTACAAAAGAATGGAGGACCCTGTTATTGAGTTTAAATCAAGCAAACAAAGTGCTTTCTCTTAAGCTCATAATAAGATTGAAATCTCACAAACTTACAGTCTAAAGGGTATAGGTTAGGTGTAGAAAGGCGAGGTACAATATATTGCGTAAAATGTGTCTGAAAGTGATAAACTTCTTTAAATAGATGAGTTTTTAGTGAGTCCTAAAGGCAGGAATTAGAGGAGGTGATAAGAGTGGAGGAAAGATACAGACCATTAGCAGAGAGAATAGGATGGTTGGGAGAGTATTTAGAGACAAGAGCAGAGATTTAAGTGGGTGCATTAATATTGAGGGCTTTATAAATTAGGGTCAGGATTTTAAATTGTCTTCTGGAGGCTATAGGAAGCCAATGGAGTGACTGAAAGAGAGGTACTACAGACATTGAGCAATGAGTATGTTAGAGGCGGGATATGATAGGAGAGTGTATTAGAATTTTGGTTGTGTCTTGTAAAACATTTTGGAAATGTTTTTGTAGTTGAAAATGACAAGATTTAGTGATGGATTGTATGTGAGGAATGCAAGAGAGGGCAGGATCTAGTAGAACCCCAAGACAACGGGCTTGAGAGGTGGCCATGATGATTGCATTGTCAACAGTGAGAGATATGTAAGTTGAAGCCGTGGAAGAGAATGGGAAGATTAGGAGCTCCTTCTTTGGCTGTTTGAGTTTGAGTTGATGGGCAGACATCAGGAGGATATGCTAGAGAGGCAGTTGGCATCATGAGTTAGAAGAGAGGGGAATCGTTTTGGTGCAGAAAGGTAGATTTGGGAGTCATATGCATACAGATGGTATTGAAATCCAAAAGTTTATTAGGATATGAAGCAAATTAGTGTAGATGGAGAAAAGGAGAGTATCTAGAACAGAACGTTGAGGTATGCCAACAGTCAGAGGGTGAGGCAATGAAGAGGAGCCAGAGAAGAGCACACTAAATGTTCAATTTTCTAGATAGGAGGTGAACCAAGAGAACAGTATCACGGTTGCCAAGAGACTGGATAATTTGGATAAGAAGAGGGTGGTCTCTTCATAAGAATAGAGAAGTGGCCCTTTGATTTGGCAGTTAGCAAGTCATTAGTGACTTTAATGAGAGTTGTCTTTGTGGAGTACTGGGACCGGAAGCCAAATTGGAATGAGTAGGAGGAAGTCAATTAGGAGAGGTGATTGTAGTTGATACGTTTAAGTAGTTTAGACAACAGGAGAAGTAGAGAGATAGGGCGCTAATTAGATGGAGAAGGTGGATAAGATAAGTGTTTCTTAAGAATGGGTGTAATAATGGCATGTTTTAAAGGTGATGGAAACTTGCCAGTGTTAAGGGAAAGGTTGAAAAGATGTGTGGTAGAGAGGGGAGAGGTAAGCTTTGATGAAATAGAATCATGTTGAAAAGTTGTAAGACGAGAGGCTGAGACTTCATCCTCAGTTGCATCCTCAGTTACAGGGTAAAATGTGTCCATTATGAGTGAGGGGTTAGGGAAGGGTAAAGGCTGGGTGCTGTCAATTTGTTGAGAGGAGGGGGAAATAGGGCCACACTGAGAGGAGAGTTTGGTATGGATATTTTCAATTATATTATTACAGTGGCTAGCAAAGTCTTGTGCCATGGTTGTAACTGAGAGCGAGGGTGTCTACCTGTGGTTAAGGGGGCAAGAGTATCAAGGACTGAAGTTAGAGTGTAATTTTAATGTGTGGTGGCAATGGCGTGTGTGTGAAGCCTATTGCATCTACTCTGCCAACTTTTGCCAGTGCACAGTGACACTCATATCTGGTGTCACAGTAGCTTGCACGCATAGTACCACTAATCGAAAAAAAATGACAGGCAGAGGCAGGCCACCGTGGTCGTGGTGCTGTGATTCCCTTTGGCCCTGCAATAATGCCCAGTGTTCAGAGGCCAGTTACCCAGAACTTGAAAAGTTCAGAGGACGTAGTTAACTGGCTAACACAGGACACCCAATCTTCTACAGCTTCCGCTTGGAACATTGACGCACCATCCTCCTCCAGCTTAGCTTCGGGCACCTCTCAAGTTACCACTCACCCGCCTGCCGCCACCACCAACACTAGTACCACAGCCGATTCAATTGATCAGTCAGAAGAGTTATTTACACATCAGTTTGAAGAAATGAGTGATGCGCAACCATTATTGCCAGAGGATGTAGATAACAGGGATATGTCTCAGTCAGGCAGCAGTACACACATGTACGTACGATGTGATGATGAGGATGTACCCCCTGCTGCTTCCTTTGTTCAGTTGTCAGATACAAGTGAGGCGGGTGATGATGATGACGATGCGTCCGTGGATGTCACGTGGGTGCCCGCTAGAAGAGAAGAAGAACAGGGGGAAAGTTCAGATGGGGAGACAGAGAGGAGGAGGAGACGAGTTGGAAGCAGAGGGAGGTCATCGCAACGAGCTAGTGTCACAGTCAGACAGCATGCATCAGCACCCGGGGTCAGCCAGACAGCACGCCAATCAACGCATGCTGTTGCCACCACCAGAATGCCGTCACCGCAGAGCTCAGCAGTGTGGCATTTTTTGTGTGTGTCTGTCTCTGACAACAGCGATGCCATTTGCAACCTGTGCGAAAAGAAACTTGAGTTGTGGGAAGTCCAACACCCACCTAGGTACAACTGCTTTGCACAGGCACATGATGTCACATCACAAACGCCAATGGGATCAACACATGAGTACAAACAGCCCACAAACTCAAAGCCGCCATCCTCCTCCTGGTCCAGCATCTTCATCCGCGTCAACCACTGCTGTCCTCCTTGCCCCCTCTCAACCATCTGCCACTCCGTCTCTCGCCTCTTGCTGTTCCTGCTCATCTCCCCACAGTCAGGTGTCTGTCAAGGGCATGTTTGAGCGTAAGAAGCCAATGCCACAAAGTCACCCCCTTGCCCGGCGTCTGACAGCTGGCTTGTCTGAACTCTTAGCCCGCCAGCTTTTACCATACAAGCTGGTGGAGTCTGAGGCGTTCAAAAAATTCGTAGCTATTGGGACACCGCAGTGGAAGGTACCCAGACAAAATGTATTTGCCCAAAAGGCAATCCCCAACCTGTACTCAATTGTGCAAAAGGAAGTAATGGCATCTCTGGCACAAAGTGTTGGGGCAAGGTTCCATCTGACCACTGATACCTGGTCTGCAAAGCATGGTCAGGGCAGGTATATCACCTACACTGCGCATTGGGTAAACCTGATGACGCCTGCCAATCATGGAAAGAGTTGCTCTGCCGAGGAGTTGGTGACACCGCCACGACTTGCAGGCAGTCCTGCTGCCACCTCCTCTACTCCTCCTACTCCATCCTCTTCCATAACCTCCTCAGCTGAGTCCTCTTCTGCTGCTGCGTCTTGCTCCACATCAACGGCACCCCCCCAGCTCCCCAGATACTATTCCACATCCCGGATACGGCAGTGTCATGCCGTCTTGGGGTTGACTTGCCTGAAAGCAGAGAGTCACACCGGGCCAGCACTCCTGTCCGCCCTGAACGCACAGGTGGATCAATGGCTGACTCCGCACCAACTGAAGATTGGCAAAGTGGTTTGTGACAACGGAAGAAATTTGTTGGCGGCATTGAATTTGGGCAAGTTGAAACAACATGCCAGCGAGGCGCTTGATTTGTGACAGCCCCACACGTTGGAATTCAACACTCCTAATGTTCGACCGCCTTCTCCAACAAGAAAAAGCCATTAATGAGTATTTGTATGACCGGGGTGCTAGGACAGCATCTGCGGAGCTGGGGATTTTTTTGCCACGTTACTGGACGCTCATGCGCAATGCCTGTAGGCTCATGCGTCCTTTTGAGGAGGTGACAAACCTTGTCAGTCGCACAGAAGGCACCATCAGCGACATCATACCATTTGTTTTCTTCCTGGAGCGTGCCCTGCGAAGAGTGCTGGATCAGGCCGTAGATGAGCGTGACGAGGAAGAGGAAGAGTTGTGGTCACCATCACTACCAGAAACAGCCTTATCAGCATCGCTTGCTGGACCTGCAGCAACGCTGGAAGAGGATTGTGAGGACGAGGAGTCAGAGGAGGAATGTGGCTTTGAGGGGGAGGAGGAAGACCAAACACAACAGGCATCCCAGGGTGCTCGTTGTCACCTATCTGGTACCCGTGGTGTTGTACGTGGCTGGGGGGAAGAATATATCTTCAGCGAGATCAGCGAGATCACTGAGGGTAGCTCGGCATCCAACCTTGTGCAAATGGGGTCTTTCATGCTGTCGTGCCTGTCGCAGGACCCTCGTATAAAAAGGCTGAAGGGGAGTTTTAATCTGGCTCACGGGGATTTGTAGTATGTATCTATCAAGTTCATAAATTTGCCTGCAAACCCAAATTTCTGTAATACTGCTTTTAAATAAGGCCATTCCAACGTATCAAAGGCCTTTTCTATATCTAATGCCAAAAGGCATGTGGGTATTTGATGTAGGGATGACCATGAGATAAAATTTTGTGTCCGTCTGATATTGTCCTCCGTTTGTCTAAGGGGGATAAACCCTGTTTGGTCTTTATGGATTATGGAGGGGAGAAATTGCGAAATCCTGTTTGCCATTAATTTGTCCAAAATTTTTATATCCCCGTTTAGGAGGGATATGGGGCAGTAATTTTTTATCTTCTAATGGGTCTCGACGTTCTTTCGGGAAACATATAATATTTGCATGGTTTAGTTCTTGTGGCATGGGAGAGCCTTCTATAATTTGATTGAAAAGTGTGGCTAAGTGGGGTAATAACAAGTCTATAAAAGTTTGGTAACAGAGATTTGTAAATCCATCCGGGCCCGGGTAGCTATGTGTATTTTGAATGCTAAAGCCATTAATTGGAATAGCTTGTTTTAGGATTGAGATAAGTTTTTTTATGTGTATCCCCAGTAAGCAGGATTCCATTAAAAGAGAAATATCCTTTTGCAAGGATTGGAGGCCCGAGATTTAGCTGAAGTCTTTTATAGTGGGCATGAGTGCTGGTATAGAGAGAAGGGGCTTGGTCAGGGTGCAAAGCATATCGTCCGCGAAAAGTGAACACTTAAACTGCTGGTGTCCTACTTGAACCCCCTGGATGGCATGGTCGGTTCTGATTGCCTGCGCTAGGGGTTCAATGGCAAGAGCAAAGAGCAGAAGGGAGAGTGGGCATCCCTGCCTGGTCCCTCTCTTTACTTGGATTTTGGCCTTATGGTCCCCTGGTATCTTTAAGTTAGCTACTGGTGAGTCATAGTACCTTCTGAGCAGGTTGAGAAAGTGTCCCTCAAATCCAAATTATCTAGCATTTTGTACATATATGACCATTCCACCGTATCAAAAGCCTTCTCTATGTCTAGGGCTAGAGGGCAAACTGGGTTGTTATAGTGTTGAGCCAAGAACTGGGCGTTCAGAACCCTCCTAACATTATCTCCTGCCTCTCTGAAAGGAATGAACCCCGTTTAGTCCTTGTGTATTTAGTCCAGTAAAAAGTTAGATATTCGTTTGGCCATAATTTTAGCTAGGATCTTGACATCCACATTTATCAGGGGTATGGGGCGATAATTTTTAACCTCTAAAGGGTCCCTACCCTCTTTTGGAAAGACTATTAGGTCAGCCTGATTCAATTAAGGGGGCATAGGTTCTCCATTTAGTATAGCGTTAAACAAAGATGTTAGGTCCGGGGGTAAGCAAGGGCTCAAATTTCTTATAGTACAGAGGAGTAAAACCGTCTGGCCCTGGGGACTTGCCAAATTTAAGATCTTGGATTGTAGATTTAACTTCCTCTGGGGATATGTCTAGGTTCAAGCTGTCCAATTGAGGTACAGGTATTTTGTGGACTTCTTGCTGTAGTAGGAAGTGCTCTATGTCAGATCCGCTACAGCGGGATTGGGATGAATATATGGTCTTATAGAAGTTTTGAAATGTTTCTTGGATAGCATTGGGGCTAAAGGAGGTTTGGCAATCAGGTAGTCTAAAGATACCGTATATTATGTCCTCTCTTGGGGGGTAAAGACACTAATAATTCCTCCAATAAAATTCAGTTTTTTATATGGGCAAGGTCCCTGGTTAGCCCCTTGGGTTATCTGTTAAAAAGAGTGGTGCAGAGACTGTGGGGGCTGTTAGCCTCCTTGTCCCTGTGTGGCCGTTTAGAATCCCTGCTGCTGCATGTTTCAGCTTTATTAAGGTGTAATTGTACAGCGTTTGACTCAAGTAGCTGCCTGTGCTGGGTCCTTTTCCTGCCAAGATGGCGACCGTCAGTCCATGGGCCTCTATCTCCCCTTCACTACCTTTGTCCCCGCTTGTGTGTTTATTTGGGATGGCCCCCCTTTATATCTCCGGCCCGTGGCCTTCTCAGGTCCCAACCCTCAATCTCTGAGTGTGGGAATGTGGGGCTGGGGCCTTGAATCAGGCCTACCTTTTCTCTGCTCGCTGCAAGATCAACAATACCTAATTTTTCAGGCATGTGTACATGCCTAATTTTTCTGGCCTCTGGTGCTGCACTGCGGCTTCAACAACCAAACCCCCAAAAAATGCACATAACAGGGATTAAACTAATAGGAGTAGTACTACTTAACACACCACTTATATCTGGTGTAACAGTAGTGTACATTTCAAACAAAAAATTTTTTTCTACTGTAATAGATTGCATAGCAGTTAGTTGTCTGCAAGCGTGTGTGTCGGACCTACAGCGTCTACTCTGCCAACTTCTGCAAGTGCACAGTGCCACTCATATCTGTTGTCACATTGCACGCATAGTACCGATCTGTCAAAACCTGTAATGATGAATGAGGTCTAGAGTAGCCTGGTTCCCTTATCCTCTACAGGTTGAGACCTAATGTTTGGGTGACTCCAGACCAACACATGAGTACAAGCAGCACACAAACTCAAAGCCGCCATCCTCATCCTGGTGCAGCATCATAAGCCACATCAACCACTGCTGTCCTCCTTGCCCCCTCTCAACCATCCGCCACTCCGTCTCTCGCCTTGAGCAGTTCCTGCTCATCTGCCCATAGTCAGGTGCCTGTAAAGGACATGTTTGAGCGTAAGAAGCTAATGTCACAAAGTGCCCCAAATTTGAAGTGATACGACCAACCAAGCATCTTTTTCCATCTCCCGGTTCCAAAAATCCAGGCCTTATACACGTGCCCTGATAGGTGACGTAACAAGTATTAAACTGATAAGAGTAGTACTTACAAACACGCCACTCCTACCTGGTGGCACCTTTGATTGCACGAGCCGTGCCCCAAATTTGAAGTGATACGACCAACCAAGTATCTTTTTCCATCTCCCGGTTCCAAAAATCCAGGCCTTATACACCCCCCCTGATAGGTGCTGTAACAGGTATTATACTGATAAGAGTAGTACTTACAAACACGCCACTCCTATATGGTGGCACCTTTGATTGCACGTGCCGTGCCCCAAAATTGAAGTGATACGACCAACCAAGTATCTTTTTCCATCTCCCGGTTCCAAAAATCCAGGCCTTTTACACTCCCCCTGATAGGTGCTGTAACAGGTATTATACTGATAAGAGTAGTACTTACAAACACGCCACTCCTAGATGGTGGCACCTTTGATTGCACGTGCCGTGCCCCAAAATTGAAGTGATACGACCAACCAAGTATCTTTTTCCATCTCCCGGTTCTAAAAATCCAGGCCTTATACACACCCCCTGATAGGTGATGTAACAAGTATTAAACTGATAAGAGTAGTACTTACAAACACGCCACTCCTATCTGGTGGCACCTTTGATTGCACGTGCCGTGCCCCAAAATTGAAGTGATATGACCAACCAAGCATCTTTTTCCATCTCCCAGTTCTAAAAATCCAGGCCTTATACACACCCCCTGATAGGTGCTGTAACAGGTATTAAACTGATAAGAGTAGTACTTACAAACAGGCCACTCCTATCTGGTGGCACCTTTGATTGCACGCGCCGTGCCCCAAAATTGAAGTGATATGACCAACCAAGCATCTTTTTCCATCTCCCGGTTCTAAAAATCCAGGCCTTATACACGCCCCCTGATAGGTGACGTAACAAGTATTAAACTGATAAGAGTAGTACTTACAAACACGCCACTCCTATCTGGTGGCACCTTTGCTTGCACGTGCCGTGCCCCAAAATTGAAGTGATATGACCAACCAAGCATCTTTTTCCATCTCCCAGTTCTACAAATCCAGGCCTTATACACGCCCCCTGATAGGTGCTGTAACAGGTATTAAACTGATAAGAGCAGTACTTACAAACACGCCACTCCTATCTGGTGGCACCTTTGATTACACGCGTCGTGCTCCAAATTTGAAGTGATACGACCAACCAAGTATCTTTTTCCATCTCCCGGTTCCAAAAATCTAATCTACTTAACACACCTTATAATAATGCAGAGAGAGGTAACGCAGTGAGAGGAGTCTGAAGAAGAGGAGTCAGAGGAGGAAGGTGGCTTTGAGGAGTTGGAAGACCAAACACAGCAGGCGTCCCAGGGGGCTTGTTGTCACCTTTCGGGGACCCTTGGCCGTGGCTGGGTGGAGGTAGAGACCTTCAATGACATCAGTGAGGACAAGGAACGGGACATGGCTAGCTTGGTATCCAACCTTGTGCAAATGGGGAGTTTGCGGTTTTGCAAATGGACTATTTGCGGTTGTTTGCGGTGCGTTAAACGGGGAGTTTGGTCTGTCACTGTGAAGCGGGCCTAACCCTTACACTACCTGATCGATACAACATCATACCTGATGTTTTAAAGCACTTTATTACAAACAATTTAGGAATGTTAGGTAATTTATGCCCTTTATGGCTTAAAATCAGACTCTGCATCAACTATGTAATTTTCAGTGGGAGTTTTGCCATGGATCCCCCTCCGGCATGCCACAGTCCAGGTGTTAGTCCCGTTGAAACAACTTTCCCATCACTATTGTGGCCAGAAAGAGTCCCTGTGGGTTTTAAAATTCGCCTGCCCATTGAAGTCTATGGCGGTTCGCGGGGTTCGCCGGTTCGCGAACATTTGCGGCGGTTTGCGTTCGCGAACCAAAAATTGTATGTTCGCGACATCACTAGTGGGAATGAATGAGAGGCCAGGGTTATATATCTCCTGCAGCTAGTATAATAAGCAGCAAGAGTCAGAGGAGATAAGAATGGGACTTGCAGAAGCGCTTTTTCTTATGAACTTAATTTAACTTAAGTCACACATATTGTTATTCATAAGGAAAAAATATTTGTGAATGTAAAATCTGTGAAATGTTTTGACCAAACTTTGCAACAATTAAAGGCCACTGTAATGATAGTGATCAACTTTTTTTGATTTAAATAAATTGAAAAGTTTTAACTGAGAAAATGTACACTGATTTTTTTTTTAATATCATCTTGGTTGGATCTCCTCGAATTATTTTCCAACAGTGGCAGAACCTACAACAATATTCCTTGCAGTTGCCTATTTACAGCACCAATTTCCTGTCACGGTTTGAAAAAGATATGAGAACCTGCCACCCAAAGTAGATTTTTTTTTCTCACAAAAGACCAACAATTTTAACCACAAGATTCCAAAAAGTTGAATATACTGATTTTATTACTAATGAATGCCAGAAACGGTCTAATTTCTTGTTACTCATTATTTTATATCATGCTAAAATATATTCCAGATTGAATTTATTAAGTTTAATGAGCAATACGTAATCAATCTATTGTCCTCTGTATTGCAGAATTGTATTGGACACTGGTGAATGAAAATATATTATACTACTTCAAGCAATACTCCTAAACAAACCCTTTAGATTGAAAGTTTGCGAGTTTTAAATCTTGCTTTAGGGAAAGCACTATGTACACTAGATTGTAATCTCAAAGACAGGGTCATCCATTCTTTTGCCATATGTTTTAATTATTTTTTCCTTGTACTTAACCACTCTATGGCACTACAGAATATTTTGACATGTGCCTTTGGCGCTCATTGTGAGCCTCTCCCCTGCTCAGGCCCAGCAATGAGTGGCTTCATCGCTCATTGCAGGTTGCGGCATGTGCTGTGCACAAGCGCAAGCCTGTAACTTTGCGAACGTTATAGTCAAATGCTCTCACCCCTGTATCTCTTTCCCCTCTCTCCCTCCAATGTGTCTTTCCCCCTCTCTCACTTTCCTGTGTCTCTTTGTCCCACTCTCCCTCCTCTGTGTCTCTTTGCTCCAACTCCCTCCTCAGTGTTTCTTTCCCCTCTCTCCCACCCGTGTCTCTTTGTCCCCCTCTCCCTGCCCTCCCTCCATGTGTCTCTTCCCCCCTCCTCACCTCTGTTTCCTCACCCCCTGTTACACCTGCATCTCTTTTCCCCCACTCCCTCCCCTGGGTCTCTTTCCACCCTCTCCCTTCCCTGGGTATCTTTCCACCCTCTCCCTCCCCTGTGTCTTTCTCCCCCCTCTCCCTTCCCTACACTGTGTGAAAACATTTGCGGGCTTTGGGAAATTGATCAGATTCCCCAAGCCTGCAGATTCCCCAAGTGCTTCAGAGTTACGGACTTAAAAAACAGTTTAGTTTTTAACGGCCAACATTTTTTTTAATCCGTTGGGAGGCCGCCAAAAGACAAAAATTGAATAGCAAATTAGCTTTCAACCTCACCTATGGACTCCCTGCCTCAGAAGGAGGCAAGGAGCCCATAAGTGAGGTTGCAATATAATTTCCTATTGAGGCTTCCGAGTTACGGGCTTGAAAAAAATGTCGGCCATTTTTTTTTTTAAGCTTGTATCTCAGGAGCTGTTCGGAGCCTCTCCACCCTCTACCTTGCAGGCCTTCGGCACTCATCGCTAGCCCCGCAATGAGCGCCTTCACTGCTCATTGTGCATGTGCAAGCTCGCAACTTAACATATCATTACAGACAAACTCGCAATTCCAACAACTATATTTGTTATGATCTCCATGACCGAATGTCATTAATTTGTATTTTCTATGTGTATTTTCTCTTTCAGCCTGATGATGAACAACAGGAGCACTGTAACAGAGTTCATCTTGTTAGGATTTATTTTTCCTTCAGATGTGATTCCTGTTTTCTTCTGTATATTCCTACTATCTTATCTAATAATTATGATTGGAAACATTTTTATCCTTTCACTGGTTACCACTTATCAGATACTGCAGAGCCCTATGTATTTCTTCCTTTGTAACTTGGCAGTTTTGGACATCTGCTTCACTAATACAATTATTCCAAACTTTCTAAGAAGCTTCTTCCAGAAGGGTAAAATAATATCTGTTAATGGCTGTCTAGCACAGAATTACATTTACTGTGCAGTGGGAGCAAATCAGTTTTTTCTCTTAGCCATAATGTCTTTTGACAGATATATAGCTATATGTTTTCCATTAAGTTATACCATAATAATGCACAAAACAATGTGTGTACAACTTGTAGCTGGAGCTTGGGTTGCATCATTTTTCACTTTTCTCTTTCCTGCCATTATGACATGGAAACTGTGTTTCTGTTTTAAAGAGATGAACCATTTCTTCTGCGATGTTGGGCCCCTTTTAAAGAGCTCTTGCAGTAATACAACATCAACACAGTTTGTGATATTTGTCAGCTCTTGCTTTACTTTAATTTTTACTATTTTGGTCACAGCCATATCCTACATTAAAATTGTACAAACCATATTCAAAATCCATTCAGCAGCAGGAGGTCAGAAAGCATTTTCAACCTGCTCTTCACATGCAATAGTTGTGACATTATTCTTTGGGAGCTGTATGTTCATGTATTTGAAACCAACTCAAAATCAGGTCTCAGATTATGACAAAAAGGTGGCAATTCTAAACACGGTAGTGGTCCCTTTGATAAATCCTTACATTTATACTTTGAGGAACCAGGTAGTGAAAGGCATACTCATAAAAAGGATAGGGTGATAGAATTGTGAACTATTGTGTTACATTACTTTATCAATTTTATCCATTTGTTCTCTTTCTTTTAAAAATACATTTTAGATTTAAATGGTTGATGTCTACCAAATGTTAAGGGAGCATCAGGCTGTTTTAAATTGCTGATTCAATGCCATAGAATGTGCACTGAAATGTCTATATACAGAGAGCACTTTATGATTTACTGTAAGCATAATAAGACATATATACTTTGATTTTCTGTATAGGTATGGCATAACATTATGATTGTTATATAGCAGAGGAAAGGAAGAATAGTAACTTGGTCATTTGGGGGCACACAAATCTGAGCAGGCCTATGGCAGCATGTTACCTATATATGCCCCTGGTGTGATGTCTATTTTATTGTTTTTATATAATTTATCTTTTCAAATTCATTGTGTTTATAACAGAATGCAATAACAATGAGACGTGAATCATTGCTTTTTAAGTAGAGCAAAGTTATACCACTGAAGGAAGCAAAGCTGTATTGGAGAATAAGGATACAGAAAACCACCATGCAGAAGTTTGAGGGACTGCAAACACAGAGTTACAACAAAACATTTTAAAGGACTTAAGAGCAGTTTACTTCTTGTATTATATCAACAAAAATAAATATCACAGCTACTGTATATAATTTGTGATTCAACTTTTCAAATTAACCACTGTTTTACACCCTAAAATAAATTATAAAAAATGCATTGTTTGTCTAAATTTAGAACCTTTGGACCTTTGAATATATCAACAAGCACAAGTATATAAGGATTCTGAGTCTATTTTGAAGAACAGTATACATCAGCTTCTACATAATCATATGTGGTAACAGCTGATGAATAATAAGTAGTGTACCTATTTTGGTATATTTAAGGTTTATCATATTATTATCAATAATTCCACTTAGAAGCTTTTATATTCTAATTTACATATATTGAGTCCAGTTTCTCTGACCGTGCAATGGAGGTTTGAGCTTATATTAAGATATTCTATAATTTTGAGAGGTGATATTTAATGTAGTTTTACTGAAAAACTTATACAGATCTAGGGATACCTAATGGTAACAGAGTCAGCAGATATAACATACTGTACTTATCACACTATTTCCATATACTGCATATCCATGATTCCTGAAGATATCAACATTCTATAAAGTGGGTTCATACTTTCTGTTATTCTGTACATAATAGCTATTCTAGGATAGATTACATCATGATAGACCTAAAATTACTACCACATTTCTAAGTGCTTACATTTATAATATAGTATGGTTGAACCATGCCATTATGGAGGCTTCATTGACTGACATTCAGCCACCTGTGGCCTCATTTAATTGCTACTTTTCTTAGATCCTGGCCTACAAACGGAGAGAGCAAGCAACTTTACTATTCAATTGCCTTCTACTTGTGGCTCAGATCGAGTTACTTACTACGAGCTACTTTCCATTGCGATTCTGAAGATCGCAAGTTATTGGCCTCAAAGCCTTTGATCTTTCACGGCCACGAGCATTGCCGTCGCTAAAATCACAAAGCTCTATTCAACCGCTTCGCTTTACCCTTTCGGCAAGCCCGTAAATGGCTAAACTCGAACCACAGGTTACTGGGACCAAAGAGGTCTCGCAAAGGGCTTACTTACAAATCGGAGCACTTGAAATGCAAATATAAAAACAATCCAGCAAGCTCGCACATCTCCAAAATATAATACTTTATTTCATGTTTATTTTCCATCCAAAGTCCTACAGGCTTCAACCTCCAAGCCCGTAGGACTTTGGAATCCAACCTCCATTTTTGTGCAAAGTCCCACGGGCTTGAATAACGAGTTATGGGCTTGGAGGTCATTCAAGCACATGGGACTTTGAACGGAAATTAAACATGAATTAAAGTATTGTCTTTTGGCGATGTGCTCACTTGAGAACGTTGTGCTTTTAATTCTGTCACCTTTTGTGTTCCCCATCATTTACAGTGCTTTACAGTGCTGTATTGATTTTATATTTGCATTTACAGTGCTCCGAGTTTGCCGGCTTGAACCACAAGTTACGGGCTTGAGGCCGCGATCATGTTCGAGCCTGCAAATGCTTACTGCCGATAGCATGGTTTGCGATTATCGGGAAGGGGGACTATCTTGCGTGCTCGGTCAATTGAATAGCTATGTAAGAGTAGAGCAATGCGAGGATGCAACTCAAAAGTAGCAAATCGGGAAGTTACTTGCAAGTGACAGCCTCGAATTGAATGAGGCCCCAAGTCAGCCCAATAACTGGAGCATTAATGACAATATAATAAAAGCTCTTACTGTTAGCATGTCATTGAATAAGGCAACAACAAATTGTTTTGACATTAATGACAAACTAAATGGATTGAATTACAATATGGAAATAACATAAAGCTGTCATTTGATGCATACTAATTAGCATTTCTTCCTATAAATAGAAATTAAAATGGACAAAAAGCAGTCCTGAAAACTAAACTCAATCAATCAGTTGTCCATACAGCATATACAGATAACATTCCATACTTTTAGCAAAAATCATTAAAATTAGAGAACAGAAAGCTCTGTTAACTTGTAATGAAATATCATCATTAAGACGCGCAAAACCACTTTATTATATTCAGACTAGTGATGTCGCAAACCTAAAATTTTCGGTTCGCGAACCGCGAACGCAAACCTCAGCAAATGTTCGCGAACCGGCGAACATCGGCGAACCGCCATAGACTTCAATGGGCAGGTGAATTTTAAAACCCACAGGGACTCTTTCTGGCCACAATAGTAATGGGAAAGTTGTTTCAAGGGGTCTAACAACTGGACTGTGGCATGCCGGAGGGGGATCCATGGCAAAACTCCCACGGAAAATTACATAGTTGATACAGAGTCTGGTTTTAAGCCATAAAGGGCATACATTACCTAACATTCCTAAATTGTTTGGAATAACATGCTTTAAAACATCAGGTATGATGTTGTATCGATCAGGTAGTGTAAGGGTTACACCTTATATGACTGGGGTCTATAGGTGACATTAGTACTGACCTTTATCTGACTGGGTGTCTATAGAGTGACATTAGTACTGACCTTTATATGACTGGGTGTCTATAGGTGACATTAGTACTGACCTTTATCTGACTGGGTGTCTATAGAGGGACATTAGTAATGACCTTTATATGACTGGGGGTCTATAGAGGGACATTAGTACTGACCTCTATCTGACTGGGTGTCTATAGAGGGACATTAGTAATGACCTTTATCTGACTGGGGGTCTATAGAGTGAAATTAGTACTGACCTTTAGCTGACTGGGTGTCTATAAAGGGACATTAGTAATGACCTTTATCTGACTGGGTGTCTATAGAGGGACATTAGTACTGACCTTTAGCTGACTGGGTGTCTATAGAGGGACATTAGTACTGACCTTTATATGACTGGGGGTCTATAGGTGACATTAGTACTGACCTTTATCTGACTCAGTGTCTATAGAGGGACATTAGTAATGACCTTTATCTGACTGGGGGTCTATAGGTGACATTAGTACTGACCTTTATCTGACTGGGTGTCTATAGAGGGACATTAGTACTGACCTTTAGCTGACTGGGTGTCTATAGAGGGACATTAGTAATGACCTTTATCTGACTGGGTGTCTATAGAGGGACATTAGTACTGACCTTTAGCTGACTGGGTGTCTATAGAGGGACATTAGTAATGACCTTTATCTGACTGGGTGTCTATAGAGGGACATTAGTAATGACCTTTATCTGACTGGGTGTCTATAGAGGGACATTAGTACTGACCTTTAGCTGACTGGGTGTCTATAGAGGGACATTAGTACTGACCTTTATCTGACTGGGGGTCTATAGGTGACATTAGTACTGACCTTTATATGACTGGGGGTCTATAGGTGACATAAGAACTGACCTTTATCTGACTGGGGGTCTATAGAGGGACATTAGTACTGACCTTTATCTGTCTGGGGGTCTATAGGTGACATTAGTCCTGATCTCCTGCTGCAGTATTATTACTCCCCGTACTCCCAGGCTTGCTACTATTAGATATAATAACCTCAGTTTCGTTTCCTTATCTGTTGGTAACATCAAAATATGATTATTAAATATTTCATATTTGTTTGTTTTTTTCTCCCAAAGTGAACCCCTTTGTGTATGTCCCACAGATGTGGCGTTTCCGCTCTGCGTATGTTGGATTTGCACCGCTCAAAAAGTATGAAAAGAGATCCCCCCCCTTGAAGCCCATTAATGACATCATCAGTAAATTGTATGTAACAGATTCCAGTGTTTAGGGTTTATGACCCAATACTGCGATCATATCACTTATGACATAAATCCGTATTTGTCGTATTATTCAGACGCGCGTGCATCTTTGTGTTACATTTCCTGATACTTTTATTATCTTGATCTTTATATATTTACTAGCGACTTGCCCATCAAAAAATGGCGGCAATAAGATTGTAAGGCAGGTAATGGTTTGGACGAGACATTCATTCTGTTGGCGGTCGGAGATCCTTCGGCGCTCATTGCGAGGCTGTTGGTTGTATTTTTTTTCTGATAGGCGCTTTTGCTGTTATTCTTTGGTCGGCGGTGATGTGTTTTTTGCGCTTATTGCAAGGCTTTGTATGCTATGAGCAGCGTTGGCGCTCGTTGTGAGGCGCGCAGTAAATGGCTTTTATGTTTAATGTGATAATGTTTTTTTTGTGTATATGTATTTTTGTATGCTAATGAAATAATTACTAAATGAATATACTTTACCTATTTGTAAGTAATATATGCAGGAAGCATTGTGCTGAAGAGCTGACAATCTGTTTTCATGTTCCTGCAGCATACAATGTAGGTTTTCAGTGCTGTGGAGCTGCTGTGTAAGTGTCAGCAATGTGTGCAGTGTGTAGTGTAAATAGGCTGCGTGCGCGAGGGGAAGCCGTTAGGGTAGCTGGGTACTTCCGCATTGTGTAAGTTAGTGTTGTAAAATGGCGAGGGAATGTGTATGTGGTACGCGGGTGTGGATGATTTAGCGTCCTTGTTAATAGTGTATCTTTACCTCGCTTTTTAGGAAAATCCGTATGTGTTTTGCGTGTTTAGGGTCCTGTAGCCTCGTTTTCTTTTTTTCAAGGGCCATTTTTTCTCTCACTTAGGTGATTTTCGGGTGTCTAAACTCATGAATTTGGACTTAAATGGAGGTGTAACTTCACTTGCAGAGGTCTTCGGTGCCCGCCTTGCTGTGGGTAAGCTTTTTATGTGTTTGTTGTGTGTATTTATTGTGTTTTTAATGTTTTTAAGTGCGTGCGGTTCAGGCGTTAAGGTCGTATATTTGTGAGTTCGTAATGTTTTTTTTTCTAAGTCCCGTATTTTTGGATGGTAAGTCCGTAAATTTGATGGTGTAAGTCCCGCCTGCGGCTCATTGCAGCCGACGTGGGAGCCTTCGGCGCTCCTTGCCAGCAACTCTGGCCCTCGCTTCGCAAGCCCGCAGCGTTAGCAACAACCCGCCTGCTCACAACTATATATGTGATATCTGTAACGTCTTCCCCAGTTTGCACTTGTAAATCGGCTAAGCGACAAAAAAAATGGCGCCCGGAAAAAATGAAAACGAGGCTACACGACCCCAAACCGCGCAAAACATCGCCAGCCATGTACGACTTTTACCTAGGAACAGACGAGGTACAAAATACACTATTATAAATAATGGAAACTGCTGGCGAGCCGTGTAACACATACACAATCGCCGCCATTTTACAACACTAACTTGCAACTAATAACATTACAAATCTAAAATGGCGCGTTACACGACTATACAAGCGGTTTCCCCTCGTGCACTGCGCACATTGCTGACACTTACACCTCGGGTCACCAACAGTCCAAATGTACACTGTAAGCTGCAGGAAAATCAAAACTGATTGTTAGCTCTTCAGGTTATTGATCACTGGATATATTAATTACAAATAGGTAAAGTATTTTAGTAATTAATTAATTCATTATTATTAAAAAAAAAATATATAAAAAACATACGCTTAATAGCATATTTTACACTGCGGTTACTTTACATACATTAACGCTTCGCACTTCCTAATACATTTGTTCATTCACAATAGTTATTA
Source organism: Discoglossus pictus (assembly GCA_027410445.1). Taxonomy (NCBI): domain Eukaryota; kingdom Metazoa; phylum Chordata; class Amphibia; order Anura; family Alytidae; genus Discoglossus; species Discoglossus pictus. The sequence goes on along the minus strand of CM050163.1, from coordinate 408,725,045 downwards.
TCGTGCATTCATTTAATAAGTATTAATTAGTAATGGAAAATAAAAATGTGGACTTTACACTACACTAAAATGTTTTACTTTTTACTCTGCAGTTATATATCTGGATTACTGCTCATTGGCTGCCAGCGATAGCACTCTCAAAGCAGTTACAAATCTAAATCACTTTATTATGCTCTGAGACCTGAATACATTTTTTATTTACACTGCACAAAAAAAATATATATTTAACACTGTACTTATATATCTGTCTTTGCGATGAGCGCCGAAGATTGATCGTTGCAAAGCACGAAACATGAAGGACACGAGGGAAGAGACTCACAATGAGCGCCGAAGGTCCTCAGAGTTCAAAAAGCATCACATTGTGTGGCAAACAGCATTGCCATGGCTTCAAACTTTATTGCCCCATCATTTGTGCCAGGCAAGTCGCTAGTGATATAATATAACATAATGCAATACAATATTATACAGTACACATGGGTGTTGGAACTGGGGGGGGGGGGTAAGGGGTAACCCCCCCCCCCCCCCCAGATTTCTTATCGTATGTATGTATGCGTATAGAAGCTAACGGGGGAGGAGAGAGGGGGAGGAAACACAGGGGAGAGGGAGAGGAAGACACAGTGGAGAGGGGGAGGAAGACACAGGGCAAAGGGGGGAAGAGAAACAGGGTAAGGGAGAGGTGAGGGGAAGAGACACATGGGAGGGGGGAGAGACACAGGAGAGAGTGGGGGGTAGAGACACAGGGGAGAGGGGGAGAGAGACTAATGGGAGGGAGTGGTGAGGAGACACCGGGGAGAGAAAAGGGGGTAAAGACACAGAGGAGGGGGGAAGAAACACAGGGGAAGTGAGAGGGGGTAGAGACACAGGGGAGAGGGGGTAGAGACACAGATGAGGGGGGAGAGACAGAGGGGGGAAGGGAAGGGGGGAAAGACACAGGGGAGGGGGGAAAGAAACACGGGAAGGGAGAGGGGGGTAGAGACACAGGGGAGGGGGGAGTGACACCGGGAAGAGGGAAGGGGGAAAAGACACAGGAGAGGGAGCAAAGAAACACTGGGGAAGGGAGAGGGGGTAGAGACACAGGCAAGGGTGGGAGAGACACAGGGGAGAGGGGGGGGGGGGAGAGACACATGGGAGGGAGTGGGGGGGAGACACAGGGGAGAGGGGGGAGAGAGACACATGGGAGGGAGTGGGGGGGAGACACAGGGGAGGTCTTCTGCTTTATTATTATTATTATTATTACTATATAATGTGTAATACGGACCACTTTGGCAATGAGCGCCGTAGGCCTCTATATATCATTCCTGGCTTATTCAGATATATGGAGGATGAATCCGTGGACGTACCTGAATCCCACAAGAGAGTGGTCGCCATGTTCATGTGGTGTTTATTATGACACTAGCGACTTGCCCATCAAAAAATTACGGCAATGTTATTGTAACTGAGCTAATGTTGTTTTGTGTGTAATAGTAAACATGTAATACATTAATAAATGAATAGACTTTACCTATTTGGAAGCATTGTGTTGAAGAGCTGTGAACCTTGTTTGCACAGAGACCTACAGCACCAAGCACACTGACAGTACACACAGACCCATAGCACCAAGTACACTGGCAGTGCACACAGACCTAAAGCACCAAGCACACTGACAGTACACACAGACCCATAGCACCAAGTACACTGGCAGTGCACACAGACCTAAAGCACCAAGCACACTGACAGTACACACAGATTAACAGCACCAAGTACACTGACAGTACACACAGACCTACAGCACCAAGCACACTGACAGTACACACAGACCTACAGCACCAAGCACACTGACAGTACACACAGACCTACAGCACCAAGTACACTGACAGTACACACAGACCTAAAGCACCAAGTACACTGACAGTACACATTGACCCACAGCACCAAGTACACTGATAGTACACACATATATACAGCACCAAGTACACTGACAGTACACACAGACCTACAGCACCAAGTACACTGCCAAGTACACACAGACCCATAGCACCAAGTACACTGGCAGTGCACACAGAACTACAGCACCAAGAACACTGACAGTACACACAGACCCATAGCACCAAGTACACTGGCAGTGCAAACAGACCTACAGCACCAAGTACACTGACAGTACACATTGACCCACAGCACCAAGTACACTGATAGTACACACATATATACAGCACCAAGTACACTGACAGTACACACAGACCTACAGCACCAAGTACACTGACAGTACACACATACTCACAGCACCAAGCACACTGACAGTACACACAAACCTACAGCACCAAGCACACTGACAGTACACACAGACCTACAGCACCAAGCACACTGACAGTACACACAGACCTACAGCACCAAGTACACTGACAGTACACACAGACCTAAAGCACCAAGTACACTGACAGTACACATTGACCCACAGCACCAAGTACACTGATAGTACACACATATATACAGCACCAAGTACACTGACAGTACACACAGACCTACAGCACCAAGTACACTGCCAAGTACACACAGACCCATAGCACCAAGTACACTGGCAGTGCACACAGAACTACAGCACCAAGAACACTGACAGTGCACACAGACCTACAGCACCAAGCACACTGACAGTACACACAGACCCATAGCACCAAGTACACTGGCAGTGCAAACAGACCTACAGCACCAAGTACACTGACAGTACACACAAACTCACAGCACCAAGCACACTGACAGTACACACAAACCTACAGCACCAAGCACACTGACAGTACACACAGACCTACAGCACCAAGCACACTGACAGTACACACAGACCTACAGCACCAAGTACACTGACAGTACACACAGACCTAAAGCACCAAGTACACATTGACCCACAGCACCAAGTACACTGATAGTACACACATATATATAGCACCAAGTACACTGACAGTACACACAGACCTACAGCACCAAGTACACTGACAGTACACACAGACTCACAACACCAAGCACACTGACAGTACACACAAACCTACAGCACCAAGCACACTGACAGTACACACAAACCTACAGCACCAAGCACACTGACAGTACACACAGACCTACAGCACCAAGCACACTGACAGTACACACAGACCTACAGCACCAAGTACACTGACAGTACACACAGACCTAAAGCACCAAGTACACTGACAGTACACATTGACCCACAGCACCAAGCACACTGACAGTACACACAGATTAACAGCACCAAGTACACTGACAGTACACACAGACCTACAGCACCAAGCACACTGACAGTACACATAGACCTATAGCACCAAGCACACTGACAGTACACACAGACTCACAACACCAAGCACACTGACAGTACACACAAACCTACAGCACCAAGCACACTGACAGTACACACAGACCTACAGCACCAAGCACACTGACAGTACACACAGACCTACAGCACCAAGTACACTGACAGTACACACAGACCTAAAGCACCAAGCACACTGGCAGTGCACACAGACCCATAGCACCAAGTACACTGGCAGTGCACACAGAACTGCAGCACCAAGTACACTGACAGTACACACAGACTCACAGCACCAAGCACACTGATAGTACACACAGGCGCTCATTGCAGGCGAGCCTCGCATAGCGAGGCGAGCCGTTAATACGGACCACTTTTTTATGGAGCAAACTGCTCCATATGTATATTAATAACTATACAACTTTCCAAACATACACATCTCATTGCAATACGCTAGTAATAATAATAATGCACAAGAGTCCTTCAGCACTGCACTGGACACTGAATAAACTTGCCTAGCTATGGTTTTCCCTATTGATGCAGTATCATCCAAACTGTCCCTCCTCTCAGTAAGACTGCAAGGTACTTATGATTCCAAAATGGCTGCTGTCCATGAGGTAGAAGGGTATAGAAGGGAGTGTATGCTGCTGATTGGCTGGAATGTGTCTGCTGACTGTGACATGCAGGGTCAAAGTTTGCTCAATGATAAAGTATTGGGGGCGGGTCGAATCTTGCATATGTTCACAGTTCGCCGCGAACGCGAACATGCTATGTTCGCCGAAAAAAGCCAGCCGGAAAACTATTTGCAACATCTCTAATTCAGACTAATAAGCAGCTACTCTAAACCACCATTAACATGGATTTAATAGAAGACAATTTATTTTTACCAAGGCAAGTTACCAACATTACATGGTTAAGTGCTTCTAAAAGGCCAAACATAAACAGTATCCCAATCAATCATAACCTATACTTATGGTTTAAATAAAGATATACATATAAACTGATATGACCCCAATTTGCCTTAATACCCTTATCTAAAAATATAATGTTAGCCTAGGAATATCAATTAGTTCCTTTTTAAGATAGCAAGAAACTGGTATTTCATGCTTATTTCATATTATACAAGATTATAACAAATGTATTATTTTCCTTTATTTGTCATCAAGGGAAACTTGCAACTGTCCTCCCAAAAAAAATAATAACCAGCTTCACTATTAAATACATATTTAATAACTGTTTAATCTTCATCAATATAAAAATAAAAAAAGCTACATATAACATTTAAAAAATATGTGCAGCTAGCCAGGCACATCAGAGCACATGTGACAATTTGTTTAAATCTGAATTTGACTACATTGTGACTTGTGCTGTGATTTCAGTTGATGCCAGCTGCACGCATTTCTCACCATAAAATGATTTGGGAGAGAGGGAGAGGGGGAGAGGTAGAAGGAGAGGACTAGATAGGGAGAGAGAGGGATATATAGGCATAGAGAGGGAGAGGGAGAGAGAGAGAGAGAGAGAGCGATAGGGATATAGAGATAGGGAGGAAAATAGAGAGAGGACATAAGAAGGAGAGAGAATTAGTGAGGGAGAGAAGATGAGAGATGGAGTAGAAAGGGAGAAGGATAGAAGGAGAGATGGGTAGGGAAAGGTAGAGAGAGAGATAAAGAGGGAGGGAGAAAAGAGGGAGGGATAGAGAGAGTAACAGAGAGATGGAGAGAGGAAAGAGGGGAAGAGAGGGCGTAAGATAGAGGGAGTGATAGATAGAGAGAAAGAATGAGAGATTGAAGGAGAGAGATAGGGAGAAAGAGGTGGAGGGATAGATAGATAGATAGAGAGAGAGAGAGATTAGAGAGAGGGAGAACGATAGAGGGAGGGATAGATAAAACAGGAGAGAAGGAGGAAGGAGAGAGAGAGAGGGAGGGAGGGAGAAAAAGTGAGAAGCAGTGAGAGCGACAGACAGGGAAAGACAGAGAGAGAAATAAAGAGGGAGGGAGAGAGATAGAGGGTGTGCTAGAGAGGGGGAGAGAGATATATGGAGAGATAGAGAGATAGATAAAAGGGAGAGAGATAAGAGAGGAAGATAAGAAGGAACTATAGAGATTGAGAGGGGGGCATAGAGAGGGACAGAGAGAGAGGGAGAAAGACAGCGGCAGGGATAGATAGAGAGAGTGAGATAATTTAAAGGGAGGGATAAAGAGAGGGAGAGAGAGATAGGGGGTAGGGAGGGACAGAGTAGAGAAAGGATAGGGAGAGGAGAGAGGGGTATAGAGAGGGAAAAATATAGAGGGAGAGACGGAGAGAATGAGAGAGAGAAGGAATGATAGAGAGGGAGAGAGAGGGGGAGGGATAGAGAGAGGGAGAGACATGGCGATAGAGGGAGGATAGGAGGATAGAGAGAGAGAGAAATATTGAGGGACATAGGGAGAGAAGGAGAGAGAGAGTAGGACGGAGAGGGAGAGGCAGAGAGAGACAGGGAGAGACAGAGAGGGAGAAATAAGAGGAGAGATAAAGAGGGTAATGAGATAGAGGGAGAGAGAGAGAGAAAGGGAAAGGGATGGAGTGAGGGGTGATATAGATAGAGGTGAGGGAAAGATAGAGGAGAGAGGAAGAGAAAGAGAGAGAGGGAGAAGGAGAGAGAGGGAGAGATAGAGATGGAGAGAGAGAGGAGGCAGTAAGAGAGAGAGAGATAGACAGAGAAAGAGGTAGAAGGAGAAAGAGGGGGAGATAGGGAGAGATAAAGAAGGAGAGATAAGGAGAGAGGTAACAAGGGAATAGACAGATGGAGAGAGGGAGAAAGAGGGAGGGATATAGAGAGAGCAATGAATATAGAGAGAAAAAAGGTAAGATAGATATAGAGAGAGAGAAAGAGGGAAGGCTAGAAATACGGAGGATAGAGAGGGTGAGAGAAAGAGGGAGGGATAGAGAGAGTGATAGAGATAAAGGGAGGGGCAGAGAGATTGAAAGAGATAAAGGGAGAGGGAGAAAAACAGAGTTGAATCTATCACACTCCCTCTCTTTATCGCTCACCCTCTCATTATCCCCTTCCACCTTTTAACATCCTCATCTCTCACTCTAGGGAGGTTGGAGAGAGGGAGGGAGAGAGAGAGAGAGGGGGGAGAGATAGAAAGAGGAAGAGAGAGAGAGGATGAGGGATAGATAGAGGGAGATAGAGAGAGAGATGGAAGGAGAAAGAGGGAGAAGGAGAAAAAAGGGGGAGATAGGGAGAGATAAAGATGTAGAGATAAGGAGAGAGATAAAGACTGGGGATAGAGGAAGAGAGGTAGAAAGAGGACAAGGTAAAGATAGGGGAGGGAGAGAGATAGAGGGAAGGAGAGAGAGAGAGGGAGGGAGAGAGAGAGGGAGGGAGAGGGAGAGAGAGGGAGGAAGAGGGAGAGAGAGAGGGAGAGAGAGAGGGAGGGAGAGAGAGAGGGACTGAGAGAGAGAGAGAGAGAGAGGGAGGGAGAGGGAGAGAGAGAGGGAGGGAGAGAGAGGGACTGAGAGAGAGAGGGAGGGAGAGAGAGAGAGAGAGGGAGGGAGGGAGAGAGAGAGATAGGGGTGGAGAGAGAGAGAGAGGGAGGGAGAGACATGGCGATAGAGGGAGGATAGGAGGATAGAGAGAGAGAGAAATATTGAGGGACATAGGGAGAGAAGGAGAGAGAGAGTAGGACGGAGAGGGAGAGGCAGAGAGAGACAGGGAGAGACAGAGAGGGAGAAATAAGAGGAGAGATAAAGAGGGTAATGAGATAGAGGGAGAGAGAGAGAGAAAGGGAAAGGGATGGAGTGAGGGGTGATATAGATAGAGGTGAGGGAAAGATAGAGGAGAGAGGAAGAGAAAGAGAGAGAGGGAGAAGGAGAGAGAGGGAGAGATAGAGATGGAGAGAGAGAGGAGGCAGTAAGAGAGAGAGAGATAGACAGAGAAAGAGGTAGAAGGAGAAAGAGGGGGAGATAGGGAGAGATAAAGAAGGAGAGATAAGGAGAGAGGTAACAAGGGAATAGACAGATGGAGAGAGGGAGAAAGAGGGAGGGATATAGAGAGAGCAATGAATATAGAGAGAAAAAAGGTAAGATAGATATAGAGAGAGAGAAAGAGGGAAGGCTAGAAATACGGAGGATAGAGAGGGTGAGAGAAAGAGGGAGGGATAGAGAGAGTGATAGAGATAAAGGGAGGGGCAGAGAGATTGAAAGAGATAAAGGGAGAGGGAGAAAAACAGAGTTGAATCTATCACACTCCCTCTCTTTATCGCTCACCCTCTCATTATCCCCTTCCACCTTTTAACATCCTCATCTCTCACTCTAGGGAGGTTGGAGAGAGGGAGGGAGAGAGAGAGAGAGGGGGGAGAGATAGAAAGAGGAAGAGAGAGAGAGGATGAGGGATAGATAGAGGGAGATAGAGAGAGAGATGGAAGGAGAAAGAGGGAGAAGGAGAAAAAAGGGGGAGATAGGGAGAGATAAAGATGTAGAGATAAGGAGAGAGATAAAGACTGGGGATAGAGGAAGAGAGGTAGAAAGAGGACAAGGTAAAGATAGGGGAGGGAGAGAGATAGAGGGAAGGAGAGAGAGAGAGGGAGGGAGAGAGAGAGGGAGGGAGAGGGAGAGAGAGGGAGGAAGAGGGAGAGAGAGAGGGAGAGAGAGAGGGAGGGAGAGAGAGAGGGACTGAGAGAGAGAGAGAGAGAGAGGGAGGGAGAGAGAGAGAGAGAGGGAGGGAGAGAGAGGGACTGAGAGAGAGAGGGAGGGAGAGAGAGAGAGAGAGGGAGGGAGGGAGAGAGAGAGATAGGGGTGGAGAGAGAGAGAGAGGGAGGGAGAGAGAGAGGGAGGGAGAGAGAGGGAGGGAGAGAGAGAGAGAGAGGGGGATAGAGAGAGAGAGAGGGAGAGAGAGAGGGAGAGGGAGAGAGAGAGATAGAGGGCGGGAGAGAGAGATAGAAGGAGGGAGAGAGCGAGATAGAGGGAGGGAGAGAGAGATAGAGGGAGATAGAGGGAGAGAGATAGAGGAATAGATATAGAGATGAGAGAGCAAGAGAAACAGACTGAAATCTATCCCACTCCTTAACCCTCACCCTTTCCTTACCCCTTTCCTCTCTTTATTCCACTCTCTTTCTAACCCTCTCTCTATCCCTAGGGAGAGAGATAAGAAGGAGGGATAGAGAGAGAGAGGGAGGGATAGAGAGAGGGGGCAGAAAGAGAGAGAGGGGAGGGATAGAGAGGGAGAGAGAGATAGAGGGAGGGATATATACAGTGGGGGAAAAAAGTATTTGATCTCCTGCTGATTTTGAACATTTGTCCCTGACAAATAAATGGTCAGTTTATAATTTTAATGATAGGTGTATTTTAACAGTGAGAGACAGAATAACATAAAAAACAAACAAGAAAAATGCATGTCAAAAAAGTTATAAATTAATTTGCAGATCAATGAGGGAATTACTATAAGTATTTGACCCCTTTGACTTAGTACTTGTAGGCAAAACCCTTGTTGGCAATCACAGAGGTCAGATGTTTCTTGTAGTTGGCTACCAGGTTTGCACACATCTCAGGAGGGATTTTGTATCACTCCTCTATGTAGATCCTCTCAAAGTCATTAAGGTTTGGGGCTGATATTTAGCAACTCAAACCTTCGGCTCCCTCCACAGATTTTCTATGGGATTAATGTCTGGAGACTGGCTAGGCCACTCCAGGACCTTAATGTGCTTCTTCTTGAGCCACTCCTTTGTTGCCGTGGCTGTGTGTTTTGGGTCATTGTAATGCTGGGATACCTTTCCTCAACCCATTTTCAGTGCCCTGGCTGAGGGAAGGAGGTTCTCACTCAAGATTTGTCGGTACCTAGCCCCGTCCATTGTCCCTTTGATGTGGCGCAGTTGTCCTGTCTACTTAGCAGAAAGACACCCCCAAAGCATAATATTTTCACCTCCATGTTTGATAGTGGGTATATTGTTCTTGGAGTCATAGGCAGCATTCAGTTGAGTTGATGCCAAAGAGCTCTTATCTGACCACAGCACTTTCACCCAGTTCTCCTCTAAATCATTCAAATGTTCATTGGCAGACTCCAGACGCGCCTGTACATGTGCTTTCTTGAGCAGGGGGACCTTGCGGGTGCTGCAGGATTTCAGTCCTTCACAGTGTAGTGCGTTACCAATTGTTTTCTTGGTGACTATGGTCCCAGCTGCCTTGGGATCATTAACAAGATCCACCTGTGTAGTTCTGGGCTGATTTCTCACCATTCTCATGATCATTGAAACTCCACAGGGTGAGATCTTGCATGGAGCATCAGACCAAGGGAGACCGGCAGTTATTTTGTGTTTCTTCCTTTTGCGAATAATCACACCAACTGTTGTCACCTTCTCACCAAGCTGCTTGGCGATTGTCTTGTAGCCCATTCCAGCCTCGTGTAGGTCTACAATCTTGTCCCTGACATCCTTGGACAGCACTTTAGCCTTGGCCATGGTGGAGTGTTTGGAATCTGATTGATTGATTGCTTTTGTGGACAGGTGTCTTTTATACAGGTAACAAGCTGAAATTAGGAGCACTCCCTTTAAGAGAGAGCTTCTAATCTCAGCTCGTTACCTGTATAAAAGACACCTGGGATACAGAAATCTTGCTGATTGATAGGGGATCACATACTTATTTCCCTCATTGACCTGCAAATCAATTTATAACTTTTTTGACATGAATTTTTCTTGGGTTTCCTCTTGTTATTCTGTCTCTCACTGTTAAAATACAACTATCATTAAAATTATAGACTGATCATTTCTTTGTCAGTGGACAAACGTTGAAAATCAGCAGGGGATCAAATAATCCCCCCCCCCCCCCATTATAAAGGGAAAGAGACAGAGGGAACGATAGATAGAGGGAGGGATAGTTAGAGAGAGAGGGAGAAAGATAGAAATAGAGAGAGGGTTAAAGATGAATGGAGGGATAGGGAGAGATAAATAAATGAAGGAATAGAGAGAGGGAGAGAGATAGGAGGGAGAGATATAGAGAGAAGGGAGAGGGGGACACTGAGAGGATTCTATCCCCCTTCCCTTGTTTGGTCCCTCTCCATTTCTTTATCCCTCTCTCTCTACCCCTCTCTCTCTTTACTCCTCTAGCTCTCTATGTCCCTCTTTCTCCCTAAAATAATGTATTTTACTGTATGTAAATGCCATTGTGTTTGTCTATGAGCTGCCAACAACAATGTCCTGATCTAAAATGTATTCTATTTAAAGGCATATGTAGGTTTCCTAGATTATGAATTCATCTGATAGAGGAGAATCAGTAGTGTGTGAAAAAAATGTTTGTATGAAAAAAATACAAAAAAACATTTAAACACTTACCTTGAAATTAGCCAAATACCTTGGAATTTCTGACAGGTTGGATATCAGGGTTAACACCCTCTTCAAACCAAGGCTAAATCAGCATCACATTCAAAATAGTTTTGGCCAATCAGGAGCAAACAGAGGTAGCTGAAGCAGCATGGGATATGTAGTCAGACTCATATGAAAATACATAGGGCTCCATTCAATTCGAGCCTTGCAACTTGATTGAAGACAGCCGAATGTCTGCAAGTGAGTTGCAGGCTCTCCAATTGCGATGCTATTCAATTCCCCAAGGCCGCAACTCGCTGCCTGAGATATGAAATCGGAAACCCTGGTTCCATATGTAAGAAAAGCATGGCTTGCAAGAGGCAAGGCCATAGCTACTGCTCAGAAAGAGACGATAATAAATGAGACCGTCATCATGACAGCAATCAAACCTGCTGTGTTCCCGCAGACTCCCTAAATGAAACCTTGCTGTGTGGTCCCCATCATGACCCTCGCTGGGTCCCTACATTAACCCCATGATGCAGGGGTCCAAATTGGGCTACAATAGTAATTAACCCCAACACTCATGGGGCTCTATGCAGAGCCTCTAATTAACCACATCAGTCCCATATGTGTCTATATAGACCCTTATGGGACAATAATAAACCCTGACATTAACACTATAAGTGCCATGAGGGTCCTCCAGGACCCTCATGACACTAAGTCTAAGCACTACCCTACACAACACTATTAGCCAGACCAATAAACTAATAAAAATAAATTACCCCCCTCTAGGTAATTAACCCCTCACCATACCTAATTAACCCCATCCCTAACTACTTAACCCTATCAAGACCCAGTTATCCCTATCTAGTCCTATTTAACCCTAACTGTACCCAATAAACCCTAACTCTACCTTTTTACCCATAACTGTCCCTAATTACCCCTAACTGTACCCAATTACCCTTAACTAGACCCAATAAACCATAACTGTACCTTATTACCCCCAACTGTAGCCAATAACCCCTAACTGTAGCCAATAACCCCTAACTGTACCCAAGTACCCCTAACTGTACCCAAGTACCCCTATCTGTACCCAAGTACCCTTATCTGTACCCAATTTCCACTAATTGTACCCAAATAAACCCTTACTATACCCAATAAACCCTAACTGTACCAAATTACCCCTAACCATACCCAAATAAATCAAACTGTACCCAATAAACCTTAACTGTACCCAATAAACCCAAACTGCACCTAATCACACCTAATTTTACCCAATAAACTTTAACTGTACCAAATTAACCCTAACTGCACCCAATTACCCCTAACTATAGCCTAAAAACCCTAACTCTACCTAAGTACCCCTAACAGTACATAATTACTCCTAACTGTACCCTATAAACCCTTACTATACCCAATAAACCCTAACTGTACCTAATTGCACCTAACTGTACCCAAGTAATCCTAACAGTAAATAATTACCATTAACTTTACCTAATTGCTTCTAACTATACCCAATTAACCCCTACTGTACAAAAAAACTAACTGTATCCGATTACCCATAACTGTACCCAATAAACCCTAATTGTACCTAATCACCCATAACTTTATCCAATAAACATTAACTGTACCTAATTACCCTTAACTGTACCCAATTATCCCTAACTGTACCCAGCAAAGCCTAACTGTACCCAGTAAACCCTAACTGTACCCAGTAAACCCTAACTGTTCCTAATCACCCATAACTTTACCCAATAAACATTAACTGTACCTAATTACACCTAACTGTACCCAATTAGCCCTAACTGTACCCAATTATCCCTAACTGTAACCAATTATCCCTAACTGTACCCAGTAAAGCCTAACTGTACCCAGTAAACCCGAACTGTAACTAATTACACCTAACTGCTCCCAATTAATCCTAACTGTAACTAATTACCCCAAAAGGAAACCCATTACACTTTTAGTGTACCCAATACACTTAGTGTACCTAATTACCCCTAACTGTACCCAATAAACCCTAACTGTACCCAATACACCCTAACTGTACCCAATACCCCCTAACTGTACCCAATCACCCCTAACTGTACCTAATCACCCCAAACTGTACCTAATTACCCCTAACTGTACCCAATAAACCCTTAGTGTACCCAATAAACCCTAACTGTATCTAAATACACCTAACTGTAGGCAATTAATCCTAACTGTACATAATTACCCCTAACTGTACACAATAAACCCTTAGTCTACCCAGTAAACACTGACTGTACCTAATTACCCCTAACTGTACCCAATAAACCCTTAATGTACCCAACAAACCCTAACTGTACCTAATTAAACCTAACTGTACCCAATTACCTCTAACTGCACCCAATAAACCCTTACTTTACCCAATAAACCCTAACTGTACCCAATAAACCCTAACTGTACCTAATTACACCTAACTGTATCTAATTACCCCTAACTGCCCCTAATTACCCATAACTGCACCTAATTACCCATAACTGCACCCAATAAACCCTAAATATACAGAATAAACCTTTACTGTACCCAATAAACCCTTACTGTATCAGATAAAACCTAACTGTACCTATTTACCCCTAACTTTACCCAATAGCTTCTAATTATACCCAATTATCCCTTACTGTACCAAATAAACCCTTAGTGTACCCAATAAACCATAAATATACAGAATAAAACCTTACTGTATCAGATAAAACCTAACTGTACCTATTTACCCCTAACTTTACCCAATAGCTTCTAATTATACCCAATTATCCCTTACTGTACCAAATAAACCCTTAGTGTACCCAATAAACCCTAAATATACCGAATAAAACCTTACTGTATCAGATAAAACCTAACTGTACCTATTTACCCATAACTGTACCCAATTACCCCTAACTGTACCCAATAAACCCTCACTGTACCCAAAAAATCCTGACTGTACCTAATTACCCCAAACTGTACCCAATTACCCCAAACTGTACCCAATAAACCCTTTGTGTACCCAATAAACACTTTGTGTACCCATTAAACACTGACTGTACCTAAATACCCCTAACTGTACCCAATAAACCCTTACTGTACCCAAAAAAACCTTACTGTACCCAATAATACCTAACTGTACCTAATTACCCCTAACTGTACCTAATTACCCCTAACTGTACCCAATAAACCCTAACTGTACCAGATTACACCTAACTACCCAATTAACCCTTATGGTACCCAAAATACCCTAACTGTACCTAATCACCCGTAACTTTACCCAATAAACATTAACTGTACCTAATTACCCCTAACTGTACCCAATTACCTCTAACTTTATCAAACATTAACTGTACCTAATTACCCCTAACTGTACCCGATAAACCCTTACTGGACCCAATAAAGCCTAACTGTGCCAAATTAAAGCCAAATGTATCCAATTAATCCTAACTGTACCCAATTGCACATAACCCTGACGGTACAATAAACCCTGACGGTACCTGATTACCTCTAACTGTACCCAATAAACCCTAACAGTACCCAATAAATCCTAACTGTACCCAATAAACCCTAACTGTACCTAATCGCCCCTAACTGTACCCAATCACCCCTAACTGTACCCAATCACCCCTAACTGTACCCAATTACCCCTAACCATACCAAGTAAACTCTTACTGTACCCAATAAACCCGAACGGTACCTGATTACCCCTAACTGTACCCAATAAATCCTAACTGTACCCAATATACCCTAACTGTACCTAATCGCCCTAACTGTACCTAATAGCCCCTAACTGTACCTAATAGCCCCCAACTGTACCTAATAGCCCCTACCTTTACTAAATAAACATTAACTGTACCTAATTACCCCTAACTGTATCCAATTACCCCTAACTGTACCCAATTACCCCTAACTGTACCCGATAAACCCTTACTGTACCAAATTAAACTCAACTATATCCAATTAATCTTAACTGTAACTAATTACCCCTAACTTTGTCCAATTAACCCTTGCTGTAACCAATAAACCCTAAATGTACCTAATTACCCCTAACTGTACCCAATTATTCATAACTGTACCCAATAAACCCTGACTGTACCCAATAAACCCTTACTGTACCTAATTACCCCTAACTTTACCCAATTACCCCGAATTGTACCCACATAAACCCTTACTGTACCCAATAAACCCTAACTGTACCTAATTAACCCTAACTGTACCCAATAAAACCTAACTGTCCCCAATAAACATTTACAGTACCCAATAAACCCTTACTGTACCTGATTACCCCTAACTGTACCTAATTACCCCTAATTGTACCCACATAAACCCTAACTGTAGCCAATAAACCCTAAATGTACCCAATAAACCCTAACTATTCCCAATAAACCCTAACTGTACTTAATCGCCCCTAACTGTACCTAATCGCCCCTAACTGTACCCGATAAACTGTTACTGTACCCAATAATTCCTAACTGTACTAATTTAAACCCAACCGTATCCAATTAATCTTAACTGTAACGAATTACCCCTTACTTTTTCCAATTAACCCTTACTGTAACCAATAAACCATAACTGTACCTAATTACCCCAAACTGTACCCAATTTTTCCTAACTGCACACAATAAAACCTAACTGTCCCCAATAAACATTTACTGTACCCAATAAACCCTTACTATACCCAATATCCCCTAACTGTATCCAATTATCCCTTACTATGCCAAATAACCCTAACTGTACCCACTAAACCCTAACTGTACCCAATTACCCGTAACTGTACCCAATGAACCCAAACTGTGTCTGATAAACCCTTACTGTACCCAATAAATCCTAACTATACCAAATTAAACCAAACTGTATAAATGTAATCCTAACTGTAACTAATTACCCTTGTGTCCAATTAACCCTTACTGTACCCATTAAACCCTAACTGTACCTAATTACCCCTAACCATACCCAAATATCCATAACTGTACCCAATAAACCCTTACTGTACCCAATAAACCCTGACGGTACAAAATTACCCCAAACTGTACCCAATACACCCTTACTGCACATAATAAACCCTGACTGTACCCAATAAACCCTAACTGTACCTAATTACCCCTAACTTATCTAAATACACTTAACTGTACCCAATTAAACCTAACTTTCCCCAATAAACCTTTACTGTACCCAACAAAACCCTTACTGTACAAAATTACCCCTAATTGTACCTAATTACCCTAAACTGTACCCAATTAGCCTTAACTATACCCAACAACTCTAACTGTACATAATTTCCCCTAACTTTACCCAATTGCATCTAACTGTACCCAATTAAGCCTTACTGTACCAAATCACTGCTAACTTTACCCAAAAAACATTAACTGTACCTAATTACCCCAAACAGTACCCAACTACCCCTAATTGTGCCCAATAAACTCTTACTGAACCCAATAAACCCTAACTGTATCTAATTACACCTAACTGTATGCAATGAATCCTTACTAACTAATTACCCCTAACTGTACCCAATTACTCCTAACTATACCCAATTAACCCTTACTGTACCCAATAAACCCTAACTATACCTAATTACACCTAACTGTACCTAAATATTCCTAACTTTACCTAAATACCCCTAACTGCACCCAATAAACCTTTACTGGACCCAATAAACCCTGACTAACTAACCCTAACTGTACCTAATTACCCCTAACCATACCCAAATATCAATAACTGTACCCAATAAACCCTTACTGTACCTAATAAACCCTGACGGTACCCAATTACCCCAAACTGTACCCAATACACCCTTACTGCACATAATAAACCCCGACTGTACCGAATAAACTCTAACTGCACCTAATTACCCCTAACTTATCTAATTACACTTAACTGTACCCAATTAAACCTAACTTTCCCCAATAAACCTTTACTGTACCCAACAAAACCCTTACTGTACCCAATTACCCCTAATTGTACCTAATTACCCTAAACTGTACCCAATTAGCCTTAACTATACCCAAAACCTCTAACTGTACATAATTTCCCCTAACTTTACCCAATTGCTTCTAACTGTACCCAATTAAGCCTTACTGTACCAAATCACTGCTAACTTTACCCAAAGAACATTAACTGTACCTAATTACCCCAAACAGTACCCAACTACCCCTAATTGTGCCCAATAAACTCTAACTGTACCCAATCAACCCTAACTGTACCTAATTACCCTTTACTGTACCTAACTACCACTAACTGTACCCGAAAAACCCTTACTGTACCCAATAAACCCTAAGTGTATCTAATTACACCTAACTGTATGCAATGAATCCTAACTAACTAAATACCCCTAACTGTACCCAATTACTCCTAACTATACCCAATTAACCCTTACTGTACCCAATAAACCCTAACTGTACCCAATAAACCCTAACTGTACCTAATTACACCTAACTGTACCTAAATATTCCTAACTTTACCTAAATACCCATAACTGCACCCAATAAACCTTTACTGGAACCAATAAACCCTGACTGTACCTAATAAAACCTAACTGTACCTATTTACTCCTAACTTACCCAATTACCACCTAACTGTACCAAATTACCCCTAACTGTACCCAATTATCACTAACTGTACCCTATTTTCCCTATCTGTACCTAATTTCACCTAACTGTACCCAAGAAAACCTTACTGTACCTAATTACTCCTGACTGTACCTAATTACCTCTAACTGTACCCAATTACCGCTAACGGTACCCAATTACCGCTAATGGTACCCAATTACCGCTAACTGTACCTAATAAACCCTAACTGTACCAAATTACTGATAACTTTACCCAATAAACCCTAACTGTATCCAATCACCCCTAACTGTACCTAATCACCCCTAACTGTACCCAATAAACATTAACTGTACCCAATTACCCCTAACTGTACCCAAATACATTAAACGGTACCCAATAAACCCTAACAGTACCATATTCACACCTAACAGTTCCATAATCACACCTAACATTACCCTCACCCCTAACTGTACCCAATCACCCCTAACTGTACCCAATTACCCCTAACTGTACCAAATAAACCCTAACTGTACCTAATCACCTCTAACTTTACCCATTAAACATTAACTGTACCTAATTAACCCTAAATGTACCAATAAACCCTAACTGTACCTAGTTATCCCTAATTGTACCCAAATAAACCCTTACTGTACCCAATAAACAATAACAGTACCATATTCACACCTAACCATACCCAAATATCAATAACTGTACCCAATAAACCCAAACTGTATCCAATCACCCCTAACTGTACCTAATCACCCCTAACTGTACCCAATAAACATTAACTGTACCCAATTACCCCTAACTGTACCCAAATACATTAAACGGTACCCAATAAACCCTAACAGTACCATATTCACACCTAACAGTTCCATAATCACACCTAACATTACCCTCACCCCTAACTGTACCCAATCACCCCTAACTGTACCCAATTACCCCTAACTGTACCAAATAAACCCTAACTGTACCTAATCACCTCTAACTTTACCCATTAAACATTAACTGTACCTAATTAACCCTAAATGTACCAATAAACCCTAACTGTACCTAGTTATCCCTAATTGTACCCAAATAAACCCTTACTGTACCCAATAAACAATAACAGTACCATATTCACACCTAACAGTTCCATATTCACACCTAACATTACCCTCACCCCTAACTGTACCCAATCACCCCTAACTGTACCCAATTACCCCTAACTGTACCCAATAAACCCTAACTGTACCTAATCACCTCTAACTTTACCCATTAAACATTAACTGTACCTAATTACCCCTAAATGTACCAATAAACCCTAACTGTACCTAGTTATCCCTAATTGTACCCAAATAAACCCTTACTGTACCCAATAAACCCTAACTGTACCTAATTACCCCTAACCATACCCAAATATCAATAACTGTACCCAATAAACCCTTACTGTACCTAATAAACCCTGACGGTACCCAATTACCCCAAACTGTACCCAATACACCCTTACTGCACATAATAAACCCCGACTGTACCGAATAAACTCTAACTGCACCTAATTACCCCTAACTTATCTAATTACACTTAACTGTACCCAATTAAACCTAACTTTCCCCAATAAACCTTTACTGTACCCAACAAAACCCTTACTGTACCCAATTACCCCTAATTGTACCTAATTACCCTAAACTGTACCCAATTAGCCTTAACTATACCCCAAAACTCTAACTGTACATAATTTCCCCTAACTTTACCCAATTGCTTCTAACTGTACCCAATTAAGCCTTACTGTACCAAATCACTGCTAACTTTACCCAAAGAACATTAACTGTACCTAATTACCCCAAACAGTACCCAACTACCCCTAATTGTGCCCAATAAACTCTAACTGTACCCAATAAACCCTAACTGTACCTAATTACCCTTAACTGTACCTAATTACCCTTTACTGTACCTAACTACCACTAACTGTACCCGAAAAACCCTTACTGTAACCAATAAACCCTAAGTGTATCTAATTACACCTAACTGTATGCAATGAATCCTAACTAACTAAATACCCCTAACTGTACCCAATAAACCCTAACTGTACCTAATTACACCTAACTGTACCTAAATATTCCTAACTTTACCTAAATACCCCTAACTGCACCCAATAAACCTTTACTGGACCCAATAAACCCTGACTGTACCCAATAAAACCTAACTGTACCTATTTACTCCTAACTGTACCCAATTACCACCTAACTGTACCAAATTACCCCTAACTTTACCCAATTATCCCTAACTGTACCCTATTATCCCTAACTGTACCTAATTTCACCTAACTGTACCCAAGAAAACCTTACTGTACCTAATTACTCCTGACTGTACCTAATTACCTCTAACGGTACCCAATTACCGCTAATGGTACCCAATAACCGCTAACTGTACCTAATAAACCCTAACTGTACCAAGTTACTGATAACTTTACCCAATAAACCCTAACTGTATCCAATCACCCCTAACTGTACCCAATAAACATTAACTGTACCCAATTACCCCTAACTGTACCCAAATACATCAAACGGTACCCAATAAACCCTAACAGTACCATATTCACACCTAACAGTTCCATATTCACACCTAACATTACCCTCACCCCTAACTGTACCCAATCACCCCTAACTGTAACCAATTACCCCTAACTGTACCCAATAAACCCTAACTGTACCTAATCACCTCTAATTTTACCCATTAAACATTAACTGTACCTAATTATCCCTAAATGTACCAATAAACCCTAACTGTACCTAGTTATCCCTAATTGTACCCAAATAAACCCTTACTGTACCCAATAAACCCTAACTGTACCTAATTACCCCTAACCATACCCAAATATCAATAACTGTACCCAATAAACCCTTACTGTACCTAATAAACCCTGACGGTACCCAATTACCCCAAACTGTACCCAATACACCCTTACTGCACATAATAAACCCCGACTGTACCGAATAAACTCTAACTGCACCTAATTACCCCTAACTTATCTAATTACACTTAACTGTACCCAATTAAACCTAACTTTCCCCAATAAACCTTTACTGTACCCAACAAAACCCTTACTGTACCCAATTACCCCTAATTGTACCTAATTACCCTAAACTGTACCCAATTAGCCTTAACTATACCCAAAAACTCTAACTGTACATAATTTCCCCTAACTTTACCCAATTGCTTCTAACTGTACCCAATTAGGCCTTACTGTACCAAATCACTGCTAACTTTACCCAAAGAACATTAACTGTACCTAATTACCCCAAACAGTACCCAACTACCCCTAATTGTGCCCAATAAACTCTAACTGTACCCAATCAACCCTAACTGTACCTAATTACCCTTTACTGTACCTAACTACCACTAACTGTACCCGAAAAACCCTTACTGTACCCAATAAACCCTAAGTGTATCTAATTACACCTAACTGTATGCAATGAATCCTAACTAACTAAATACCCCTAACTGTACCCAATTACTCCTAACTATACCCAATTAACCCTTACTGTACCCAATAAACCCTAACTGTACCCAATAAACCCTAACTGTACCTAATTACACCTAACTGTACCTAAATATTCCTAACTTTACCTAAATACCCATAACTGCACCCAATACACCTTTACTGGAACCAATAAACCCTGACTGTACCCAATAAAACCTAACTGTACCTATTTACTCCTAACTTACCCAATTACCACCTAACTGTACCAAATTACCCCTAACTGTACCCAATTATCCCTAACTGTACCCTATTTTCCCTAACTGTACCTAATTTCACCTAACTGTACCCAAGAAAACCTTACTGTACCTAATTACTCCTGACTGTACCTAATTACCTCTAACTGTACCCAATTACCGCTAACGGTACCCAATTACCGCTAATGGTACCCAATTACCGCTAACTGTACCTAATAAACCCTAACTGTACCAAATTACTGATAACTTTACCCAATAAACCCTAACTGTATCCAATCACCCCTAACTGTACCTAATCACCCCTAACTGTACCCAATAAACATTAACTGTACCCAATTACCCCTAACTGTACCCAAATACATTAAACGGTACCCAATAAACCCTAACAGTACCATATTCACACCTAACAGTTCCATAATCACACCTAACATTACCCTCACCCCTAACTGTACCCAATCACCCCTAACTGTACCCAATTACCCCTAACTGTACCAAATAAACCCTAACTGTACCTACTCACCTCTAACTTTACCCATTAAACATTAACTGTACCTAATTAACCCTAAATGTACCAATAAACCCTAACTGTACCTAGTTATCCCTAATTGTACCCAAATAAACCCTTACTGTACCCAATAAAACCTAACTGTACCTAATGAACCCCAACTGTACCCAAATACATCAAACTGTACCCAATAAAAACTAACTGTACCCAATAAACCTTAACTGTACCTAATTACCCTTAATTGTACCCGATTACCCTTAACTATACCTACAACCCCTAACTGTACCTAATTACCCTTAACTTTAACCAATTTCTTCTAACTATACCTAATTAACCCTCACTGTACCTAATCACCCATAACTTTACCCAATAAACATTAACTGTACCTAATAACCTCTAACATTACCCAATTACCCCTAATTGTAAAAAAAAAAACACTAACTGTACCCAATAAATCCTAACTGTACCTAAAAAACCCTTATTGAGCCCAATAAACCCTAACTGTATCTAATTACACTTAACTGTACCCAATTACCCCTAACTGTACCCAATAAACCCTTAGTGTACCCAATAAACCCTGACTGTACCTAATTCCCCCTAAATGTTCCCAATGACCCCTAACTGTACCCAATAAACCCTAACTGTACCTAATTACCCCTAACTGTACCTAAATATCCCTAACTTTACCTAAATACATCCTAACTGTACCAAATTAAACCCAACTGTAGCTAATAACCCTGTGTCCAATTCACCCTTACTGTACCCAATAAACCCTAACTGTACCTAAATACCCCTAACCATACCCAATTATTCCTAACTGTACCCCAAAAACCCTTATTGTACCCAATAAACCCTGGCAAAACCCAATTACCCCTAACTGTACCCAATAAATCCTAACTGTACCCAATAAATCCTAACTGTACCCAATAAACCCTTACTGTACTTAATAAACCCTAACTGTACGTAATTACACCTAACTACCTAATTACCCCTAACTGTACCTAAATATCCCTAATTTTACCTAAATACCCCTCACTGCACCCAATAAACCCTAACTGTACCCAGTAAACCTTTACTGTACCCAATAAACCCTTACTGTACCAGATAAAACCTAACTGTACCGATTTACCCCTAACTGTACCCAATTACCCCTAACTGTACCCCAAAAACCCTCACTGTACCCAATAAACCCTTACTGTACCTGATTACACCTAACTGTACCCAATTACCTCTAACTGTACCCAATAAACCCTTACTGTACCCGATAAACCCTTACTGTACCCAATAAACCCTAATTGTACTCAATAAAACCTAATTGCACCCAATAAACCCAAACTGTACCTAATCAACCCTTACTTTACCCATTAAACCTTAAATGTACCTAATTACCCTAACTGTACCTTAGTTGTACCCAATAAACCCTAACTGTACCCAATAAACCCTAACTGTATTAAATAAACCCTTACTGTACCAAATTAAACCTAACTATACCCATTTTTTTCTAATTACCCCTAACTGTGTCCAACAAACCCTTTCTTTACCCAATAAACCCTAACTGTACCTAATTACGCCTAACCACACCCAATTATCCATAAATGTACCCAATACACCCATACTGTACCCAATAAATCCTAACTGTACCCAATAAACGCTCACTGTAATACTGACTGACATTGACAACAGCCAATGAGAAGGCGCAGATGTCTTCAGCCAATCACTCCGTGGGGGTGTATCCCATTGTGATTGGCTAAAGGCATCGGCGCCTTGTGATTGGTTTAAATAAAGATTGTCAGGTGCGTTAGCCAATCAGGGTGGGATTTTGGGCTGTATCCCATCCTGATTGGCTGAAATTGACAGACAGATTTTCAGCCAATCAGAAGCCACCATTGCCAATTTCCTTCTGGAAAAGGCTCTGGGAGGCTCATTAGCGTCGGGATGGTCTGCAAGTGCAGACCTCCGTTAGTTAAAAAAAATAAAAAATTCAGAGCGTGGATGGTTCCAGGGCCCAGCCGGGGCTGAAGAGGAGGAGGCCTGGGACATCGCAGGGAGGTAAGTTGAATGTATATTTATATGTTTATATTTTTATTTTATTTTATTTTGTGTTTAAATGTTGTAGTAATGTAATGTGTTTTTTTTAACAAGGCAGCACCGGAGAAGAATAGAAGAAGGACAGGACATGCTGGAAAGGTGAGTAGAATATTTAGAATGTGTATAATGTTTATTTATTTTATGTTAATGTGTTGTACTCATTTTTTTGTTTTGTTTTACCCCTAGGTTGGCGATCTGAAGGGACATCTCAAGGGTAAGTGGTCTTAATTATTTTATTTTAGCTTAGAATTAGGGTTTCCGGATGTTGTTAGGATTTATTGTATATTGGATAGATAGGGGGATGTATTTGATATAGTTAGGATTTATTTTATAATTAATAGATTGTATGTTAGATGGATAGGGGGTATTTTATTTGTCTTGTGTGTATTGTGTGTAATGTATTGTATGTAATGTATTGTATGTATTGTATTGTGTATGTCTGTCTTTCCTTTCCAGGTGTGTAATTTTTTTTTCTGTAGTGTAATGTAGTTTTTTTTTATTTTTGGTGACTTAGGTTTTTTTATTTTCTGTTATGTAGGTTTTTTTTATTTTTGGTAATTAGAGTGGTGGGAGGTTTATTAGGGGGTAGGTAGTGTAAGTAGGTAGTGTAAGTGTTAATAGGTTAGTGTAGAGGGGGGTTAGTTTAGATTTAATGGTTTATTGGGGGTTATAGTGTAGTGTTTTGTAGTTAGTGTCATGATGGTCCTTGTGGACCGTCATGGCACTTATGTGGTTAATGTTAGGGTTTTAACAGCCCCATAAGGGTCATAATATACCCTTATGGGACTGATGGGGTTAAATAGATGCTTATGGGGGTCTGTATTGACCCCCATGAGTGACTGGGTTAATTAAGGGTTAATGGGGGTCTGTATTGACCCCCATGAGTGACAGGGTAAATTAAGGGCTTATGGGTGTCTGTATTGACCCGCATGAGTTATGGGGTTCATTTTTGGCTTATGGGGGTCTGTATCGACCCTCATGAGTTATAGGGTTAATTATTGTGCTTATGGGGGTCTGTATTGACTCCCATGAGTGACAGAGTTAATTAAGGGCTTATGGGGGTCTGTTTTGACCCCCATGAGTTATGGGGTTAATTTTAGTTGCCTGGGGTTAATCATTTTTAGTGCGAGTCCTTTCAGGACCTTTCTGGTCCTTTAAGGACCCGCGAGGTGGGAAATTAAAAAAATTTAAATGCAACAGGGTCACGATCGGTGCCGATCGGGGACCCCCACTGCAAGAGGTTATTGTGGGGGTGCTGCGGGGGTCCCGGTTGGGACCCCTGCAGCATGGGGATGTGTAAAGGGAGCAGGGGGGAGCCTCACACTGTCTCGGGCTGCTCCGAGTCAGCACGAAGAGGCTTTAGGATCCCTTGCTGGCACTGTTTTTGCCCGTAGGGATTCTTCTGAGGTTTCGAAAATAACTCATATATTTATGGCTGCGCGTTACTCCGTAGCTCTCGGAGCCTATTCTCTGCCATTTTTCGGAGTCACCTCGCAAAGCAGGCGGCGAGGGATTCAGTCCTGGCAAACAGCAAAAAAAATGCCTTTTGCGAGGACCGAGAGAACTACGAGGGAAAATTTAATGAGGCCCTGTATTTTTAAAATCCTAACAAATAAAACATTTTTTGATAGATCAATTCCTCAAGTTATATTCTCCAGGGATTTTTTTTTATGTCATAAAGGATATTGTATAATATATCTTTATAATTCACAATTATACTTTTGTTTCTTTTATTAATAGATATATTTTTAATTAGATCACGGCTATTATCTGAATATATTTTCTGTTCCACACTGTATTCTTATATTTCAATGTTGTTTCTTGTTGACTTTATTCCTTTAAGAAATAAACTTTTTTTTAAATGAATTTATATATAGAGTGTGGAGTTTTTTTTTTTTTTTTAACACTCTATTTTAGTATATGTCAATTCTATAGCTTTATTTTCAATTTTGAAATTTCAGACTTTTACAGAGCTGTTACAAAAATTCCACTTGGTAAGGGACTTTATTAGTAACTTTATTGTATTTTTCTTTACCTAATTAAAATTTTTAAGAAAGTCTTCTTTCTCATACAATTCTAATTTTGCATATATTTGGTGAATTTTGCTTTGGATATTTTTATTTAGGTCAGTATCATAGTTATTTTGTGTTTATCTAGAATTTTCGCAAAAGTGTCACTGTGTACTCTATTAAAAATAAAAAATGACAAACTTCCATTGTGATTTGCTGCTTTTCTTGGCAGCTATCTTTCTTTTCTGTGACAGTGCTAGACTGCTACAATATATAGCCTTATAGTGTTACACTTATTGTAGTGATACATGTGATGTATTAAACTATGAGACCTTTTTACTTAGTTGGCAATTCCTTCTCGCAGCAAAAAATAATAAAACAAAACAAAAACCTTGGTGAAATCAAAAATGTACTATTGTTAATATGTTATATACACCTTATACTTTGAATTAATATACAGTATCCCTATACCTTATGAATATAAAATACACTACACAGTACCTTATGTTTGTACTTTTACTTTTATATCACTGTAAAGCTGAAATATTACCTCATGGCTACCATTGTATTCTGACCATTACTTATACCTTACTGTTAATAGCTCCGTTTTTCTGTTACCTTGTGGCCTTGTTGTTAATGGCCACTATTATACCCACTGCTATATCGCCTGTAACTAGGTCTTGCTCTAGCTGGAATTAGTCATTGTGCCCTCTTTCATAGCACATATAATAGTTGTCAAACTGCGCGTTGTTGTCATGCTTGCGAGTCTCGGGAAGTGAGGCGAGCTGTTGATGCATAGAAGCTTTCCCAGCTCAATGCCTTCAGCGCTCATCGTCCTGTGAGCCTCGCAAAGCGAGGTGAGCAGTTGAGGCATTGAGTTTGGATCACTTAGGGAATGAGCACCAAAGGCGCTCATTGTCCTGCGTGCCTCGCAAAGCAAGGCGAGCAGTTGAGGCATTGAAACATGCAGGACTTAGACTGAAAGGAGCACCGAAGGTGTTCCCATGAGCCCCGCAAAGCAAGGTGAGCCGTTGAGGCATTGAAAGAAGTGGGACTTAGCCTGAAAGCAGTTGAGGACCTAGAAAAAAATTCTGACCTCAGAATCTCGCAGGCAAAAAAAAACAACCTTGCAAAAATACAACTTTAAGGGCCAAACCTCGGAAATCGAAAAACAGATTTTTTTTTTTTTTTTTAAATACGAAAAAAACATAAAAAACTCACACACAGCATGGGGGGAACGCCAGGATGCCTGGGAGTAAGGTTGCACACAAATTTAAGCCAAAATTGCAGAGTTTCAGCACTTGAAAATCAGCTAAGCAAGAAAAAAAATGGCGGCCCAAAAAAATGAAAACAAGGCTAAAGCATGTGAATCAACACCAGGCACGTAAGAGTTAGCCAGGAATAACCTCTGAATCTCAGGGGCTAAAAAACTGGCCTTGCAAAACTACTAATTTAACGCTTGAACAGCAGAAATTGAAAAACACGAAAAACAAGAAAAAAAAATAAAATCATACTCACACACAGCACTGGGGGAATGCCAGGATGCCTGAAAGTGAGTTTGCACACAAATTTAAGCTGAATTTGTCGAGTTTCGGCACTCAAAAATCAGCCAAGCGAGAAAAATATGGCAGTCAAAAAAAATGAAAACAAGGCTAAAGGAGACCCAGGCGCGCAAATCTCCGCCAGGCACGTACGAGTTAGCCAGGGATGTAGGAGATATAAAATATACCATTACAACAGACAGAAAATGCTCACGAGCCAAGTAACACATAGAAAAACTACAACACTAACATTATGATTCTAAAATGGCGCTTTACCCACCTACACAAACAGTATGGCCTCACACAGCTTATTTATACTGCACACATGGCACATTGCTGACACTTTCTCCTCAGGAGATCAATGGTCCAACTGTACATTTTCTGATGCAGAAAAATCCAAAGAGATTGTTAGCTTTTCAGGATATCGATTGCTGCATATTAAATATAAATAGATAAAGTATATTCATTTATTAATTCATATTCATTTATTAATTCACTGTACTAAAAAAAATTAATATTTTACACTGTACTTATATATCTTTTATCTCGATGAGTGTCGAAAGTGATCATTGCAGAGGAGGAAACTTGAAGTACACGAGGGGAGAGGCTCGCAATGAGCGACGAAAGTCCTCAAAGGAGCAAAATCCTTACATTGTGTGGCAAACAGCATTGCAATGGCTTAAAATTTTATTGCAGTAATTTTTTGATGTTCAACTCGCTAGTATAATTATAATTTGTTCTCCTGGAACCGTGGAATATTGGCTGCGTTTGCCGCAATGCTATTGTTTCCCTGCCGTGATTGTGCTATCTAATGATGTCATAAATACCTGATACGTCTTTATTACATTGGAAAAGCCATCATGCAATACCAACAAAAAAGGCCATACCAATAGGCCAGTATTTACACACAAATTTGTAGTAACTTAAACTAATTTAAAATACAAACAAAGGAACTATAACAGAGATAACAAAGAGGATACTCAGGATACTCAAAAAAAGTGCTAAAGGATGCATATCATAGAGCTTTGACACAGGATATAAACCAACTCCTAGTGGACAATCTGAAAGACCAAAAATAACAACTGATAAGGTTTATTGCAAACTTCTCAAAACAATCCCAGCAAATTAGAACTATACTGCAAAATATTGGGACATTGTGAAATTAGACAAAGATCTTGATGGAGTTATAACTTCAACAAGTACAGTAACATACAGAAGAGCAAAAAATTTAAAGGACTTGTTGATCTACAGCTACTATGAGGAAAAAAGTCTCCAAAAAAAGCACAAAAAGCCTCCAAAGTATGTGGGAAATGTAAAGCTTGTCCCTTTGTATCAAAATAATTTTATGACGCTACAGACACCAAAAGTTACCAAAATAAATTGTTTAACAGAAAGGGTTATTTATCAAGTAGTTTGCTCATGTAACAAGAGATACACAGGAAAAACGAGCAAACAATATAGAAGCTGTATATTACAGCACAAAAATGATGCTTTAAATAAAGAGGAGATAGCCATAGCAAAACATATGTGACATCAACATAACAAACCCTCACAAAATTCATTGGTATAGATCATGTACCTCTAACAACTAGACAAGGAGATTGGGACAAATGTCTATTTTGCCATGAGGCAAAATGGATCTTTCAATTAGATACTAAAAGTCCAATAAGTTTGAATTCACATATTCATCTGAATATAATCATAAGTTCTTTTTAAAGTAGTAAATAAACATTCTTCAGGTTTTAACAATAAAATGATATACACAATTGAATGATTATAACTAATAGAAATATGGATTGAAGAAAAAAATAAATCTGATTATGAAAAAATAAAAACTATAAAAAAAAAAATAACCAATGTAACTGATAGTAAAACATTAACAGCCTTATTAAATTCCAGCCTCGTAGATAAGAGGCTTCTACTTAAATCCTATGTGCTGCAAGTTTCTCAAAGTTACAACGCTATTAAATTAGCCCTGCTGCGAGCAACATGTGAGCTACGCAGCAGGGCTGTCTGTATCAACACAGAGAAAATCTACATGCGGAGTGACAGCCTGCAAGATGATCTTGCAGGCTCCCACACCTCATCAATTGCTGCGGGAATTCTGAACGGGACCTCCACGGCAGTCCAACACATAAGCCCTGCCGTGGGGGGGGGTACTCCAACTTCGGGGTCCCCTGAAGTGTCCACACATTAACCCCTTGCTGCAGGGGTCCCTATGGACCCCTGCAGCCCCCTCAAATTAAACCCTTGCAGCGTGGGTCCCCGATCAGCACCGATCAGGCCCCCGCTGCATTTAAAACTTTTAAATTCCACACCGCGGCTCCTTAAAGGGCCCGCGGCACACTATTAACAATCCCAGCCACGACACCTAAAATTATTACCCGAAAGGACTTGCGCTACATTTTTTTAACTCAGGCCAACTAAAATTAACCCCCATAAGCATTAATTAACCCTATAACTCATGGGGGCCAATACAGACCTAAATAAGCCCCTATTTAACCCCATAACTCATGAGGGTCAATACAGACCCTCATAAGCACTAAATTAATCCTGTCTCTCATGGGGGTCAATACAGACCCCCATAAGCCCTTAATTAACCCTGTCACTCATGGGGGTCAATACAGACCCCCATAAGCCCTTAATTAACCCTATAACTCATGGGGGTCAATACTGACCCCCATAAGCACTTAATTACCCTGTCACTCATGGGGGTCAATACAGACCCCCATAAGCACTTAATTACCCCTATGACTCATAGGTGTCAATACAGACCCCCATAAGCCCTTAATTAACCCTGTCACTCATGGGGGTCATTACAGACCCCCATAAGCCTCTTTTTAACCCCATCAGTCCCGCAAGGTATTTTGACCCTTATGGGGCTGTTAAAACCCCAACATTAACCCCATAAGTGTCATGACGGTATTTAAGGACCATCATGACACTAACTACAAACAGTACACTGCACTATAACCCCCAATAAACCATTAAATCTAAACTAACCTGCGTCTACACTAACCTATTAACAACTTCACTACCTACCTACACTACCTACCCCCTAATAAACCCCCCACCACTCTAATTACTGAAAATAAGAAAACCTAACTCACAAAAAATAAAAAACCTACCTTACAGAAAATAAAAAAAGCCTAAGTCACAAAAAATAAACAAATCTACATTACAGAAAATAAAAAACCTAAGTCACAAAAAAAAAAAAAAAAAATTACAGAAAAAAAAAAAAAAACATCACAACCACCCCCGCCCCGCCACTACAGAAAAAAAAAATTACACACATAGGGCCTCATTCAATTGCTATTTGGCCAATTGAATAGGGCTCTAAATAAACACAGAGCATATTTTTTTTAAAGAAATTTTTAGTTAGTGAAAACCTTGCTTTTGGATAGAAGTTCACTAACCAAAAACTTCTGTAAAAAAAAAGATGCTATGTGCTTATATAGAGCCCTATTCAATTGGCCAAATCACAATTGAATGAGGCCCCTGAAAAGGAAAGACATACACAATACAATACAATACATACAATACATACAATACAATACATACAATACAAATAAAATAAAATACAATACCCCCTATCTATCTAACATACAATCTAATTAATATACAATAAATCCGAACTACATACAGAAAACCTAATTCTAAGCTAAAATAAAATAATCAAGACCACTTACCTTTGTAGATGTCCCTTCAGATCACCAAACCTAGGGGGAAAAAAAATGAGTGCAACACATTAGCATAAAATAAATAAACATACACATTCTATATATTCTACTTACCTTTCCTGTCCCCATCCTTTTCTTCTCCGGCGGACGGCCCCTGTTAAAAAAAAAACACATTACATTAATACAATATACATATAAACATAACACAAAATAAAATAAACATAATATACATTCAACTTACTTCCCCGTGATGTCCCCGGCCTAATGGAGGTCTGCACTCGCAGACCTTCCCGACAATAATGAGCCTCCTAGAGATTTTCCGGAAGGAAATTGGCAATGGTGGCTTTTGATTGGCTGAAAACGCTGTCTATCAAATTTCAGCCAATCAGAAGGTGTCAATGTGTGACCAATCAGGATACACCCCAAAATCCCACCCTGATTGGCTAACGCACCAGTCAATCTTTACTTAAAATAATCACAAGGCGCAGATGCATGCAGCCAATCACAATGGGATACACCGCCACAGAGTGATTGGCTATAGGCATTTGCGCCTTCTGATTGTCAATGTCAATCAGTATTACAGCCAATGAGAAGGTGCAGATGTCTTCAGCCAATCACCCCATGGTGGTGTATCCCATTGTGATTGGCTGATGGCAACAAAGCCTTCTGATTGGTTTAAAAGATTGACTGGTGCATTATCTAATCAGAGTGGAATTCTAGGGTGTATACTTTTCTGATTGGCTGAATATGATAGACAGCGTTTTCAGCCAATCAGAAGCTGCCATTGCCAATTTCCTTCCGGAAAAGGCTTTAGGAGGCTCATTAGCGTCGGGGAGGTCTGCAAGTGCGGACGTGCGTTAGTTTTTTTGTTTTTTTTTAGAGCGCCGATTGTTCCAGGGCCCAGCCGGGGCGGAAGAGAAGGAGGCCGGGGACATTGAGGGTAGGTAAGTACAATGTATATTATGTTTATTTTTTTGGTTTTATGTTTATATGTATATTGTATTAATGTAATGTGATTTTTTTTAACAGGGTCCGCGCCAGAGAAGAAAAGAAGAAGAAGGATGGGGACAGGAAAGGCGATTAGAATATTTAGAATGTTTATTTATTTTATGTTAATGTGTTGCACTAATTTTTTTGTTTTGTTTTTCCCCTAGGTTGGTGATCTGAATGGACATCTACAAATGTAAGTGGTCTTAATTTTATTTTAGCTTAGAATTAGGGTTTCTGTATGTAGTTAGGATTTATTGTATATTAAATAGATTGTATGTTACATAGATAAGGGGTATTGTATTTTATTTGTATTGTATGTATTGTATGTATGTATTGTATTGTATTGTATGTATTGTATTGTATGTATTGTATTGTGTATGGATTTCCTTTTCAGGTGTGTATTTTTTTTTCTGTAGTCGGGGGGGAGGGTGTTGTAATATATTCTTTATTTTATGTAATGTTCCTTTTTTATTTTTTGCTACTTAGGCTTTTTTATTTTATGTAATTAAAATGGTGGGAGGTTTATTAGGGGGTAGGTAGTGTAGGTAGGTAGTGTAGTTGTTAATAGGTTAGTGTAAAGGGGGGTTAGTTTAGATTTAATGGTTTATTGGGGGTTATAGTGCAGTGTAGTGTTTGTAGTTAGTGTCATGATGGCACTTATGTGGATAATGTTAGGGTTTTAACAGCCCAATAAGGGTCATAATATACCCTTATGGACTGATGGGGTTAAATAGAGGTTTATGGCAGTCTGTATTGACCCCCATGAGTGACAGGGTTAATTATTGGCTTATGGGGGTCTGTATTGACCCCCATGAGTTGTAGGGTTAATTAAGGGCTTATGGCGGTCTGTATTAACCCCTATGAGTTTTTAGGGATAATTATTGGCTTATGGGGGGTCTGTATTGATTCCATGAGTTATAGGGTTAATTAAGGGCTTATGGGGGTCTGTATTGACCCCCTTGAGTTATAGGGTTAATTATTGGCTTATGGGGGTCTGTATTGACCCCCATGAGTGACAGGGTTAATTATTGGCTTATGGGGGTCTGTATTGACCCCCATGAGTTATAGGGTTAATTAAAATCTTATGGGGTCTGTATTGACCCCCATGAGTTATAGGCTTATAGGGGTCTGTATTGACCCCTATGAGTTATAGGGTTAATTATAGGCTTATGGGGGTCTGTATTGACCCCCATGAGGTATAGGGTTAATTATTTGTTTATGGGGGTCTGTATTGACCCCATGAGTGACAGGGTTAATTAAGTGCTTATGGGGACTATATTGACCCCCATGGGTGACAGCATAAATTAAGTGCTTATGGGGGTTTGCATTGACCCCCATGAGTGACAGGGTTAATTAAGGGCTTTTGGGCGTCTGTATTGACCCAAATGAGTTATGGGGTTAATTTTAGATGCCTGGGGTTAATATTTTTTAGCGAAAGTCATTTCAGGACCTTTACGGTCCTTTAAGGACCTGCAAACCGGGAAAATTTAAATTTTAAATGCAGCTGGGTCACGATCGTGGCCGATCGGGGACCAACGCTGCATGGGTTAATGTGGGGGGCTGCGGGGGTCCCTATGGACCCCTGCAGCAAGGGGTTAATGTGGGCACCCTTTGGGGGTCCAGATGGGGACCCCCAGCATAGAGGGAGGTTAATTTTAGGTGCTGCGGCCGGGATTACCAATAGTGTGCCGCGGGCCCTTTAAGGAGCCGCAGCAAAGAATTTAAAAAGTTTAAATGCAGGGACCTGATCTATGCAAATCGGTGACCCCCGCTGAAAGGGGTTAATTTGGGGGGGCTGCTGGGGTCCCGACAGGGACCCCTGCAGCATGGGGATGTGTATAGGGAGCAGGGGGAGCATCACACGGCTGTCTTTGGCTGCTTCGAGGCAGGACGTAGAGGCTTTAGGATCCCTTGCTAGAACTTTAGGGATTCTTCTTAGGTGCGATATTAACTTCATAGATTTAAGGCTGCGTGTGACTCTTAGCTCTCTGAGGGCCTTTTCTAGGTCATTTTTCGGAGTCATCTCGCAAAGCAGGCTGCTAGGGATTCGGTCCTCGCAAATAGCAAAAAACTGCCTTTTGCGAAGACCGAGAGAACTAAGAAGGCTAATTTAATAAGGCCCTATGTGTTTGATAAATAAATAATGAATTTCCTTGCTTAATAAGCATGCAACAATATGGATTTGTGAATGTTAATGTATCATTAAATGGCTGATAAGACAGACATATATAGCTAAGCATTAATGAGCTTACACATAATTCATAAAGAAAAATAAAATATCAAATGGAAAGTTTAAAGAATTGATAAGTGCTTATGAATATTTGCCCATTGAATTGCTGATAAGAAAGATATATATATAGCAAAGTTTAAAGGAGTTTACACATGATTCTAGAAAATGTAAATATTAAAATGAAGTATAGATAATTGGAAATATTTGTTAATGAACACATTGTGAATAAGAGGAAAGGACATGTAAAACTCTTTTATTATCAGTATGATAGTTTTTATTGACAAATTAATTTACTTATATCAAATAGTTAACAATAAAGTAATATGAAATAGTAGAAAAATGGGTATTATATATAAGATGTCATATAAGTCCATAAAATAAAGCTCAATAATAATACTGCATAATAATCACATATAATAGTTGTCAAACTACGATTCGTTGTCACGCAAAGCGAGGAGTGCAGTTTGCTCCGCAAAGGCGGACCCTCGCGAAGCGAGGGGTCGCATTTGCGGAAGGTGGAGGCTCCAACGTCGGCTGTGTTTGTCTGCAGGTGGAGGCTCAAAGGCACCTCACACACGGTTAAAAACACGCACGACTTAGAAAAAAAAAACGACCTCGGAACCAACCTTAACGTAAACAAACACCCACACGCACAAAAAAAACGACCATAACGGCCGAACAGCGCGCACCTAAGAACAGTCAAAACACACCAAATACTCACAAAAACTACATAATAACCTTACCCATAGCAAGGGGGGGGGGGGGCACCCAGGACCTCTGAAAGTGAAGTTACACCTCCATTTAAGTCCAAATTCCCGAGTTCAGACACACGAAAATCCCCTAAGCGAGAGAAAAAATGGCCACCGAAAAAAACGAAAACGAGGCTCACAGTACAGCCAAGTACAACTTACCCAAGAAGGGATCCGAGATAAGCTCGGAAACCTGCATTAACCCCACGGGATCTGAGATAAGCTCGGAGACCTGCATTAACCCCACATTAACCATCGCATTGGGGGTCCCGATCGCACGCGATCGGGGACCCCCGCTGCAATGAAAATTCCAAATGCCAGCGTTACAGGTCATTAAAGGAACATAAAGGTCCTTAAAGGACCCGTTATAAAAGAAAACAAATATACAGTATCACCCTGTCACTCATGGGGGTCAATACAGACCCCTATAAGCACTTAATTAACCCCCTCACTCATGGGGTCAATACAGACCCCCATAAACCCTTAATTAACCCTGGCACTCATGGGGTCAATACAGACCCCCATAAGCCCTTCATTAACCCTGTCACTTATGTGGGTCAATACAGACCCACATAAGCCCTTCATTAACCCTGTCACTCATGGGGGTCAATGCAGGCCCCCATAAGCACTTCATTAACCCTGTCACTCATGGGGTAATTATAGACACCCATAAGTCATTCATTAACCCTGTCACTCATGGGGGTCAATACAGACCCCCATAAACCCTTCATTAACCCTGTCACTCATGAGGGTCAATACAGACCCCCATAAGCACTTCATTAACCCCCACACTTATGAGGATCAATATAGACCCCCATAAGCCCTTCATTAACCCTGTCACTCATGGGGGTCAATACAGACCCCCATAAGCACTTAATTAACTGTGTCACTCATGGGGGTCAATACATACCCCCATAAGCACTTAATTAACCCCCTCACTCATGGGGGTCAATACAGACCCCCCATAAACCCCTAATTAACCCTGTCATTCATGGGGGTCAATACACACCCCCATAAGCCCTTCATTAACTGTGTCACTCATGGCCGTCAATACAGACCCCCATAAGCAATTCATTAACCCCCTCACTCATGGGGGTCAATATAGACCCCCCATAAGCCCTTCATTAACCCTGACACTCATGGGGGTCAATACAGACCCCCATAAACCCCTAATTAACTCTGTCATTCATGGGGGTCAATACAGACCCCCATAAACCCTCCATTAACCCTGTCACTCATGGGGGTCAATACAGACCCCCATAAGCACTTCATTAACCCCCACACTTATGAGGGTCAATATAGACCCCCATAAGCCCTTCATTAACCCTGTCACTCATGGGGGTCAATACAGACCCCCATAAGCACTTAATTAACTGTGTCACTCATGGGGGTCAATACAGACCCCCCATAAACCCTAATTAACCCTGTCATTCATGGGGGTTAATACAGACCCCCATAAGCACTTAATTAACTGTGTCACTCATGGGGGTCAATACAGACCCCCCATAAACCCTAATTAACCCTGTCATTCATGGGGGTTAATACAGACCCCCATAAGCCCTTCATTAACTGTGTCACTCATGGCGGTCAATACAGACCCCCATAAGCAGTTCATTAACCCCCTCACTCATGGGGTTCAATACAGACCCCCATAAGCCCTTAATTAACCCCCTCACTCATGGGGTTCAGTATAGACCCCCATAAACTGCTAATTAACCCTGTCACTCATGGGGGTCCATACAGACCCTCATAAGCCTCTATTTTACCCCATCCGTCCCATAAGGGTATATTAAGACCATTATGGGCCTGTTACAACCCAACATTAACCACATAAGTGCCATGACGGTCCTCAAGGACCATCATGACACTAAGTATAAACACTACACTGCACTATACCCCCCAATAAAATATTAAATATCAACTAAACACCCTCTATACTAACCTATTAACACCGACACTACCTACCTACCCCCTAATAACCCCCACCACTCTAATTACAGAAAATAAAAAAGCCTAAAGTCACAAAAAATAAAAAATCTACATTACAAAAAATAAAAAAAGGAACATCACAGAAAAAACTAAAAACAACCCCCCCCCCCCACTACAGAAAAAAAAAATTACACACCTGAAAAGGAAATACATATAATACAAATACATACAATACATACAATATAATACATACAATATAATACAATACAATATAATACAAATACATACAATACATACAATACAATACACCGCTATCTAATATACAATACATTCTATCTATCTAATATACATACCCCAATCTATCTAAATAAATACCATAATCTAATATACATCCTATCTATATAATATACATCACAAAATCTATCTAAATAAATTACACAATCTAATATACAATAGATGCAATGCTATCTATATAAAACACATACCCCTAGCTAACATACAGTAAATGCTATCTATATATATAAAATAATCTAATTCTAAGCTAAAATAAAATAATTAAGACCACTTACCTTTGCAAATGTCCATTCAGATCAGGCACCTATGAAAAAAAAAAAAAATAAATTAGTGCAACACGTTTACTGTACATAAATAAACATTCTAAACATTCTAAATATTCTACTCACCTTTCCGGCATGTCCCGTCCTTTATCTTTTACCCTTCTCCGGCGCGGCACGTGTTAAAAAAAACATAACATTAATACACATACATAAACATAAAAACAAAATAAAATAAACATAATCTACATAGTACTTACCTCCCCGCGATGTCTCCGGACTCCTCCTGCTCCTCTTCTGCCACGCCCTGTAAAAAAAAAAAAAAAGGACTTACATCCGCACTCACAGACATCCCCGACGTTAATGAGGCTCCCGGAGACTTTTCCGGAAGAAAATAGGCAATTGCGCCTTCTGATTGGTTGAAAACGCTGTCTATCAAATTCACCCAATCAGGAGGCGCCAGTGTGTGAACCAATCAGAAAGGGATACACCCTAAAATCCCACTCTGGTTGGATAATGCACCTGTCAATCTTTATTTAAACCAATCACAAGGCACAGATGCCTGCAGCCAATCACAATGGAATACACCCCCACGTACTGATTGGTGAAGGATTTGCGCTTTTTTATTGGCTATTGTCAATGTCAATCAATATTACAGCCAATGGGATGTCTTCACCAATCAGTACGTGTGGGTGTATTCCATTGTGATTGGCTGATGGCAATAAAGCCTTCGGATTGGTTCAAATAAAGATTGACAGATGCGTTATCCAATCAGCGTGGTATTTTGGGGTGTATCCCTTTCTCATTGGTTCACAATTGGCGTCTTCTCATTGGCCGAATTTGATAGACAGCGTTTTCAGCCAATCAGAAGCCGCCATTGCCAATTTTATTCTGGAACACTCCGTAGGAAGCTCATTAGCGTCGGGGACATCCGCCAGGGGGGATGTGTGTTGATTTTTGTTGTTTTTTAAAGCGCGTGGATGCTTCCAGGGCCCATCCGGGGCAGAACACCAGGAGGCTGGAGACATCGGGAAGGTAAGTACAATGTAGATTGTGTTTATTTTACTATGTTTTATGTTTATGTATGTGTGCTAGTGTAATGTTTTACAGGGGCCGCGCCGCAGAAGCAAAGATGGAGGACGTGACATGCTGGGACGGGACATGCTGGAAAGGTGAGTATAATATTTAGAATATTTTGAATGTTTAGTTATTTTATGTAAACGTGTTGTATTAATTTTTTTAATCTTTTTTACCCTAGGTTGGTGATCTGAAGAAACATCTCAAAGGTAAGTGGTCTTAATTATTTTATTGTAGCTTAGAATTAGGGTTGCTATATAGAGATAGCATGTACTGTATATTAGATTGATAGAGGGATGTATAGTATATAGATAGTATTTATTGTATATTAGATAGATAGATAGATAGATAGATAGATAGATAGATAGATAGATAGATAGATAGATAGATAGGGGGATGTATATTATATAGATAGTATTGTATATTAGATAGTGGGATGTATATTACATAGGGGGATGTATATTAGATAGTTTGATGTATATTACATAGGGAGATGTATATTAGATAGGAGGATGTATATTAGATAGGAGGATGTATATTAGATAGGTGTATATTGTATTGTATTTAATTGTATTGTATTGTATTTAATTGTATTGTATGTATTATATGTATTTCCTTTTCAGGTGTGTAATTTTTTTTACTGTAGTGGGGGGCGGGTTGTGATGTATTTTTTTATTTTCTGTAATGTTCCTTTTTTATTTTTTGTGACTTAGTTTTTTTTTGTTGTTGATGATTTTAGTTTTTTTATTTTATGTAGTGTAGATTTTTGATGACTTTAGTTTTTTTGATTTCTGTAATTACAGTGGTGGGAGGGGGTTATTAGGGGGTAGGTAGGTAGTGCAGGTGTTAATAGGTTAGTGTAGAGGGTGTTTAGTTGATATTTAATGTTTTATTGGGGGGGTATAGTGCAGTGTAGTGTTTATACTTAGTGTCATGATGGTCCTTGAGGACCGTCATGGCACTTATGTGGTTAATGTTGGGTTGTAACAGGCCCATAATGGTCATAATATACCCTTATGGGACTGATGGAGTTAAATAGAGTCTTATGAGGGTCTGGATAGACCGCCATAAGTGACCGGGTTAAAATGGTGTAGTGCTTACATTTTGGGTCATGAGGGTCCTGGATGACCCTCATGGCACTTATAGTGTTATTACATGCGTTCATTACTGTGTTAGAGGGGTCTATATAGTTGAGGCACACAGTACACTCACATTGTGTGGCAAACAGCATTTCAACACTTTCTTTTATTGACCGTCATTTTTTGACGGGCAAGTCGCTAGTAGAATATAATAATAAAAAGTGATAAAACACACAGTATAAGACACAGTTATAAATACATTATGTAAATAATTAAAAATGAATTAAAAGTAAAACGCTATATTTCTTCAAATAAAATATGTCCAGAAACATATCAAAGTATAATAAAGAATTGAAAGACTTAATGCAACTGCCACATAAGGTATAAATAGGGCCGACATAATTCTAATCTGTGCCCCTGATGAGTAGAGATTCACACATCTCACTAAAATGCGCTTTGGGTGTTTATGGCATTATTAGATAGCGAGATCACGGAAGGGGAACACTAGCATAGCAGAAAACGCCACCAAACAATGTTCCACAGTTTGTCAATATTAATCCACCCCGTCCAGAGGGCAAAGCATACTTCTTGGTCGGTCTTAAAAATGTCCTCTTTCCAGCTAAGTTTTTTAATAAAAAAAATAGCATCACCTCTAGACTTTTTTTATTGTAAGAAGAAATACAAACACTCGTATATCGGTTATCAATAGAAGTGTGGATTTTATCATATTGCCAATGAGTCTCCTGTAGGCATAGTATATCTGCCTTTCCTTTAGGAAACCCATTAAAAAAATAGATCTTCTTCCTGGTGCATTTAGACCCTGAACATTTTGACTGATTAGTTTTAATGTAATTTATACAAGAATAAATACACTATTCAACCTCGTGATGCCTGGGTTAAACTTGTATATACAGTAAGTTTGGGCCTAGTGTGTGACTGCATCTGATTTGCTCGGACAAGTAAAGTTTAGCTGCCCCTAGCATGGAAGTTTAGCTGCCCCTAGCATGAGGATGTCCAGGGAGGTAGCTGGGTTACGGGTTGGAAGGGTAAGCAGGGGGAACAGGAGCAGGAGACAGGCCAATATTTAGTTGATATGCACCAACAGATTTTCCATATTGAGTGAAACTGTTGGGGATGTCCATTCAGGAATAGCAATGCCATATAGAGCTTTACCTCTAACAGCTGGGAGAACAGTTTGACTGGAGGAGTGGGAGGGAAGATTAGGCAGAGCAACAGACAGGTTTGGGTGGTAGGGGACTCCATTATTAGGAAGGTAGACTGGGTGATTTGTCACCCAGATCCCAGCAATCGAACAGTTTGTTGTATTGCTGGTTCCTCGGGTTGAAGTGGATCGGGCATGAAGTGGATCGGGTAGATAAATTATTGGGAGGGGCTGAAACTGACATATTGGCACATATTGGTACCAATGACACAGTTAGGGGAAGGTGGAGCGTCCTAAAGAATGATTTTAGAGAATTAGGGAATAAGGGAAGGGCCTCCAAGGTAGTATTTTCTGAGATACTACCAGTGCCACGTGCAACCCCCGGAAGACAGAAGGAGCTTAGGGAGGTTAATGCGTGGCTAAATATGTGGTTCACTAAGGAGGGGTTTGGGTTTTTAGAGCGCTGGGCTGACTTCTCACTTGGGTACAATCTCTAAAGCAGGGATGGATTGCACCTTAGTGATGAGGGAGCTTTTTTGCTAGGGGAAAGGATGGTAGAATGGCTGGGGGAGATTTAAACTAAAAGGTAGGGGGAGGGACTAGATAGAAGTAATGGGGTAGAAAGTGTACAGGGGATAAGGGATGAATTAATAGGGGAGGAGATGGGGGCAGGGTTAGTATAGTCCATAGGGAGGTATTACTAAGTAATTTAAGTACAGAGGCAGGCACTTCAAAACTACAAACTCATAACATAAGATGTATGCCTACTAATGCCAGAAGCTTGACAGGAAAAATGGGAGAGCTAGAATTATTGGCAATTAATGAAAAATAGGATTTAATAGGCATTACCGAAACATGGTGGGATAAATCTCATGACTGGACTGTTAATCTGGATGGTTATAACCTATTTAGGAAATATTGGGGCAATGGTAAAAGAGGAGCAGGGATTTGTCTGTATGTTAAGCCTGAATTTAAGCCTATAGTCAGAGAAGATATTTATGGCAGAACTAGTGATAAAGTTAAATGGTTGTGGGTAGCGTTAAATAGAGGAGCAGCAAATTCCAAAAGAATAGTAGTAGGCGTATGCTATAAACCCCCAAATATAGCTGAAAGTGAGGAAATACAATTATTACAGATTGGAAATGCAGCTAAGCATGGGCAAGTTCTAAAAGGGTATATTATAATTACCCTGAAATAAACTGGATAAATGAGACCAGCAGTTCAGCTAAGGGGAGCAGGTTCTTGAGTGCACTCAAGTATCATTATCTGGCCCAGGTTATACAAGAGCCTACTAGAAATGAAGCTATCTTAGATTTAGTCATCACAAATAACATTGATATAGTATCAAATGTTGGAATAGGGCAACAGTTGGGAAACAGTGATCACAACACAGTCTCATTTGAGATTGAATTAAAAAAAACTAAATTTTAAGGGACCAACGAAAACTCTTAATTTTAAAAAGGCAGATTTTAATAGTCTAAGGGCAGCAATACAAAGTATAAACTGGGACAGAGAACTGATAGGTAAAAACACTGAACATAAATGGACAACATTTAAATACTTACTAAATATACATACTTATCACCATATACCAAGTGGGAATAAAAGTAAAAGGAGTAAATTACATCCTATATGGCTTAACAATGATTTAAAGATCAAGATACAGAGCAAAAAACAGGCATGTAAATTATAAAAAAAGAGGAGACAGAGACTGCTTTAGGGGAGTACAAGGAAATCAGCAAGCTTGCAAAAGGGCTATTAGACTGGCTAAAATAGAAATTGAAAAATTAGTTGTAAAAGAGAGTAAGACTAACCCTAAAATATTTTTTAAATATAGAGATTGGAAGAGGGCCAGGATGGAAGCTATAGGAGCATTACAATGTGAAACAGACAGTCTGACAATTAGTGACCAGGAAAAGGCAGATGAGCTAAATAGGTTATTTTCTTCTGTATATACAAGAGAGGTACCAGTGGTTGGGTCACTGCACCATAACGGGGTTACACTATCATCACAAAATAATTGGTTAATGCACAAAGAAATTCAAAAAAAAGGTTGGAAAAAATAAATGTCAATAAAGCCCTGGGTTCTGAAGGAATACATCCAAGGGT
This sequence comes from Discoglossus pictus, assembly GCA_027410445.1. NCBI lineage: Eukaryota > Metazoa > Chordata > Amphibia > Anura > Alytidae > Discoglossus > Discoglossus pictus. Next base: position 408,682,524 of record CM050163.1, on the reverse strand, counting down.
ACTGAGGGAACTGGGCTCTGTAATAGCCAAACCATTATATCTAATTTTTCAAAATTCACTCAACACTGGGTACCAACACTACCAGATGAATGGAAAAAGCAGAGGTGAAACCTATACTTAAGAAGCGGGCAAGAGCAAATCTGGGGAATTATAGACCTGTAAGCCTTACTTCTGTATTGGGAAAGCTTTTAGCAGGGTTAATAAGGGATAATATACAAGTGTATGTCTATTCAAACAGCATTATATGTAGGAGCCAACATAAATTTATGAGGGATAGGTCATGTCAAACAAATCTAATTAGTTTCTATGAGGAGGTTAGTAGGAACCTGGATCAAGGCAACTCAGTAGATGTAGTCTTTTTAGATTTTGCAAAGGCTTTTGATACAGTGCCATATGGGAGACTAATGTGCAAAGTAAGGGATACAGAAATTGCAGTAAATATATGCACATGGATTGAGAGCTGGATTAAAGACAGAAAACAAAGGGTTGTTGTAAATGGAACATACTCAAATTGGACTAATGTGGTCAGTGGGGTTACTCAGGGCTCAGTATTAGGTCCTCTCCTTTTTAACATATTTATTAATGACTTAGAAGAAGGATTGAAAAGTAGTGTCTCCATTTTTGCTGATGACACAAAGTGTTGCAAGTTTTGCAAAAAATTATGAACTTTCCCTCCAAAGGGATTTGCATAAATTAGAGAAATGGACAATTAAATGGCAGATGAGATTTAATATGAATAAATATAAGGTTATGCATCTGGGAAGGAAAAATAACCATGCAATCTATAAACTTAATGAAGCAAATATTTGGGTATCTGATATTGAAAGGGATTTGGGAGTGCTTGTGGACAACCATCTACATAACAGTTCTCAATGCCAGCTGCAAAGCCAAATAAACTATTAGCATGTATTAAGAAGGGTATAGAAGCAAGGTATACCCTCATTTGGAATATGGAGCACTGTTTTGGGCACCACTTCATAAAAAGGACATTTTAGAGCTGGAAAAAGTACAGAGAAGGGAAACAATACTAATAAGGGGGATGGAGGGACTACTAAGTTATGAAAAAGACTAACCAAATTAAACGCATTTTCTCTAGAAAAATGGCGTCTAAGAGGGAATATGATTACCCTATATAAATACATCCAGGGTCAGTATAAAGATTTGTCAAGGGCGCTTTGTGTGCCAAGAGGTTTTCAACTGACAAGAGGACATCCTTCGATGTTAGAACTAAAAAGATTCAACCTTAAAGAAAGAAAAGGGTTATTTAACTTGTTTCAACCTCAATTACTATGTAACTTTTTTATGATTGTAATTTTATAAAATACCAAAAACAAAAAAAATACTCAAATTACTATTGAAAATTTACAGTTTAGGTTTAAGGTAATCTACGATTCAAGGTGAGTAGTATGCAGAGAGTTTCTGTTAGGGATATAACCCTGCTTTTAAAGTGGAAGGATAAATATTAACATGTAAACATATGATAACTAAAAAAATAAATAAAAAAAAAGGAGACATTTTCAATCTGTTCATACAAATCGCTGAAAAACAGTAGACAGTGCTAAACGTTAACAATCCTTTACAAATTGTATTAGGTTTTGCCTAAAATATCCTATTCTTTTCACCCCATACTATTCTTTAGCCTGTGCTGCTCCGTCTTTAATTCCCAATGATTTGTATTACCATGTAGTTATACCTACAAAAAAAAATACTAAATGAAATGTAATTTCTTCTCTTTACAGCAGCATAAAACCTTCTATTAGACTACCTGTTTCACAATAAGATCCCTACGAATACTTATTACCTGAAGTGGCCTTGTTTGTATACATTTTCCACCCTCCTCAAGGGAGTTTAGAGTAATTTTCTTAGAGTCATAGGTGACAATTTTGTTGGGAAGCCCCATTAATACTTTATATGTTTAAGTCTCAGAATCTTAGTGATTTCCCTAAATTTTTCCCTTCTGTTGAGGGTTTCAGCAGATAAATCCAAAAAGATTTTCAAAGCGTCATATGGGGACTCAAAATGTTTTACCTCAAACGCTTTTCTTATAATAGTTTCTCTGTGTGTTGCAAAATGCAACTTAATTATAACATCTCTCAGAACACTTGCTTCTTTTTTTTGGAAAGAGGAATTTGGTTAATTCTTTCTATCACTTGTTCAGGTGGAAGTTCCATTTTTATCAAGAAAGTAAAAGCACATTTTTTTAAAACTTGAAATCTTAGCGTTTATGCCTTGTTCTTTAATTAACTGGATTTGATGCATTTCTATGCCTTCTGTTTTATGCGCTAAATCTTTTACTGCATTTGAATTCTTAGAGATTTCTACAGTTAATTATATCCTTATTAACTCCTTATCATGTCCTATTAATCCCTACACTATCTACCTAACCCCCTAATAAAATCCCTATTAAGAAAACCCCAAGTACAAAACAAACTACTAATTACATGAAAATAAAAAAGCATTACAAAAAAATAGACTTACATATAAAAGAAAAAAAAAACAGAAAATAAAAAACACTATTAAAATTAAAAAAAGACTTACAACCTGTAATAAAGAAAGGGTTAAGGAGTCCACTGACCTGGCCAAAATGTACTTCCAGCGGTGATCCACGATTCCCTGGTTTTCACTCTTCTGGTCCAGGAAAGGCCCCTCCATCCTGACGTCCTGTAAAAAAAACACTATTAAAATAATAAAGAAAGGGTTAATGAGTATACTGACCTTGCCAAAATGCCCCTCCATGATGCTCTGGTCTTCACTCTTCTGGTCCAGGAAAGGCACCTCCATCAAAATCCTGATGTTTTATTTAAAAAAAAATCAGCTTCTAAATGGAGCTCCTCCCTTGAGGCGCTCCCCGCTGCAAATGAAGGTTCCCATTCAAGCTCTGATCTAAAAAAAATATTGCAGATTCTGAATGGCCAAAATCACTGTCAATCAGATTTTAGCCAATCAGAATGGGATACAGGGGTGTATCTGATTCTGATGGGCTGAAATCTGTTTGACAGTGATTTCAGCCAATCAAAATGCGCAAATGCTTTCAGTCAATCAGAATAGGATACACCCCTGTAGGGGCAGCACAACAAAAGTGTGAAGGAGGAGTGAGGATGTGACAAGAAAGGAGGAATAAAAAATGTCATTAGCATAGTGAAGTGGGCAATTGGGGAAATATTTTGAGATTAAGACCAGAGATATAAAGGGGGTGCACTGTTGTTTAGGACTTTATATGGTAGGGTCATGATTTTAAATGTTATTCTGGAGGCTATGGGAAGCAAGTGGAGAGATTAAAAGAGAGGAGCTGCAGACACTGAATACTGAGTATGGTAGATGAGTGTAGCGGAAGTGTTCATTATGAATTGGAATGGAGAGAGTTGAGTGATGGGTAGAAAAATTGTAAACTCATTTACTGTGTTTTATGAGTCCAGATTTTGGCAAAAACTATTTAAATGCAAAAATATTTTTATAGATATTTTGCTGGGGCATCATGATGACATGCAAAACCTGAACTTGTATTTGTACTAGAAGACTTGAGCATCTTCTTTGAGATGAGTTGGGGATTTTAATCAGATGCTTATCAAATCAAATTATGATTTCAATTTGACTATGGTAAGCTAGACAGTATCACTCTTCTTTACAGAGAAAAACATGAGTGATTCAGGTCATAAAGCAAAGTAAATGATGATAGGATTGTCTACATTAGAGCACCACACAGTGGATTATCTTATGAAGGTAGTGTTAGTATCCCAAACACATATACAGTACCAATATGTCCCACCAATAATATATCAGACACTCCTCTAAAACAATACTCTATGTATCAATTGTATGTACAGTCAGGTCCATAAATATTGGGACATGGACACAATTCTAACCTTTTTGGCTCTATACACCACCACAATGGATTTGAAATGAAACGAACAAGATGTGCTTTAACTACAGACTTTCAGCTTTAATTTGAGGGTAATTACATCCAAATCAGGTGAACAGTGTAGGAATTGCAACAGTTTGTATATGTGCCTCCCACTTTTTAAGGGACCAAAAGTAATGGGACAATTGGCTGCTCAGCTGTTCCATGGCAAGGTGTGTGTTATTCCCTCATTATCCCATTTACAAGGAGCAGATAAAAGGTCCATAGTTAATTTCAAGTGTGCTATTTGCATTTAGAAACTGTTGCTCATTAGGCTGAAAAAACAAAACAAACCCATCAGAGAGACAGCAAAAACATTAGGTGTGACCAAATTAACTGTTTGGAACATCCTTAAAAAGAAAGAATGCACCAAGGAGCTCAGCAACACCAAAAGACCCGGAAGACCACGGAAAACACCACCGAATAATTCTTTCCCTGGTGAAGAAAACACCCTTCACAACAGTTGGCCAGATCAAGAACACTCTCCAGGAGGTAGGTGCATGTGTGTCAAAGTCAACATTCAAGAGAAGACTTCACCAGAGTGAATACAGAGGGTTTACCACAAGATGTAAACCATTGGTGAGCCTCAAAAACAGGAAGGCCAGATTAGAGTTTGCCAAACAACATCTAAAAAAGCCTTCACAGTTCTGGAACAACATCCTATGGACAGATGAGACTAAGATCAACTTATACTAGAGTGATGGGAAGAGAAGAGTATGGTGAAGGAAAGGAACTGCTCATGATCCAAAGCATACCACCTCATCAGTGAAGCATGGTAATGGTAGTGTCATGGCGTGGGCATGTATGGCTGCCAATGGAACTGGTTCTCTATTATTTATTGATGATGTGACTGCTGACAAAAGCAGCAGGGTGAATTCTGAAGTGTTTCGGGCAATATCATCTGCTCATATTCAGCCAAATGCTTCAGAACTCATTGGACGGCGCTTTATAGTGCAGATGGATAATGACCCGAAGCTTACTGCAAAAGCAACCAAAGAGTTTTTTAAGGGAAAGAAGTGGAATGTTATGCAATGGCCAAGTCAATCACCTGACCTGAATCCGATTGAGCATGCATTTCACTTGCTGAAGACAAAACTGAAGGGAAAATGCCCCAAGAACAAGCAGGAACTGAAGACAGTTGCAGTAGAGGCCTGGCAGAGCATCACCAGGGATGAAACCGAGCGTCTCGTGATGTCTATGCGTTCCAGACTTCAGGCTGTAATTGACTGCAAAGGATTTGCAACCAAGTATTAAAAAGTGAAAGTTTGATTTATGACTGTTAATCTGTCCCATTACTTTTGGGCCCTTAAAAAGTGGGAGGCACATATACAAACTGTTGTAATTCCTACACCGTTCACCTGATTTGGATGTAAATACCCTCAAATTAAAGCTGAAAGTCTGCAGTTAAAGCACATCTTGTTAGTTTCATTTCAAATCCATTGTGGTGGTGTATAGAGCCAAAAAGATTAGAATTGTGTCAATGTCCCAATATTACATACTGTATATATATAAAATTATTATTCAGGAGTGACTGCAGTATACCATATCGGACAAACGCCTTATTTATTTTGAAAAGCTATCAAGAGATTTGACCTCTCTTTATCAAGTCTGAAATGGAATTATCAGTGTGAATATAAACAGCAGATGCAGAGAGAGTGGAGACAGCATCTGAAATTAGATAAATACATATCAGCATATAACAACTGCAAATAGCATAGTGCTAACTATGCAGACCTTTGTGTAATATTTACTTTTTAATAGTTTGTCCGTACTCACCATACCTTCCTTCCTAGAAGAACATGTCTTAATTCCATCCTTGCAGTCACCATCTGCAAGTATTTTGGAGCCCAGAAAATTACAATCTGTCACAATCTCCACTTTAACCCCATCTATTTGCCTGGAGCTGAGGGCCCTATTAAATTCTCCCTCGTAGTTCTCTCGGTGCTCGCAAAAGGCAGTTTTCCTGCTGTTTGCGAGAACCGAATCTCTCGCAGCCTGCTTTACGATATGACTGCGAGAAAATGGCCGAGAATAGGCTCCGAGAGAGCTACGTAGCCTTAAATCTATGCACGAGTCTCGCATATCGTAAGAATCCCTACGTGGACAAAAAGTCCACGCAAGGGATCCGAAAGCCTCTACGTGCTGCCTCGGAACAGCCCGAGACAGCAGCGTGAGGCTCCCCCCTGCACCCTATACACATCCCCATGCTGCAGGGGTCTCTATCAGGACCCCTGCAGCACCCCCACATTAACCCCTTGCAGCGGGGGTCCCCGATCTGCATAGATCAGGCCCCCCGCTGCATTTAAAACTTTTAAATTCCCCGCCGCGGCTCCTTAAAGGGACCGCGGCACACTATTAGCCAATCCCGGCCGCGGCACTTAAAATTAACCCCCCTCTATGCTGGGGGTCCCCATCGGGACCCCCGAAGTGTCCCCACATAAACCCATTGCAGGGGGGGTCCCCGATCTGCATAGATCAGGCCCCCCGCTGCATTTAAAACTTTTAAATTCCCCCGCCGCGGCTCCTTAAAGGGACCGCGGCACACTATTAGCCAATCCCGGCCGCGGCACTTAAAATTAACCCCCCTCTATGCTGGGGGTCCCCATCGGGACCCCCGAAGTGTCCCCATATAAACCCCCTGCAGCGGGGGGCCCCGATCGGCACCGATCGTGACCCTGCTGCAATTCAATTTTAAATTTCCCGCCTCGCGGGTCCTCAAAGGACCGTAAAGGTCCTGAAAGGACTCGCACTAAAAATAATAACCCCAGGCAACTATAATTACCCCATTAACTCATGATGGTCAATCCAGACCACCATAAGGCCTAAATTAACCCATTAACTCATGGTGGTCAATCCAGACCACCATAAGACCTAAATTAACCCATTAAGTAATGATGGTCAATCCAGACCACCATAAGGCCTAAATTAACCCATTAACTCATGGTGGTCAATCCAGACCACCATAAGACCTAAATTAACCCATTAAGTAATGATGGTCAATCCAGACCACCATAAGGCCTAAATTAACCCATTAACTCATGGTGGTCAATACAGACCACCATAAGGCCTAAATTAACCCATTAACTCATGGTGGTCAATACAGACCACCATAAGGCCTAAATTAACCCATTAACTCATGGTGGTCAATACAGACCACCATAAGGCCTAAATTAACCCATTAACTCATGGTGGTCAATACAGACCACCATAAGGCCTAAATTAACCCATTAAGTAATGATGGTCAATCCAGACCACCATAAGGCCTAAATTAACCCATTAAGTAATGATGGTCAATCCAGACCACCATAAGGCCTAAATTAACCCATTAACTCATGGTGGTCAATACAGACCACCATAAGGCCTAAATTAACCCATTAAGTAATGATGGTCAATCCAGACCACCATAAGGCCTAAATTAACCCATTAACTCATGGTGGTCAATACAGACCACCATAAGGCCTAAATTAACCCATTAACTCATGGTGGTCAATACAGACCACCATAAGGCCTAAATTAACCCATTAAGTAATGATGGTCAATCCAGACCACCATAAGGCCTAAATTAACCCATTAAGTAATGATGGTCAATCCAGACCACCATAAGGCCTAAATTAACCCATTAACTCATGGTGGTCAATCCAGACCACCATAAGACCTAAATTAACCCATTAAGTAATGATGGTCAATCCAGACCACCATAAGGCCTAAATTAACCCATTAACTCATGGTGGTCAATACAGACCACCATAAGGCCTAAATTAACCCATTAAGTAATGATGGTCAATCCAGACCACCATAAGGCCTAAATTAACCCATTAAGTAATGATGGTCAATCCAGACCACCATAAGGCCTAAATTAACCCATTAAGTAATGATGGTCAATCCAGACCACCATAAGGCCTAAATTAACCCATTAACTCATGGTGGTCAATACAGACCACCATAAGGCTCTATTTAACCCCATCAGTCCCATAAGGGTATATTATTACCATTATGGGCCTGTTACAACCCAACATTAACCACATAAGTGCCATGATGGTCCTCAAGGACCATCATGACACTAACTACAAACACTACACTATAACCCCCAATAAACCATTTAATCTAAACTAACCCCCCTCTACACTAATCTTTTAACACTTACACTACCTACCTACACTACCTACCCCCTAATAAACCTCCCCAACACTCTAATTACAAAAAACAATAAACCTACAGCACAGAAAACAAAAAACCTACAGTACAAAAAACAAAAAAACCTACAGTACAAAAAACAAAAAAACCTACAGTACAGAAAAAATAAAAATTACAACCCCACCCCCCACTACAGAAAACAAAAAAATACATTACAACCCCACCCCCCACTACAGAAAATAAAAAAAATTACACACCTGAAAAGGAAAGACAGATAAACACAATACAATAATACATATAATACATTACATACATTACATACAATACATGACATTACATATAATATATTAAATATAATATATTAAATATAATATATTACATATAATACATTACATACATTACATACAATACATGACATTACATATAATATATTAAATATAATATATTAAATATAATATATTACATATAATACATTACATACATTACATACAATACATGACATTACATATAATATATTAAATATAATATATTAAATATAATATATTACATATAATACATTACATACATTACATACAATACATGACATTACATATAATATATTAAATATAATATATTAAATATAATATATTACATATAATACATTACATACATTACATACAATACATGACATTACATATAATATATTAAATATAATATATTAAATATAATATATTAAATATAATATATTACATATAATATATTACATATAGTCCTAATCAAATACCCCCTATCTATCTAACATACAATCTATTTAATTTAAAATAAATCCTAACTATATCAAATACATCCCCCTATCTATCTAATATACAAAAAATCCTAACTACATACACAGACCCTTATTCTAAAATAAAATAAAATAATTACAGTCCTAACTACATACACAGACCCTAATTCTAAGCTAAAATCAATAAATTAAGACCACTTACCTTTAAGATGTTGCTTCAGATCACTAACCTATGGGTCAAACAAAAAAAAAAATTAGTACAAAACATTAACATCAAATAAATAAACATTCTATACATTCTACATATTCAACTCACCTTTACAGCATGTCCAGTCACTGTTAAGCTCTTCCGGCGCGGCCCTGTTAAAAAAAAAAAACACAATACATGAATACATGAATACAATATATAAACAATAAATAAAATACACAAATAAACATCTAAATATACATTTAACTTACCTCCCCGCGATGTCCCCGGCCTTCTCTCCTTCAGCCCCGGCTGGGCCGCGGAACCATCCGCGCTCTAAAAAAAAATAAAAAAAAAACTAACGGAGGTCTGCACTGGCAGACCTCCCCGACGCTACTGAACCTCCCGGAGTCGTTTCCGGGAGGAAATTGGCATTGGCGGCTTGTGATTGGCTGAAAAAGCTGTCAGCCAATCAAAAGTCGTCAATGTAGGAGCCAATCAGGATGCGCAGATGTCTTCTACCAATCACTCCGTGGGGGTGTATCCCATAGTGATTGGCTGAAGGCATCTGAGCGTTGTGATTGGTTCCCATAAAGATAGACAAGTGTTTTAGCCAATCAGGGTGGGATATTGGGGTGTATCCCATCCTGATTGGCTCACACATTGACGACTTTTGATTGGCTGAAATTGATAGACAGCTTTTTCAGCCAATCACAAGCCGCCAATGCCAATTTCCTCCCGGAAACGACTCCGGGAGGTTCAGTAGCGTCGGGGAGGTCTGCCAGTGCAGACCTCCGTTAGTTTTTTTTCTTTTTTTTTTTTAGAGCGCGGATGGTTCCGCGGCCCAGCCGGGGCTGAAGGAGAGAAGGCCGGGGGACATCGCGGGGAGGTAAGTTAAATGTATATTTAGATGTTTATTTGTGTATTTTATTTATTGTTTATATATTGTATTCATGTATTCATGTATTGTGTTTTTTTTTTTTAACAGGGCCGCGCCGGAAGAGCTTAACAGTGACTGGACATGCTGTAAAGGTGAGTTGAATATGTAGAATGTATAGAATGTTTATTTATTTGATGTTAATGTTTTGTACTAATTTTTTTTTTTGTTTGACCCATAGGTTAGTGATCTGAAGCAACATCTTAAAGGTAAGTGGTCTTAATTTATTGATTTTAGCTTAGAATTAGGGTCTGTGTATGTAGTTAGGACTGTAATTATTTTATTTTATTTTAGAATAAGGGTCTGTGTATGTAGTTAGGATTTTTTGTATATTAGATAGATAGGGGGATGTATTTGATATAGTTAGGATTTATTTTAAATTAAATAGATTGTATGTTAGATAGATAGGGGGTCTTTGATTAGGACTATATGTAATATATTATATGTAATATATTATATTTAATATATTATATTTAATATATTATATTTAATATATTATATGTAATGTCATGTATTGTATGTAATGTATGTAATGTATTATATGTAATATATTATATTTAATATATTATATTTAATATATTATATGTAATGTCATGTATTGTATGTAATGTATGTAATGTATTATATGTAATATATTATATTTAATATATTATATTTAATATATTATATTTAATATATTATATGTAATGTCATGTATTGTATGTAATGTATGTAATGTATTATATGTAATATATTATATTTAATATATTATATTTAATATATTATATGTAATGTCATGTATTGTATGTAATGTATGTAATGTATTATATGTAATATATTATATTTAATATATTATATTTAATATATTATATGTAATGTCATGTATTGTATGTAATGTATGTAATGTATTATATGTATTATTGTATTGTGTTTATCTGTCTTTCCTTTTCAGGTGTGTAATTTTTTTTTATTTTCTGTAGTGGGGGGTGGGGTTGTAATGTATTTTTTTGTTTTCTGTAGTGGGGGGTGGGGTTGTAATTTTTATTTTTTCTGTACTGTAGGTTTTTTTGTTTTTTGTACTGTAGGTTTTTTGTTTTCTGTGCTGTAGGTTTATTGTTTTTTGTAATTAGAGTGTTGGGGAGGTTTATTAGGGGGTAGGTAGTGTAGGTAGGTAGTGTAAGTGTTAATAGATTAGTGTAGAGGGGAGTTAGTTTAGATTAAATGGTTTATTGGGGGTTATAGTGTAGTGTTTGTAGTTAGTGTCATGATGGTCCTTGAGGACCATCATGGCACTTATGTGGTTAATGTTGGGTTGTAACAGGCCCATAATGGTAATAATATACCCTTATGGGACTGATGGGGTTAAATAGAGCCTTATGGTGGTCTGTATTGACCACCATGAGTTAATGGGTTAATTTAGGCCTTATGGTGGTCTGGATTGACCATCATTACTTAATGGGTTAATTTAGGCCTTATGGTGGTCTGGATTGACCACCATGAGTTAATGGGTTAATTTAGGCCTTATGGTGGTCTGGATTGACCATCATTACTTAATGGGTTAATTTAGGCCTTATGGTGGTCTGGATTGACCACCATGAGTTAATGGGTTAATTTAGGCCTTATGGTGGTCTGGATTGACCACCATGAGTTAATGGGTTAATTTAGGCCTTATGGTGGTCTGGATTGACCATCATTACTTAATGGGTGAATTTAGGCCTTATGGTGGTCTGGATTGACCACCATGAGTTAATGGGTTAATTTAGGCCTTATGGTGGTCTGGATTGACCATCATTACTTAATGGGTTAATTTAGGCCTTATGGTGGTCTGGATTGACCACCATGAGTTAATGGGTTAATTTAGGCCTTATGGTGGTCTGGATTGACCACCATGAGTTAATGGGTTAATTTAGGCCTTATGGTGGTCTGGATTGACCATCATTACTTAATGGGTTAATTTAGGCCTTATGGTGGTCTGGATTGACCATCATTACTTAATGGGTTAATTTAGGCCTTATGGTGGTCTGTATTGACCACCATGAGTTAATGGGTTAATTTAGGCCTTATGGTGGTCTGGATTGACCATCATGAGTTAATGGGGTAATTATAGTTGCCTGGGGTTAATATTTTTAGTGCGAGTCCTTTCAGGACCTTTACGGTCCTTTGAGGACCCGCGAGGCGGGAAATTTAAAATTGAATTGCAGCAGGGTCACGATCGGTGCCGATCGGGGCCCCCCGCTGCAGGGGGTTTATATGGGGACACTTCGGGGGTCCCGATGGGGACCCCCAGCATAGAGGGGGGTTAATTTTAAGTGCCGCGGCCGGGATTGGGTAATAGTGTGCCGCGGCCCCTTTAAGGAGCCGCGGCGGGGAATTTAAAAGTTTTAAATGCTGCGGGGGGCCTGATCTATGCAGATCGGGGACCCCCCCCTGCAATGGGTTTATGTGGGGACACTTCGGGGGTCCCGATGGGGACCCCCAGCATAGAGGGGGGTTAATTTTAAGTGCCGCGGCCGGGATTGGGTAATAGTGTGCCGCGGCCCCTTTAAGGAGCCGCGGCGGGGAATTTAAAAGTTTTAAATGCAGCGGGGGCCTGATCAGTGCCGATCGGGGACCCCCGCTGCAAGGGGTTAATGTGTGGGGGCTGCGGGGGTTCCTATGGACCCCTGCAGCAAGGTGTTCATGTGAGGACACTTCGGGGGTCCCGACAGGGACCCCCGCATTGAGGGGGGGTTCATTTTAGGTGCCTGGGGGGGGTTTGGAGTACCCCCCACGGCAATGCTTATGTGGGGGACTGCCGCGGAGGTCCCTTTTAGGACCCCCGCAGCACTTGATGAGGAGTGGGAGCCTGCGATATCATCTCGCAGGCTGTCACTCCTCATGTACATTTACGCAGTGTAGATACGTACGGGCCTGCTGCGTAGCTCACACGTTGCTCGCAGCAGGGCTAATTTAATAGCATTGTAAGTTAGAGAAACTTTGCAGTACGTAGGGCTTAAGTAGAAGCCTCTTATTTACGAGGCTGGAATTTAATAGGGCCCTGAGATTGTTGTTTGCCGTGATCTTCATCTTTTAAACGTTGAGCAGAAGGCCAGCTTTCCACTCTCTTCTTTCATCCACATCATTAGACCATTTAGTTCCTCCTCCCTTTCATCCATAAGAGTAGTATTCCGCATATAAGTTAAATAAATAATGTCACAATGTACAAACTTGTTTCATTAATTTCAAAATCTTGATCCATTCTGTTTCATTTTCAGTTCCATGGCTACTTGGTCCACATACAGATTCCTCAGGAGGTCGGAGGAGATGGCCTGGTACCATCTCTTTAAGAACTTGCCACATTGTTGGAGGCAAGTTTGAAGTATCTTAAGCATTACCTTGCTGGTATGTGATATAGGTGCAAATGTTTGATAATTAGAGCAATCTTTGGCATCCGAATGATTAAAACAATCAATTCCTGGATTATATTTTCCAAGGATTTTCTGACGTCATATATGATATTGTATAACATATCTTTATAATGCACAATTATGCTTTTGATTCTTTTTTTAATAGATTTATTTTTAATTAGATCACAGCTCTTATCTGAATATATATTTTGTTCCACACTGTATTCTTATATTTCAATGTTGTTTCTTGTTGACTGTATTCCTTTAAAAAAAATAGTTTTTTAAAATGAATTTATATATAGAATGCTGAGTTTTTTCTATTAACACTCTATTTTAGTATATGTCAATTCTATAGTTTTCTTTTCAATTTCGAAATTTCTGACTTTTACAGAGCTATGACAAAAATTCAACTTGGTAAGGGCCTTTATTAGTCACTTTATTGTATTTTTCTTTACCTAATTTACATTTTTTTTTTTAAATCTCTCATACATTTCTTATTTTGCATATATTTGATGGATTTAGCTTTGGATATTTTCATTTAATTTAGTATCATAGTTATGTTGTGCTTATCTAGGATTTTCTCAATAGTGGCAGTATTAGTGTATTCTATTAAAAATAAAAAATGAAAACTTCCTTTGTGATTTGCTGCTTTTCTTGGCAGCTATCTCTCTTTTATGTGATATTGCTAGACTGCTACAATATATAGCCTTATAGTGTTACACGTGAATGTAGTGATACATGTGATTTATTAAACTATGAGACCTTTCTACTTAGTTGATAATTCCTTCTCACGATACTCTTTCAAAAAATAATAAAACAAAACAAAAACATTGGTGAAATAAAAAATGTACTACTGGGAATGTTATACTTTGATTTGATATCCAGTATCCCTATACCTTGTGAATATAAAATCCACTACACAGTACCTTATGTTTGTCCTTTTACTTTTATATCACTGTAAATCTGAAATATTACCTCATGGCCACTATTGTATTCTGGCCACTACTTATACCTTACTGTTAATAGTTCTGTTTTGATGTTACCTCATGGCCTTGCTGTTGATGGCCACTACTATACCCACTGCTATATTGTCTGTATCTAGGTCTTGCTCTAGCTGGATTTACTCACTGTGCCTTCTCTCATATATAATTATAATTTGTTATCTTGGAACCGTGGAACATTGATTGTCAGTGTTTGGCATTGGAAAAGCCATCATACAATACCAACAAAAAAGGCCATACCAATGGGCCAGTATTTACGCTTAAAACAAAATCGTAGTAACCTAAACTAATTTAAAAAAAACAAGCAATCGAACTACAACAAAGAGGATACTCAAAAAAGATCTAAAGGCATATAATAGAGCTTTGACACAAGATAGAAACCAACTCCTAGTGGATAATCCAAGAGACCAAAATCAACAACTGATAAGGTTTATTGCAAACTTCTCAAATCAATCCAAACAAATTAGAACTATATTGCAAAAATATTGGGACATTCTGAAATTAGACAAAGATCTTGATGAAGTTATAACTTTAACAAGTACAGCCACAATACAAAAGAGCAAACAATCTAAAGTACTTATTGGTCCACGGCCACTATGAGGGAAAAAAAGGCCAAACAATTTGGCTAACAGAAGCACAAAAAGTCTCCAAAGCATGTGGGAAATGTAAACCTAGTCCCTTTGTATCTAATACAAAATAATTTTATAAGGCTACAGACACCAATGGTTACCAGCGTTTGGCATTGGAAAAGCCATCATCCAATACCAACAAAAAAAGCCATACCAATAGGCCAGTATTTACGCTTAAAACTAAATTGTAGTAACCTAAACTAATTTAAAAAACAAGCAAAGGAAGCACAAAAGAGATTTATCCAAAGAGGACACTCAAAAAAGTGCTAAAGGCA
Source organism: Discoglossus pictus (assembly GCA_027410445.1). NCBI lineage: Eukaryota > Metazoa > Chordata > Amphibia > Anura > Alytidae > Discoglossus > Discoglossus pictus. Next base: position 408,667,335 of record CM050163.1, on the reverse strand, counting down.
TTCCATAGAGCTTTGACACAAGATAGAAACCAACTCCTAGTGGATAATCCGAGAGACCAAAAACAACAACCGATAAGGTTTAATGCAAACTTCTCAAATCAATCCGAACAAATTAGAACTATATTGTAAAAAATATTGGGACATTCTGAAATTAGACAAAGATCTTGATGAAGTTATAAGTTCAACAAGTACAGTCACAATGAAAAAAGGGGGAAACAATCTTAAGGACTTATTGTTCCACAGACACTATGAGGAAAAAACAGAAGCCCAAAAAGGCTCCAAAGCATGTAGGAAATGTAAAGCTTGTCCCTTTGTATCTGATACAAAATAATTTTATAATGCTGCAGACACCAAAGGTTACCAAATTAGTCACAAATTAAACTGTTTAACAGAAGGGGTTATTTATCAAGTAGTTTGCTCATGTAACAAGAAATACACAGGTAAAATGAGCAGACAATTTAGATGCCATATATTATAATACACAAATGATGCCTTAAATAAAGAGGACACATCCATAGCAAAACATATGCGACATTAACATAATAATAACCCATACTTTTTAAAATTCATTGGTATAGATCATGTACCTCTAAGAGCTAGACAAGGAGATTGGAACAAACATCTACTGTGCCATGAGGCAAAATTGATCTTTCAATTAGATACTAAAAGTCCAATGGGTTTGAATGAGGAATACACATATACCCCATTCATCTGGGGATTAATAGGATAGGGTAGAGGGGGGTTAATGGGATAGGGGTCTATTGGATACAGTCAGGGTTACCTAGGACTAGATTGGGTTAACTAGGTCCACTTTTGGATTAAATAATTCCAGATAGAAATAGCTAGGACTAGATAGGGTTAACTAGGTCCAGATAGGGTTAAATAGAACTTGATAGGGTTAGGCGGTTAGTCATAGCAATAATTAGGTATGGCGAGGGTTAAATAAGGTTAATTATTTATATGGGGTTAATTAGTTAGGGAGAGTTAATTAGTTAGAAGTGGAGTTAATTAGTTAGAGGGAGGTTTATTACTTATAGGGGGTTAATTACTTATAAGCATGGTTAATTAGTTATAGGGATGTTTATTTCTTAGAGGGGGTTAATTAGTTAGAGGGGGGTTAATAGGCTAGAGAAGGGGTTAATAGTCTAGATGGGGGATAAATAGTCTAGAGGGTGTTACTAGTCTAGAGGGGGGCTTAATAGGGCAAAGGGGGGTTAATAGTGTAGAAGGGGGGTGAATGGTGTAGAGGGGGGTTTATAGAATGGTATAGGATAGGATAAGGGTTAATAATGTCAGGTAGGGGTTAATAGGGTAGGGTTTGTTGGGTACAGTTAGGGTTAATGGGGTATAGTTACAGTTAATGGGTTAATGGGGTATAGTTAGGGTTAATCGTGTAGTGCTTAGACTTTGTGTCATGCTTAGCGGCAGAAGTGCAGAAGTTATGTGTTTTATTTATTGTGGGTTCTCTAAGGACCTTTAAGGTCCTTTTAGTACCTATGGCGGTAAATGTACATTTTTAAATGCAGCGGGGGTCCCCATCGGTGATGTTCCTGCAATAAAGCTGAAAGGTTTTCAATAATGGAGTCCTTTGTGCAAAGTTTCCAGTCCAGGTGTTATAAGCACGTTGGATGAGAGCCTCACAATTGGTGATTTTAAAGCGTAAGCAAGCAGAAAAACAAGTCCTAATCAAAAATAAGGTATTATCTGTTTGATCAAGTCCACATAACCAGGAAAGTGTTTAATGGAGATGGTTGAAAAAGTTTATAAATGCTGTTAAATGTAACACGTTATCAATTTTAGTGCAACTAATCAGGCATGGAAAGAAAGAAACAACAATGGTAAATGCAAAAAAAATAGCCTCACATAATGATTACTAAACAGCACCCAACCATTTAATTACCAATACCTAGACCATAGAACCAATTTTGCCCTCATGCCTATTTTCTTGTTCCTAATAGGTAGCAAGATTATCATGATGATTAACTTCAGCTGGAACATAGATACAACAATTATCATAAACCACTACACAAACACTACTTAGAATACAATATTGCAATGATATTACTCACAACCCAGAGATTATGGAGATTAACTTTTTCCCCCCCTAGTCACACTCCTTTGTCAGATGTTAGTATATTCCACATCCTAGCAAGTTGATAAAACAAGGTACATAAGTGAGGGACAGAACAAAAGAAAGACAGGGCTTGGAAAGAGTAGAAAAAAGTAAAATACATGACAAAACAGTGAAAATATAGGCTCAGACAATCTTCATATAAACCCAGTATTATGCCTCACATTTAGCCAGGCCCCTCTGAGGTAATCGTTCAAAAATTACTTCTTGATATGAGATGCTCTGGTCAAGGCAATGGCCCATCATGTGTAGATTTCCAGACACAGAACAAGGAGTTCATAAGAAAGGTAGGGAAAAGACAGTGCGCGACCTCCTAGTGCAATTTGAGTGTATAATAATCACGTCAAAACATCAATCATATAGTGTTTCACTCACATGTGATAACCCCAAAGTTATGAGGTATCTGTATGGATGAAAAGGGGTAGCTCTGGAAGTACCCAATGTCCAATCCTCAGATCTCAATCCCAGGCACAGGATACAATCTAGATAGTCATGTAGTAGGTATAGTTGGCTCACCAATGCTATTGGGTACACTATTATATAGTGTCTGCAGAACAAAATATAATACCAACTCCTTATGTCTACTATAGGGGACAATTGAAACACACTAGTAAAAACAATAGTGTGTTTATCATATATTTATTGCACCATACAATCCCCAGTACATGCCATATATGGCCAATAGGGATAGGCACAATGAAAATGAATAAAATCAATAATCTAAAATCATCAAATAGTATCAAACGCTTTCCGCCAAAAAGGCTTCCTCAGTGATATAAAAACATAAACAGTATATAAACATGTATATAAGTACTGCTCATATCTGCACCAACACCAAACCCTTTCTGCTCTCCCACAGATGCTTATATACCCTCCACTGTTCTAACAATCAGGAAATGCATCCAAAATGTCGTCGCCCCATGTGACGTGCATCATGTGACAACATCACGTGATCAACATAGCAATCCCAGCATTCACTCAATGGGAATGCCCTTTGTTGGCTATACAGACACATTACATGTCTCTCTCCAGCTATGGACACTTCCTATACTAAAAATGACTCTCATACGTACATATACACATACACATATATCCCCAAGGACAATACATGCAAATCTTCAATTGGTGACCAAATAAAAAGGGGAAAGGAGGAGGGGGACATGCCCTATCTGTTTCTCCCATCTTATGTAGCCCCAAGTCAAAAAAAGGATCACCCTGGGGTAAAATAAATAAATATATATAAAAAAGACATTGATAAATCAGGATGCATATAAAAAGGAGATATACATAAATATAAAATAAAGATTATGTAAAATATATAGATCAATAGAGAACTACATCCCAATATATGACATAATCCATATCCCCACTCTTATCTAAGAAAAAACATTGCACGTATATCTCATGATTAATTAAAATACATATAAAAAATGATATAAATACAATAAAGGACACGTAAATATATAGATCAATAAAGGACAATAGCCCAACATATTGCACAATCTATATCCCCACTCTTATCAAACAAAAACAGTACACATATATCTCATGGGTAACGATTATTAAAAATCAAACACATAAAAACTACTGTGATTTATAAATGCAGCAGGGGAGACATCATATAGAACTCAAAGAAGGGAGGACAATAATGGACACCTAAAACAAGACTAGAGGCCATCTATGAATAGACTACTACCTATATTAGCCTTCTAAAAATGCTGCCAGGTTTATATCCCTATTTAGACCTAACGGTTCCAAGGTGCCCAAAAGATGTATCCATTTTGTTTCTTTCTGTCTCAAATTTAACAGTCTATTCCCCCCTCTTGTATTGGGTTTTACTTGTTCCACTGCCTGAACCATTATACCAGAGACATCTTTGTTATGCTTCATAATGATATGAGCGGAGAAACCATTTGTACGGATCCCCCTATCAACATTATACAGATGCTCTCTAAATCAGTTTTTTAAAGAACGCTTGGTGCGGCCCACATACTGTAGACCACATTTGCAAGTAATAGTGTAAACCACTTACTCTGATTTACACGAAGTAAGATGTTTAATTCTAAACGTAACTTTATTGCTAGTGGATAATACCATATGTCTCTCTCTAGATTTGAGGAATGGACACGTGCCACAATTCTTGGTACTACAGCCAAATTATCCTTTTGTCCCCCTAATCCACATGCTTTCATCCTTTTTAACTGGCCTCAGCTTACTAGGAGCTAATCTCTACTTGATCCATGTTTTCTGACTATTTTGTGTAAACACAGTAGGTATACTATAGAGCGCTTCTATTTGTAGCAATATACTATATGTAAATTGCTTCTCTGTTTTCTGTCACAGAACAAGGAGTATGTGACTTTCTCACAGATCTTTGCATTCTTATATCAGACTAGCGAATTGCCCGTCAAAAAATTACGGCAATAAAATTGTAAGCCAGGTAATGATGTTTGCCACAAAATGTGCTCATTGTGAACCTTTCCTCCTGCCTACTGTATGGGCCCCTCATTGCAGAATTCATTAAACTGCAAGTTTTTTGCTTGGAAATGCCACGTGTCTCTTTTTCCAGCATCTCCCACTGTGCCTTCCCTGTGTGTTTCTCTTCGGTGTGTCTGCTAAATGCTTGTGTGGCGCGCGCTGACTGGCATTTGTTTTATTTTCTAAGTCCCGCTTGCCTGGCGTTGTTCGTGTAAGTGTTACTGTCTTTGAAGTTGTGTATTTTCTAAGTCCCGCGTGCCTGGCTTTCCCTAAGCCTGACTTTCATCCAGTTTCAGAATTATTATTTTTTTTGTCTGCAATTTTTTTTCTTGCTTAGCCAATTTTCTTTTGACAAAACACGTCAAATAAGGCTCAAAATCACTTGTGACCCCACTCGCATGTTTCCTGGCTCTCCCCCCGTGCTGTGTGTGAGTTTGTTTTACTTTTTTTTTTTTATAATAATTTTTCTTGTTTTTCGTGCTTTTTGATTTCCGCGGTTCATCCGTTTAATTCGTATTTTTCCGAAGTTGTATTTTGTTAGTTTAAGTGTTAGGGTCTTTGCCGTTGTGTATTTTCTAACTTACGTGTGCCTGGCGTTGTTCGTGTAAGTGTTACTGTCTTTGCTGTTGTGTATTTTCTAAGTCCTGCGTGCCTAGCTTTGCTCAGCCTTGTTTTTATCCAGTTTCAGAATTTTTTATGTGTTTTGTCCGACGTTTTTTTTCTCGCTTAGCCGATTTTCGAGTGGTAAAAATAAGGCTCCAAAACACTTGCAACCTCACTCCCAGGCTTCCTGGCTCTCCCCCTGTGCTGTGTGTGAATGTGTTTTCATTTAGTTTTTATTATTTTTCTTGTTCGATTTTTGTGGGTCGGCGGTTAAATTCATAATTTTCTGAGATCTTATTTTTTTCCCCCCGAGCTCACATGTGTGACGCCACTGCTGGCTGCAATGAGCGCCTTCGGTGCTCATTGCAACCTAAGTGCTGTGCGGCTGCTTAAGTGCTCATTTCAGCCTAAGTCCCGTGTGCTTCAATGCCTCAACTGTTTGCTTCTCTTCGCAAGGTGAGCTGGGCAATGAGCACCTTCAGCGCTCATTGCCTAAGTCCTGCGAGCTCAGAAGGCTTCAATGTCTCAACGGCTCGCCTTGCGAGGTGAGCAAGCTTGACGACAAATTGCAGTTTGAGAATTATAATAATCAGTGATACATACAAGAATTTGGCTCATCCCTTTTCATGGGTGTGGAATCACATGGGTGGGGAATCTTGACTTTGTCTCTTAGTCAGCAAACTCTGAATCTGGGCTTTTCATTATCGTTATTGTCAGGATATTCACATGGTAGACACTTTCTCTCATCAAAAACCAGGACAAGCTTGTGGCACATATGTTACTTTCTTTGTTTTTGTTTTCTTTTTCCTTTCAGGCACTCCTATTCTTCTTCTTCTGAGAAGGAGGCAATTGTGACAAAAATAAAAAGGAAAAACAAAATCCAAACATTCAAGATCTATCATATAAGACTTTTCATACATCTTTCAAAGATACATCCTCTCAACATACACACTTAGTCTAGGCTCCCTTAACTAGATAGGACATTTTACAGGGATGGTAAATAAATCAAAATCAATCAAATCAATAATGTAATTTATGCAGGGTCTAAAACAACACATGGATATGTACAATTCATTAATTTGTACTCCTGCTAAAGCAGCAAAATTGCCTTTAAACAATTATAATATTACTATATTATCAGCCAAGTTTTTAGTGAACTTCTATCCAAAAGCAAGGTCTTCACTAACTAAAAACGTCTGTAAAAAAAATATGATATGTGCTTAAATAGAGCCCTTTTAAATTTACTGAATTGCAATTGAATAAGGCTGTATGTCTCTTATAAGTGACTAGATCAATATTTGCTTTATCTTGTCATAGATAGAGAATAAATTAATAATTATTGTACTAATGTTACATTTATAATAATAAACCTCTGAATTTTCAATTCATAAGTTACTTCATCTCCTATCATATTCATTTCTTTAAGACCTAAAAATACCTTGAAAAAGGTTTTAACAATTATTTATTAAGTTTCATTATGACCATCGTCTAAACTGGGGATGAACCTTAAGGTGTAGGTATTACATTTTTGATATTTAACCAGTAAAAGAAAACAAAAAAGATAGCACCTAACACATGAGACTCACTGCTATCACAAGAGATAAGACACCATGATAAGGTTCTTTACCATCTCATAATATGGAATCAACAGATAAAGTTTTAGTAGGTACATAGGCCTCCATCTCTTGACATCCCACGTCGGCTGTGTTTGTCCGCAAAAAAATACGGCTGCGAAACGACCCATTCCCAACACGCAAAAATCGGCCAAAAACGGCACGCATGAAAACATCAGAAACACAAGAAATAAACAATAAGCAAGGGGGGGCATCCGGCACCTCAAAAAGTTAATTTACACGTCCATTTAAGTCCAAAAAAACTAGTTTAAACTGCCGAAAATCACCTAAGCGAGAGAAAAAATGGCCGCCGAACAAAACGAAAACCAGGCTACAGACGTAACAATACTACAGTGACTCGCAAAACTGAAACACATACTATGCAGCATGTACCACACTGATTTTAACCACCATTTTGAAAACTACTATGCATAAAATGGCGGATGGAACGCAAATTGTAAGCTGGAACTCAAATAGCGCATGCGTATTGCGTTATAACGGTCTCAGGCACTTGAAAGTTTATAAATACTGACTACTTTCCAGAAAATTCTACATTTCTACTCAGGTGATGAACGGAGTGACTGGATAGTTAACTGCTGCTGTTACTTGAGAAGATAATTATTTCCTACTTTACACTGTGCAAATTACAACTGAGAGGTAAGATATAATATATTACATGTTATTATCAAGACAGGACAAAAAAAAAAAAAACTTTAACTATAAAAATGTGATTCATGTATAGTGACATGTCACACGCACATTTATGTGTGTAGGCCCTAAAACAAACTAATGTTAATTGAAACTAATTAAACAAGTATATTTAAATGACATTAATTTACTGCAACTCATAGCAAAAAATAATATGACACATATACATATGTAACCTAAAGCTGAATCTTTCCCCTTTTTTTACTATTCAACCAGACTCTGCATCAACAGCGTCACTCAAGAATTTGCACCGTGCACTGTGAAAGAAAATCCCTTTTAAAGAACACAAAGAAAGAAGAAGAGGTAAGATAGAAAAATACATTCCATGCTGAAAAAGACCATGCTTTGCTAAATCAAAAAGAAGAAATATACAATTAACCATTTCACTTTCTTTTTCAAACAGACACTACAAGAAGACCGGCGGATTAAGATTGGCAGGAGGGGACCCTCTGTCATTCGGACAAGAACAACACTTCAAGGTAAAGTATAACAAGTTGAAAATAAAGGAACTATATATGTTTAATGGCCGCCAATATAACAATTTCAAGTAAAATATAAAAAAAATACATATAAATTGAATAAGGAACAAAACACAGTTCAACAAACTTCACAAAGACCTATACAATTTAGGAAGACAAACAGTTTCACAGAAACCCCCCCCCCCCCCCCAAAAAAATAGAGGTGGCCACAAAACAGGATAGCATCTGAAACATTAGCAACATACATAAAACAAAAGTCATCCTCCTCTTTACTGTAAAATAACCTCCAACCATCATCCACAAGCCAAATGCAGCAACCAAAAAGTGTTGAACACAAAACCGGATAAAAAAAAAGCACAACATGATATAGAAAAGGCAATTAACATTGATTTGTACTGTCCAACAGGATTGAATACTCATAAAGAACACTAATTGAACAAATAAAGTAGACAAAATATGGTGGACACAAAACAGGATTGTACGAAAAATCACACAAACACATAGAAAAGTAAATTAATATTCTTCTTTAATATTTAAGAACCCATAAGCCTTACAAAGAATCCTAAATAAGCATACCAAAAGTGGTGGACACAAAATTGGATAATGCTAAAAACATTGCCATCATATCCAAAATAGCAAAAACATTCATTTTCACTGTACAAAAACATTTAACCTTCATAAAAAAGACTAATTAAGCAAATAAAGTATGCAACATATGGTGGACACAAAACAGGATTGTACCAAAAATCACACAAACACATAGTAAAGTAAATTAATATTCTTCTTTACTGTTTAAGAACCTATAAGCCTTACAAAGAAGCCTAAATAAGCATACCAAAAGTGGTGGACACAAAACAGGATAATGCCAAAAACATTGCCATCATATCCAAAATAGCAAAAACATTCATTTTCACTGTACAAAAAACATTTAACCTTCATAAAAAAGACTAATAAAGCAAATAAAGTATGCAACATATGGTAGACACAAATAGGATTGTACCAAAAATCAAACAAACACATAGTAAATTAATATTCTTATTTACTGTTTAAGAAGCTATAAGTCTTACAAAGAAGTCTAAATTAGCATAGCATAAGTGGTGGACCCAAAACAGGATAATGCTAAAAACATTGCGATCATATCCAAAATAAGAAAAACATTAATAATTACAGTATAAAAAAAGGATAACTGGAATATACAAATACAATTAAAGTATTTTTAAAAGGTTGCACAAAAAACAGCATAGCAGAAAAATTCACCATAACAGATATAATAGACAGACCAAAATAATGAAATATGTTATTCATTACAAATACATTCAAATCAAATAACATTTTAATTTTTCTTTTACAACAGACACTGCGTGTAGAGCATCAGACGAAGACTTTCAACAGCTGACCAACAAAGATTCTGCTTGAAATCACGCTTCAACCAAGGTACAGTATAACAAGTAAAATAAAGAGAAAACTAAATAAACATGTTTGCTCTGCATCCATGTCAAAAGAAAAAAAAAAGAATAACAACCACTAACTATAACTTTTACCAAAATATAACTGCCACATTTCTTATTTACCTCTTATTTGTCTTTTATGGATAATAATGTTTAAATCCAAACTTCAATCTAGCCCAAAAAAAAACCCCAGCATAGTCCACAAAAGTCTCAAAACACAGACTAAATAAAATTTGGCATTCTAAATTACCAGTCGTAATGTACAATATTAAGCATAAAACCTAAACACACACATAAAATAGAATACTACAACAAATAGTACTAACACCCCAAGACATTTTTTTAAAAATTAATTGCCCGAACATATAAGCTTTTGAATAAAATATCAAAATACTATTATGACAATCCCCTGTAGTAAAAATTACAAAGACAAATTTTTGCCCTCTACTATGCCTGTAAGTTAAAAGTACAACAAAAAAATAAATTGCCAAAACAACTAAAATATAAATTTCAATTAACACTAGACACCTACTACATGTAAAAGAAGGTATAGTGTCAGTTCCTTGAGTGTGCTATTCATTTAAGGCAAAAATTACAACGTACGACAGAAAGTAAGACCAAAAAAATAAAAAACACTTATTTAACAATACAAAGAAAGTACCGCTACAATGAACTACAAGCACATATAAACAAACTGTTGATAATAAAAAATGTAAAAAATAAACTTAACATCTCAAACTAAACCAATTATACATTATTTTCTTTTACAGATTAACATGGCTACTAACGAGAGCAAACAAGAAAAGAAAAGACATCAAACTAGAAAAAGACAAGAGAGATGGGCCAACCAGCAGACACCAGAGGAGAAGGAAATTCGATGAGAAAAAGAACGGAAAAGAATTGCAAGCAAAAGACTATCAGCTGCAAAAATTAAAGATACCCCAAAAAAAGCTACTAAGCAAACAAAGGATTTAGAACCTGTTCCTCAAACATCAGATGACATTTTACCTGAAAAAATAAAAGAGATACCAAAAAAAGCCACGAAAAAAACAAAGCATTTAGAACCTCTTCCTGAAACATTACATGACATTTTACCTAAACCAATAAAAGATATACCAAGAAAAGCCACGAAAAAAACAAAGCATTTAGAACCTGTTCTTGAAACATCAAGACAGACCCAGAGATGGCCAATTTATTAGTTGCTATCAAAAAGGCAAGTTCAAACTTCCAGAAAGAAAAGAATTTCCAATCTATTTACAAAACATTATGACTGAACCTACTTTTCCAAACTACAAAAATGTTAAGACAAACATAAGATCCTACAATAGTGCCATATCCTTTGCATCTATGGGGACAACATTAGCTGCTAATGTACCAGGACATGGTCCTTACTGTTTTAAAGTCCAATGCCAAATTTATCATCATACTTCCCATTTACATCCAGATGAAGGAGAGCAAAGAAAATTTGCTCAACTATATGTCCTAGATACAATAGAAGCTGTTGACCAACGTTTGTAGCTGGAAGAAAATAAAAAATGCTTACCCAGTGTTTTTATAGAGCTAGATAACATTATGGACAATAACCCCCTACACTAAAGCTTATAAAAAATTGGCAGAAGTAGAAAATGAACAACAACTTCATGCACAAAGACATCAATTACCAATGCCACAGGTCAATATCGTGCTTAAAAGAGACAGACATACTGATAAACGTTGTTATAACTTGCCAACATCAAATGAGGTTGCAATGGTGTTTCAAAATGATGAAGGAAAACCACCATTTCAAAGAGACATTAGAATATATCCCAGAAATGAGGAGCAACCATTCATTAATAGGAGTATCTTAAGTCCAAATTTAGATCCAATGACATATCCAATTTTTTTCCCACACGGAGAGGTAGGTTGGCAACCAAAATGAACACTTCCTAGTTACCCAAATGCTAAAGCCAGAATTCAAAATAATGTTTCTATGCTTGAATTTAAAGTAGCTCAAATTGCCATTCAAAATATATTTAATCCAATTTTATGTGGTGGAAAACTAACACAACAATGGATTATTGATTCTTATTTGCAAGTTGAGGCCAATCATTTAAACTTTATAAAATATCAACAAGATAAACTACATGTAGAACAATATTCTGGACTAATGGACTATGTTGTTGAGGTGGCTACAAGCAGAGACATGAGAGCTGGCAAAGCCATAATTTTACCATCTTCATTTCAAGGATCTCCTCGAAATATGAGAGAAAGATACAATGATGCTATGGCTATTGTCACCAAATTTGGCAAACCCGATTTATTTCTTACATTTACATGTAAACCAAATGGCCAGAAATTACACAAAATTTACTTCTTGGCCAAAGTGCTTCCGATAGACCAGATTTAATAGCCAGAGTATTTAAGATTCAATTAAATTAATGAATACGTGACATCACTGTAAGTCACTTGTTTGGCAAATGTCTTGCTTATGTACATACCATTGAATTTCAAAAAAGAGGCCTTCCACATGCACATTTTCTCATAATACTTCAAGAAAAAGATAAATGAGATACTTCTGACAAAGTGGATGCAGTCATTGTTGCTGAACTACCAGATCCCAAACTATATGGTAGACTATATGAGATTGTTACTCATTGCATGATTCATGGACCCTGTGGTGAGCTTAATCCACAATCACCATGTATGGAAAATAATAAATGTTCCAAAGATTTTCCAAAAGAACAGAAGGAGATAGTGCCATTATTTGTGGCAAAAAAGTTGACAATAGATATGTAGTACCCTACAATCCACATTTACTCATGAAGTATAACGCACACATTAATGTAGAAGCCTGCACTTCCATCAAATCCATTAAATATGTCTACAAATATATTTACAAAGGCTATGATGCAGCTACTGAAGTCGTCAAAAGTGCAGACAACCCTGAAAGTAGTGAGCTAGTACATGATAGTTACATAGTTACATAGGCCCTCATTCAATTGCGATTTGCCCAGTTGAATAGGGGTCTAAATAAGCACATAACATATTTTTTTTAAAGAAGTTTTTAGTTAGTGAACTTCTATGCAAAAGCAAGATTTTCACTACCTAAAAACTTCTTTAAAAAAAATATGCTATGTGCTTATTTAGAGCCCTATTCAATTGTCCAAATTGCAATTGAATGAGGGCCATAGTAATTAAGGTTGAAAAAAGACTCTCAGTCCATCAAGTTCAACCTGATAAGATCTCCTCTGATCTGCAATATGCGGATTAGTTATTAATTAAATTATTGATAAAATAATTATTAATAGTATAGTATTGGAGGATGAAAAAAGAGTTAGTCCATCAAGTTCAACCTTTTTAGATCTCTATTGATCTTTTTAATGTGGACTATTTATTATTATTGTTAATTGTTAATTGTTAATTGATCCAGAGGAAGGCAAACAGAAAAAAAAAAACATTGAAACTTTGCCAATTGTCTCATAAGGGGGAAAAAAAGTAAAATTCCTTCCTGACCCCAGAAACTGGAGATCAAATTTCACCCTGGATCAATATTCCTTGCTAGTTATCTAGGATAGCCTTGAATGCCCTCTTTATTCAGAATTATATCTAACCCCTTATGATGAACTTGCATCTCAAGTAGATGCTCGCTATGTCAGTGCGCCATAAGCTATGTGGCGGCTTTTAAAATTTGAAATCCATGATAGATCACATGCAGTATATAGATTAGCAGTACATTTGCCACAAAGACATTTAGTGTATTTCCATGCTGGAAATGAAAGTAATGCATTGGCCCAAAGTGAACTTCGTCACACTACACTAACTGCATAGTTTGAATTAAATTCCACAGATTCAGAAGCAACACAATTCTTATATATTGAAATTCCATATCACTATGTTTTTGTGAATGGATTATGGAGACCTAGAAAAAGCAGAGGAAATAAAATAATCCCAACAGTCAGTCCAAGAGATGTTTAACGTTTTTGCTTATGAATATTACTTTTAAATGTTCCTGGAGCACAGATTTTTGAACACTTAAGAACTGTTAATGACATAGTATATGAATCCTTCCATTTAGCTGCAAGACATAGAAACTTACTAGCTGATGATACAGAATGGGAAAGATGTTTAGAAGAAGCAGCACAATGTCAAATGCCACGGCAGATGAGAGAACCATTTGCATTTATTTGTATCTTCTCAAATGCTCCAAATGCATTAGCTTTGTGGGACACATTTAAAAGTAATATGGCTGAAGACTTTATGCGACGATACAATGAACCCATTGCACATTCAAAAGCGTTAATGGAAATCCAAGAAGTATTTTTAACTCATGGATTAAGTTGTGGAAGTTTTAATTTGCCTGATCCAGGTCTTATAGATGACATAAACTTTGAAGACTATGACATTCAACTACAAGTAGAAAGAACAGAAGAAAGACTTGCAACTTTAAATACGTTACAATTACAAGCATTTAATGCCATTAAAAATGCAATAGATGATGACATGGTCACAGAGCGTTATTTCTATCTTGATGGACCTGGCGGATCAGGAAAAACGTATCTATATAATTTATTAATGAGTTCGGTACAAGCACAAGGTCAAATAGCACTGCCTTTTGCCACTACTGGAATTGCTGCACTTTTGTTAGAAGGTGGAAGAACTGTACATAGTGGCTTTAAACTGCCAGTGCCTATTTTAGAAACCTCTGTGTCAGATATTCGCATGACATCATTTCAATTTGGTGGAAAGGTAATGTTGTTAGGTGGCGATTTTAGACAAACATTACCTGTCGTTGTACATGGAAATCGAACTGACATTATCGAAACCTGTATAAAGTCAAGCACACTATGGAAACATTTTACCCATCTTCAACTGCAACAAAACATGAGATCAGAAGGCCAAACTGATTTCAATGATTGGCTTATTAAAATTGGAGAAGGCAGAACAGAAAAAATACCACATTTACCTGACGACACTGTGCAGATCCCACCTCATATGATTTGTCACCAAGATATTATATCGGCTATATTTGAAGGTAGCATAAATAACCAGGAATATTCAGAGCTTGCCAACCAAGTCATAATAGCGTGTAAAAATAAGGATGCATTAATCCTCAATAATGAAATCGGTAAAAAAAATTAATGCACCACAAGGAAATTATCACAGTGCTGATTCTGTACTTGCTGATGACAATGAAAGTCAGGCTAACTTTTCCACTGAGTTCATAAACTCACTAACTCCTTCTGGAATGCCACCACATTGTTTGCAGAAAGGTGCAATTGTCATGTTATTGCGAAATATGAACCCCAAAAAAGGCCTATGCAATGGGACAAGATTAATTGTTCAACAATTAAAGGACCATTTTATAGATGCTGAAATGTTAACTGGTACCCATAAAGGAGAGAGAGTTTTTATACCAAGAATAGATTTAGCACCAAGTGAAAGTAGTCTCCCTTTTATGCTTCAAAGAAGACAATTTCCCATCATTATGGCATTTGCCATGACCATTAATAAATCACAAGGACAAACGTTCAAATCTGTGGGTATTTTCTTACCAGAACCAGTATTTGCACATGGCCAATTTTACATTGCGTTATCACGGTGCAAGAATCCACAGGCTATTAAAGTTTACATTGAAAAGAATGAAAGTCAATGTAATTTATTAGAAGATGGACGTATTTTTACTAAAAACATTGTCTACTATGAAGTATTTTAACTTTTCATTAAATAAATAAAACCCATGCAAAACAAATTTAAAAGCAAATGCAAAAATATAAAAAATCACAATATAGAGAACCACTTTTCCAGAGACCAAACTATATGTGCGATTTAAAACAATTGCTATAGCAACAAACAAAGGTCAACCATTCAAAAATACAAATCAATAAACAATTCAGTCATAATTAATGGAAGTACTGTTTATATATCATTAGCCTCACAAAACACTTGCCTTGCATTATTTTCCCAAATTATGTTAAAATGTTAATTAACTATGTCACTGTTTCTAATGTTACAAGTTTGAAAAAAGTTTTGTCAAGTTCCTTACTTAGAGAGATAAGAAATTTCAAGTTTTAAAATATATACTTTCAAGTTTCTTAATTAGACATATTACAAAGTTCATGTTAAGAGGTCATCCACGTTTTAAATCACAGCAACAAACAAAGGTCAACCATTGAAAAATACAAATCAATAAACAATTCAATCAGAATTAATGGAAGTATACTGTTTATGGATGATTAGCTTCACAAGTCACTTGCCTTGCATTATTTTTACAATTTATGTTAAAATGTTAATTAACTATGTTACTGTTTCTAATGTTACAAGTTTGAAAACAATATTTTCAAGTTCATTACTTAGACAGATAAGAAAGATCCAGTTTCAAAAAATATACTTTCAAGTTCTTTACTTCAAAATATTACAAAGTTCATGTTAAGAGCTCAACCATGTTTTAAGTCACAATGTAACTATTGTCTTTTATGTTAAACATTAATCCAGGGAGTAATCTGATCGCCAGTTCATGGGGTCAGGAAGGAATTATTTTTTTCCCTCTCTGATACAATTGGGTACGTTTCAAGGAGAGTTTTTACTGTTTGCCTTCCTCTGGATTCAATGTATATTAAAGTTAACAATTCTTGAGATAGAACTTGCATGTTAAAAAAACATTATCTCAAGTTTACAATACTGATTAATTTAAAGTTCAACTGTTTTTACATTCAAATGTTAATACTTTTAATACAAAATTATGTTAAAATCTTAATTAACTATGTTACTGTTTATAATGTTCCAAGTTTCAAAAATGTTTTTTCAAGTTCCTTACTTACACAGATAAGAAAGTTCAAATTTGTAAAAATATACTTTCAAGTTTTTTAATTAGATATATTACAAAGTTCATGTTAAGAGGTCAACCACATTTTAAGTCACAGCAATAAACAAAGGTCAACCATTGAAAAATACAAATCAATAAACAATTCAGTCATAATAAATGGAAGTATTGTTTATGGATGATTAGCCTCAAAAAACACTTGCCTTGCATTATTTTTAAAAATTATGTTAAAATGTTAATTAACTATGTTACTGTTTCTAATGTTACAAAAAAAATGTTTTCAAGTTCCTTACTTAGACAGATAAGAAAGTTCAAGTTTCAAAAAATATACTTTCAAGTTCCTTACTTACACATATTAAAAAGTTCATGTTAAGAGCCAGCCACGTTTTAAGTCACAATGTACATGTTGTTAAACATTAATCCAGGGAGTAATCTGATCGCCAGTTCATGGGGTCAGGAAGGAATTTTTTTTTTTTCCTCTCTGATACAATTCGCTACGTTTCAAGGAGGGTTTTTACTGTTTGCCTTCCTCTGGATTCAAAGTATATTTAAGTTAACAATTCTTGACTTAAAAAAACATTACCTCAAGTTTACAATACTTATTAATTAAAAGTTCAACTGTTCTTACATTCAATTGTTTAATACAAAATGCTTTAACAGTTACTGTTCACCAAGAGAACATTTTACAAAAATAAACATTTTTAATATCACAATACTACTTATTTCATCATAACTAAAATCTTACAAGTGTAAAATACTTATATTAATAACTAAACAACTTTCCAAACATACACATCTCATTGCCGTCATTTTTTGACGGGCAAGTTGCTAGTATATATATATATATATATATATACTAGCAACTTGCTTGTCAAAAAATGACAATCAATATAATTATAAGGCTAATGATAAACTAACCCCCCTCTACATTAACCTATTAACATCTACACTACCTACCTACATTACCTACCTACCCCCTAATAACCTCCCACCCCACTAATTACAGAAAATAAAACCTAACTCACAAAAAGTAATAAAAGCCAAGTCACGTAAAATAAAAAAGCCTAATTCACTGAAAATAAAAAAGCTACATTACAGAAAAGAAAAAATGCACATTAGAAAAAATGAAGAAATCTACATTATAGAAAATAAAAAAAACCTAAGTTACAAAAAATAAAAAAGGTATATTATAGAAAATAAATAAAAACTACATTACAACACCCCCCCACCACATTACAGAAGAAAAAAAAAATGAATTAACCCTATAACTCATGGTGGTCAATACAGACCCCCATTAGGCCTTAATTAACCCTTTAACTCATGAAGGTCAATACAGACCCCCATAAGGCCTTAATTAACCCTATAACTCATGGTGGTCAATACAGACCCCCATAAGGCCATAATTAACCTTATAACTCATGAAGGTCAATACAGACCCCCATAAGGCCTTAATTAACCCCGTCACTCATGAAGGTCAATACAGACCCCCATAAGCACTTAATTAACCCCGTCACTCATGAATGTCAATACAGACTCCCATAAGCCTCTATTTAACCCCATAACTCATGGTGGTCAATACAGACCCCCATAAGCACTTAATTAATCCTGTCACTCATGAAGGTCAATACAGACCCCCATAAGGCCTCAATTAACCCTATAACTCATGGTGGTCAATACAGACCCCCATAAGGCCTTAATTAACCCTATAACTCATGGTGGTCAATACAGACCCCCATACACCTCTATTTAACCCCATCAGTCCCATAAGGGTATATTATGACCATTATGGGCCTTTTACAACCCAACATTAACCACATAAGTGCCATGACGGTCCTCAAGGACCATCATGACACTAACTACAAACACTACACTATAACCCCCAATAAACCATTTAATCTAAACTAACCCCCCTCTACACTAATCTATTAACACTTACACTACCTACCTACACTACCTACCCCCTAATAAACCTCCCCACCACTCTAATTACAAAAAATAAAAAATCCTACCTTACAAAAAATAAAAAAACCTACCTTACAGAAAAAAAAACCTACAGTACAGAAAAAAAAACTACAGTACAGAAAAAAAAACAAATACATTACAACCCCCCACTACAGAAAATAAAAAAATTACACACCTGAAAAGGAAAGACAGATATACACAATACAATACCTACATACATATAATACATTACATATATTACATATATTACATACAATACATTACATTACATACATTACATATATTACATATAATATATTACATATAATACATTACATACAATACATTACATACAATACATTACATATATTACATATAATATATTACATATAATACATTACATACATTACATTACATATATTACATTACATATTTTACATATAATATATTACATATAATACATTAAATACATTACATTACATATATTATATATAATATATTACATATAATATATTACATATAATACATTACATACAATACATTACATACATTACATTACATATATTACATATAATATAAATCAAATATCCCCTATCTATCTAACATACAATCTATTTAATATAAAATAAATCCTAACTATATCAAATACATCCCCCTATCTAGCTAATCTACAATAAATCCTAACTACATACACAGACCCTAATTCTAAGCTAAAATAAAATAATTACAGTCCTAACTACACAGACCCTAATTCTAAGCTAAAATAAAATAATTAAGACCACTTACCTTTAAGATGTTGCTTCAGATCACTAACCTAGGGGTAAAACAAAACAAAATAATTAGTAGAAAACATTAACATGAAATAAATAAACATTATATACATTTAATTAACCCTATAACTCATGGTGGTCAATACAGACCCCCATTAGGCCTTAATTAACCCTTTAACTCATGAAGGTCAATACAGACCCCCATAAGGCCTTAATTAACCCTATAACTCATGGTGGTCAATACAGACCCCCATAAAGCCATAATTAACCTTATAACTCATGAAGGTCAATACAGACCCCCATAAGGCCTTAATTAACCCCATCACTCATGAAGGTCAATACAGACTCCCATAAGCCTCTATTTAACCCCATAACTCATGGTGGTCAATACAGACCCCCATAAGCACTTAATTAACCCTGTCACTCATGAAGGTCAATACAGACCCCCATAAGGCCTTAATTAACCCTATAACTCATGGTGGTCAATACAGACCCCCATAAGGCCTTAATTAACCCTATAACTCATGGTGGTCAATACAGACCCCCATACACCTCTATTTAACCCCATCAGTCCCATAAGGGTATATTATGACCATTATGGGCCTTTTACAACCCAACATTAACCACATAAGTGCCATGACGGTCCTCAAGAACCATCATGACACTAACTACAAACACTACACTATAACCCCCAATAAACCATTTAATCTAAACTAACCCCCCTCTACACTAATCTATTAACACTTACACTACCTACCTACACTACCTACCCCCTAATAAACCTCCCCACCACTCTAATTACAAAAAATAAAAAAACTTACCTTACAAAAAATAAAAAAACCTACCTTACAGAAAAAAAAAACCTACAGTACAGAAAAAAAAACTACAGTACAGAAAGAAAAAAAAAAATACATTACAACCCCCCCACTACAGAAAATAAAAAAATTACACACCTGAAAAGGAAAGACAGATATACACAATACAATACCTACATACATATAATACATTACATACATTACATATATTACATACAATACATTACATTACATACATTACATATATTACATATAATATATTACATATAATACATTACATACAATACATTACATACAATACATTACATATATTACATATAATATATTACATATAATACATTACATACATTACATTACATATATTACATTACATATATTACATATAATATATTACATATAATACATTACATACATTACATTACATATATTATATATAATATATTACATATAATATATTACATATAATACATTACATACATTACATTACATATATTATATATAATATATTACATATAATATATTACATATAATGCATTACATACAATACATTACATACATTACATTACATATATTACATATAATATAAATCAAATATCCCCTATCTATCTAACATACAATCTATTTAATATAAAATAAATCCTAACTATATCAAATACATCCCCCTATCTAGCTAATCTACAATAAATGCTATCTACATACACAGACCCTAATTCTAAGCTAAAATAAAATAATTACAGTCCTAACTACACAGACCCTAATTCTAAGCTAAAATAAAATAATTAAGACCACTTACCTTTAAGATGTTGCTTCAGATCACTAACCTAGGGGTAAAACAAAACAAAATAATTAGTAGAAAACATTAACATGAAATAAATAAACATTATATACATTTGATTAACCCTATAACTCATGGTGGTCAATACAGACCCCCATTAGGCCTTAATTAACCCTTTAACTCATGAAGGTCAATACAGACCCCCATAAGGCCTTAATTAACTCTATAACTCATGGTGGTCAATACAGACCCCCATAAGGCCATAATTAACCTTATAACTCATGAAGGTCAATACAGACCCCCATAAGGCCTTAATTAACCCCGTCACTCATGAAGGTCAATACAGACCCCCATAAGCACTTAATTAACCCTGTCACTCATGAAGGTCAATACAGACTCCCATAAGCCTCTATTTAACCCCATAACTCATGATGGTCAATACAGACCCCCATAAGCACTTAATTAACCCTGTCACTCATGAAGGTCAATACAGACCCCCATAAGGCCTCAATTAACCCTATAACTCATGGTGGTCAATACAGACCCCCATAAGGCCTTAATTAACCCTATAACTCATGGTGGTCAATACAGACCCCCATACGCCTCTATTTAACCCCATCAGTCCCATAAGGGTATATTATGACCATTATGGGCCTTTTACAACCCAACATTAACCACATAAGTGCCATGACGGTCCTCAAGGACCATCATGACACTAACTACAAACACTACACTATAACCCCCAATAAACCATTTAATCTAAACTAACCCCCCTCTACACTAATCTATTAACACTTACAGTACCTACCTACACTACCTACCCCCTAATAAACCTCCCCACCACTCTAATTACAAAAAATAAAAAAAAACTACCTTACAAAAAATAAAAAAACCTACCTTACAGAAAAAAAAACCTACAGTACAGAAAAAAAAACTACAGTACAGAAAAAAAAAACAAATACATTACAACCCCCCACTACAGAAAATAAAAAAATTACACACCTGAAAAGGAAAGACAGATATACACAATACAATACCTACATACATATAATACATTACATACATTACATATATTACATACAATACATTACATTACATACATTACATATATTACATATAATATATTACATATAATACATTACATACAATACATTACATACAATACATTACATATATTACATATAATATATTACATATAATACATTACATACATTACATTACATATATTACATTACATATATTACATATAATATATTACATATAATACATTACATACATTACATTACATATATTATATATAATATATTACATATAATATATTACATATAATACATTACATACATTACATTACATATATTATATATAATATATTACATATAATATATTACATATAATGCATTACATACAATACATTACATACATTACATTACATATATTACATATAATATAAATCAAATATCCCCTATCTATCTAACATACAATCTATTTAATATAAAATAAATCCTAACTATATCAAATACATCCCCCTATCTAGCTAATCTACAATAAATGCTATCTACATACACAGACCCTAATTCTAAGCTAAAATAAAATAATTACAGTCCTAACTACACAGACCCTAATTCTAAGCTAAAATAAAATAATTAAGACCACTTACCTTTAAGATGTTGCTTCAGATCACTAACCTAGGGGTAAAACAAAACAAAATAATTAGTAGAAAACATTAACATGAAATAAATAAACATTATATACATTTAATTAACCCTATAACTCATGGTGGTCAATACAGACCCCCATTAGGCCTTAATTAACCCTTTAACTCATGAAGGTCAATACAGAAGCCCATAAGGCCTTAATTAACTCTATAACTCATGGTGGTCAATACAGACCCCCATAAGGCCATAATTAACCTTATAACTCATGAAGGTCAATACAGACCCCCATAAGGCCTTAATTAACCCCGTCACTCATGAAGGTCAATACAGACCCCCATAAGCACTTAATTAACCCCGTCACTCATGAAGGTCAATACAGACTCCCATAAGCCTCTATTTAACCCCATAACTCATGATGGTCAATACAGACCCCCATAAGCACTTAATTAACCCTGTCACTCATGAAGGTCAATACAGACCCCCATAAGGCCTCAATTAACCCTATAACTCATGGTGGTCAATACAGACCCCCATAAGGCCTTAATTAACCCTATAACTCATGGTGGTCAATACAGACCCCCATACGCCTCTATTTAACCCCATCAGTCCCATAAGGGTATATTATGACCATTATGGGCCTTTTACAACCCAACATTAACCACATAAGTGCCATGACGGTCCTCAAGGACCATCATGACACTAACTACAAACACTACACTATAACCCCCAATAAACCATTTAATCTAAACTAACCCCCCTCTACACTAATCTATTAACACTTACATTACCTACCTACACTACCTACCCCCTAATAAACCTCCCCACCACTCTAATTACAAAAAATAAAAAAAAACTACCTTACAAAAAATAAAAAAACCTACCTTACAGAAAAAAAAACCTACAGTACAGAAAAAAAAACTACAGTACAGAAAAAAAAAACAAATACATTACAACCCCCCACTACAGAAAATAAAAAAATTACACACCTGAAAAGGAAAGACAGATATACACAATACAATACCTACATACATATAATACATTACATACATTACATATATTACATACAATACATTACATTACATACATTACATATATTACATATAATATATTACATATAATACATTACATACAATACATTACATACAATACATTACATATATTACATATAATATATTACATATAATACATTACATACATTACATTACATATATTACATTACATATATTACATATAATATATTACATATAATACATTACATACATTACATTACATATATTATATATAATATATTACATATAATATATTACATATAATACATTACATACATTACATTACATATATTATATATAATATATTACATATAATATATTACATATAATGCATTACATA
This sequence comes from Discoglossus pictus, assembly GCA_027410445.1. Taxonomy (NCBI): domain Eukaryota; kingdom Metazoa; phylum Chordata; class Amphibia; order Anura; family Alytidae; genus Discoglossus; species Discoglossus pictus. The sequence continues at coordinate 408,643,731 of CM050163.1, read as the reverse complement.
CAATACATTACATACATTACATTACATATATTACATATAATATAAATCAAATATCCCCTATCTATCTAACATACAATCTATTTAATATAAAATAAATCCTAACTATATCAAATACATCCCCCTATCTAGCTAATCTACAATAAATGCTATCTACATACACAGACCCTAATTCTAAGCTAAAATAAAATAATTACAGTCCTAACTACACAGACCCTAATTCTAAGCTAAAATAAAATAATTAAGACCACTTACCTTTAAGATGTTGCTTCAGATCACTAACCTAGGGGTAAAACAAAACAAAATAATTAGTAGAAAACATTAACATGAAATAAATAAACATTATATACATTTAATTAACCCTATAACTCATGGTGGTCAATACAGACCCCCATTAGGCCTTAATTAACCCTTTAACTCATGAAGGTCAATACAGACCCCCATAAGGCCTTAATTAACTCTATAACTCATGGTGGTCAATACAGACCCCCATAAGGCCATAATTAACCTTATAACTCATGAAGGTCAATACAGACCCCCATAAGGCCTTAATTAACCCCGTCACTCATGAAGGTCAATACAGACCCCCATAAGCACTTAATTAACCCCGTCACTCATGAAGGTCAATACAGACTCCCATAAGCCTCTATTTAACCCCATAACTCATGATGGTCAATACAGACCCCCATAAGCACTTAATTAACCCTGTCACTCATGAAGGTCAATACAGACCCCCATAAGGCCTCAATTAACCCTATAACTCATGGTGGTCAATACAGACCCCCATAAGGCCTTAATTAACCCTATAACTCATGGTGGTCAATACAGACCCCCATACGCCTCTATTTAACCCCATCAGTCCCATAAGGGTATATTATGACCATTATGGGCCTTTTACAACCCAACATTAACCACATAAGTGCCATGACGGTCCTCAAGGACCATCATGACACTAACTACAAACACTACACTATAACCCCCAATAAACCATTTAATCTAAACTAACCCCCCTCTACACTAATCTATTAACACTTACATTACCTACCTACACTACCTACCCCCTAATAAACCTCCCCACCACTCTAATTACAAAAAATAAAAAAAAACTACCTTACAAAAAATAAAAAAACCTACCTTACAGAAAAAAAAACTACAGTACAGAAAAAAAAACTACAGTACAGAAAAAAAAAAAAAATACATTACAACCCCCCACTACAGAAAATAAAAAAATTACACACCTGAAAAGGAAAGACAGATATACACAATACAATACCTACATACATATAATACATTACATACATTACATATATTACATACAATACATTACATTACATACATTACATATATTACATATAATATATTACATATAATACATTACATACAATACATTACATACAATACGTTACATATATTACATATAATATATTACATATAATACATTACATACATTACATTACATTACATATATTACATATAATATATTACATATAATATATTACATATAATACATTACATACATTACATTACATATATTATATATAATATATTACATATAATATATTACATATAATACATTACATACAATACATTACATACATTACATTACATATATTACATATAATATAAATCAAATATCCCCTATCTATCTAACATACAATCTATTTAATATAAAATAAATCCTAACTATATCAAATACATCCCCCTATCTAGCTAATCTACAATAAATCCTAACTACATACACAGACCCTAATTCTAAGCTAAAATAAAATAATTACAGTCCTAACTACACAGACCCTAATTCTAAGCTAAAATAAAATAATTAAGACCACTTACCTTTAAGATGTTGCTTCAGATCACTAACCTAGGGGTAAAACAAAACAAAATAATTAGTAGAAAACATTAACATGAAATAAATAAACATTATATACATTTAATTAACCCTATAACTCATGGTGGTCAATACAGACCCCCATTAGGCCTTAATTAACCCTTTAACTCATGAAGGTCAATACAGACCCCCATAAGGCCTTAATTAACCCTATAACTCATGGTGGTCAATACACACCCCCATAAGGCCATAATTAACCTTATAACTCATGAAGGTCAATACAGACCCCCATAAGGCCTTAATTAACCCCATCACTCATGAAGGTCAATAAAGACCCCCATAAGCACTTAATTAACCCCGTCACTCATGAAGGTCAATACAGACTCCCATAAGCCTCTATTTAACCCCATAACTCATGGTGGTCAATACAGACCCCCATAAGCACTTAATTAACCCTGTCACTCATGAAGGTCAATACAGACCCCCATAAGGCCTTAATTAACCCTATAACTCATGGTGGTCAATACAGACCCCCATAAGGCCTTAATTAACCCTATAACTCATGGTGGTCAATACAGACCCCCATACACCTCTATTTAACCCCATCAGTCCCATAAGGGTATATTATGACCATTATGGGCCTTTTACAACCCAACATTAACCACATAAGTGTCATGATGGTCCTTGAGGACCATCATGACACTAACTACAAACACTACACTATAACCCCCAATAAACCATTTAATCTAAACTAACCCCCCTCTACACTAATCTATTAACACTTACATTACCTACCTACACTACCTACCCCCTAATAAACCTCCCCACCACTCTAATTACAAAAAATAAAAAAAAACTACCTTACAAAAAATAAAAAAACCTACCTTACAGAAAAAAAAAACCTACAGTACAGAAAAAAAAACTACAGTACAGAAAAAAAAAACAAATACATTACAACCCCCCACTACAGAAAATAAAAAAATTACACACCTGAAAAGGAAAGACAGATATACACAATACAATACCTACATACATATAATACATTACATACATTACATATATTACATACAATACATTACATTACATACATTACATATATTACATATAATATATTACATATAATACATTACATACAATACATTACATACAATACATTACATATATTACATATAATATATTACATATAATACATTACATACATTACATTACATTACATATATTACATTACATATATTACATATAATATATTACATATAATACATTACATACATTACATTACATATATTATATATAATATATTACATATAATATATTACATATAATACATTACATACAATACATTACATACATTACATTACATATATTACATATAATATAAATCAAATATCCCCTATCTATCTAACATACAATCTATTTAATATAAAATAAATCCTAACTATATCAAATACATCCCCCTATCTAGCTAATCTACAATAAATCCTAACTACATACACAGACCCTAATTCTAAGCTAAAATAAAATAATTACAGTCCTAACTACACAGACCCTAATTCTAAGCTAAAATAAAATAATTAAGACCACTTACCTTTAAGATGTTGCTTCAGATCACTAACCTAGGGTAAAACAAAACAAAATAATTAGTAGAAAACATTAACATGAAATAAATAAACATTATATACATTCTAAATATTATACTCACCTTTCCAGCATGTCCCGTCATTGTTCAGCTCTTCCGGCGCGGCCCTGTTAAAAAAACACAATACATTAATACATTAATACAATATACAAACAACAAATAAAATAAACATATAAACATCTAAATATACATTTAACTTACCTCCCCGCGATGTCCCCGGCCTCCTCCCCTTCAGCCCCGGCTGGGCCCAGGAACCATCCGCGCTCTAAAAATAAATAAATAATGGAGATCTGCACTCGCAGACCTCCCCGACGCTAATGAGCCTCCCGGAGTCTTTTCCGGGAGGAAATTGGCAATGGCGGCTTGTGATTGGCTGAAAAAGCTGTCTATCAATTTCAGCCAATCAGAAGTCGTCAATGTGTGAGCCAATCAGGATGGGATACACCCCAATATCCCACCCTGATTGGCTAAAACACTTGTCTATCTTTATGGGAACCAATCACAAGGCTCAGATGCCTTCAGCCAATCACTATGGGATACACCCCCACGGAGTGATTGGTAGAAGACATCTGCGCATCCTGATTGGCTCATACATTGACGACTTCTGATCGTTGACAGCTTTTTCAGCCAATCACAAGCCTCCATTGCCAATTTGCTCCCGGAAAAGACTCCGGGAGGCTCATTAGCGTCGGGGAGGTCTGCGAGTGCAGATCTCCGGTAGGTTTTTTTCTGTTTTTTTTTAGAGCGCGGATGGTTCCGGGGCCCAGCCGGGGCTGAAGGGGAGGAGGCCGGGGTCATCGCAGGGAGGTAAGGTAAATGTATATTTAGATGTTTATATGTTTATTTTATTTCTTGTTTATATATTGTATTAATGTATAAATGTATTGTGTTTTTTTAACAGTGCCGTGCTGGAAGAGCTGAACAATGACGGGACATGCTGGAAAGGTGAGTATAATATTTAGAATGTATATAATGTTTATTTATTTCATGTTAATGTTTTCTACTAATTATTTTGTTTTGTTTTACCCCTAGGTTAGTGATCTGAAGCAACATCTTAAAGGTAAGTTGTCTTAATTATTTTATTTTTGCTTAGAATTAGGGTCTGTGTAGATAGGACTGTAATTATTTTTTTTTTTAGCTTAGAATTAGGGTCTGTGAAGTTAGGACTGTAATTATTTTATTTTAGCTTAGAATTAGGGTCTGTGTAGTTAGGACTGTAATTATTTTATTTTAGCTTAGAATTAGGGTCTGTGTAGTTAGGACTGTAATTATTTTATTTTAGCTTAGAATAAGGGTGTGTGTATGTAGTTAGGATTTATTGTAGATTAGATAGATAGGGGGATGTATTTGATATAGTTAGGATTTATTTTATATTAAATAGATTGTATGTTAGATAGATAGGGGGTATTTGATTTGTATTATATGTAATATATGTAATGTAATATATGTAATGTAATATATGTAATGTAATGTATTGTATGTAATGTATTATATGTAATATATTATATGTAATATATGTAATGTAATGTATTTAATGTATTATATGTTATATATTATATGTAATATATTATATGTAATGTATGTAATGTCATGTATTGTATGTAATGTATGTAATGTATTATATGTATGTATTGTATTGTGTTTATCTTTCTTTCCTTTTCAGGTGTGTAATTTTTTTATTTTCTGTAGTGGGGGGGGTTGTAATGTATTTGTTTTTTTTCTGTACTGTAGGTTTTTTTTTTTTTGTACTGTAGTTTTTTTTTCTGTACTGTAGTTTTTTTTTTCTGTACTGTAGTTTTTTTTTTCTGTACTGTAGTTTTTTTTTGTAAGGTAGGTATTTTTATTTTTTGTAATTAGAGTGGTGGGGAGGTTTATTAGGGGGTAGGTAGTGTAGGTAGGTAGTGAAAGTGTTAATAGATTAGTGTAGAGGGGGGTTAGTTTAGATTAAATGGTTTATTGGGGGTTATAGTGTAGTGTTTGTAGTTAGTGTCATGATGGTCCTTGAGGACCGTCATGGCACTTATGTGGTTAATGTTGGGTTGTAACAGGCCCATAATGGTCATAATATACCCTTATGGGATTGATGGGGTTAAATAGAGGCTTATGGGGGTCTGTATTGACCACCATGAGTTATAGGGTTAATTAAGGCCTTATGGGGGACTGTATTGACCACCATGAATTATAGGGTTAATTAAGGCCTTATGGGGGACTGTTTTGACCTTCATGAGTGACGGGGTTAATTAATTGCTTATGGGGGTCTGTATTGACCACCATCAGTTATAGGGTTAATTAAAGCCTTATGGGGGTCTGTATTGACCACCATGAGTTATAGGGTTAATTAAGGCCTTATGAGGGTCTGTATTGACCATCATGAGTGACGGGGTTAATTAAGTGCTTATGGGGGTCTGTATTGACCACCATGAGTGAGTTATAGGGTTCATTAAGGCCTTATGGGAGTCTGTATTGAGCACCATGAGTTATAGGGTTAATTAAAGCTTTATTGGGGTGTGTATTAACCACCATGAGTTATAGGGTTAATTAAGGCCCTATGGGGGTCTGTATTGACCACCATGAGTTATTGGGTTAATTAAGGCCTTATGGGGGTCTGTTTTGACCACCATGATTTATAAGGTTAATTATAGTTGCCTGGGGTTAATATTTTTAGTGCGAGTCCTTTCAGGACCTTTACGGACCTTTAAGGACCCCCGAGGCGGAAAATTTAAAATTGAAATGCAGCAGGGTCATGATCGGTGCCGATCGGGGACCCCCGCTGCAGGGGGTTAATGTGTGGGGGCTGCGGGGGTCCCTATGGACCCCTGCAACAAGGGGTTTATATGGGGACACTTCGGGGGTCCCGATGGGGACCCACAGCATATAGGGGGGTTAATTGTAGGTGCCGGGATTGGGTAATAGTGTGCCGCGGCCCCTTTAGGGAGCCGCGGCAGGGAATTTAAAACTTTTAAATGCAGCGGGGGGCCTGATCTATGCAGATCGGGACCCCCCTCTGCAAGGGGTTAATGTGGGGACACTTGGGGGTCCCGATGGAGACCCCCAGCATAAAGGGGGGTTAATTTAAAGAGCCGCTGCAGGGAATTTAAAAGTATTAAATGCATCCCTATGGACCCCTGCAGCAAGGTGTTAATGTGAGTACACTTCGGGGGTCCCGATGGGGACCCCCGCATAGAGGGGGGTTCATTTTAGGTGCCGGGAGGGTAGTTGGAGTACCCCCCACTGCAGGGCTTATGTGGGGGACTGACGCGGAGGTCCCGTTTAGGACCCCCGCAGCAATTGATGAGAAGTGGGAGCCTGCGATATCATATCGCAGGCTGTCACTCCTCATGTACATTTACGCAGTGTTGATACGTACGGTCCTGCTGCGTAGCTCATACGTTGCTCGCAGCAGGGCTAATTTAATAGCATTGTAAGTTAGAGAAACTTTGCAGTACGTAGGGCTTAAGTAGAAGCCTCTTATTTACGAGTCTGGAATTTAATAGGGCCCTTTGTTATTAACTGCATTCTGGGAACCTTGGCAGGGACATGCAAATGTACCCACAAAGACTTTGCTCTTGCAATCCATAACTATAATAATTATGGCTATTGATTAATTGATAACCTTTATCTTTTGAATAAAACAAGATTTTTTAATTTTCATAAAACGTCTTTAACAGTATTTATGATTTGCCATGCAATCTTAATTTTCTTTAAATCTGCTGACTTAAATAAACCATATAACATTAATTATTAAGTTACATTAACATCACATAATTTAGTTAAAATTTGCATAATTGATTTCCATATATCTTTAGCAAAGAACAACCCCAAAACAAATGATATACATTTTCATCTGCTCAACAGTTTTCTCTCAGGAACCTTTTGCTTTGGATTAAACTTATCTTCTATATTAAAAGGCCCTTGTAGGAATACAATTATGTACTGCTGCCCAAGCCAAATCTTGTTGTGTATTAAATAAAATGTTATTAGAAACTTGTCTCCATATTTTTTTACATATGTCTCCAGGGAAATGTTATATAGATAAAACCTCCTTTCTTTTTTTCTGTTAAAATTTAAAATTTTCTCAGATGTTTATGATATTTATATCTATTTACTTATCTCATATTTATTTATGAAATTATTAAGATAAGTGTAACATTTTGGTGGGTTAAAAGCATAAGAAAAAGTTCTCCATCCATAAAATCTAATAAAATAATTGGTTTTGCCAGTATGCTCAGTCTTTCTTAGATAAAATCTTTAGCCATAAAACTTAACAATATCCGGCATGTTTTATCCCCCTAGTTCACACTTCCTGCTTATGTTATCTCTCATCAGCTTTTCTATTCTTGAAGCCCATAAAAAATAGAACATTTATTTTTAAATGTTTTTAAATCATAAAACCTTTGGCGAAAAACAATTAAAAAGTAAGATAGGCAATAAAACCGCTTTGATTATTAAAATGTTTCTTTCTAACGTTACATTTCTTAGATTCCAAAAACATATTTTCTCTTGTATTTTTTTCAGAAATAAAACCTAATTTCCAAGGCCAGATAAAGATTTATTAAAAACAATTCCAAAACTGTCTTAATGAGCTCTTGTAATTTCTAATGGAATGGTTACCTCCTCTTTCCAATTTTTAAAAGCATACATTTACTTTTGTTTATAAAGATGAGGCTCATTATTTGTTTTTAGTGTTTTTAATAAGTGCTATATATATATATTATTATTCTTTTTGTTAATCCTGTGATTAAGCAGTGAACCATATCCAGGTATTGGATTGGTTTGGCAATATTGCATTGCATATGAGAATTGACTAAAAACCTCTATAAAATATTATTAGCCTCCTTTTTCCCAATAATAATATAGATATCAATATTATTTTGGGCACTTTTTTAGTTTATAACTAAGAGGTGTGTTTTTCCGGTCTTAACTATATCCCAATAAATAGGAATTTTTGTTACTCTATGGACCATCCCGGTCTGAAGAGGAAAGCCACACCTGACCAGACAAATGGTCCATACCAATCTTAACATGTTCATAATTCATCTCATTTTCAATCCAACATTCTTGAAGACAATAAAAATCACAATTTAACATACTTAAATAATTAAAACAGGCCACCCTGCGTGCCTTTGTTTTGATTCCCCTTTCATTTAGGGATAGGCATTTAAAAGTATGCATCAGTTATTGTCGTCTGGGAAAAGAGCAACATACTTGTTAGTATCCACCAGATCCGATACTGTGGCCTCTATTTTTCCCCCTTGGAGTCTCCAGGGCCCGTAGGTGTATCTGACAGGCCTAAAGAGGGTGTCTCAGAAATAGGTTCCTGGGTCCTTCTCTTAGCCTGTCCGCCCCTGCACTTTTCCCTGAAGCAATTTTTGTTTTGTTTTGTCAATGCCCACATTTTCCTTTTATGGTTTTATGATGCACCTCTTTCCATGTATCCCTGAAGCATCTAAGTGGGCTATCGTCCTCAGTCTTCCAGAGTTCCTGTGTATGTTGCTGACTCAGAAGAGAAATACCCCACTCTGGCTGGGCAACAGTTCCACATAGGCCTGGGGTTGTTCCTTACAAGGAAAAAGTGTAACAACGGACGCCGATCTTGCACTGAGACGTGGGTCCACAGGTACAAAATTAACTGTCCTGCACGGACTTGATGAGGCTACTTGGCGCATACCAGGCATACTCTTACAGAGCGTCTGTTTGTATGTTGGCTTGCTGCCTGGACCTGCTCCAGCAGGGGATCTCTGAGAACTGCGGATATTTCTGGAAACATTAGGATCTACCCCGGTTGGAACAGCCACCAGACCGGAACCCATACTCTGCCTTTGACACCGGAGACTACTTCTGCCTATTCCCTATGAATTGGTACCTGCAGGCACGTCTTGGGTATAGCTAGGTGCTACACCCACTGTGCCGGGAGTCCAAGAGGCCTACCCTTTACAGTAAGCTCCCATTCAGCACTACCATCCCCTGGACCAGAGGACTCAGAAGGTCCCCTGGGTCCTTCAGGAACAACAAAACTGTTGATCCCTTTTTCACTCCTTCCGATGCCCCCAGACACTGGGAGCATACTGTCACCAGCCTTGGACTTCATCTTCACCCTTTCTGTACCATCTGAGTCCAAGACTGAAACACCTTTTCTAAGGTTAGTCTCGAACGGCCCCTCTCACCGCTCCAAGACTCTTTATTACTTGCACTAGGAACTGGCTCTTCCTGGTCATAAATTCTTTTTCGGTGGCTCTCATCCTTCTTTTGGATGGGACCTCGAGTACTGTGCCCTTAGTCTCTCTGAGAGGTATGCATACTTTCTGGGGCACTTTCGGAATAGATGTGATACGTCCCCACAAACATCATAGCTCTGGTTCCTACCATCAAAGGCCTGGTGATCCAGACTTCCACAATAGCAGCACCTGGGCTCTGGACACTCATCAGTAGGATGTCCATATGTGTAGCATCTTCCGAAAAATATTGGTTGTCCTAGAAACCGAAGATGCCCACTGTCACTGCCCAGAGTAAAAGATGCAGGTGTTGTTTTCATTCCTCCAGGGCTTCTCGGATCCTCCTTGAACAACTAGAAACTGTCTCTCTTTGTTCCGAATGCCATACACATTCTGTAGTTTATGAACCATCCTCACTGTCTTACAGTACCTACTCAGGAAACACTTGATGGTATGATCTTCAACGAAGGGATTATACATATGCATGATAACAGACACTTCCTCTCTTGCAAACAACAGCTTGAGCTTTATCCCCTCCAGGAATGGGTTATCTGTATTAGCCAGGTACAGATGGTAAAAGTTATAGCAGTCGATCGAGCTGTAGAAGGTCAGATCGTATAACCCCTGTACTGTGAGTCTTGCATGCACAGCACTGACGCAGGAGAAATCTCCAGCAACGTCTGCAAAATTCTCTCCACCACATAGCTAATCATTACTTGAGGTCGCCTTCCTTCTTCCACCACCAAACGAACACTATCTTTCAGATGCGCCGCACCGGCCATCCCCATTCTCTATTTTTTTCATCCGCACCATTTTCTATAGGAAGAGATAAGGGGTAATATTAAATTCCAGCCTGTAAATCCTACGTGAAGCATGTAACGGCTGCATGCTTTAAATTTGGACGAGTTACGTTGTTATTAAATTGGAAGGGGCTGTGAGCGACGGGTTTGAGTCAAAATTCATAGCTCGTTCATAAAACAATGGATTTGCGGCCGTGCAAATGATCAATTAGTGTAGACCGTAGTTATGGGTTCAGACAGAGCCAATGGAAAAAGAGATTGTTAGCGATAAGTCAATGAAAAAGGGGAGGGCAAATTTCCAAAGTCCTACGTGCTTCAATTACAGTTTGCGATCAGACCCACATTCCAGATTAATGCAATATTAATAAAGCCATAAATAGAAATCATATCTTTATCATTATCTATTATCATATTCTATTTACTGTGCTTTTAGCCAATAGAACAATAAATAAGAAAACAAAACCAGAAAATAATTGGCCTAGCTCACACAGAGCACAAACTGTTTCTGAAGCCAGTTCCCTCACTAAACAGAGCTTCCATCCAGCAAAATATGAATGGAGCAAATACAGAATAATCAGTTCAATACTTTATATAAATTCACTGGCCTGTATGCTATATAAGTCCAGACTTTCTTCTGCTTCTTACTTAACAGCTTCACATTGCAGTCTCTCTGTGACTTTGTCTTTCAGCAACCTCACAACTGCTTGCACACTTTTCAAATAGTTTGCTTCAAGATTGCTTAACTCAATAGTCCACAAACCAGCCTCTCTCTCACTGGTAGCAGCAGCAGTCCATAAAGCGGCCACCCCATCTCTCTGTTCCAGGCTTTTAAAATCTGTGAACAGGTGTGTCTTAATTGAACTGCTCCAGGAGTTATCTCTTTCCCACATCCTGGAGAGAAACCTTCAAATATCTGTCTTTCACACCAACCTCTGTTTTCATACTCAAGAACTACAAACATACCAATTTATGTTTCAGATGTTTGGTTTAAAAATTTCCTTATTTATGACTTGTAAGTAAAAATAAGTTAGAACCAGTGTAGTCATTGTATTAACATTTCCTTTTTCCAGGACATAGTAGTAAACAAATTGTGCTATTTTTGAAACTTGTTATAATGATAATTATTTTGCTCTAATTGAAATTAATCACTGGAGTAAAGAATTGCACTCTGAGAATTGAAACTTGGCATTTATATAATCAAGGGCATTTATAAAAATTATTATTTAAAAGGAGAAGAATTATTTAGTCACAGCTTTCTAAGACACATGCAGGCATAGTTAGAAATTTGGATGCAATATATTTAGAGCTCCATTCAATTGAGGCTTTGTGCAATCAGGTAGCCCGTAAGTGAGGTTGCAAGTTAATTTGCTATTCAATTGGTATCTTTTTTCTATTCAATTGCTCAATTTTCCCAAGCCTGCAAATGTTTTCACACCCGTAAATGGCAAAAGGAGAAAATCCTACGAGTTCTAGAGCGGACCTGCAAGGGGCTTTAACCCCTGTCCGCAGCATTGTAAATGCAAATAAAAAATCAATACTGGACTGTAAATAACGGGGAAAGTGATGATAGACATTAGAATTCATTGCACAACAGTCTCAAGCTTGCAAATCAGCAGAAAATTAAATGTATTTTTATATTTAATTTCGGGTCTAAATCGATCTCGGGTATCAATGAGTTAATACATATCAGGCCACCCATATGGACTAGAACAGTATTGGCATTCATTTTCCTAATTCTTTATTTTATGGGTTTGCAAGTCTGATCGCATATTGGATCCCCAAAACTATTTGATTGACATGTAACCTCCATGTTTTACAGTCTTATTTTCTATTGGCTGATTCAAAATGGGAGATTACGGTCTTGCTTAATTGATCATGTTCCCGCCCTAAACTGCTACAAACCAGTGCATGGTTTACGGTTTCGTCTTTGGGACAGTAACTTGCGGGATTGAGCAATTAAATAGCATCGTAATCGTAGACGAACAGGAGACCGCAACACACCTGCAGACATACGGCCGTTTGCAATCAAGTTGCAGGCTTGGAATTGGATGTGGCTCTTAGTTTTTGGATTATTAACAAGGTACATGTGAAATACAATATTACAACATTAATTAATTTCCTCTATAATCTGACATTGAATTTAATTATTCAACTGAAGTTGAGTTAATATTCTTATTTAATGTATTAAAATGCAAATAAGCTGCAAGTGCATACATACATTTTACTTTACATATTTGTTTATAGCTCATCAATTGGTATTTTTTAGATATGGTGTTACTAAAACAAACAGTCTTGAGAAACATATTTATTTTCTGATCAAAAATATTTACCAAAATATTTCTTAAAAGTATTTTTTGTTTTCTTTTTTTAACAGCTGGAATCATAAACTTCATTATTCAATGTATTTTATTTTTACACTTGAATCACAACATACAAGACAAATTATCAGTAACAATCAATATTTACAAAGGATTGTGAACATGTAGGTTAATGACTTCTTTACTGCCCTCAGGTTCCATGTTAATAATACCTAAATTAATATTACATTTTATTTTATCTTGTTTCCATAACATGTATATTTGTTAAGGGCATTTTCTCTTGTTATACATTTGTTTTATAACAATGTAAATGGAATAATGAATTAATTGAATAATTTAAATTTAGTACTGAAATACAGAACATTTTAGAAATGCATAGTAATTCTGTATTCTGTACATGTTTGCATAAAAAAGAAATGTGCACAGATTTTTTTACAGATTAAAGTGCCACTATGGTTTGTAAAATGCACGTTTGCAAAATACATAATAACTAACAACATAACATTAGCTGAATTTTTTAAGAATATAATGTTTGTTATATCAGAATTATCAGAGTTGGATCATGATGGTGTGTTTATATTTATATCAATGGAGGGGGAGGGAACATGGAGGGAATCTTTGTTAGATAGTTTGATCTAATTTACATTTACACTACACATCCCCCCTTATGTTTTCAGAAGCAATAAGGTTGCATTAGTAGATGCAAACACGCCACAAATGTAAATGTATACATGTGTTTATTGTTTTTACCCCAAGTTACAGTTGAGGAAGATAATTGGAATAACATTTAGTTTTGATGTAATTCTCAATCATACCAGACTTGAGACATGTTTTGTGTCCCCTTAAATGTGTGAGGAGCTGGAAAGTAATGAACATCTTGGTATATATCTGTCTTCCAGGATTTAGGTACATGAAAATCTTTAGTTAAATATAATAATATTACTATTATTATTATTATTATTATTATTATTATCATTTATTTATAACGTACCAATATATTCCATAGCGCTATACAGGGGTTAAGTACAAGTCAAGAACAATTTCAAACACTGCATAGGATGAAGTGCTCTGTTATTGAGCTTTCAATCAGACATACACAGTGCTTTCGTAAAGCACCTATCAAGGTTGAAAACTTGCAAACTTACATTCTAAAGGGTGTGGGTGGTGTACAGGAGAGTGATAGATTGATAGAGCATGTAAAGGCTAAAGATGATAGGCTTCTTTGAATAGATGAGTTTTTAAAGAGATTTTGAAGGATTTGAGGCATGAGGATAATCTAGTGGTGCAAGGCAAGAAGTTCCAAATTATAGGGACAGCACGAGAAAAGTCTTGTAGGCGAAAGTGAGGGAAGGTGACGATAGAGGAGGAGAGAAGAAGGTCATTAGCAGAGCGAAGAAGGTGGGTGGGAGTGTATTTTGGGATGAGAGCAGAGATGTAGCAGGGTGTATTATTGAGTAGGGCTCTATATTTTAGGGTCATGATAATAGAAAGACTAGGTGGACATAATATGTTATTCTTATGAGATAATGTGTACATGAAGCCTCAAGTTATTTTTTTAATACAAAAATTAACCAATAAGAAATCTGTTACATTTTGGGTGTATTAAAGAAAATTGTTTCCTTAAAGTACTGAAAAAAAAACAAAATATTTTTACTATTGGTGCTTGCATTAGGGAGGAAGCAAAGTCATTTTGTAAAACCACAAGTTTTTTCTCAGTTACACAAAAATTATTATTTTGTATATTGTATGGCATCTATATCGTTATACAATGGACAAACATGAGTGAAGTAGACACAATTGATTGTCCTATGCCAATATGGTTATACTTTCTAAATTTGTTCCTGGTTGTACAATGGTGTTTATTGATTACATGCTTAATAAAAAAACAACAAACATATTACATAGTCATTTTTATTACTCTATAGAAAATACATCCAAATGAAGGTTAGTGAATATATTGTAGTGTTGACACAATTCCCAAACTCCTACATTTCAGAAATCTTTCAACAATATATATATGGCTTATCTGACAATTATGGCTTTCCTAGAATTGTTTACTTGACATTCTTTTCATAGAGTTATCTTGTAGAGTGATATTTTTTTAATGTTTTGTGCATTTTTTTTTATTGTTGATTACACTGTACTGTATACATATAGTGTAATGTAGAAATTACAGGATGTTCTTTTTCTATAGGATATCAGGTTAATTCACAGCTGAAGACAAGTTATATTCCACAGATTAAAACCAATATAGCTACTCAAACAAGAATAATGTACCATAACTGTTAACAATAAATGCATCTTGAATTGCCATTATCTAATTATAGTAATGTGTATTATGTATGATTATTAAAATAATGTGGAGGCTCACTTGTACAAGTTTCTCATGCATAATTTCCATTTATCCATACTGCATAGCTTCACATTGGATTACTGGTATACTTTGCATATTCATTTCTTTATCCTAAACATGTATGCTGGATTCCATTTTATTAGTTTCAATAATCAAATGGTATTTATTGGACAGTTATATGTACTGTAGAGAGATAATGGAACATTGGAAATAGTTTTACCTTCTTCATTTAAAGGATCACTATGATATTTTTTTTCTATGTATCACTTGAATAAACTTGATCATGGGCAACATGTTTTTAGAAAGTAAAAAATATAAACAGAGCCTTTAAATGTAATTTACATTGTATTGCCCTGTTTCCAATTCTATGTTTTGCAATATGAATGTGTTTATCTCTGCTGTGAGGAACATGAGCACTGTAACTGAGTTCATCTTGATAGGATTCACTTTTCCTTCAGATATAATTATTGTGTTCTTCTATGTGATATTATTATCCTATCTTATAACCTTGGCAGGAAATATTCTCATCATTTCCCTTGTTTTAATTTATCAGAGACTCAAAAGCCCCATGTATTTCTTCCTTTGTAATTTAGCAATTCTGGACATGTGTTTCACCAATGCTATTATACCAAATTTTATAAGAAACTTCTATTTGGAGGGTAAAACAATCTCGGTTAACGGCTGCCTAGCACAGAGCTACATTTACTTTTTAGTGGGGGCAACTCAGTTTTTTCTCTTGGCTGTAATGTCTTTTGACAGATATGTAGCCATATGCAATCCATTATCTTATATGGTTGTAATGGACAATACTCGGTGTATACAACTTGTAGCAGTAGCATGGCTTGGGTCATTTTTCTGTTCTATTTTTCCAACAATTATGATTATGCAACTGTCATTTTGTTTCACTGAAATCAACCATTTCTTCTGTGATGTAGGACCCCTTCTAAGAAACTCTTGCACTGATACAACAGTACAAGAATATTTAGTATTTGTCAGCTCTTGCATTACTTTACTTTCTACTCTTCTTATCACTTTCATATCCTACATTAAAATCATGCAGATCATTTTCAATATCCAATCAAAAATAGGAAGACAAAGGGCTTTTTCAACTTGCTCTTCACATGCAATAGTTGTGACTTTATTCTTTGGCAGCTGTATCTTCATGTACCTAGGACCAAGAAGAAATCAAGTTTTGGACTATAACAAAAAGGTGGCCATACTGAATACATTGGTGGTACCTTTAATTAACCCCTATATTTATACTCTGAGGAACAAGACAGTGAAAAGCATACTCCTAGGAAAGAAAGAATTCTAGAAATGGAAAGAAAATGTACTATTTTGAATCAAACTTTGTACAAGAACTCTGTTACTAAAATATCATCTTTAGATTTTAAGGGACAATTTAAAAGCATGATGATTTAATAGAACAATGCTGCCCCTCTGGTGGCCCATAGGCTGTCTGCATCTTACCAACTGTTTTCTGTGGCCAGATGATTGCTGGGGGGAATGTCAGCACTAGCCAATACAGATGTCCCGAATTGTTCGCTGGCGAACATAGCATGTTCGCGTTTACGGCGAACTGCGAACATACGCAAGATTCGACCTGCGCCCTATACTTTATCAATGAGCAAACTTTGACCCTGCATGTCACAGTCAGCAGACACATTCCAGCCAATCAGCAGCATACACTCCCTTCCAGAGCCTTCTAACTCATGGACAGCAGCCATTTTGGAATCATAACTAACTTGCAGTCTTACTGAGAGGAGGCTGAGTGTAGGTGATACTGCATCAATAGGGAAAACCATAGCTAGGCTACAGTACACAGTGTGCAATACAGTCCTAAAGGATTTTTTTGATCTCTGCTGCAACGACACCCCTCTGTCTCTTCCCCCCCCTTATCATCATCCTCCCCTCACCTTAGCACCCCTCACACTTATCCCTAACACCCCTCACCCTAACCCTAACACCCCTCACACTTATCCCTAACACCCCTCACCCTAACACCTAACCCCCTCACCCTTATCCCTAACACCCCTTACCCTAACACCCCTCACACTTATCCCTAACACCCCTCACCCTAACAACTATCCCTAACACCCCTTACACTTATCCCTAACACCCCTCACCCTAACACCTAACCCTAACACCCCTCACACTTATCCCTAACATCCCTCACCCTAACCATAACACCCCTCACACTTATCCCTAACACCCCTAAAACCTAACCCTAACACCCCTCACACTTATCCCTAACACCCCTCACCCTAACACCTAACCCCCTCACCCTTATCCCTAACACCCCTTACCCTAACACCCCTCACACTTATCCCTAGCACCCCTCACCCTAACCCTAACACCCCTCACACTTATCCCTAACACCCCTCACCCTAACACCTCACCCCCTCACCCTTATCCCTAACACCCCTTACCCTAACACCCCTCACACTTATCTCTAACACCCCTCACCCTAACCCTAACACACCACACACTTATCCCTAACACCCCTCACCCTAACACCTATCCCTAACACCCCTCACCCTAACCCTAACACCCCTCACACTTATCCCTAACACCTAACCCTAACACCTAACCCTAACACCCCTCACACTTATCCCTAACACCCCTTACCCTAACACCTATCCCTAACACCCCTCACCCTAACCCTAACACCCCTCACACTTATCCCTAACACCCCTCACCCTAACACCTAACCCCCTCACCCTTATCCCTAACACCCCTTACCCTAACACCCCTAACACCTATCCCTGTGTCTCTTCCCCCCCTTATCATCAAGGGAGGGGGGAAGATGATGGGGGGGAGACACAGGGGAGGATGATGAGGGACAGGGTAAAGAGATACAGGGGAGGATGATGAGGGAGGTGGGAGGATGATGAGGGAGGGGGGATGAGACACAGGGGAGGGTGATGAGGGAGGGGGGAAACAGACACAGGGGAGGATGATGAGGGAGGGGGTAAAGAGATACAGGGGATGATGATGAGGGAGGTGGGAGGATGATGAGGGAGGGGGATGAGACACAGGGGAGGGTGATGAGGAAGGGGGCAAAGAGACACAGGGGAGGATGATGAGGGAGGGGGGAAGAGACAAAGGGGAAGATGATGAGGGAGGGGCAAAAGAGACACAGGGGAGGATGATGAGGGAGGGGGGAAAGATACACAGGGGAGGACGATGAGGGAGGGGGGAAACAGACACAGGGGAGGATGATGAGGGAGGTGGGAGGATGATGAGGGAGTGGGGATGAGACACAGGGGAGGGTGATGAGGAAGGGGGGAAAGAGACACAGGGGAGGATGATGAGGGAGGGGGGAAGAGACACAGTGGAGGATGATGAGTGAGGGGCTAAAGAGATACAGGGGAGGATGATGAGGATAATATAACTTCTGCAAGTGCACAGTGCCACTCATATCTGTTGTCACAGTAGCTTGCACGCATAGTACCAATCTGTCAAAACCTGTAATGATGAATGAGGTCTAGAGTAGCCTGGTTCCCTTATCCTCTACAGGTTGAGACCTAATGTTTGGGTGACTCCAGACCAACACATGAGTACAAGCAGCACACAAACTCAAAGCCGCCATCCTCCTCCTGGTCCAGCATCATCAGCCACATCAACCACTGCTGTCCTCCTTGCCCCCTCTCAACCATCCGCCAGTCCGTCTCTCGTCTTGAGCAGTTCCTGCTCATCTGCCCATAGTCAGGTGCCTGTAAAGGACATGTTTGAGCGTAAGAAGCTAATGTCACAAAGTGCCCCAAATTTGAAGTGATACGACCAACCTTTTTCCATCTCCCGGTCCCAAAAATCAAGGCCTTATACAGGTGCCCTGATAGGTGACGTAACAAGTATTAAACTGATAAGAGTAGTACTTACAAACACGCCACTCCTATATGGTGGCACCTTTGATTGCACGCGCATGCCCCAAATTTGAAGTGATACGACCAACCAAGTATCTTTTTCCATCTCCCGGTTCCAAAAATCCAGGCCTTATACACACCTCCTGATAGGTGCTGTAACAGGTATTAAACTGCTAAGAGTAGTACTCACAAACATGCCACTCCTATCTGGTGGCACCTTTGATTGCACGTGCCGTGCCCCAAAATTGAAGTGATACGACCAACAAAGCATCTTTTTCCATCTCCTGGTTCTAAAAATCCAGGCCTTATACACGCCCCCTGATAGGTGACGTAACAATTATTAAACTGATAAGAGTAGTACTCACAAACACGCCACTCCTATCTGGTGGCACCTTTGATTGCACGTGCCGTGGCCCAAAATTGAAGTGATACGACCAACAAAGGATCTTTTTCCATCTCCCGGCTCTAAAAATCCAGGCCTTATTTACACCCCCAGATAGGTGCTGAAATAGGTATTAAACTGATAAGAGTAGTACTTACAAACACGCCACTCCTATCTGGTGGCACCTTTGATTGCACGTGCCGTGCCCCAAAATTGAAGTGATACGACCAACAAAGCATCTTTTTCCATCTCCTGGTTCTAAAAATCCAGGCCTTATACACGCCCCCTGATAGGTGCTGTAACAGGTATTAAACTGATAAGAGTAGTACTTACAAACACGCCACTCCTATCTGGTGGCACCTTTGATTGCACGTGCCGTGCCCCAAAATTGAAGTGATACGACCAACAAAGCATCTTTTTCCATCTCCTGGTTCTAAAAATCCAGGCCTTATACACGCCCCCTGATAGGTGCTGTAACAGGTATTAAACTGATAAGAGTAGTAGTGACAAACACGCCACTCCTATCTGGTGGCACCTTTGATTGCACGTGCCGTGCCCAAAAATTGAAGTGATACGACCAACAAAGCATCTTTTTCCATCTCCTGGTTCTAAAAATCCAGGCCTTATACACGCACCCTGATAGGTGACGTAACAAGTATTAAACTGATAAGAGTAGTACTTACAAACACTCCACTCCTATCTGGTGGCACCTTTGATTGCACGTGCCGTGCCCCAAAATTGAAGTGATACGACCAACAAAGCATCTTTTTCCATCTTCTCATTCTAAAAATCCAGGCCTTATACTCGCCCCCTTATAGGTGACGTAACAAGTATTAAACTGATAAGAGTAGTACTTACAAACACTCCGCTCCTATCTGGTGGCACCTTTGATTGCACGTGCCGTGCCCCAAAATTGAAGTGATACGACCAACAAAGCATCTTTTTCCATCTCCTGGTTCTAAAAATCCAGGCCTTATACTCGCCCCCTGATAGGTGACGTAACAAGTATTAAACTGATAAGAGTCGTACTACTTAACACACCTTATAATAATGCAGAGAGAGGCAACGCAGTGAGAGGAGTCTGAAGAAGAGGAGTCAGAGAAGGAAGGTGGCTTTGAGGAGGTGGAAGACCAAACACAGCAGGCGTCTCAGGGGGCTTGTTGTCACCTTTCGGGGACCCTTGGTGGCTGGGTGGAGGAAGAGACCTTCAATGACATCAGTGAGGACAAGGAACGGAACATGGCTAGCTTGGTATCCAACCTTGTGCAAATGGGGAGTTTGCGGTTGTGCAACTGGACTGTTTGCGGTTGTTTGCGGTGTGTTAAACGGGGAGTTTGGTCTGTCACTGTGAAGCGGGCCTAACCCTTACTCTACCTGATCGATACAACATCATACCTGATGTTTTAAAGCACGTTATTCCAAACAATTTAGGAATGTTAGGTAATTTATGCCCTTTATGGCTTAAAACCAGACTCTGCATCAACTATGTAATTTTCCGTGGGAGTTTTGCCATGGATCCCCCTCCGGCATGCCACAGTCCAGGTGTTAGTCCCGTTGAAACAACTTTCCCATCACTATTGTGGCCAGAAAGTGTCCCTGTGGGTTTTAAAATTCGCCTGCCCATTGAAGTCTATGGCGGTTTGCCGCGTTCTCCGGTTCGCAAACATTTGCGGCGGTTCGCGTTTGCGGTTCGCGAACCGAAAATGTTATGTTCGCGACATCCCTACTAGCCAAATAATATTAAAATATAACCTCTGGGACAGCTTAAGCACTTGTGTTATAATTTATTTATCCCCCCAAAAAATGTATATATTCATTTATATATTTAGTTATTATTATTTTTGTCCACCAGATTACAAGTCAATATAAATACAGGCACACAAAAAATCCTGCTCCCCAAACTATTATGTTGGACAATACTTTAGGAGAAATATGAATTTAAATGGCATGATCTAAAATGTATTCAACAAAAAGAAAATTATTATGTTTAAAGATAATTATACTGAATTAAGCTTCCTCTAATTGCAGCAATCCAGATAATAAGTTGCGGCTGGTAAAATTTATGCTGGTGGGGCAGAAGACTCATTACCTGAATCCCCCCAAACCCCATCCATTATAATTATATAATTAATGTGTGTGGTACACTGGAGTAACTTGACTACTAAAGATACAGTTGCAATAAATGAATAACTATACAAAAATAGAGAAAAAAGAGAAGCAAATCACTGCATGTGGTGCCAGAGATATATATGAGATAAAAGGTCAATAGGTAAGTAAAGGGATCCTGTAGAGGTCACCAATGGGGCCTTCCATAGAGAATAACTATGTGAAGGGAATCAATCCACCAGACTTAGCTGAATATATAACATCAGCTCATATATATGACCACATGAGACTTCTAAATATAAGGCTCACGCCTGGTCAAAGGCATAGCATCACAGCTGATACCAGAGAGAAATCTAAAAATATTAAAATATAGCTTTTAATGATACTTATATAAAAAAGAAGGGAAAAAAGGGAAAATATAAAATGTACAATATGCACCCAAAATGTATTTAAATCATGTATAGGGTGTTGAGGAGCAACCACAGCCCAGCAGAAAAAAGGGTGGCAAACTGGGAAAAAATTTATGCAACACTGTTGCTGACATCATAATAGGAAAAATTTCCTCTAAATTAAAGCAACGCAGACAAATCGTCCACTGGTCTGTGCAAGTGTTCCCAGGATCTTATACTGTCTAATAGGGTGCTCAAGAGTCCATAAATAGTGGTTATAGTAAGATATATAATGCCTCCCCAAATAAACTTATGCAGCAATAAGCTACACAAAATATAATAAAACAAACTATGACCCAAATAAAGTAAACAGTAGTGTTTCTCAATGCACATACTGTAATTGATTATTTTTCTCAGACAAAGAGATATTAGGGGACAATAATGATAGTACTAATGCTACACATATTTGAACATAGAGATTGTGTACACACCCGAACACAAGGTAATAAGTTAGGGTAATATTATAAACCTGAGCACCATTGTACTTCAGCATTTTTATAACTCTCCGCTGCACACACTGCAAGAGATCTCCTACCTGAGACAGAAAAGTACTGGGAACAGCTGCAGGACTCCACAAAACACAGGTTCGTCAGCTAGAGGTGTGTTCTCCTCCGCAAGCGTTCCGAAAGCCGCACCACTCGTCAGTGACGTCACACCAACCCTCAGAACCAAACCAATGACTGAAAGCGGCCTAGCGCATGCACAACAGAACCCAATACACGTTTTGCATTTCTATGCTTCTACTGGGGTAAATTACATGCCAGTGGTTACGGCTATATATAGTGGGGAAGTAGTTAACCCCTTACACACTGAACAATTAGTAAAACAGAACAAAATAACCTAATAGGGAAACACCTTCCCAACTTCAAAAAAATTATGTTATTTGCAATAAGCTGATATTTAACATAAATCACCAAGCCAACAGAGGAAACATAAATAAAAAACAAATTACATATATGATGTATATATACCCATAATTGGGGAAGAAAAAAGCTTTCGATCATAAATCTAAGTAACTAATGAAGACAGAGAATTTCAGAATGATATTGGTTGTATTAATAGCGTAAGAATAAACAAGAAAATATCATATAAGCTGTCAGAGGCTTAATTTCAAGGAATAGAGCCCAGAGGTAAAATTAAATTCATAATGGAGATTATATACCCATCAAAGATACACTGTATAGTGTATAGCTTCATTCTACACAATGGGTGCCATAGCATTCAGTAGAAAAATACACTTACTCTCAGCTCTTAAAAGGGCACCCTCTAGATCACGACCTCTAATGCCTAGATGAATTTGTTATATCATCCAACACTTCAATCTCGATGAGTCAGAATTGTGGAATTGACAAAAATGGAGTGCAACTGAGGTAGGTCGCTAGGTCTTTTACACTATTATGGATATTGCGAATATGTTCGCCCACGTACCTCTTAGGCGAGGGACAAGGACATTCCAATACATATATGACCTGTTTAGAACTGCAATTGAAGAGTTGTTTGACCTTGTGATTTTGGCCTGTAATGTCTTGGAACGTTTTGACATTTTTGACATGTCCACAGACCCTACAGTGTGCACATGGGTAATTGCCCGGTGATCCGAGCCATCAATTCTTTTAGCAATATAATACAATTATTTTAGATGAATTAGAGAGTGGAATTATAGCCAAATGTGAACACAAATTCTTGGAGGTGAACAAACCTAAAACAGCCACTCTTTACCTACTCCTGAAGATTCACAAACAAAGAAATAATCCACCTGGAAGACTGATTGTTTCCGGAAGAGGTAACCTAACTGAACAAGCCAGTAAATTTGTTGATGCTTGTCTGAGACCATTTGTTATAAGTCTGCCCTCCATTATCTGTGACACAATGGACATTTAAAAAAAAACTTGAAGGCATTGTCCTCAATGACTCCACTTACCTTGTAACGTGTGCTGTGGAGTCTCTATATACATCGATCAAACACGGAGAAACGGCAAAAAGTAGCAAGATTTTTCCCAGGTATGACATTATCAGGAGAACACAACGATAGAAATAAATTCATCTTCCAGTTCTTACATTTCATCCTGATACACATTTTTTTCAATTTTAATGACCAATTCTTTTTGCAAATTCCCGGAACAGCGATGGGAACCTCGTGCTCCCACGTATGCTAATCTCTATATCGGAACAAATGCCCTATCTGAACAAATGGAGAAATATACATGTATATTTCTCCCATGTATGCTAATCTCTATATCGGAACAAATGCCCTATCGGAACAAATGGAGAAATATACAGAACATGTCCTCATCAGATTGAGATATATAGACGATCTATTTATATTATGGGACAGTTTGGAAGAATTGTTCCATGAGTATATACAAATTCTCAATAATAATGAACTCAATCTCAAGCTGACATTTAGATGGATTACAACAGGATTGATTTCTTAGATATTACCATCTATAGAGGTACCAATGGACAAATCTGCACAGACTTATTTCATAAAGAATCAGCCACAAATGGTTTATTACATAATCAAAGCTCTCACTTACCATCAACCAAAAGGGCCAACCCCTTTGGCGAGTTTATTAGATTAAGGCGGAATTGTTCAGAAGTAACTTTGTAGACGCCTCAGTCAAAGAGGCCACAGTAATAGGCAAACTAAGATAGCCTATCATCGTGCCCTTCATATAAAGAGAGACTCTCTTTTGACTCCAAAAACCCCAGGAATATTAGATGAGAATAGCAATGGAAGCAAATTGTGAATATCCTTACTAAACATATTAATGTTCTGAAAACAGATGAGGACCTTAATATCTAGTTGAAAGATGAGATCAAAGCAAGTTGGCATAGGTCACAATAATTGAAAGATGCCCTGGTACAATCCATTTTGTGTGAAATACAAAAACTCTTTCAATCTCATACTAAACTCTTAAACACATACTGGCAGAGGAGGGGTATTGAAACAGCAAATAACAGCTGTGATTTACTTCTGAGAAGTAAAGTGTGTTTCTTTGCTTTGTGCTGATTACTGTACAGGTGAGAGGGAAAAAAACAAAAGGAAAAGGCAAAGAAGAAAAAAATGTTTTTTTTTATTTTTTTATTACATATATATGGATTTTTTTTCTCATTGTATTTTGTAAATAGTAATAATGAGTTAGTCCAGTGGCAACCTCACTCAGTGTAAATACTGCCAAATGTATGCACTTCTGGAACAGCAGATCCAGGGTCCATACCTTTATGAGAGGTGGGAGCATGTTGCCTCTTTTGAAGCTCAAATTGGGGGACTGGAGGGTGATATTGCTCTTCTGGAAAGGGAGGTTGTTGTCACTGAGGATGGAGATGGGCTAGTCAGGATGTCCAGGGTGGTAGCTGGGTTACAGATACAAGGAGAAGCAGAGGGAACAGGAGGAGGAGGCAGGCCAGATTTGAGTTGGCATGCAGATAGGTCTGTTCCCTCCTACTACCTGGAGAGCAATTCTACCTGAAAAGAGGGAGGGCAGAATATGCAAAGTAACAGACAGGTTTTTGTGGTAGGGGACTCTATTGTTAGGAAGGTAGACAGGGTGATTTCTCACCCAGATCTCAGGTTTGACTTTTACCTTGAGTACAATTTCTGTAGCAGTGATGTACCTTAATGATGAGGGCTTGTGTGCTAGCGGAAAGGATGGTAGAAAAGTCTGGGGGAGTTTTTAAACTAGTAGGTGGGGGGAGGGACTATATAGATGTAATGGGGTAGAAAGTCTAGGGAGGGTAAGGAATGAATTAATTAGTCATGGGGGAGAGGAAGGGGGAAGGTTAGTATAGTCAATAGGGAGGCATTGTTAAGTAACTCAAGCACAGTGACAAGCACTTTAAAACTACAGAGTCACAACAAGATAAGGTGTATGTTTACTAATGCCAGAAGCTTGCCAGGAAAAATGGGCGAGTTAGAATTATTACCAGTACATGAGAAATGGGACTTAATAGGTATTACTGAAACACGCTACAATGACTCTCATGACTGGACTGACAATTTTGGATGGTTATAACCTATTTAGGAAAAATAGGGGCAATGGTAAAAGAGGAGGAGGGTTTTTTTCTGTATCTTGCCTATAGTCAGTGAACATATTTATGTTGGAACTAGCGATAATGTTGAATGCTTGTGGGTAGAGTTAAATAGCAAATGAACACATTTTAATAGAATAGTGGTAGGAGTATGGTGTAAACCCGCAAACATAATTGAAAGTGAGTAACTGCAAGTATTGTTACAGACTGGAAACGCCGCTAAGCATGGTCAAGTTTTAATAATGGGAGATTTTAACTTCTCTGAAATAAACTGGATGAATGAGACCAGCAGTTCAGCTAAGGGGAGCAGGTTCTTGAGTACATGCAGAGATCTGCCCCAGATTATATACAGTATAATAACCTTCTATGAGGCTACTTTAGATTTAGCCATCATGAATAATATTGATACGGTATGAAATGTTGAAATAGGGGAACCTTTGGGAAACAGTGATCACATCACAGTGTCATGTGTGATTGAATAAAAAACATGTATGAAGCCCAAAAATACTTTTTTTAAAAGGGCAGATTTATTTTTTTTAAATAGTTTTTATTACAAAATATAAACATATATAAAACATTTGTGTGACATCAAGTAATTCAATTTACAGTTAATACAATAGTAATAATAAAAAACACTGTATTCTGGGAGGCTGTGCAAGGACATGCAAATGTATATATACTTTATGTACTGTATGACTTTGGGGTTCCCTATGGTAAATTAAACTATTTATTATGGTGGTCCCTATGGACCACCATAATAACCTACCCTTTACCATGAGGGTACTTAGGGATCCTAAATGCAGTAACATTAACCTTTTACCACAGGACCACAATGGTAATCTAACAACTGATATAACTGTCCTTATTAACCTTTAAGAACAATATCCCCCAATGGATGTCCACAAGGAGACCATAGTCACATAACAAAATTCCACAAACTGCCTATACTAACATATGCAATAACAATTGTAACAATAAATGTAAAACAAAGACATAATATAAAAAGGAATTCCAGAAAAATCATATTTCAGACAATCAGAACTAAGTATTTAAAATCTTCCCATCCAATTTCTGATTAGTTACAAGCTTAACTAATGACAATCTGTGCATTTTTATTGGATATACATTTAACCAATCAAAAAGGAAATAGTATCTATTACAATACTTAATTCTGATTTGCTGAAATATGAATATGTAATATGAAGCCTAGGTGTGGTCTACAAGTTGTTCGATGGGGGAAGCTCTGCAGAGGAGGAGCTTTGTAAGCTAAAGTAATGTTTTTCTGTTTTAGATCTTTTAATGGCCTGAAGATGAGGAACAAGGGTCTTCAATCAAGACAGAAGAGGACTGCTTTTTTCAATCAATAAAGGTGTGCCCACTTATCCAAGACTGAAAATTGAAAACTAGGGTCTGTTATTTTCACTGAAAGATCATCAAGAGGGTTAGTATTCAAAATATATTTTCCTACCTCAACACCTGTTTTTCATATTTTATATAATTTTGTTATAATATATATTTTTTTATATTAATAGTCTTTTTAGATAGTGGCCCTCCAGTCAGCATCTAGTATAATGAGTTGTAGAGGGCTCTAAAGGAGTTGATAGGACTTCCTGGCCTGGCCACTCAGCCACCACCACCACCTTCTCCAACATACATTCCAAGCCCGGCAGGTGACAGATCTCAGCCCCCTCGTCCAGCGTTGGAAGGTACACTGGAGGAAATGTTGGTCTGTTTGCAGAGGCAGGAGGACATGATGGTGGACCACTTGACCTGCATTTCCTCCCAACAGATAGCCCTAGCCTCCCAGATCAAATATTAAGATGGAGAGATACATGGCCAGGCAGCTCCAGGTGGTGCAGTGAGATTTGGTTTCCAGCACCACTTCCTCCACCCCAGAGTTCTCCCCATCTCATCAGCAACCTCACCAATCCTTGCCTCCCTCCCTGTCTCCCCCACCCTGGGCTGCATTGCCACCTTTGGAGGTTATTTCTCATGCTGCAACACCTCTTTCTAGGAGAAGGTGTGGTTACACGGGGTGGGGGCCATGTTCTCAGGCAGAGGAGAAAATAGGACTATATCTATCAAAAACACTGAAAATCTATTGGTCAAAAGGATACTGGCCTATGTGATGGTGATATTTTGTTTCCATGTGGCTACCTATCATCACATATTCCATAATCCTCTTCTGTTTATGGTCAGCATTTCACCAATTGATGCTCACTGAATGCAGTTGAGAAGAGATGATTCTTTTTTAATTGTATTATTTCCCTTGCTGATTAACCCATGTTTTCTATTTTGAGGGCAAATCTCACTTTGATTAATGCATGTTGTTCATCTGCAAGCAGTGCTACCAAATAACATAAGTAAACTATATACACAGTGGCCATTCCATCAATGACATCCCCACTGCAGAATTAACTTACATGCCATAAATAAACAAGTATATCATGTTTTAAAACCCATGATTATTGTCGTGGTAAATTGTAACAATGCACAAATGGCTGTGGACTTACATAGTGCTACAATTGTATGTTAATCAAACACAGCATTAATACATGCATTAGTTAAACATATCATCCTCTTAACAATATGAGGGCAGATACTTTTGTCTGATGTAATTAACAGACATTAAGGCTGATGACCTTTATCTTCCCTCAGTATTAATGGGTACAAATCTAACATCATGAAATAATCATAACAATCAGTTACAATCTGATAATGCCTGTATATTAATTGAATGTGATATCAATGTGGTTAATCAATATCATATAGAGATAGTTATAGTACTGTTGGCCTATTGAATGTGGTCACAGCTAAGCATTCATTGTGAAATCCTACATCATTACTTATTATTGATTGTTGATCATGGCAGGTGATTTATCCTGACAGATACAGAATGGTTTTCACTGCTCATAGATTAACATCAGGTAAGTTGGTTCCTTGTTAAAGTAATAGTATAAAGCACTGTACTGTACATACAGATACTAGGTTTTTCCCCTCATCTGTTTCTTATTACGTTTAGATTTTTTCCCCATTTTAACAAAGCATCTTGTCCTCTTGGGATTGAGCACACCACTCATGTGATATGAATGCACAATAGGATCCAATTATGACTGTGCTCTGTGTATATAATACAATATTTTATTATACCAAAACCAATTTGTCAATGTGCTTCTAATGGTTACTGATTTGGGACATCAACATACATTACATTTACTTAGGTATCAAAGTTTTGTATATAGATAATCTTTCTGTATACCCATCCTATGGTGTATGTGTAGAATTATTTTCAGTAATCATCTGCATGTCATGATTAATAACATATGGATAACAACATAATCTATTTCAGTATCAGGACTGATGGTGATACTTGTATTGACACTATGTCTTCATGCATATGATTACTGTAATCCTATGTTTTCATGTCAAAATCCTCATGCTAATTAAAAGTGATATTGGTATGATGAAGTGTTTCCATGTTAAATTTGATGTTAACATCAGTTCACATATTGGTGCACTCAACATCTTAAATTTGCATTTAGTGTGACATCAATATGAAATATTTAGCCTTATCTGCTATCAAAAACATTGTCATGTGAACATTCCAGCCCATTAGTTATAGAGTGGAACTCCATAGAACAGGTGTACTCATGATTCCTATTGATGGAGGCAAGTTTCATAGAGTCTTTCTGCCTCTCCATTGCCTCATTGTGTTGCTAGCCCTCCTCAACAGATAATACACATTAATGAAATACCCCTTGTCATGTTTTGTCCCTATATACCTATGCCTCTGTGTCTATAACACCATGTTCCTCACATGCTCCCTATTACAATCTAGTGCATGACCTGTTCTATATAGTGGCAAATACATGGCCTGTGCGATATAGTGGTAAACCTGTTCACCTCTATTATGGATTAGCGGCACCATTTATCCACAATCTGTGTCACCCACTCCTCTCTTTAAGTCTACAGGCTGACCATTATGTAATTTCTCACACCCAGTGTATAACAGTCAACGGTATTGTGATGACAAATCCTCCCATGGATGTGATGTACATAATTGCTCTCAATACTGTCTCAATACAATACTGTAATGTGGTACGAACCAATACTGATGATGAGTAATGTTTGCGATGTGGCTAGCCCTTTAATAGTCAATGCATTTGAGTAGCCTCTATCACTGAAATCTTTTTAAATTAGTTTAGAATTCTTGCAAAAATGTCCTTAATGAAACTTTTAGTAATGTGGGGACATAAAATAGAGTCTATATTCAGATAACCATCCATTTCTACTTCTGAGGGTATTTCTTTTTATGTAAGTGATGGATGCTTCCCATTTTGTCATCCCGGTTAAAACATTTTTTTATTTTTTAGATCTTATTTTAAGAGATTATTTTTCTATTATGAGAGTGTAAGTGTTTCACATTTAAGTCATTTAAAGAAATCTAAAGAAACCTAAAAAAAGTGTTGGCGAACTTTCATCTTTCGGGAAGTTTTTCTAGGCTGTCATCACATATTCCATAATCCTCTTCTGTTTATGGTCAGCATTTCACCAATTGATGCTCACTGAATGCAGTTGAGAAGAGATGATTCTTTTTTAATTGTATTATTTCCCTTGCTGATTAACCCATGTTTTCTATTTTGAGGGCAAATCTCACATTAATTAATGCATGTTGTTCATCTGCAAGCAGTGCTACCAAATAACATAAGTAAACTATATACACAGTGGCCATTCCATCAATGACATCCCCACTGCAGAATTAACTTACATGCCATAAATAAACAAGTATATCATGTTTTAAAACCCATGATTATTGTCATGGTAAATTGTAACAATGCACAAATGGCTGTGGACTTACATAGTGCTACTATTGTATGTTTATCAAACACAGCATTAATACATGCATTAGTTAAACATATCATCCTCTTAACAATATGAGGGCAGATACTTTTGTCTGATGTAATTAACAGACATTAAGGCTGATGACCTTTATCTTCCCTCAGTATTAATGGGTACAAATCTAACATCATGAAATAATCATAACAATCAGTTACAATCTGATAATGCCTGTATATTAATTGAATGTGATATCAATGTCGTTAATCAATATCATATAGAGATAGTTATAGTACTGTTGGCCCATTGAATGTGGTCACAGCTAAGCATTCATTGTGAAATCCTACATCATTACTTATTATTGATTGTTGATCATGGCAGGTGATTTATCCTGACAGAAACAGAATGGTTTTCACTGCTCATAGATGAACATCAGGTAAGTTGGTTCCTTGTTAAAGTAATAGTATAAAGCACTGTACTGTACATACAGATACTAGGTTTTTCCCCTCATCTGTTTCTTATTACGTTTAGATTTTTTCCCCATTTCAACAAAGCATCTTGTCCTCTTGGGATTCGAGCGCACCACTCATGTGATATGAATGCACAATAGGATCCAATTATGACTGTGATTGGCGAACTTTCATCTTTCGGGAAGTTTTTCTAGGCTACATCTCTTAGTATATTGGCCGTATGTCTGCGGGCCTGCTACTCGCTTGAACTCTGCTACAATTATGGAGCGATTCAATTAAACAAACCCGCAAGTTATGGGCCAAAAGCCAAAACTGTAAACCATGCTATCGTATGTACCATTTCAGGGCATGAACATGATCAGCTAAGAAGGCTGTAACTACCCATTGAGAAACAGCCCATAGAAATTGAGACCATAATCTATATGGGTGGCCGAAATTAAACATAAAAGTGTTTAATTTATATTGCCGATTTGCGAGGTTGACACAATTAATTGTAATGTCTTTCATTGCTTTCCCCGTCATTTACAGTGCAGTATTGATTTTTTTTATTTGCATTTACAGTGTTACGGACACGCCTTCAACTCCTTTGGGTGTCACATCTGGTACCCGCAGGATTTTCTTCAATTGGAATTTACGGGTGTGAAAACATTTGCAGGCTTGCGGAATTGTAGCAATTGAATAGCGATTTGCGATTTTAGCAATTGTAACTCTTGCGGACATGAAATTAAAGGCTTAGATGGGGTGTAAGTTACGGTTGTTGTTAGAACCGCAGGGATTTTCAGCCTGTAGACTGTTTGCGGCTCCCAACCCCCCCCCCCCCCCCACTAAATAGCAAATTAGCTTACGGGCTCCATTACGGGCTGCAGTAATTGACAATTGCTCAAGTGAATGAGGATCAGCGACTTTGTAACTTTAGGCTCTATTTAATTCCCTCACTGTTACAAGTTACACCACTCAAAAATGGTCAGTAACTTTACTTAGCTATTCAATTCGCCCTTTTTACCATGTCCACTTATGAACTACTTATAATGCTTCACATGAGTCACATTTTCTGCATCATCAACTGGATGGACTTTGGTGTGTCAGGCACGAAAAGTACACGAAAAGTACACTCTGCAACCATTTTTGGTAACTTTTTGGTACACAAGCTGGTGGCTGCAGCATTATAATCTGGGGAATGTTTTCTTGGAATTGTCTGGGTCCACTCATACCTCTGGAAGGCACTTTCAGCCGATTGGATTATCTATCCTTACTTGCAGATCAAGTACATCCATACCTGTTGACTGACTTCCCTGGAGCAGATGGCATCTTCCAGCAGAACAATGCAACATGTCATATGGATCTGGGTTTAGCTAGATAATATTATGTAAGATGAAATGGAGGAGCATGACAAAAACTTCCAAATACTTCCCAGGCATCCAAATTCCCCATCAAGCACATGTGGGACTACTTTGAATGCCATGTTCTCTGTATAGATTTTCCACCACACACTTTTCATCAGCTGTCAGATGCAGTGCAGTCTACACAGCTTCAGATACCCTTGCAACTTTCCAGCATCTTATTGACTTAAAACACTCCATCTACATGCAGTCTGTGCTGAACATGGTGGTTATTTGGCTCATAATAATGTGACTCTAATGTGCAATTGCAGATCCTTCATGTAAGTCCCACACCCACTCCTGTAGATGACAAGGTACAGCCCACAGAAAAGACTTTCATCCCAACTTTGTTACCATGTTTTAAGGAAGAAACTTGATCTCTCTTGGCATGATCCCTGCGCTCTTGTCTGCTATTACAATAAAGCTGTGAATTTTGTATCTGCCTATGACCTCTCACATTGCACAAATACTCCCCGTACTTTGATGATAGTGTAAATAAATTAAAAAGGGACACAGTATTGAATGGCTTTGGATGAGAACTCAAAAACCTGAGGACAAGCTAAAACTAGCTGATCATCTTTAAAAAATGATCAAGCTATCATAACCATCAAAAAAATAGAATTTTTGTGCAGAGAAATCATGGCGGCAAAAAACAGAACAGCTTAGTTGTTCCACACTGTGGAAAGGTGATGCAAGCTCTCCTGTCTGCAGCATAGTATAGCATTGTCCCAATCACAAAGCACTGAATTTGCCCAGTATTTTACAAAATGTCATCTATTCAACCTGGAATTCCAAGATTGATGGCTTATGAATATCAAGAGCAGAGGTAGTTGAATGTGAACTATCTGGATCCATGATCTGAATTTACTCAAGTAGATATGGATCACATAGTGCAGATAATGAAGCAGCTGCACTCCACAAGCTGTGTGATGGAGATCCAACCTTTACACCTAATACATATCCTAAGAGCTCATAGATTGAATGAGTGGCAGAGGCTCAATCCAAAAAAGACAGAGGTGCTTTTGTTGGGTTCCCTTCAGATGACAACAGATTCCTTTGGCCCGACTGTAGTGGGCCTTCAGTTTGGGGACTCCGAGCTGTTAAAATCTGAACAAAGAGCACAACCTTAAGGTTTCTCTAGATTGTGGCCTCACATCATGTGTTCGCTGTATCAAAAACTAGTTTTTTCCACCTTAGAAACATAGCCAGGATAAAGCACTTAGTACCCCAAGAAGACCTCCCTACTTTGGTTCATGAATTTAGATCAAGACTTTATTACAGCAGATTTTTTTTATCTAGGACTGTCAAATAAAGAACTGCATCATTTACAGTGTTCCTGCCAAGCAAAACCCATCCTCCATTGCCTACACAAGCTTCATGTAAAACACAACTTAAAGCCTGACCTGCTTACACACAAAGCTCTACCGGAAGAAGGCCTCAGCTGTCTGAAGGAGTTTCTTACTCCTTATGTTCTGTTGACCATCCCCAGAATCTCTAAACATACTTCAGGGTTCCAAGCTTTTATGTATGCAGCACCAACATCCTGGAACTCTCTACCATGCTCAGTTAGAGAGGGGCCAAATTATGACATTCAGAACACCATGCTTTGCACTCAGGTCTTCCAATAGGTAACAGCTCTTTCTGTTCTTCCTTTTCTCTCCAAATAACATTGCGTCCTTATGGGAGAAGAGCTCTATATACATGAATTATTATTATTATTATTATTATTATTATTAGTAGTAGTAGTAGTAGTATTATATTAGTATTATATTGTTACACTATTAATACAAATCTGTTTGCTATTGATTAATTCATATACTCCAATTGTTAAATCTGCCTATGTCAGTAGTGGAGTACTGAGGCAATTTGAAATAAATTACTGGTAATGGATAAAATCTTGTCCATAATTATATTTTACATAAGAATTCAATATTTTATTATGAATTTTCCATAATTCTTTTTGACTTATATATTTTTGCATGTATACATTTAATTGCTGATATATTCATTTTATCTACTATATGTAGTTGGTGGAATTTTACTTTTTTTTTATCTACAGAGTTTAATTATTTTCATTTAATATCTCTATGCTTTAAGTTATGTGAACAATATTTATTTTTTTCAGTAGCCACAAAGGGAGGTTTATCTGTGACTACATAATCATTCCCTGGAGTAATCACAAATTACTTTGTGAGAATAGAGTGTCTATTTATATTAAACATCATATTTTTAAAAGCATATATTTGTCAATGCATGTAAGCTGCAATGGAGCTCAATTCATATTTTTTTTTAATATTTTTTAAATGGATTTTTGTTTCACAGTTTAATAATACACATGTGCTGAAATCTATGGTGGACTTGTTTGTTCATTAAAAGGTAAACGTATCCCTTGACCCTTCCAAGTGGTTTGTCACATTATTGTCAATAAGTGTAGATAATATTGCATATTTTCCATTCTAGTCACTATATTACACAATCATAATACAGATAGGTTTTATAAAGTGAATAATACTGTTATTGTAATAAAATACTTTATGCCAAGTCCTTAATATTTAGATTTTCAGGTATCATTGATATACAATTATCTTTTTTTCAGGTATCAGTGATATACAGGCATATTTCTGCAGGGTGATTTACATCAGCTCATACTTCAATCCTACAGCCTTATTAAATTGTGATTCGGCCAATTGAAGTTTTTAGTTAGTGAATACCTTGCTGTTGGATAGAAGTTCACTAACTAAACATTTCTGTAAAAAAATATGCTTTGTGTTTATATAGAGTTCTATTCAATTGGCTGAATTACAATTTGATAAGGCTGCTAGTCTCTATAAAAATAAGCCCTCATCTGCTCACCATAAATTTGTCTTACAGATATGTTAAAATATAGCATTAATTGTGTTACTGGATTAAATTCACAACTTCTCATTTACTTTTCATTCACGTCAATGGAAATGGGAGATACCAGGGTGGTGAAAATAAATGAGAACTTGGCACATATTATTGCTTATTATTATTATTATTATTATATACATGGTATATATTCCATAGTGTTAAGTTCAGGGGATATAGTAAATACATAAGACAAACATACTAGTACATGAGTAGATGATCTTTCCAGAGTTTAGAATCTATAGAAGTCAAACATGATGATACAAATACTGTGTGACAAAATTGAATGTGTTATCATGACTTCACACCTGACTAAAATTAATTGTTCTTGTGTGAATCTGGGTTTAGCTAGATAATATTATGTAAGATGAATAATCACGTAAGTGATAACTATAAATATATTAAATGGTGCTAAGTAAACAAAACTCAGTAAAGAATTAAATGGCCTTGTACAGACAACAGAAAAGGCACCTAGTGGTGTAGCCAGTAAAAGAAGGAGGGAGACAATTTGGAACACCTCCACTAAATATTAAAATACTTAATCATACCATGTGTGAGCAAAATAATATCAGTCATACATGTCCATTTGAAAATTCACAATGCAGATATTAATAAATCAAAAAGTAGATAAAGGGTAAAGAGAGGATTTATCTTAGATAGCTAGCCTACTTGTAGCTTAAAGGACCATTTTACTGGTCTTAGAAAGACTCTCTAAACAATAGTTAGGTAGGGCTTGATAAGAAAAAACTATTAGAGAATGGATTTGAATTTTAATTGTGTCTTGTCTAAGAAACTGACATATTTTGGAGATATTTTTAGCTGAAACTGACAAGATTTTGTTAATGATTGTATGTGAGGAATGAAAGAGAGGGCAGGGTCCAGCAGAACCCCAAGACATTTGGCATGAGAGGTGGGAGTGACACTGTCAACTGTGAGAGTTATTTGAGGAGTGGAAGCTGTAGTAAAGGGTGGGAAGATTAAGAGCTCAGTCTTTGACATGATGAGTTTTAAGTTCATGGGGGGATGTCCAGGGGGATATGCTTGACAGTCATATCCCCCTCTAGGAGAGAGGGGGATAGATATGGTGCTGAGTGTCATCTGCATATAGATGATACTGAAATCCAAAATATTTTATTAGGGTTGCAAGAGAGGATGTATAGATGGAGAAGAGGAGGGGGCCTAGAACTGAACCTTTAAAAATGGCAATAGACAGAGTAACTAAAAGTGCAATCTTGTAGGTAGAATGTGAACCATGAGAGAGCTGTGTCGCAAATGCCAACAGAGGGGAGAACTTGGATTAGAAGAGGGTGGTCAGCTGTATCAAAGACTGCAGAGAGATCCAGGAGAACTAGAATAGAGAATTGACCCTTTGACTTGGAGGTTATCAAGTCATTAGTAACTTTTGTGAGGGCTGTCTCTGTAGAGTGTTGGCCCTGGAAGACAGATATAGATGTATATATTTAGTGAAGTAGCCGTGAATGCCTCTGTCACATATTCCTCTGTAGGATCCTGATTCAGTTTAATGTACTAGGTGTTGGTGTTATCTGACAGTTGCCTGTTGGCTTCATTTATGTAGTCCAACTGCACCTCCTTTATCTGCAGGTTAATGGTAATGTTGTGGTTGCTTTTTAAAGTTTTTATGACAGCCATTTCTGATGGAGGTAACCCCTATTACAAGAAACTGAACCAGGGTCCTGCAGAGGAATTTACCATTCAACTTAGGAAACTTATCCAAATGGTCCCTAAAAATGGGAGGCAATTACAACTCATACTCACTCATCCTACAACTGGGACATTCTACATACTACCAAAGATACCTCCACAGCTTCAGCTTCAATCTCTCACTCACCAAACAAGCCATAGTCCATAGCCAAGCTATTAGATACCACTGCATATGCTCAAACACTGAGAACAGTTACAAACACTTAAAAACACTGTCTGAATCTTTCAGACAGAAGGGTTACAAACCCTGTATCATTACCAGTGCCATTAATGCACCATGTGAACATCTATAAAAATACAAAATAAACTACTTCACGTA
Source organism: Discoglossus pictus (assembly GCA_027410445.1). NCBI lineage: Eukaryota > Metazoa > Chordata > Amphibia > Anura > Alytidae > Discoglossus > Discoglossus pictus. The sequence goes on along the minus strand of CM050163.1, from coordinate 408,606,137 downwards.
CACCTCTAGAAACCACATACCATCCAGCTTTAGGGAAAATAAGAAAAATAAACGATTTACAATCCTTACCAACCGAAGACACAGAGTTAAAAAACAAATTCCACAAACCTTGTATCTTTGCATATATATAAACAACCACCAAACCTGAAACAGAAGCTTGTAAGCAGAAGATTAGCCAATGAACAACTGAAGAGAGAAAATGGAACTAAACCTTGTAACATGGATATGGTATTGAGCTTTTTGTATTCCCAATTTGGGCTTTAGCGCTTAGTTTATTCAGATGATATCAGTCCAAGATAATTCTCTCTCAGTTTCTGTAGATAATATGTTGATGTGGATAATATGTGGATGTTGGTATATTTCCACACTATTTCTACAGGATCTTGGATGGGTCTTGTTGTTATATTCCTAGGGCTCTGTAGATCTCACACTTGGAGGATGCCGCTTCTCCTGGTACACCGGCAAATGTGGTGTATTTGAAGTACTAGATATAAGAAAGAAGGGAGGTGGAGAAAGCGCAATAGATATTCCTAGTGCAGATTATTTGTGCCTCTTCGTAGTATTAGACAATGTATTTTTACAAAGTTGTCTCTCACCTTTGGTGACCTCCAGAATGTGAGGTACTTAAAAGCTGGATGTGATTCTCTCTCACAAGTAGGTGTCAATTGGACACCATTTTAACCAAAATAATCACTCCATCCAAAGCTTAAAAATCAAAATACTCAGAGGACATTTCAGAACCATCCATTAGAGAGAAAAACAGTTGAGTGTGATAAAATTCTTCAACACTAAAAGATACAAGGCTTAACATGGTCATGAATTTTCTAACACGTCATCGCAGGTTCTTGTGATTCCACCTCAATCTTTTTCACTTTTATAACAGGCTTGTCACTCTTAGTGAACTATCACTTCAGGGCTTTGTTTTTTTATTTACATATTAATGTGTGTATGTAAATAGTATGTGTCCATATGTTTCTTTCACTATGTTGAATGTGTTGAATGCCCCTATATAGACTGTAAGTTTGCAAGTTTTCAATCTTGCACAGTGCTTTAGGAACGCACTATGGACACCGGATTCTAAGTTCAAAGACAGGGCCCTCCATCTTTGTAATGTGTTGATATGGTTTTGCCTTGATCACAACTTATGTATAGTGCTACAGAATATGTTGGCGTGTTACAAACAAATGATAATATATATGTTTACCTCACAATGTCAGATGCTGTCTCCACTCTCATTGCATCACTATTTACATTCAAACTGAAAGTTCCATTTCATGTCAGTATTGCTTTAGATTTCTTGACAGCTTTTTAATATATATAAGTATTCACCCCACCCCCTTGGCATTTTATTGGATGGTACCAATTTTAGAGAAAAATTGGAAAATAATCAAAGATTTACAACCATTACTAATTGAAGATTCAAAATTAAAAGATAGATTCCCAAAACCTCCAATCCTTGCATTTAAACAACCACCAGACCTGAAACAAAAACGTGGCAGTGGAAAATTGGCCAATGAACAACTGAATACAAAAAATGGAACTAAACCTTGTAACAAACGTGCCTGTCAATTATGCCAACACATTTGTAATGATGATACAAGCACACATAACAACAAAACCTATAATATCAAAGGATCATATTCATGTACATCATCCAATGTGGTTTATATAATACAATGTACTTTACGTGACACAGGCTGTTACATTGGAGAAACCGGCCAAGAAAGTGCATTTAAGGGTGAATTTATACAGGCATTCAATAATGTGAGTTTTTCTTCTTATACCATAACAGACTTAGCACTCTTAGTGAGGTGTTTGTCCAAGAGGAAAGATATCACTGTGGACTACAGTGCTCTGCTTTTTCATGTTTATATTGATGTATATGTGTATATATGTTTCCTTTACTATGTTGCGTTTATTCCCCATATATGTATTTACCTGATGATGTCGGATGCTGTCACCAGTCTCTCTGCATCTGCTGTTATTATTAAAACTGAGGGTTGCATCTCATGTTAGTATTGCTTGAGACTTGATAAAGAGAAGTTGAACCTCTCAAAAGCTCATCATTATAAATAAGACATTTGTCCAATACAAAAGGTATCAAATTATACTGCAATACTCATTGTTAATCTACTAGAGAATTGCCCGTCAAAAAATTACGGCAATGAAATTGTAAGGTAGCTAATGCTGTTTGGTGTATAATAATGAAATATATAATACATTAATAAATGAATATACTTTACTTATTTTGAAAGAATTGTGTTGAAGAGCTGGCAATCTGTTTTGATGTTGCTTCAGCATTAGTGGTGTGGAGCTGCTGTGTAAGCGTGATGAATGTGTGCAGTGTAATAGTGTGCGTGCACGAGACCAAACCGTTAGCGTAGTTGTGTACTTCCGCATTGTCGTAAAATGGCGGGTAATGTGTGGTATGCGTCTTAGCGGAATGTCCGTAGGTCTTTTGTGGTGTTTTGTGAGTTTCTTGTGGTGTTTTGCGTGTTTAGAGTGCTGTAGCCTCGTTTTCGTTTGGTTCGGCTGACATTTTTTCTCTCGCTTAGAGAATTTTTTAGTGTCTAAACTGTTTTATTTTGAGCTAAATGAAGGTGTAAGTTGCTTTTTTGAGGTCCTGGATGCTCCCTCTTGCTGTAGGTAAGCTTTTTATGTATGTGCTGTGTGTATTTATTGTGTTTAGAATTTTTTCATGTTTCCAGGTTGCGGCCGATTTTTGCGAGGTCGTAATGAGTGGTAACGTGTCTTGTATGTTGTTTGCGTTGCGACGTAAAGTTTGCGAGGGTCGCAGTTGCTGTGTCGTGTTGTTTGCGTTGCAACGTAAAGTTTGCGAGGGTCACAGTTGCTGTGTTGTGTTGTTTGCGTTATAACGCAAAGTTTGCGAGGGTCGCAGTTGCTGGTAAGGAGGACCGCGGCTCGCTACGCAAGCCCGCAAGCGTTGGCAACAACTCGTACGCTCACAACTATATATGTGATATATATATATATATATATATATATAGAAAGTCTCCTCCCAATATATACTAGATATATGCTATATATATATATATATATATATACTAGTGACTTGCACATCAAAAATTACGGGGCAATAAAATTATAAGCCATGGCAATGCTGTTTGACACACAATGTAAAGCTTTTTCTACTCTGAGGACCTTTGGAGTTCATTGCGAGCCTCGCGCTGAGAGCCTTCGGCGCTCATAGCGAGCCTCTTAACTTGAAGCTATGGTAATGCTGTTTGACACACAATGCAAAGCTTTTTTACTCCTCATTTAATTTTGTTCCTATGAGCGCCTTGTGCTCTCCTGACAAATACAGATAGATATGTAAAATGTTTTTGTGTAATCATTCATTAATTAGAACAGAATGCAGTGTAATAACTGTTTTTCTCGGAATTCTGAGCTGGAAGCAGGTTTTTTAACTTGTTTTAGACATTTAAATGTGAACACAGATGTACTATTTATTTACTGTACAGTATATATATGTATATATATATATATATATATATATATATATATATACTTGCGACTAGCCCGTCAAAAATGACGGGGCAATAAAGTTGTAAGGCAGGTAATTCTGTTTGCCACAGACAGCAAGTGTTTTGGTTGTCTGAGATCCTTCGGCGCTCATTGCGGGCCTCTTGCTTGGGGAATTTTTTGTAATCAGAGGCGCTTTTGCTCTCGTTGTAAGGTCCTAGCTGATGTCCTTTTTGCGCTTAGTGCAAGTCTCTCCCCTAGTGTAGTTTGTGTCCTATGAGCACCGTTGGCGCTCCTTGTAAGGTGCCCGGTAAAGGGCTTTGTGGTTTATTGCGATACAGTGGTGTTTTTTTTGTGTACATGTATTTTTTCTTGATCATTAATTAATTGATAAATTAATATACTTTACCTATTTGAAATTAATATATGCAGCAAGCAATGTGCTAAAGAGCTAACAATCTATTGTGATGTTCCACCAGCATACAATGTAGATTTGCAGTGTTGGTGAGCTGAGTAAGTGTCAGCAATATGTGCAGTGTGTAGTGTAAATAGGCTTCATGCCCGAGGGGAAACCGTTTGTTTAACTGTGTACTTCTGCAGTCTGTAAGTTAGTGTTGTAAAATGGCGGCGATTGTGTATGTGGTACGCGGGTGTGGACGATTTAGCGTCCTTGCTAATAGTGTATGTTGCACCTCGTACAGGTTTTTGTAAAAGTCGTATGTGTTTGGCTGTGTTTTGCGGCTTTAGGGGTCGTGTAGCCTTGTTTTAGTTTTTTTCGGCGGCCATTTTTTCTCTTGCTTAGAGGATTTTCGAGTGTCTAAACTCGGTAAATTGGACTTAAATTGAGGTGTAAGCTCACTTCCAGATGACCTGGGTGTCCCCACTTGCTGTGGATAAGGTTTTTATTTATTTTTTGTGTGTATTTAGTGTTTTTTTAATGTTCTCCGCTGTGCACAATTTGTCCATTAAGGTCGTATTTTTGCAAGTTCGTAATAATTTTTTTCTAAGTCCCGCGGCTCGTTTATTTTTTGTGTAAGTCCGTATTTAGTCATTGCGTGTTAGAGTTTTTTCTTTCAAAGTCCCGCTTCTGTGGGTGTTTGTAACAGCTTGTGAGGTGCTGTAGAGCCTCCACCTCCGCAAATGCGGGACCTCGCTTCGTCAGGGTCCGCATTTCCAGCCTGCAAAGAGGGACACCGTTCTTGCGAGCTTGCTTTGCAAGCTTGCAAAGCGTAATACCGTTTCGTAGTTTGACAACTATTTAATGTGATGATAAATATATATACACAGTATATATACACTGTATGTGTATATATATATATATATATATATATATATATTCACATTATTATATAGATTATATATCCTGAATGACCGTTGTGTGCAGCATGGACAGCAGCTAGATGGCATAGTAGTTAGTCAATAAGATGCTGGAAGGTTGACAAGGATATCTGGAGCTATGCAGACGGCAGTGAATCCAACAGCTGCTGAAGAGTGTGTGATGGAGGAACCGTACATCGAACATGGGGATCCAGGGGGTCCCACTGGTGCTTCATGCGGTTCAAGTCCAGGGAATTTGGAGGAAAGGGAAGTATTTGGAAGTCTTTGTCAGGCTCCTCCAACCACTCCCAGAAAATTATTGCTGCATGGTGTTGCATTGTCCTGCTGGAAGATCCCATTCCCTTCAGGGAAGACAGCCAACATGTATGGGTGTACTTGAACTGCAAGGATGGAAAGATAACACAATCGGTTGAGAGTGCCTTCCAGAGGTATGAGTGGGCCCAGACAATGCCAAGAAAACAATCTCCAAATGCCACCAGTTTGTGTCTTTCCAACACTTTTTGCAGAGTGTTTGTTCTTGGAGGTTTCACTCCTGACACACCAACATCCGTCAAATTGATTGAAGCAAAAATGTGACTCATTATAGAAGGCAACCGTTTGCCAATGAGAAGAGGTCAAATATTGGTCCTGTTGTGCAAATTTAAGTATTTTCTGACAATGAGCAATCATCATCATGGGTGCAGTGACCAGCCATTTGCTTCGGAGCCTCATACATAACAGGGTTTGCTGTACTGTCGTTTTAGACACGTTTGGTTTGTTTGGATGGTGAGTTGCTCAACTGCAGTGTGTTGGTCCCAGTAAATACTTAGGGCCTCATTCTATTATAGGCCGTAGGAGATGCGGGGCCGCAAGGACCGGCCGCAAGCTATTCGGCTATTCTTTTCCCTTCCGGCCGGGGATTCTGGCAGGCTTGCGGCCGGCGCCTGGCTATACCTTGCGGCCGCTCGCGCCGGAGGAAAGCCTTTGATCTTAAACGGCCGCAAGAGTTTCGGCCTCAAGAAAGCTCCGGTTGCTATTCAATTGCTACGGGAAACCTCTCTGCAAGGCTAAAACCGAACCGCAGCTTACTTGCACCAAAAAGGTCCCGCTAGCACCAATTAAGCACATTATAAAGCCGAAATAAAGCCATCCTGCACTCTGAGGAGACTATAAAGTGATTGTAGGTGTTAGCAAAAATAGCACAACATTCCCCTACACTCAAATCCGTAAATAAATTATTTTTTAATTTATGTCAAAAATCCATGGAAAAAGTCCCGAGGGCTCGGAGCACCTCAGACCCGCCCACGCTGCGGCCGGAAAATAAACAGTTAATGTAAACTCGGATTTTAGCTGATGTGCAAGCTTGAGAGGGGGTTGCTATTAATCCTCATGTCCCCCAATATGATCCCTAGCATTTACAGAGCTGTACAGTGCCGTCTTGAATTTATTTTTGCATTTTAAGTTTTCTGAGCTTACGGCCGGTTGCAAGATATACGGCCGGCCGCAAGGAGAGATCCTTGCGGGGCTGTATAATTGAATTGCAAGATAACGGAACCCCCACAAGGAATCGCAGCCTTGCGGACGTTTTACGGCCGATAATAGAATGAGGCCCTTAGTGAGGAAACAAGAGCTGCCTCCAATTTACCGAAAGATGACAAGTAATACAGATGTGAAGTTTGCAATAGCAAAGCTCAATACCTACGACATGCTGTGGAAATTCAAGCTTGATAAAAAAACAATAACTAATCCTTCCAAAATAGTAGAGGCTTTCGGAAAATTCTATGAGAAACTTTATAATCTAGAGGAACACAAAGAAGTAACTAAACCAAAAACGGAAGAAATACAACAGTTCCTTGATAAAATACACATCGCAATTAACTCTGGAGGAATTAGAAAAATTAAATAGGTAAATATAGGAAATAGAGATTCAAGAAGCAATATCTAATTTGAAAATATCATCTGCACCTGGGCCTGATGGCTTCACCAATCAATACTTTAAAATATTCCAAAAAGAAATATGTAGAGATTTAAAAGCAACATTTAATGAAATCTTTAAGAAAGGCCTCGCGCCTAAAGAAAGGCTAGAGGCTTACATCATAAATATTCCTAAACAGGAGAAATCCCATATGGAATGCAGGGACTTTCGTCCAATTTCTCTTTTAAATGTTGATTTGAAGATCTATGCTAAAGTGTTGGCCAATAGAATGAATAAAATTATGAGACTATTGATTGGTGAAGACCAAAGAGGTTTCATAGTAGGACGTCAGGGAGCTGACAACATAAGAAAGTAGCTCAATTTGATTTCCATCTCTAAGGCGAACAACCTGCCTACAGTTTTTCTCTCTCTGGATGTGGAAAAGGCCTTCGACAGAGTCGGATGGAGCTATATGGACCAGGTTCTTGCCAAATTTGGGTTTGGAGAATTTGGTTCCAAGGCCATTAAGGCTCTATATGTGGCTCCATCCGCCTCTGTCATTGGCCTAGGGTCTAGATCACCTAGATTTAAGGTAACCAATGGTACAAGGCAGGGGTGCCCGCTATCTCCCCTGATATTTGCACTTATGATCGAACCGTTAGCTACAGGTATTCGTGAATCTAGGAATATCAGGGGAATACAAATTGGAAATATAGATCACAAAATATCACTCTTCACGGATGATGTGTTACTTTCATTAACCAACCCAGCTGAGTCTCTAGGGAACCTACAAGAGCTTCTAGATGCATTTTCCAAAATATAAAATTACAAACTCAATATAGCTAAATCAGAAATTTTGCAATTAAATCTACAGGATAACGATATTGCATTATTGAAAAGTAAATACGCATTTAATTGGCAATCCCATGTCAAGCATGTAGGCATACATCTCTATGCAGACCTGAAGCAATCAATTTTATAAAACTTTAGAATAGTGCATCAGAATATAATAGAAGCAATCTCACGATGGAAAAAAATTCAGATATCATGGTCAGGTCGCATAATAGCAGCTAAAATATTTCTTATACCTAAAATTACATATGTAATGAGGTGTATTCCGAGCCAATTTCCAAGTTTTATGATTAATAAACTTCAAAGTACTCTTGATAAATATATACACAATGGACGCAGAATAAGAATAAAAGCTCAATATATGGTGAATAAATTTAAAAAAGCTGGAATGGGGTGTCCTTTGATAGTTAAATATCAAGAAGCTATTCTACTCACTCACCTTGTGAGAAACACTGAAGCTATTATAGATCACCATTGGAGTAAGATAGAAAATTAACAAATAAGGAATGGAGACCTGGGTCTCTTAATATTTCTCCAACCAAAAGACTGGGGAAATTTACCACCCGGAGATAACATACTTAAAAAATACACGAGTGCTTGGGTAAAAATCAATCAAAAATATTAATTAATACCTTCTTTCAGTGGGGTTACACCCATATTATTATTAGATAAAATATATCCATCTTCAATATTAAAATTTATGATAAAAAAGGGAGTGATTTTGCTTAAAGAACTTTTCCAAAATAATAGGCTATATCCCTTTGAACATTTAGTTCTAAAATTTGGATTGCCATCCAGGTACTGGTTTAAATATCTCAAATTAGAAAAATTCTTAAAATCATTGGGTTTCAATCATTTTAAAAATGAAAATAATTCTGTCTTGGAAAAACTGATCCTAGCGGAAGACAAATCACATCTAGTGTCCAAGTGTTATAATATAATAAAGAAAAGTAACAACATCAAAAAAACGATGAAAATGAGAGTATGGGAATTGGAGCTCAAAGGAGAATGGCCAGTTGAAACTTGGGTTAAAGCATTTACAATTACTGATAAAATCATTAAAAATGCTCCCTACAGAGAAAATTTCTTTAAACTAACTAATAGATGGTACTTAGCTCCGTATAACGTGTACCAAATTACTAGAAATCTAAAAAATTGTGCTGGAGGGAATGCGGCCAAGTGGGGACACATCTACATGTGTGGTGGTCCTGTCCGGTCATCAGACAATTGTGGGAAGATTGCTTTCAGCACATTAGACAGGCTTATGAGATTTTAATGAGTTTTTCTCCTGAACTGATTTTGTTTCATATATTTCCTGAAAACTGTTCTAATGAACTCAAGGCATTCTTAATACAGATCTTTATGGCCGTTAAGTGCAGTATTGCACTGAAATGGAGACAAAAAGAAACCTTCTCTGTTTCAGAAATATTTACCAAAATTGCTCAAATTTGTGCGTTGGAAACAGATCTTGAGGATTTAGGTATTATTATGAGTCCTAGATATAAATGGAAAATATGGGACAATAAGCCTAGTGGGTGAGTGTGACCAAAATTAGCATTGTTCCGCTTCTTCCCTCCCCCCGGCTCCCCCTGCTCCCTCGCGAACAGAGATTAGGAATATTTTATTTTATAATTGTTTTATTTTTTTTGGGTAGTTTGTTTGTTTGTGTGTTTTTGTTTGTTTCTGAATGTTCATTTATAATTATGAGTAAGATTGTGCTAACATCTAGAGAACTAAGTATAAATCCTCTGGAAGACCCTCCTATGGTGGCGGGTGTCACCGCTATTGAATGGTCTTTCTAGCAATGAAGGTATTTGTAATTTTACCTGTTACATGCTAGGCAGTAAATTTATAATATACAACAAAACTTGCGGAAGGAAGGGGGAAAAAGAAAGGAGAAAAAAAAGGGAAAGGAAAAGGGAAAAGCGTAATAAAAGGAGTAAACTTTATTGACAGGTAGGTCCAACGGACCACCTAGAATTTGTGATAAAATGGTATTATAATATACTCTACATTGTTATGCTTAGATGTCTTGTTGTACTGATTAAAACATCATGAATGCTAAAAAGTACTATCTCTATATTGGATGGAAAAGGTATTACTCTAATGGCTATATATGCCAACCCAATCCCAAATCGTTTTGGAAATTTGCTAAAAATTCTCCTTTTATTATATGTAACGAATTGGAGGGTATGATTGTGTCAATTTTAAATGTTTTTTTTTGTTTGCTCTTTCTTTGTGTTTGTATATATGTGAAATTTAAATAAAAAAAATAAAAAAATTCAAGCTTGAAATGCTGTTATTCAAGGATGATTTTTGGCAGGTACTGGATACAAACAGACCCTGACAACCTTGAAGAATAGGACAAAAAACAAGCAAGCAAAAGCTACCATGTCAATGCTATGCTTATGGAACAGCTACGTACAATAGGTGAAGACTTTAAAAACAATCATGTATAGGCTGGACTTTGTTAATGAAGATTTAACATGGGTGTCCACATCTATGGGCTCTCTGGTGGCTGAGGAGGCCAATGAGGGACAGGCCACAGTTGTTGCATGGGAAGGCTTGTTCTGTGTTGGGTGCCGCAGTGACATTATTACTACATCTCCTTTTGTCCTCAGTACCAGCCCTACGTGTGGTCTCAAAAGAGGAGACAGCCTGGTGAATGGTACTTCTCCATGCCTTTCAGTCTAAAGCTAAAGCAGACCATCGACAATGGTCAATATGATCATCAAGGTACTGTTTCAGTGAGTCCTTTTACCTCTTCGTTGGTCCTCCTCTGTCAGGATTACCAGTGGTGAGCTCACCATATAGCACAATCTTTGGAAGCCGATTATCCTCCATCCTAGAGATGTATCCTGCAAAGCGCAACTGTGTCTTCAACAGACTACTGCCTGTTTTAGGACTTCAGTGTTGGGGATGTGGTCATACCAGTGAATGTTGAGGATGGTGCGGAGGCAGCATTGATGAAAGTGATCAAAAAGTCGTAGGTGGTGGCAGTAGACATCCTACAACTCGGAACCTTACAGTAGGGTGATCAGCACAACAGCTCCGTCCGTACATGTTGTCTTTTATGCACTTGTTCAAATGCTTGTTGTTCCAAACCCTTTGAGAGCAAGATGTCATTTGCTGCAGAGCTCTTGCCATATGGGAAACAAGGGCAGCATCACCTGTGAAGAGTAGCTCTCGAACAAGTTGTTCCACTGTCTTGGTGTGGGACTTTATTCTTCTCAGGTTGAACAGACATCAAGGTCTGTTGTGGCCCTTTGCAGCATCATACTGAACAATAGCGTGAATAAGGTGGGTGCAAGGACATAGCCCTGTTTCACGCCGCTGCTTATTGGGAAGGGCTCAGATCGGTCGTTGTTGTGCCTAACTTGGTCATGCTGGTCTTTGTATAGCTAAATGATCATATTGAGGAACTTAGAAGGATATCATATAGGTTCCAGGATTTGCCACAGACCATTCCTGCTCACAGTGTCGAATGCTTTGGTAAGGTCGATAAATGTCACATAAAGTCCCTTGTTCTGTTCTCTGCATTTCTCTTGGAGCTGCCTGAGAACAAAAACCATGTCAGTGGTGCTCCTGTTGGCTCTAAAGTCACACTGACTCTCAGGGAGGAGTATTTCTGCAATAGTGGGCACCAGTCTGTTGAGGAGTAATCTTGCAAGGATATTCCCTGTGGCGGAGAGCAGAGTTATCCAGCGGTAATTCGAGCAGTCTGACTTTTCTCCCTTCTTTTTGTACAGGGTGATGATGATTGCATCACAAAGGTCCTGTGGCAGTTTGCCTTGGCGAAAGCAGCAAACAAAGAGCTCATGGAGTTTAGTGTGAAGTGCTGGGCCCCCATGTTTCCAGATCTCAGCTTGGATCTTATCAACTCCTACGACAGAGCGCTGAGACTGAAATTATGAGGTTGGCACAGAATAGAGTCTGAAAGTGATTAGACCACCGGTTAAGAATCAACACCGTGTCTGTAAGGAGTGTTTTACTATCTGCACTGCGCAATGGGCTTTGGACCAGGTGTGACTGACCATACACAGCCCTCAGGGCTTCATAAAACCCTCTGTTTCGCCGACATCTGCGCAACACTGAGTTCTTTCTGCGAGGATGGTCCACCACTGATTATGAATTACTTGAAGCTTTCATTGGAAGCTGCTGCACACAAGATGGAAGGTTGCTTTCTTATAAGGACAAAACTTCTGAGAGAGATGTGTTTGATAAGCTGATCTTTTTTTCAACAGTAATTCATGGATCTCCTGACTGTTTTCGTCAAACCAGTTTTTGTTTTTCTTTGTGGAGAAACCTAGGACCCCTTCATGGGTCTGCAGGATGCTGGCTTTGAGATGTTCCCATTGAGCATCTGAGGAGGGATCCATGAAGCATCTGTGATCTTCTAGTCTTGACTGGAGATTTGCCTGTAAGTAGGCATTCACTTCAGCTGACTCAAGTTTACCGACCTGTAACTTCTTCTTTGGTGCTCCTTTCCTCTTTGGTTTAGTGTTAAAGTGGAGTCGAAGTTTGTAGCACAGAAGATGGTGGTCTGTATTACATTCTACACTGGGCATCACTCGGGTAAGCAGGACATCTCAAAGGTCTCACTGACGCTTCAAAATATAGTCAATAAGATGCCAGTGCTTGGACCGAGGATGCATCTAGGTTGTCTTTAGTCTGTCTTTCTGCTAAAAACTGTATTGGTGATGGTGAGTTTCTGCTCAGTGCAAAGCTCTAGCAAAAGCTGCCCACTGTCATTGTAGCTTCCAAAACCGTAATTGCCAAGTACCCCTTTCCAAGCTTCTGAATCCTTGACTACTCTCGCATTGAAGTTGCTGAGGATGATGACCTTGTTGTCTGCAGGGACGTTTTGTAAAATATTGGGCAGGTCGGTATAAAACTTGTCCTTTTCTGAAGTATCCGCTTGAAGAATTGGGGCATAGTCACTAGAAATTGTAGCATTCTGCTTGTTTTGACCCATAAAAATTATGAGGTCAGAGTGACTCTTTCACAGGTTATCAAGTTTGGAGGTGATAGGGTTCCTGACCATGAAGCAAACACCAGTAGAGGGTATAGCCTGCCCCATGTTCCTGAAGGCTTCCTTCCTCTGGGAGGTTGACTTCACTGGGGGTAGCAATGTCAATAGCCAGCCTTGATAGTTTGTGGGCTACTAGAGCAGTGCGCTGGTCTGGGTGACCGCTTTCTGTTGTGTCAAGCAAAGGTCTTAAGTTCCAACATATGCCGTTTCCATGCAAGTACACCTTGTGAGGCAGGTGTAATCATTTTCTTTTTTACTAAGTTTCGACCGCATTTGGAGATGCCCGTTGACCACGGCTAGCCAACTGGGTGAAGTGGAGACAAACTTTCTTTAGGCCACCTTTTCTAAACCTCTCTGCGTGTGGAGCAAGCAGTGCTGTCCCTAAAGATGGCTAGCTGGTCGTTCAGGGTGCTGCCAAATAATGCCATTGTCTCCTGGGTCAGCATCAGCTGACCCATACACCTGAACCACCTGATGCAGGATTGAGACTGTGGCTTCTAGTGACTCCTTCTGCCTGCCGTTTTGCCCCTTTTCTTTCACTAAGGCCTTGAAAATGTTGACAGTAAGGTCCTTGAGTCGTAGGTGTTATATAAGAGTGTCCTTCTCCTTGATAGATGGCCTTATAGGACTAATGAGCTACATCTGCCCAGGTTTTAAATCAGAGTTTTCCTTTCCCTAGGCTTGCTGCCAACCAAGGCTAACAAGCCCAGTCTACCCATGAGGTTATACCGCCAGACATTCAGTCGCGCCACAACATAGCAAGCTCTGTGAAAACGGGGGGCACCAACTGGAAGGTGTTGCTATAGACACAGTAAGGAGAGGCCATATGCAATGACTTCCGGGTTGCCAAGCTAGCCAGTGGTCACGTGGCAATCACTACACAGGGAAAGGAGAGGTAATGTCTTGCGCATACACTTTCCCTGGCCGAGTGGGCCGTACAGCATAGGTCACCCACCCACACCCTTATAAATGCTCGAGAGATTAGACCAGAGCAGGAACTAACATTATAATATGCTAAAGGTAAATTTATTAACGAAAACAACAGAAGAAAGAAAAATATGCATAATGAAGAGAATGAGAAATAAGAGGTAGCTCTAAAGATTCATGAAGGCACAAGACATTGGAAAGAAACCGGGGTATGTTTTCGTTGCAAAAAGGTGGTCATCTGAAAAATAACTGCTCAATCTGGAAAGCTGAGCAGAGAGGGAAAGAGCCACCCATGAGAGAAAGAGTTAAAACAGCAACAAAGGACACCGCACATGCATGGTGGTACCTTTAAAGTAACTCAGAATGGCATATCACATGACATGTAATAAAACATTTTTTACAGAAATTGATTACAGTGCCAAAGACAAAGTCTACTTAGCAAATGGGAAAAATATCACAGCAGAAGGTAACGGTCAAGGGTTCCTGAATTACATCACACCATCAGGGGGTAAGCAGATTATACTGGTAAAGAATGTTCTGTATGTTCCATGCCTAGAAGGAAGCCTCAGTGAAAACCCTTGCTAAAAATGGACTCACAGTCCAATTCCAAGGCAATGAATGCACAATTCAAAACAGAAAACAAATCCTAGCAAAATGAAGGTTGATTGAACACCTGTACAAACAATTCATCACTGCAAAAGAACAATCCAAAGCAACAACTCATAATGTGCACGATAAGTGTATCCATATCCACCTGTGGCACAGACGATTGGGGCACTCAGAAGCCATAAAGGATTTTGCAAAGAGAGGTCTATCAGAAGGTATGATAACTTTGCCTTGCTACATGCTCACAAAATGCATGTGTTGTATAAAAGCAAAGGCCATACGTACACCACTTCCACAGACCAGTCAAAGAAAGAACACTCACCCCATGGAACAGCGTGACGTGTGAGGACCAATGAAAACGCAGCAGGGACAGATATTTACTGACCTACAATGACAATTATTTCAGACTAGCGTATTGCCCGTCAAAAAATGACGGCAATGAGATGTGTATGTTTGGAAAGTTGTTTAGTTATTAATATACATTTGGAATTGTAAGGTTGCTAATGTTGTTTTGTATGTACTACTGAAATATAGAATTCAAATTAATAAATTAATTTACGTATTTTTATGCATTGTGTTGAAGAGCTGTCAATCTGTGTTGATGTTGCTGCAGCATTAGTGGTGTGGAGGTGCTGTGTAAGCGTGATGAACGTGTGCAGTGTAATAGTGTGCGTGCGCGAGCCAAAACCGTTAATGCAGCTGTGTACTTCCGCATTATCGTAAAATGGCGGGTAATGTGTGGTATGCGTCTTAGCGGATCATCCGTACGTCATTTAATGGCGGGTAATGTGTGGTATGCGTCTTAGCGGATTATCCGTACGTGTTTTCCGTGGTTATAGTGCTGTAGCCTCGTTTTTGTTTTGTTTGTCCGCCATTTTTTCTGTCGCTTCGAGAATTTTTTAGTGTCTAAACTCTTTTATTTTGAGCTAAATGAAGGTGTAACTTTGTTTTTTGAGGTCGTGGATGCTCCCTCTTGGTGTTGGTAAGCTTTTTCTGTATGTGCTGTGTGGATTTATTGTGTTTGTATTTTTTTTCATGTTCGCGAGTTGCGGACGTATTTTTTTGCTATGGTTTAACGGCTCGCCTCGCTATGCGAGGCTCACCTGCAATGAGCGCCTGCAGCGCTCATTGCCAAAGTACTACGGTTTAACGGCTCGCCTCGCAACGCGAGGCTCGCCGGGAGCTGAGCGCCTGCGGCGCTCATCGCTAAGCCCGCTAAAGTATTACGGTTTAACGGTAAAATTTAAAAATTAAATAAAAATTAAATGTTGTGAAATTTGTTTGCAACACAAAATGACTCAGCTACATTTGTCCCTTTTTTTTTTTCTTAAAATAAATACACATTTATTTTTTTTACTTTTTATTTTTTTAACTTTCAACTTATATTTCATCAAATGCATTGTTTTAGGCGTGAAATCCGATGTGGCGTGAGACAAAGGCGGTAAATCTGTGTTAATGCGTAAATCTGTAATTGCGTTTCGTAAAATGTACTCGCTACTGTCTTTTTTTACTCATGTGCGGTTAATGCGCATCCTTTGTCTCGTTGTTTTTCAAGCACATACGTCTGTGGCTGTGTTTTCATTTTTTTCGGCGGCCATTTTTTTCTCGCTTAGCCGATTTTCGATATTTGTAACTCGTCTAAATCGATGTAAATTGGAGTTCCAACTCACTCCCAGACGTCCTGCCTGGTTCCCCATGCTGTAAGTGACCTTTTTTTTTATTTTTTAGTGTGTATTTAGTGTTTTTTTTATTGTTTTGGTTCCGCCGCTTATCTTGTCATTTTTTTCATCTCGTATTTTTTTTCTAAGTCCTGCGTCTTGTGTAAAAAAGTGCTACGGGTCAACGGCTCGCTTCGCTACGCGAGGCTCGCCTGCAATGAGCGCCTGCGGCGCTCATTGCCAAAGTGCCACGGTTTAACATAAAGGCTCACCTCACCTGCAATGAGCGCCTGTGGCGCTCATTGCCAAAGTGCTACGGTTTAACGGCTCGCCTTGCTGCGAATCATACCTAAAGAAACAAGGCTAATATTGTTCTTCACTATCTACCAGTGTCTCTTTTTTATGCATATCTAAATATATCTCAATATACCCACCAAGCCAGCTCATGACACATTCCATATTTCATTGGCTATGTGCTGCTCTTGGTGGCCATAATAATGCGACACGACCCTTTATATAAATACATAAATAAAAAAATAAAAAAAAAAAAATATATATATATATATATATATATATATATATATATACATATATCTAGTTATTTATTCATATTTGGGGGGCTTTAGAGAGTGTTAATATGAACTGTTATGGTATTTGAGTATATGTATTATCCATTGTTTTAAAAATAAAATACAATCTTTATTATATGCAATTATGCTGTAGTGAGAGACACTATTTTTTCTATTCATGAAGGCTTGAATGTACAAAGGCTTTCCTCAGCTTTAAACAAAAAATTACAATCTATATCCTGTTAAGAAGGCACCACAAGCAAAGCATTGGTTGTGCATCATAGTTAATAAATTAAAAGCTGCATTAGTTTTTTTAATTAAAAAAATTATGTTTTTCACTGTCCTTTCATTTAATCAACAGAAACTCTTTACATAGTAGTTACATAGTTACATAGTAATTAAGGTTGAAAAAAGACTTTGAGTCCATCAAGTTCAACCTTTTAAGATCTCCTCTGATTTGCAGAGGAAGGCAAACAGAAAAAAAAACCAAGTGAGACTTAGTTAATCGTCTCAAAGGGAAAAAAAAAAATTCATTTCTTTCTGACCCCAGATACTGGCGATTGGATTTCTCCCTGGATCAATACTGTCTCTCTAATTATCCATGATAACCCTGAATTCGTTTTTGAATTAGAAATAAATCCAGTCGCCTTTTAAAGTTATCTATCGAATCCACTGTCACCACCTCCTCTGTTAGAGAATTCCACAGATTAACCACCCTTACTGTGAAGAACCCTTTTCTTTCTTTAAGGTGGAATCTTTTTACTTCTAACCTCAAGGGATGTCCTCTTGTCAGTTGAAAACCTCTTGGCACAAAAAGCTCCCTTGACAAATCTTTATACTGACCCTGGATGTATTTATATAAGGTAATCATATCTCCTCTTAGACGCCTTTTATCTAGAGAAAATAAATTTAATTTTGTTAGTCTTTCTTCATAACTTAGCCCCTCCATTCCCCTTATTAGTTTTGTTGCCCTCCTCTGTACCTTTTCCAGCTCTAAAATGTCCTTTTTATGAAGTGTTGCCCAAAACTGTACTCCATATTCCAAATGAGGGCGTACTAGAGATTTGTATAGTGGCAAGATTATATTTGCTTCCCTTGATTCTATACCCTTTTTAATACATGCTAATATTTTATTTGCCTTTGCAGCTGCTGCTTGGCTTTGAGAACTGTTACCTAGGTGGTTGTCCACAAGCACTCCCCAATCCCTTTCAATATCTGATACACCTAGATTTGCTCCATTGAGATTATAAATTGCATGGCTATTTTTCCTTCCCAGATGCATAACTTTACATTTATTCGTATTAAATCTCATCTGCAATTTAGATGTCCATTCCTCAATTTTATGTAAATCCCTTTGGAGGGAAAGCACATAATTATCTGATTTGATTACCTTGCACAAATTCGTGTCATCAGTGAAAATGGAGACACCAGACTCCAATCCTACCTCTAAGTCATTAATAAATATGTTAAAAAGGAGAGGACCTAATACTGAACCCTGAGGAACCCCACTTACCACATTAGTCCAATCGAAGTATGTTCCATTTACAACAACCCTTTGCTTCCTGTCTTTCAGCCAGCTCTCAATCCATGAGCAGACATTTACTGCAATTCCTGTATCTTTTAATTTGCACAATAGTCTCCCATGTGGCACTGTATCAAAAGCCTTTGCAAAATCCACAAAGACTACATCCACTGAGTTGCCTTGATCCAGGTTCCTACTAACCTCTTCACAGAAACTAATTAGATTTGTTTGACATGACCTATGCCTCAAAAATCCATGTTGACTCCTACTTATAATCCTGTTCAAATACTGTAGATATATTCTTGTATATTATCCCTTATTAACCCTTCTAAAAGCTTCCCCACTACAGAAGTGAGGCTCACTGGTTTACGATTCCCAGGATTTGCACTTGCTCCCTTTTTAAATATAGATATCACATCTGCTTTTCTCCAGTCATCTGGTAGAGACCCTGTGTTAAGTGAATCTTGTAAAATTAAATATAATGGTTTGACTATTACAGAACCCAGTTCCCTCAGTACCCGTGGATGTATTCCATCAGGACCCGGGGCTTTATTAACATTTATTTTTTTCATCCTCTTTTGGATTACTTCTTGTATTAACCAATTATGTGGCAAAGGTAGTGTAGCCCCATTATGTTGCAGTGTCCCAACCACTGGTACCTCCCTTGTGTATACCAAAGAAAAGAGCCTATTTAGCTGCCTTTTCCTGGTAACTCATTTTCAGATGGCCTGTTTCACATTCTAATGTTCCTATAGCTTCCTTCCTCGCCTTCTTCCCATTAATATACTTAAAAAAATTGTTTAGGGTTAGTCTTACTCTCTTTTGCAATTCATTTTTAATTTTCTATTTTAGCCAGTCTAATAGCCCTTTTGCAAGCCTTGTTGAATTCTTTGTACTCACGTAAAACATTCTCTGTCCCCTCTTGTTTGTATAATATAAATGCCTGTTTTTTACTCTGTATCTTTATATTTAAATCATTGTTAAGCTACATTGGATGGGATTTACTCCTTTTACTTTTATTCCCACATGGCATATGCCGACGTGTATGTATATTTAGTAAGGATTTAAATGTTGTCCATTTATGTTCAGTGTTTTTACCTATCAGTTCTCTGTCCCAGTCTATATTTGTATTGCAGCTCTTGGACCGTTAAAATCTGCCCTTTTAAAATTAAGAGTTTTTGTTGGCCCCTTAAAATGTTGTTTTTTTATTTCAATCTTAAATGAGATGGGTTGTGATCACTGTTTCCCAAAGGTTGCCCTATTCCAACATTTGATACTATATCAATATTATTTGTGATGACTAAATCTAAGATAACGTATATACTCGAGTATAAGCCGAGTTTTTCAGCCCTTTTTTTAAGGCAAAAAAGGGCCCCCTCGGCTTATACTCGAGTCACTGTCTCTCTAACCCCCCCGTGTCTCTCTAACCCCCCCGTGTCTCTCTACCCCGCCCGTGTGTCTCTAAACCCCTGTGTGTCATTAACCCCTGTGTGTCTCTCTACCCCCCCGTGTCTCTTTCCCTCCTTCCTCCTCAACCTAAACCCCCTCAACCCCCCTCCTCCACCTAAACCCTGCTAAATACCTCCCCCCTCTCCCCTCACTTACCTGCTTGTGAAACGGCCTCCGCTCCTTTACCCGGCGCCGGCGTGCATGTGACGTCGCATGCGTGCCGCGTCATTAGGGGGTTTATTGAGGTTGAGGAGGGTTGAGGTTGAGGAGGGGGTTGAGGATGAGGATAAGGGGTTGAGGAGGGAGGATGAGGATGGGGGGTTGAGGAGGGAGGTTGAGGAAGGAGTTGAGGATGGGGGGGTTGAGGAGGGAGGTTGAGGAGGGAGGTTGAGGATGAGGAGGAGGGGTTGAGGAGGGGTGTTGAGGTTGAGGAGGGGGGTTGAGGTTGAGGAGGGGGGTTGAGGTTGAGGATGGGGGTTGAGGAGAGAGGATGAGGATGGGGGGTTGAGGATGGGGGGGATGAGGAGGGAGGTTAAGGAGGGGGTTGAGGATGAGGAGGGAGGTTGAGGAGGGGGTTGAGGATGAGGATGGAGGTTGAGGTTGAGGATGGAGGTTGAGGTTGAGGAGTGAGGTTGAGGATGAGGAGTGAGGTTAAGGAGGGAGGTTGAGGATGAGGGGTGAGGTTGAGGATGAGGAGTGAGGTTGAGGAGTGAGGTTGAGGATGAGGAGGTACGTTGAGGATGAGGAGGGAGATTGAGGAGTGGGGTACACAGAGGGCACAAGAGGGACACAGGGGGCAGCACATTTCCCACCCTCGGCTTATACTCGAGTCACTCATTTTACCCAGTATTTTGTGGTAAAATGGGTGCCTCGGCTTATACTCGGGTCGGCTAATACTCGAGTATATACGGTAGCTAACTTTCTAGTAGGCTCTTGTAGAACATAATGATCCCTGAGTGTACTCAAGAACCTGAACTTTAATTAAAATAATCAAATAAAACACCCTATTACATATGGATAAGAATATTAGCCATTGTAATGTGATTTGTCTTCTCAGTAATGTACCTTTCAGAGCACAGTAGAGATTTTACTCATCTGCAGTATGAATACATTGTAATTAGGAACATTTAAATATTGATTTCATTCATTTACAGGTAATCAACATATAAATCATTATTTACCCAACAGATCTTCTTCTAACCTTAACTTCTTTTTGAATGTATTGGGTGTCTATTTCATTAGTATGAACTTAACTAACGTGCAGACCTTCATTTTGTTAGGTTTCAATTTGCCTGAAAGATTTTGTGTGCCCATATTTTTTCTTCTTGTCTTGACTTTTCTGATAACCACGTCAGGAAACTTTGTAATCCTTACACTTGTTCTCAAAGATCAAAGACTTCACAACCCTATGTATTTATTTCTTTCTAATCTAGCTGTCTTGGATATAATTTTCACCAACGCAATTACACCAACTCTTTTAAAAGGTTTCCTTCCTGGAGTTCTGTTAATATCTCTGGCTAATTGCATTGTCCAGAGTTATTTTTACTTCTTAAGTGGGACAGCTGAGTTCATTCTTTTTGCTGTAATGTCTTTTGACCGATATATTGCCATCTGCTACCCATTATATTACAACTCTATCATGCACAAACAAGTATGTTTTAGATTTATAGCTGGAGTATGGATAGTATCTTTTTTGTCTTTAATTCTACCGTTGATTTTATTGTTAAAACTCAAATTCTGTTATAATGAAGTTAATCATTTCTTTTGTGATATTGGGTCTGTTTTGGAAAATTCTTGCACTAACACAGACTCTGTCAAACTGTCCATTCTACTTAATAGTTGCATAATGCTCTTATCTCTCTCAGTGACTATCAAATCATATGTTTCCATTGTCTTGGCCATTTGTAGGATCCAGTCGATAGAAGGAAGAAAAAAGGCTCTCTCTACCTGCTCTTCTCATGCCATAGTGGTGACACTGGTCTATGGTAGTTGCATTTTAATGTATGCGAGGCCTGTTAATGGAAATTATTTGGATTTTAACAAAAAACTATCAATTCTTAATACAGTAGTTGTTCCTTTAATTAATCCTTATGTATATACCTTACGCAATCAAAAAGTGAAAGAAATATTTAAGCAAGCATTAAACATAAATCTGCTTAGCAGCCACAAAACACACTGAATAGATGCTTAAGGTAAATAAGTAATATAATAATGCTTACCTCCACTAATATTTTTCATACTGTATAAATGTGATTTATCTAAACTGTTTAGTAAGGATATTTGCGTATGTTTTAATACTGTCATAAATATAACTTCAGTGTAGGTTTACAAATATTTGAATTTCAGTGTTTCAGCTTCCAACAGAGCTACAGTGGATATAAAAAGTCTACACACCCCTGCTAAAATGTCAGGTTTCTGTGCTGTAAAAAAACTTAGACAAAGATAAATCATTTTAGAAATGTTTCCACCTTTAATGTCACAATAAAGGTGACATATAAAAAAGTGACTATAAACTGTACAACTCAATTGAAAAACAAACTGAAATCTTTTAGGTGGAGGGAAGAAAAAAAAGAAAAATAATGTGGTTGCATAAGCCTGCACACCCTCTTATAACTGGGGATGTAGCTGTGTTCAGAATTAAGCAATCACATTCCAAATCGTTTTAAATAGGAGTCAGCATACACGTACAAAAGAATTTCCAAGGCATTAGATATACCATCGAACACAGTGAAGAAAATATGGCACAACAGTGACATTACCAAGAACTGGAGCTCCCTCCAAAATTGATGAAAAGACGAGAAGAAAACTGGTCTGAGAGGCTAACAAAAGCCCTACAGCAACATTAAAGGAGCTGCAGGAATATCTGGCAAGTACTGGCTGTGTGGTACATGTGACAACAATCTCCAGTATTCTTCATATGTCTGGGCTATAGGGTAGAGTGGCAAGATGAAAGCCTTTTCTTACAGAGAAAAACATCCAAGCCAGGCTAAATTTTGCAAAAACACATCTGAAGTTTCCCAAAAGCATGTGGGAAAATGTGTTATGGAATGATGAAACCAAGGTTGAACTTTTTTGGCCATAATTCCAAAATATATGTTTGGCGCAAAAACAACACTGCACTTCACCAAAAGACTATACCCACAGTGAAGCATGATGGTGGCAGCATCATGCTTTGGGGCTGTTTTTTTTATTTCAGCTGGAACTGGGGCCTTAGTTAAGATAGAGGGATTTATGAACAGTTCCAAATACCAGTCAATATTGGCACAAAACCTTCAGGCTTCTGCTAGAAAGCTGAACATGAAAAGGAACTTCCTCTTTCAGCATGACAACGACCTAAAGCATACATCCAAATCAACAAAGGTATGGCTTCACCAGAAGAAGATTAAAGTGTTGGAATGGCCCAGGCAGAGCCCAGACCTGAATCCGATTGAAAATCTGTGGGGTGATCTGAAGAGGGCTGTGCACAGGAGATGCCCTTGCAATCTGACAGATTTGGAGTGTTTTTGCAAAGAAGAGTGGGCAAATCTTGCCAAGTCAAATGTGCCATGCTGATAGACTCATACCCCAAAAGACTGTGCACAGGAGATGCCCTCGCAATCAGACAGATTTGGAGTGTTTTTGCAAAGAAGAGTGGGCAAATCTTGCCAAGTCAAAATGTGCCATGCTGATAGACTCATACCCCAAAAGACTGAATGCTGTAATAAAATCAAAAGGTGCTTCAACGAAGTATTAGTTTAAGGGTGTGCATACTTATGCAACCATATTATTTTATTTTTATATTTTTTCTTCCCTCTACCTAAAAGATTTCAGGTTTTTTTTTCAATTGAGTTGTACAGTTTATAGTCATTTTTTTTATATGTCACCTTTTAATGTGACATTAAAGGTGGAAAAAGTTCTGAAATGATTTATCTTTGTCTCGTTTTTTTACAGCACAGAAACCTGACATTTTAACAGGGGTGTGTAGACTCTTTATATCCACTGTACATTAATATGACTAGGGCCTCCATTGAATAGCCCGCAGTTTACTTCATAACAGACATAAGTCTGCAGGCTTAAAATTTGCAACAGTTACAGTGTGATTCAATTGATCAAGCCCTCAGCTTCCTGGCCGAAAGCCTAAACTGTAAACCATGCAACCGTAAGTAGCATTTCAGAGCATGATCAGGATCAATTAAGCAAGGCTGCAACTACCGATTTAGAAACATCTAACAGTAAATGAGACCATCAGTAAAAACATGGAAGTTAAACGTCAATTAATTAGCGTTTATAAGTCCGCTATGCGATCCGACTCACAATCCGGCAATGTACCAAATAATAAAAATGAATGACGATACTGTTCTAGTCCATGTGCGTGGTCTGATATCCATTAAATCCTTGATTACTGAGATTGATATAACACGGAAATAAAACGTTAAAAAACATATTATTTTTTTTATTTCATTTTTTTGAGCTTGAGACTTTTGTGCAAATAATTCTAATGTCTTTCATTGCTTTCTTATCTTTTAAAGTGCAGTATTGATTTTTTATTTGCATTTACAATGCTACGAACAGGTGTTTAACCCCCTTGCAAGTCCTGTCTGGCACTCATAGGATTTTCTTCTACATTCGCCATTTACAGGTGTGAAAACATTTGATGGCTTGAGGAATTATAGCAATAGAATTGTGATTTGCGATTGTAAGATTTCGGGCTTGAAAGATTAAAGACTTAGAAGGGTTGGAGTTAAATTTTTGACAAACGCAGGGATTTTCAGCCTGTAACCAGCAAATTGTTTATGGGTAGCTAAACGACGCCAATTGAAAAGCAAATTAGTTTACGGGCTACATTACAGGCTTCCGTATCTAACAATTGCTCATTTGAATAGGGGCCTAGGTTTGCTAAAAAAGCTACATTTTGTAGACTTCTTTTTTCAATTCCTTTTATTGATGTTAATAATTTATTGACAACTAGTTATATGACTTTTTCTGATGTCTTATGTGCATGGGGAGTAAGGTAGCATGTCTATGCTTAGTACTATGCAAATAAAATGATTAGTGCTTAAAAATATAAATAGCAAAGGATCTGCCCAGAGAATCCTTTCATTATTCAGGGGCAGATGGTGCATAGAGGAAAATGGGCAACCGCTCTCCTGGCTTAATCCTCCCATCACTTACTTAATTGTTGTCACTTTAAATTTCAAAACCCTCTGTGCTGCAGTTAAACACACCGACTTATCACATCTATCTTCTTCTGGTGACTTGTCTAGTACTACAAATCAGGGTACATTTGAGAATTAAAATAAAAAAACCGTGAAAATGCTGTTTTTTCCCGACTTGTACTCTAACCAATAGAACTGAGCCTGTCTGTCATACGCAGCATCACCCAATCGGAGTGGCCGGGAAGGAAATATATATAGACATGTGTATATATGTTTTGCATGAGTCATGCCAGCACTAGGGAACTACATTTCCATGAGGAAAACATGAATGTCAACATGTACTGTGACATACTAAAGCAGAGCATTAACCCTCTCCCTTCAGAAACCAGCTGATTTCCTCCATTATAAATGCAGCACACAGCACTTTATATAGGCACACTATATGTAATTATATTTATTATTCTGGGGTTTTCACATGCAAGATATTATTGAAAAAAACTTTTCTTATTTGTCTTATCATAATCACTTTATTTATTTTTTTGTTTCCTTGAGATTTTCATTATTATTTTGCTATATTATACATAGATCTATATGTCATTAGATTTAGTTATTGTATTATTTCTGTAGAAATACACTTTTTCTCACTGTACTGTATTATATATGTGAGGACGTCGTCAAACGTGAGATTCTGTGTTTCTAATATTTTATTTTTTATTTGTAATACTTTTTATTTCCTTATATATTAATAGGAAATCATGTTTTTTTGGTTGCCCTTATGGGATTTTTATATGGCTTTTTTTTGTGCTGTTCTCTCTTCTTTTGTAAATTATCAGTGTTTACTTTGGGTTGTTGTAGATCATATGTACCACCAACTAAGATAGCTTTTTGAATACATATATTGGGGTATTTTCATATGTTAATCAATTTCATCCCTACAATTTCTCTTTTTCGTTTATTCTATATTTGTTGAGTACTAGCGAGAACCCGCAACCCTTGTCCACAGCACTGTAAATGCAAATAACAAATCAATACTGCACTGTAAATGATGGAGATGAATGAAAGACATTAAAATTAATTGCACAACAGTTTCAAGCTTGCAAATCTGCAATAAAAAATCAAATTTTTTATGTGTCATTTCGGGTTATATGGATCTCGGGAATCAATGAGTTAATACATATCAGGCCACCCATATGGACTAGAACAGTACTAGCATTCATTTTTATTATTTAGTATTTTGAGGGTTTGCGAGTCCCCGAACCTAATTGATTGACATATAACCTCCATGTTTTACTGCCGTAATGATATCTGTTTAATTTTCTATTGGCCGTTTCAAAATGAGTGGTTACAGCCTTGCTTAATTGATCATGTTCCCAACCTGAACTGCCATGCACAAGTGCATGGGTTATGGTTTTGATGTCGGCCCGCAACTTATTCAATTGAATAGCACCAGAATCCGAGCCTGCAGCAAGTTCGCAGAGCCTGCAATTGAATCAGGCTCTAAGTTTTCGAGCATATATTTTTTTTTCATTTTCATTTTTTTTTTCATGATCCTTTAACGCAGCCCTCTGCTATCTTAAACTTAACATTGTCAAAAATGAAGCTCCTAATGTTTTCTCCCAAACCTGGCCCTATTATCCCCTTCTCTATCAAAGTCAGTGACACAGTCATTCTCCTCTCACATCCATTCTGCTGCAAAAACATTTCTCCCCTTCTACTACTACAACTTCTTGCTGTTATATCATATAAATAGATTGTAAGCTCTTCAAGCAGGGACTATGTAATCCATTGGTTGTCTATGTTAAATATACTTATATTGTCATGTAATTGTTTTGTACCTACATGCATACATTCATGCATAATGACATAATGACATGTACATATTGTGACAGGGACGGCCTTTGGCTACTGGTTGCTCCTGTGATCTCCACATAAACCACTAAGTCCCAGCATACTTTTATCTTTGCTTTTAATAAAAGGTTTTCAAACAAACAGTAGCTTATTTTCAACATGAAAGCAAAATCTAAATAAACGTGCTTGCTTATTTATAGGAACACCCTGACTAGCCCGAGGCCGCTACTCGGCCTGCAGGTAAAACAGTACCTTTTCACACAGAGGGAGGGTACCTTTTAAGTCCAGTCTCTTTCTCTCCCAGCTTCTCAGCTGCAATGGATCCTCTGCAAATCCTCTCCTCTTGCAGAAAACAGTCTCTCTTGTACATTTGTTGCAGTCACACAGACTGATCCACCAATGACAGCTTCCCATGCTGCTCAGGCACCCACACTGCAAGTCCAGCCAGGTCCTGATCAGGAGCTCTGTCTCTTTCTCCTCACAGGTCAGGCTGAACACTCTGTGTCTCTTGTTATTATACCAGCTATACAGTTCAGGCCATCCACACTCACTTGCCAGTGTCTCTCAGTCTTGTAGTATGTATTTCAAGCAGTATTATTTACTGCCTCATTTCATAGCTCATCCCAGCTCTCAGGATCCAACAGCAGCCATGCTGTCTAAGGCTTTCTATCCCAGCATCTCCAAACAGGCTGCAGCTCCACACAGACTCCTCACTGCACTTAGGCTAGAGCCTAATCAGCCTTTCACATCTCTGCTTTCCAGGCTTGAAAGTGACATTTCACCTGGGCCAATTAGGAGTCCTCCATGTGTTTAACTCTGTCACTCCTGTCAAGAACTCTTCATGCTCTGTACCTGGCACCATCCTCTAAGGGGAAAACGGTTACAATATTTATGTGCTTTTCAAGTTTTCTACTGTAATTTATTTATTAGTAATGTGAGTTAAACAAATTTCAGGATTTGTTGTTTGTGAAGATCACAGTATTTGACACATTTCCAACAATTTTTGTATATTTTTATGATATAGATAATATTAGTGCAAATTAAAATAAAGTTGGGCATCTTATTTCAATGACCATCATAGATTTACAGTATGAAAACAGCAAAGAATTGGAGAACATAGGCCCCTTAATTATCTTCACACCGCCTGTATTTCTGCGGGTGAGAAATTTGCTACAGATACAGATGTATTTAATTGCTCAAGCCTGCAAGTACAGTCTACCAGGTACCACACACAAACCATGAACTCGTCTGTAGCATTTCAGGACATGATCATGATTAAGTAAGTAAGCTTGTAAGTTACAATTTAGACAATAGTAAATGAGACATCATCATGACGTCAGCAAAACATGGAATTTAGACTACAATTAAACAATGTTTAGAAGTACGATTTGTGATTGGACTCCCAATACAGAAATGTAGAAATCTATAATGATTAATAAATCATCTGTTCGAGTGCATGTGGGTGGCCTGATATGTATTAATTCCTTGACTCCTGGGATCAATATAATATGGAAATAAAACGTAAAAAAAATAAAAAATACATTTTTCTCACTACAAATTGGGACCTAGATTGGTTCTTTACTGTGTATGTGTGAGAGATAGGGGAGTTTTGTTGATATAGACGTGTGGGAAGAGACATACATCATAAGGGCTATATCACTTAAAAGAGATTGCATATACCTTAGCATTCCAACCAGGGACATTGCAATTTCCATATAAATAAGAGGTTCATGTGTAGACTCGTAGTGGTTGATTCCCCTTTAGTTCCTAAATACACACTATAAAACACTAAACCCCGTTTCTCAGGATCATGGGATATCTCCTATGCCGTCAAGCTTCTGGATTTGTATGATTTCATCTATAAGTGCCAAGTGGCTTCGCGTGTGACAACTTACCTCTATTTACGAGGTTACTAAATGTGAGTGCAAATTCCTTCACTATTGTACATGTATATTTGTATAACATTTTTAGTGTGTGTGCATATATCAGGCACATGCTTTTTATGTTTTTTATTCATGTTTGTAGCTTCACTTGAATACATTTTTTTGATCTGTACTAGGAGGTAGATGTGCGCTTCTTGTCCCCTCCCTTCTTGCATTATATATAAGTTCTTTAGTGACCAGTACTTCTTCAGAAGCAGCACACCGCAAGAATGTTTATTCATAACCATCATTTATTTAGACTACCATCATTTATGTATGATTGAGGATGTATATCCACACATTTTTTGGATTCAAGTGATCTACTGTGCATCCGACATTATGGCATCAACTGGAGCAAGATTGGTGAGCTTGGACCTCCTTATCAGTGCCGGTGCACTAAAGATATATTATTTGGATATTTTACGGACTTTTATATCGTTCATTTTTACATTCTATGTCCTACTCAAGTCCATTATAGTTATTCTATTTGATATTTCCCATTAGAGATGTGGCAAATAGTTCGCCGGCGGATTGTTCCCGGCGAACATAGCATGTTCGCGTTCGCGGCGAACTGCGAACATATGCTATATTCGACCCGCCACTATACTTTATAATTGAGCAAACTTTGACCCTGCAACTCACAATCAGCAGACACATTCCAGCCAATCAGCATCATACCCTGTCTTCCACACCATTCTACCTCATGGACAGCAGCCATTTTGGAATCATAACTAACTTGCAGTCTTACTGAGAGGAGACTTAGTGTAGGTGATACTGCATCAATAGGGAAAACCATAGCTAGGCTACTGTACACAGTGTGCAATACAGTCCTGAAGGACTCTTTTGATCTCTGCTGCAAGGACACCCCTGTGTCTCTTCTTCCCCTTTTCATCATCCTCCCCTCACCTTAGCACCCAAACCTAACACCCCTCACACTTATCCCTAACACCTAACCCTAACACCCCTCACCCTAACACCTAACCCTAACACCCCTCACACTTATCCCTAACATCCCTTACCCTAACACCCATCACACTTATCCCTAACACCCCTTACCCTAACCCTAACACCCCTCACACTTATCCATAACACCCATCAACCTAACACCTAACCCTAACATTCTCACACTTATCCCTAAGACCTAACATCCCCCACACTTATCCCTAACATCCCTCACCCTAAACCTAATACCCCCTTACACTTATCCCTAACAGCCCTTACCCTAACACCTAACCCTAACATCACTTACCCTAACACCCATCACACTTATCCCTAACACTCCTCACCCTAACACCTAACCCCCTTACCCTTATCCCTAACACCCCTTACCCTAACACCCCTCACACTTATCCCTGTGTCTCTTCTCCCCCTTATCATCAAGGGAGGGGTGAGAATGATGAGGGAGGGGGAAGAGACACAGGGGAAGATGATGAGGGAGGGGGGAAACAGACACAGGGGAGGATGATGAGGGAGGGGGTAAAGAGATACAGGGGAGGGTGATGAGGAAGGGGGAAAGAGACACAGGGGAGGATGATGAGGGAGGGGGGGAAGAGACACAGGGGAAGATGATGAGGGAGGGGGAAAAGAGACACAGGGGAGGATGATGAGGGAGGGGGGAAAGAGACACAGGGGAGCATGATGATGGAGGGGGAAGAAGACACAGGGGAGGATGATGAGGGAGGGGGTAAAGAGATACAGGGGAGGATGATGAGGGAGGTGGGATGATGATGAGGGAGGGGGGATGAGACACAGGGGCGGGTGATGAGGAATGGGGGAAAGAGACACACGAGAGGATGATGAGGGAGGGGGTAAAGAGATACAGGGGAGGATGATGATGGAGGGGGATGTTAGGTTATTTATGCCCTTTATGGATTAAAACCAGACTCTGCATCAACTATGTAATTTTCCGTGGGAGTTTTGACATGGATCCCCCTCCGGCATGCCACAGTCCAGGTGTTAGTCCCCTTAAAACAACTTTTCCATCACTATTGTGGCCAGAAAGAGTCCCTGTGGGTTTTAAAATCCGCCTGCCCATTGAAGTCTATGGCGGTTTGGTTTTGTCTCTTTTAGGATTGAAGCTATAATATAATTCTTTAAACAAGGGAGGATAAATAAAACAAATAGCAGTAATACCCAATCATAGGTATAAAGCACACATAAAAAATGGTTGCATTCTTGGCAACAAAACATGACAGTCCTTAATCATCCCACCTGTATATTAAAATCAGGTCAATCTAAGAGATTATAAACAGCAATACATGAGGATATTTGGAACTGAATATAATGTATTCCACAGTAGCCACGCATGCACAATGAGCATGACATGTGACACATGGGGCACAGCAAGCGGCACATGCCAATTGTACGCTGTGAGGGGGGAGAGACAGGGCAGAGGGGGAAGACAGGAAAGAGGGTGGGAGAGAGACATGGGGGAGAGACATGGGTAGGAGAGACATGGGGGGAGAGAGACACATGGGGGAGAGAGAAAGGGGAGAGGGTGGGAGAGAGACAGGGGAGAGAGAGAGAGAGACAGGAGAGGGTGAGAGAGAGACAGGGGAGAGGAACATGGGGGAGAGAAACAGGGGAGCCGGAAGAGACAGGGAGAGGGTGGGAGAGAAACATGAGGGGAGAGAGATGGGAAAAGGGTTGGAGAGAGACATGGGGGAGTAAAGGATGGGAGAGGAGCTTTGCACCCTGGTGGGGATGGGGGGAGGAAAGGAAGTGAGACAGGGGATGGAGGGAGGAGGGGAAAGCGACACAGTGGAGGGTGAAGTGGAGAGAGACAGGGTAGGAGGGGGGAGACACAGGGCACTGAGAGGAAGAAAGAGACACAAAGGACTGAGAAGGGGGGAAGAGACATGAGGGAGAAGGGGGGAAGAGACACAGAGGGGGGAGTCACAAAGAAGTGAGAGGGGGTAAGAGACACAAGGAAAGGGAAGGGGGCAAAGAGACACAGGGGAGGGAGGAGGAAGAGACAGAGGGGAGAGTGGGGGAGACAAAGGGGGGGGGGAGGGGGAGAGACTCAGGGGAGGTAGAGGGGGAAAGAGACACAGGGGAGGGAGGGGAGAGGGGAGAAGAGACTCAGGGGAGGGAGAAGGGGAAAATAGACACCAGGGATGGAGAGGGGGGGAAGAGACACAGGGGAGGGATGGAGTGGGGAAGACACACAGGGGAGAGTGAGGGGGTGAATAGACACAGGGGAGGGGGGGAGAGACACATCAAATATTATCCCATCATTATAAATAATGTAAGAGAGCAATTAAAAGGGCACAACCAAGCTCCCATTTTTTACAGAATGGAAGGTGCATGTATAAACAATTATAATTGATATTGATTGTGATTAATCATGTTTAATAGTACAATAAATTAGCTCAAATCACCACTCTTTGGTAAGTACAGTGGAACATGTTTAACACCTAAAACACCTTTAATTATGCTGATTACCAACTTTACCTGCTATAAAACACAATTATATAAATCTTCTACTCAAATGTTTAATCACAAACATGTGCAGTTATATTCATTTTTATGTGTACTTTTCATGTAATATAGGAAAGATCGCTATTAATATAAAATACTGTATTGATAGAATGATAGTCAGCTTAGGAGAAATATGAGAATAAGAACGCTATTTAATGAAAGAAGTAGTGAATATAAAAGAACACAAATGACAGATGTTAAAATAGGATTAAAATATGTTTGAAAAAGAACAATAATGAGTGTATGTGGAATATTAGATTACAAATGTATTAAATGCCATTACATTCTAAATTAGCATGTGTATTGTTGACATGAGCGGGAAGGGATCAGTGAAGTAATTATTCAGTAAGTGCAATAATACACATTTCATCTATATCAAGCTTTGAATGTCATAGTTTTTCTTACTGTACCCAAAGAACATTACATTATAAATGATGTCTATTATTCAGTATGGATTATAAGGGGGTACCAGTGTGCTTTTTGAGATATCACTATAAATAGTTGAGCTTAGATGGTCACAAAGGTTTGTATTCATTGAACATTCATTAAATATCTCAAGGCCTGGAAAGTGCTTTTATGAATAATGTTTACATTGTTTTCAGTGGAGATATGTGCTATTGCAGATGTTACAGAAGCACTTTAGTGATTCTAGAAGATTTTAATTTTGTTTTTTATAATATGAAGGATCATCAAGCAGTGAGTTGTTGAGGTTGTATGATAATTATCATACCCTTTCATTATAATTTTCTTAACTGCATACTTCACACCATCATAAGTTTTTTAAGCGAGTACGTCTAATATTATTTTTAAAGAGATAAATAATTCCATTTGATAAATGTTGGTAGGACATTTAGAAGTTTTAGTATCATTATAGTTGTACAACTTTATCAAACAAAGCAATTGGCATTCAGTAGCTTTTGATTCTTAAGGCATCAAACAAACATCTTGTTAAAAGTTACAATATTATTTTAAAACATTGTAGTTGTATGCTTTCTATTCATCAGCATTGGTTTCACAGCAGAAAATCTCTAGAGACAAGATGTTGGGTCCCTCAGCAACAGTTTGAATAAACACATGAGTTTTAGAATTTAATAAAATAGCTATTTCACTCACTACTTAGATATACTTAAATGTATCGTATGTCTTTAATAGTCAGGTTTCAGATCAAGGGGAATGATGAAAGAGAGACAACTATACACTGTACATTTTGATGTGCAGATTACGCATTAAAATCTTCATCTAATAATATATTTCTTCATTTTATTATTGGATATTTTTGCGCTCAAAAGGTAGGTTACATTATTTGGATGCACATTTGTTTTCCCTTTTTTATGAAGTGTTATTTACTGTTTTTTTTTTTTATTTCAAATGGCTGCTAAGAAAAATAAACCATATGCTGTGTCTGAAAGAATTAATAAAGGAAACCTGTAATTTTAGGGAGTAATTTAGTAATAGTTTATTAACATAATAATAATAATAATAAGAATAATGATAACTGATATTTACATTTTGTTACCATGCATATATATTTGCCCAGAATATCATGAAGTAGTAAAATGTTTATTATGTTATACATGTTGCAGACATAGTGGAAGATTTACTATGCATTGCAGAGGCTTCAATGGGATTTGCCAAATTGTTTCCTACAGGATAACTTTGCAACCCATTGTGACCTATACCATGAGCTAGTGAATAGACTCTGTATTGTTATGAACTAAATAGCAATTATTTAACACTAAAACTGCACATTTCAGCAGTTTAAAACATATCACATGTGACTTATATTTGGACATATTTTGATTGTTTGATTAGTTGGCAGGGCACATACACATACAAAAAAGTTGCATATTAAATGTTAATATTAATAAAATGTTAATAATCTAATGTAAAAATTGCAATGTTACAATTAATTACTTACAGCCCTATTAAATTCCCCCTACGTGTTAAACCGTAGTTCGTAATGTGGAAAGTAAGACTTACTGCTGTCAAATTAACTCAGTAAAGTAAGCCGCTACCGATCTGCGGGTTTGGAGCAAAAAAAGCCTACGGGATGTGGACCATTGAACTTTGCAACCGCAAATCCTTTGTTCTCTCAAGCTTGTAACTGCTACAATTCTAATCATGCTATTAAATTGCAAGGATTTAACTTGCGTCCAACCCCATAACACCCAAGTGGAGCCCAGAGGTCAACGAGTGATAGAGGACTCGCAATCCCACTCTGTAGCACTTTAAATGCAAATATCAACACACTACTGTTCTTTTAGTAAAAGTGAAAATTATGTTAGGTTTTAGAATTAATAGTACAACATTCTCAAGCTCGCAAATCAGCCTCGAAAAATACTTTATTTAATTTTTAATTTTTGTGTTATATCGATCCTGGCAATCAACAATTAATACATCACATATAATAGTTATCAAACTACGAATAATCGTCACGCTTTGCTAGCTCGCAAAGCGAGGGGCCGCATTTGCGGAGGTGGAGGCTCCAATGTCGGCTGCAATGATCCAATGGCTCATTGCAGGCCGCAAATGCGGACCCTCGCAAAGCAAGGGGCTGCATTTGCGGAGGTGGACGCTCTACGACGCCTCACACGTGGTTACAAACACCCACACAAGCGGCACCTTAACAAAATAGATCTAACACACAATCACTAAATACAGACTTACACACAACAATACGAATCGCGAGACATAGAATGCAAAATTTACGGACTTAGCCTAAAAAAAATACGAGCCGCAGGACTAAAAAAATATATATATTACAACCTCACAAAAATACGACCTTAACAGCCGAACCGCGTGCACCTGAAAACATTAAAAACACAATAAATACACACAAAAAATAAATAAAAAGCTTACCCACAGCAAGGGGGGCACCCAGGACCTCAGAAAGTGAAGTTACACCTCAATTTAACTCCAAATACCCGAGCTTTGACACACAAAATTCCTCTAAGCGAGAGAAAAAATGGCCGCCGAAAAAAACAAAAACGAGGCTACAGGACCCTAAAGACCTCAAAACACCACCAAGCACATACGGCTTTTCAAAAAAGCAGTACGAACTACAAGATACACTTTTAGCAACGTCACTAAATCATCCACAGCCGCGTACCACATACACATTAGCCGCCATTTTACAACACTAACTTACACAATGCGGAAGTACACCGCTACCCTAACGGCTTTCCCTCGCGCACGCAGCCTATTTACACTATACACTGCACACATTGCTGACACTTACACCTCAGGTCAGCAACAATGCAAATCTACGTTGTATGCTGCAGGAACATCAAATCAGATTGTTAGCTCTTCAGCACAATGCTTCCTGCATATATTACTTCCAAATAGGTAAAGTATATTAATTTATTAATTTATTAATTATTTAATTAGCATACAAAAATACATATAAACAAAAAAAAACACTCTCACAATAAACACAAAAGCCATTCACCGCGCATCTCACAACCAGCGCCAATGCTGCTCATAGCACACAAATCCTTGCAATAAGTGCAAAAAGAAGATCAGCGCTGACCAAACAATAACAGCAAAGGCGCCTATCAGAAAAGAAAATACAACAACCAACAGCCTTGCAATGAGAGCAGAAGGATCTCAGACCACCAAAAAAATTATTGTCTGTGGCAAACAGCATTACCTGCCTTACAATTTTATTGCCCCATCATTTTTGACGGGCAAGTCGCTAATATATATATATAACTTGCATGTAATAGAATATCATATCAACAGCTTTATGAATATTGTATTATAACTGTAATGTTGGTCCGATTGTAACTCATAATTGAACCCTGTAAGACTTTGAAATCCAACCTCCATTTTTGACACTATGCTGCCGATCTCTGTTTCCATTGGCTCCATATAAACCCGTAACTACGGGTTTGACGTTTAACAAATGGTTTACGGGTTTGCGTCTCAAGCTCGTAACTCACAGCCCGTTCAAATATATCAACACAGTAACTCGGCCAAATTTCAAGCCCGAGCTTCACGCACATACGGTTTTCAAATTTAATGTGGCTGATAGTGTAATAAAACATATATGAAGGAAAATGAAATATGAACCTATAAAACTATTTTAAATGTCTGATTGGTAAAGGTTCAGGCATTAGGATAGAGGGCTGCAAGACTGTGTTCTCCAATATATTGTGAATCTACTTAACTAAGGTTGAGGAGGTAGTGAGCTAGCTGTCAATTATAAAGAGAAGGAAAGTAAAATAACTAATTGTTTATGATTTTATCTCCATGAAGGTCATTTGTCTCTCACAGTATAATATACTGTATTTAATAAATTGTGTGCATTTGATAATTTTGCTTTTTTGAAAACTTAAAAAAACTTTATAGCAATATCTTTTTTAAAGATAATAGTTCTATCATATATATAAGGTAAAAACGCTTGAAATATACTTTTGGTGAAATAGTTTTATAGTTATCAATTGGTTCATACTAAGTGATAGTTTAAACTTTGCATGTTTTGAAACACTGGCTTTCATAGAGGTTCAATGGTTGTCAGCGTTGCAATAGTCAATAAGCTATAGTCCAAGTTACCTTTGATGAACACCAATGAATTTTGCAGGCAATGAAAGCATTTTGTAGTTGTGGTTGTATTTAAAACAGCGACCCCATTGATGCATTCACTAAATGGTGAAATGAAAATGAGTCTTAACTAGCAGTTTCAACAAGTGAATGGACTTTTGAACCTGACTTGATAGTGCTTTTATAAAGGAAAAAAAAATAGACACAGCCTATATTTTAACTATGCTACTATAATCTGCAGTACTGCGGTCTCCAGGTTACAGAGGAGATATATTCCTGAGAAGTCGGATTTGTATGTAACTCGGATCCCTGATGAATAGTAATATTAATAATAATAATAATATAACAATACCCCTAAACTGTAATTATAAGTTACAGAAGCGATTGTGCTCTTTCTTTTATTAAAAAAAGAAACACCATCATACAAAAAGTCTTGGGAGCCTGTTCTTAAGTACGGAACATCTATAAGTTGGGTTGTCTGTAACCCGGGGACTGCTAGTACTGACATTTGTTGTCAAGTGCAACTCACAGTAGGATAACTCTTCCAAGTCCCAATTACAAGTAATTATTTATTTATTTACATTCAAAATCAGACTACCATTATAAAGTCTATTTTTAAGGGTGCATAGTTTAAATTTGAACATTTGGGTCAATTAATCTAGTTTATTACAGCATCAATAATAGCTAATAATATAAATGACATCATTTATTCTAGTGACAAATTACACTTTTACACTATTTGTGTAGTGATATTTTTTTTACTGAATTACTGCAAACTAAATAAAAAATACTGGTATGTAGAAGGGTCTGACTATGGCCGACGCAGAGGCAGCCCAGGCACGCCGGGTCTGAAGCAGCGCAGCGTGACCCGGCGGAGCCTGGGCGCTCCTGATTGGTCAGAGGTCAGGGGTTAGCATTGGGGGTTATTGTGTGTGGGTGTGTGTGGCTTGGTGTGTGTTTGTGTGTGCCCTGTCCTGGTCTGCCCTGCTGCGCTTGTCTCTTTGCAGTCCCTTGTCCCTTTGCCCCCCCCCCTTTTCAGTCTGGCTTGTGCCCCCCCCCCCCTTTCCCCCCTCCCTTTTTCTTCTCAGTGTGCCTGTTCTTTTCTTTGCTGTGTTTGTTGGGTGCCTGTTAGGGACCCCGGGAATTTAGAAGCCTTACTAGCCATGGTTAGAACCATGGAGTTATGTGGGTCCAGGATAGGATGGACCCATGGGCCTTAAGCTGGGAGGGTGCACCCGCCGGGGCTCAGGCCCAGCCTGTAGTGACCGGTGACCTGAGCCCAGTGGGTGATCCCTTTAGCCTACATAGACCCATTAGTACCACGGAGCAGTGTACCAGCTTGGATTTGGGCAACTGGAACTCACTTGTTTCGTATTGTGGCCGCTACGGAGGCAGTGAGAATAGGCTTACCGGAAAGCATGGCCATGGACATTCTTACATGTATTGGGTCCACCGGTTGGCCTCAGTCACTGGAAATAACGTCCAACTGGGCATACCAGAGATGAACCTGCAGGTACGATGGCTTAGATTCTGAGGCTTGAGATGGACACAGGTGAATGGCCTGTTGGAGAGCACCGCCCATCAACACGGTAGACCTCATATATTGATTGTGCATGCTGGGGCCAACGACATGGGGGTCGTGCCTATGAGGAAGATGTAAAAAGTTATGAAGAGAGATGTTGAGTTTTGGTTAGAGCAATACCCAGGCTTGTTTATAGTGTGGTCCAAAATGATAAAGAGACGATCATGGTGGAATGCTCGGGACCCGGTCTAGACAGAAGATCAACAAGCAGATGGCTAGTTTAATTCGAAACTTGGGTTTTATTACCAATAGACATCAGGAATTCGAAGGCGCAGATGCTAATGAATTCTTTCGGTTCAACAAGGTTCACCTAACGTAGATAGGGCAGTGAGTTGCTCGGCCCACTGGGTTAAGTGAGCGTTGCCCTGCCTCATGGGCGTGCTTTGGAAAAGCATTGAGGGGCTCTGGGCGCAGGCCCAGAGCGTGAGGTTACTGACCTGGCCGGGCTCCTCCTCCAGGACGTTAATTAAAGAAATAGTTTAAGAATGTTAATTATGTTAATTTATGGTTATATTAATTGGTTGGTTTAATAAAGCTGTGGCCTGTATTTTCCCAAAGTCGGTAGTCTGTCTGCTTATTGACTAAGCCAAATGGATCATGCCGGGGTCATGCTTACATAAAAGTCTTGGAAGCCCGTTCTTAAGTACAGGGCATCTATACGTCGGGTTGTCTGTAACCCAGGGACCACCTATACTGATATTTGAACATGTGAGTCAATTAATCTAGCAAATCTGTTTATTACAACAGCAATAATAACTAATAATAGAAAGTACATGAATTGGAGCATAATATAAATCACGAGTCTTATGCCTATTTTCTCACATTTGGTCACATGTGTCATTTCCATTACAATGGTGACTTATTTTCTAATATTTTTACATATTAGAGTATAATGTTTTAGTAAAAAAATAAAGCAACATATTTAGGTAAGTTAGAGGCTTATGGAAGCGGATGAACTTATACATTATGCATTATAACATACATTATCAAGATTTGTAGCTGCAGTAATCATCATTATTTTTAGTAAATCTTACTTAATACAGCAAGGAGAAATCTAGCAACGAAGACCCAAGTAAGGCTAACTCACCTTATGTGCTTGACTCAATTCACTGTTCAGAAAAAGGAAAGCAAAAACTTTATCTTATATGTGTTTGAGTATTATACAATCATAATTAGATAATATTTACATATGCTATCATTTTTTCTAGTGTCATATTAAACTTTTATACTATTTGTGTAGTGATACCATTTTTACTGAAATACTGCAAAATAAATAAAAAATACTGGTATGTAGAAGGGTCTGACTATGCTTACATAGAGCAAGTAATAATTTCTCAAACACCCTCATTTAAGAAAGTAATTGTATGAAAGTGTGCTGTCAGAGTTGTTTACTACTCCTAGGTCTCTATTAGGCAATGCTGGTGAGAGGGAGAGATCTTATCATTGTAACACACTGTTTGGGGAAATAAAGCGAGAGTTTCCAAATAAAAATTTTCCTCAAACACGAGGACATGGTAAAGGGGCTTGTGTACCTCAATGAAGCTGTAAGCTATAACATGTAGGAGCACCAAAGATGGGCAGGTAATATCTGAGAGGTCAGAGAAATTCTGGTCCACTGGAGAAGGAACTGGCAACCCACTCCAGTATCTTTGCCAAGATAAAATTATGTATATAGGGTCACAGAGAGTCAGACCTGACTGAACCACTGAACAACAACAAATATTAGTATTACGCACCATCCAATGGGAAATATACAATCTTATATTTAAAAGACCACTTAATATTAGACAAAAATATCTCAAGTTTGTAAAATTTGTGACAAACTAAAAATGTGCAGCTTTGTAAATCATTAGCATTAAACCAATTTTATGGAAATTCTGAACTTTTTCAAATTAATTTGTATAATGTAAATGTACATCTTCTCTAACAAGCACTTCTTGAATGCTTAAAGCCTGATGACATGTGAATCTGACACTGTGGTCCCCTTTCCCAACATATTCTCTGAAACATGCACACATAAAACTCCCGAATATAAACGGGCCTTTAGCGTTGAACAAAGACATTTTTTTTTTCTAATTCAATATTGGCATTTTCGCTGTCCAACAATGAACTGTATACACACACACACACACATATATATATAGAGAGAGATATATAAATATATGTATATGTACTGTATACACACACATACATATATATATATATATATATATATATATATATATATATATATATATCTCAAGATCTAGGTACTCAACAAAGCAAAATATTAATTTATGATACACTCAATCAGAACTAGGTTTTTATATAAACTGAAATACTATCATATTTGAAGTTGCATGAATTCTTTGACACATCATAGTTGTGAAGGTTTGAAAAGGTACAGTATATACCACAAATAAGAAACATATTCATTTACCCTTTTAATAATAGTCATTGGATAGCAAGGGACTTTACTCCAGAGTTACATTTTAGAATCTGAAATTAATATGACCAAATCAAGTCTTTATACATGTCAGATGAAACTGACTTCCTGTACAGTATTATACAATTTCTTGTTTTTAAAAGAAATGGTGCCGCTGCACAACTTGACAAAGTCCATTTAAATGCATTGGAATAAAACAGCTGTTACACCAAATTTTCATCAGAGTGTCATTGTTTATAATTGCTGATAAATTATGGAGTTATAGATATTTTAGTTAGGAGGTGTAGAAAATGTGAATTTCTCCATTAAACTTTTATATACATATATAATGAGGATGCACTAACCAAGGGATTTGAACTATTACTGTATTGAGCAGACACAATACTGCAAACAAAGAACTGGTATAAGCTGCATTGCATTGTAAAATATGTTTTTGCGTTGTTTGGTCATTTCCATCTCTATGTGACCTCATGAACCGTAGCTGCTACTTTCTTCTCCAGTGGGCCACAGCATACAGCTCTTGATATTCCTAGGTGGTCTCCCATCAAAAATACTAACCAGGCCCAACCATGCTTGGCTTCAGGGCGGTGTGACCTCTTGATTCCCTAATTGGAATCAAACCCAGGTCACAGCGGTTACTCAGTTACATACTTGCAACATATCACTTTTTTCACTACTTGCAAATTATTCCTGAAAATTACTTCTCCCCTGAAGAATAGAAATAGAATAAATCCTGACAATTATTCCACTTTTGCTCCCACGAAGGCACAAAGTTCCTAAATATTTACCCTTTAGTAGCTAATGAGAGATAGATTATCTACTAAAGGGTAAACTATACCCTGCAGCTGCTTTAATCTCAAAGAAGACGACTCTAGTTACAGTCACATATTTGACTGGACTATGAAGCAGCTCATTGCATAACAAAATTTTAATTGTCATTATCTATGAAGCTGCCTAATAAAGAAATTCTACTGCATTCAATAAAAGGTGAAATTGTGGTGAGGAAAGCTTCACTTTATTCACCAATATATTTTCCCCTCTCTTTTTTATGCATTATGAGGTTTTTTAGAATGTGTTCATGTAAACTTTTCCAGTTGGTTTCCTCATTGGATACAGTTAACAGCATAGATGCATTCCAGCATAATGGAATTTCCCTGTATATTGAGTATACTGAATTGATCATTTTATTAAATAGAATGTATGTTGCTCTATCCTTATATCAACAACCACATATATACGAACATATTATACAAAGTTTTCATCATATAAATCATACATCTTATGTTAATAACATAGTGTTAATTCAATATATATTGGATGAAGCATGAGACTTATATGTGAGGGATAATTAGAAGTACAGTTTATAGTGCTTTGTAATTTACCCTGTCAATCTTCCTTTCTGTCACCCACTAAACCTGTGCTGTTAGTGCAATGAATGTTAGAAATAATTAGCCTAATTATCAGCCTTATTAAATTGCAATTCCGCCAATTGAATATGGCTCTATATAAGCTCAGAGCATATATGTTTTACAGAAATTTTTAGTTAGTGAACTTCTATGCAAAAGCAAGGTCTTCACTAACTAAAAACTTCTGTAAAAAAATATGCTCTGTGCCTATGTAGAGCACTATTCAGTTGGCCGAATCGCAATTTAATAAGGCTGTAGGTTACTAAAGATCCATATAAACACCTTTACATATTGTTGGAATTAAAAAAGTGTATTTCTTGTAGGAAAACATACATTCAAAATGTATGTTTTTCCCCTAATCTTGAGCTCCAATTCAAAGAGGTAACCCATTTATTTTCAGTATAAATGTTCTTACAAAGCATCATTATTTTTCTTTAATAACAATAAACGTAAAAGTTGTTTATATTGGTCTTTACTTATAAAAGCTAGGCCATTACGTTAATGGTTCAATGTTGTAAATTGGTAAAGCAGAGTTTTCAAATACAATATTATTTTATAAACGGAGGTTGATCCTGGTTATAGTTCAGTGTCTTCAGTAACTAGTTAGTACTTTCTTTAAAGCATAAGTATGTTTTAAAGTGTGCCAATATTACATTTGCTTTCTATTCTTCTATTTGTGTTAGAATTGAATACCATGATCAATGCATCACAAGGTACTTTGACAACGGTGTCGGAATTCATGTTGCTGGGATTTAACTTTTCTCCAAAAATTGATGTTTTATTTAATGTATTCCTCCTACTGTCCTATATTTTTACAATATCAGGTAATGTTGTCATTATTGCACTGGTTATATCAGACCGGCGTCTACATAGTCCTATGTATTTCTTCTTGTGCAATCTTTCTACACTGGAAATCTGTTTCACCAATGTTGTCATCCCAAATATGCTGAGGCGAGTCTTACCAAGAGGAAAGTTTATCTCCCTGACTGGATGCATGTCACAATTTTACATGTTTTTTCTACTTGGGGCTGCTGACTTTTTTATTCTAGCTGTTATGTCATTTGACAGATATGTAGCAATTTGTCATCCTTTGCGATACACAGTTATTATGAGCAGGCGGGCGTGCCAGAACCTTATGGTTGGGGTAACATTAGGAGCCTTTTTTTACACGATTGTGCCATCATTTTTAGTTATGTGCTTGTCATTTTGTGTTAATGTGCTTAATCACTTCTTCTGTGATCTAGGCCCCCTGCTAAAAAATGCTTGCACTGACACAACTTTAATTCACCTGCTGGTTTTCTCAACTTGTACCTTGCTGCTGGTCGGATCTCTGACAGTAACTGCTATCTCTTATGCTTACATTGTAATGGCTGTTCTGAAGATTCGCTCCAAAGAAGGAAGGGAAAAAGCTTTTTCTACATGCTCTGCTCATGCTATAGTAGTTTCTCTTATCTATGGTAGCTGCATATTTATGTATGTGAGGCCAGCTCAAATCCAGGATCTGGACATTGACAAGGTTGTGGCAATTGTGAATGCAGTGGTTGTTCCGCTACTCAATCCATTTATATATGCACTGAGAAACCAGAGAGTGAAAGCAATTATAAAAGAGGCACTAAGCAGAGCATGGAATCAATCTATTGTAAAATTGCACAAATAAAACAATAGTAACTATATGATAGTAAAGTGATGAAACACAACTAGGATTTGCTTTATACAGGCATAATGGACAATCCTATTGGAATACATAGTTTGGAAAACTGTACAGCTCATCCATGAAAGTGCAATATAGTTCTATGTTTATAATATTTCGTTTACATATTAAAAATCCAGTTACATTACAAACTGTATTTTAGTTTTACAGTATTTAAACATTTGAAGCATGCTTGCCAGGTTTCCAGATACAATTATTAGAAGACATGTATGCATGCAGTGAAAGTTGTGTAAGTTTCTAATTGAGTGTACAAAAAAAGTGATGAAAGGTAGATTTTAAGCTATCGATTTTTCGGTAATGCTCATCAACCCATATTGACTGTTTATTGTGTATGTAGTTTTGGATGCTCTTGAATGAATGAAAACATTATGCATTACTAATCATTATATTGAGTGAGTAATTGATTGTTATGTTAGAATGTATTGAACTAAGGTCAGCTAGTTCAATGGTGTTTAATACACAGCAATCAAATTCATAAGCAATACTTAATTGACAGGATTTGTTCCATTGCACTGTGACATTGAACAAATCCTTGCTTTTTTTAGCCATTAAATATTTGAGTATTGCAATAATTGGTGATACTTTTTTGTTGGACAAAAACACCAAATTTCAGTATAAGTAGATACACACACATACGTATAAATATATATATATATATATATATATATATATATATATATATATATATACATACATACACACAGATACACACAGACATATACATACATATACATCAGTATATACTACAATACTTGTGTTTATATACCTACATCATTGGACTAACATGATTATTCCAAAATAAATATACAATTTGCAGAATTACTTTGCAAAATTGGGTACATCGGCAAGGAGAGAGTTGCATTAGTCAAGGAAAGATATGATGAGGGAATAGATTAGAATTTACAGTGCCATATTTTTTAGATTTATTTTTAGGTAGTGACAATATAATATGGGCTTTCATTGTATTGAGGAATAAAAGAGTCTGGGAGGTGGGAGTGATGATGCCATTGTCAACAGTGAGGATTGTCTGAGGAGTGGGAGCTGTAGTAGAAAGGGAAAAGATTAGGAGCCTGGTTTTTGCATGCTGAGTTTGAGTTGGAGGACAGATGTATGCTTGAAAACATGTGCTAGAAGAGAGAGAGAGAGAGAGACAGGTCTAGTGCTGATATATATTTGAATGTTCTCTGTAAATAGA
Source organism: Discoglossus pictus (assembly GCA_027410445.1). Taxonomy (NCBI): domain Eukaryota; kingdom Metazoa; phylum Chordata; class Amphibia; order Anura; family Alytidae; genus Discoglossus; species Discoglossus pictus. The sequence continues at coordinate 408,561,561 of CM050163.1, read as the reverse complement.
TGATACTGAAATCTAGAAATTAGTATTAGTTTTTTTTTTAACGTGAGCATGTCAGTATTACCTTTTGTAAGAGATGTCTCTGTGGAGTGTTGGGGCCAGAAACCAGGCTGACGGGTGCTGAGAAGTTGAAGATGTATTAGATAGCTGTTAACATGTGACTAATGTATTTTTTTAAGCCAAAAGAAGCAAAGAAATGGATGAATTGAACTTGCCAGTGTTCAGGGACTGGTTAAAGAGATATATGAGATTTGGGATAAGCATGGTAGAGTAGGTGATTAGCTGTGATGAAATAGGAGCAAAGTGGTAAGGTAAGAAGCTGATAAAAGACCAGAGAGTTCATTCTCAGATACAGGGTTAAATAAACCTGTTGTGGATTTCGCATGCGATTCATGTAAAGGCTGAGTATTTTATGGGTTTGCTGACAGGATTGAGTGTTTGAACCAAGTTAAGAGGAGAGTTAGTTTTGAATAGTATCAATTCTATTTTGAAGTGGCTGACATAGTCTTCAGCTGTGAGATAGAAAGGGGTATCAGACAGTCTTGAGCAGAGAAGAATTTTAAATGTAGAGTACACACATTTTAGAGGACAGTAGAAGGTAAGTGAAATATATCTAGTGAAATAAAGTGAAAAAAAAGGTGTGTCTGTTTTTGAAGTTGGTAAAGCAAAATGATCAAGAAAGTGGGAGGATGGTCTAGAGAGCTTACAGATCACAGCAATTCATAGGGAGATGGGTGAGAAATGACAAGTTCAAACTCCCTTAGCTTCTGTACATGTAATGTGGCTGCCACAACAGAGAAACTGGAAGGTGCTGTGCAGGGCTAAGGGGTATATTTCATGCACTTTTGTTTTTACAATCAGTACAAGTCATGTTCTGATGAAACAGTGTTTCGCAATTTTTTTTATCTGGGGACTATCTTTGAGAGCCAGAGCATTTTAAAGATGATACTACTAAATATTTTTTAATATACTTTAACTTCATATGGATTCATCAAAAATGTATATATAACTATGACTTATGGTAGTGCTGTGTTTAAATGTCATGCTTTCTTAATTCCTCTTTGTTCATGAGGATGCAGATTGGGTTGCAGGAACCGACAATTGTTCTAGGACCAGTTATTGAGAACCACCGGCTTAGAGAAATAGAGCTTTAGCAGTGTAGCAGATTGAGTGTTCGAATACATATATTTGGTATAAACTATATAAGAAAACTGTTTTTTTTTTTTTTTTAATTCATCAAGAATTAGCTTAAATGTTATTTATTGTGCAGCACTTGAAGTCTTCCCCCTCCCACACACAAACAAGAAGCTGTATAAGTAATGTGAATGGAGTCTCTGACAATGTTATATTTTAGCTTTATAGATTTTTAGCTTTATAGATTTTGATTTATAAAAAACTCAGTTTTCAGCTTATAGCATAGAGATTAGAGAGATTAATTGTTTCTGATATAAAATATTATGAGTTCAAATCCTAGTTCTTATTTCATTAATAGGCTTACTATTTCAAATAATTATTTTAAAAGCACCATAGAGCAACCATTTTACAGTAGCATCAATTAAAAAAGAAAAAAAAAAATGTAGAATTTGACCTCACACCCTTCCTTTACTGACAGAGTAGTTTACTATATCAGCCATTTTTCTAACAACGAGGAAAATGTAACGCTTCCTCATTCACCCTTGACATTTTTTTCTTATCATTGTCACCACATAGTGGAGCAAATTTTTTCTATGAATGGATTTCAGCAGTTTAAAATGGTTAATAACAAATGCTCATATTCTCATTAATTTAGCAGCTATTTCAAAAATGGAAACACTTGAAGTTCCTTCACCATTTTTCAGCATCTCAAGCTAATAACAATCCCATTGACTTTAAAGGAAAGGGATACAAAGTTGTCTTCTTCACCCAGGAACATAATAGAGAAAAAATTTAGCACACCTGTATAAAAAAATAAAACAAACAGTGGAAAATACATTTGTACTGTGGTCGCTTTGCCTATCTTCAGGTGCAGTTTTTTTTTATCATTTATTTTACATTTCTGAGCACAGTGTTCCTTTAAAAAACAAGTGAATGTCTAGATGGTTGGAATCTCATAATATATAGAAACAATAAACATGCTCTTAACCTTCTAACAGGGGAGCAGTCGTTCACAAACCCCTCCTCAAGAACCATCAGACACAATATGAGTTAGGTTTCACAATGTGTAAATAGAAATGAGACAAACGGCCCTATGCTAATCGGGTGGCGTAAATGGCAGTATAGCTGTAAATCATCTGCGGTAGCTTTTTTCCCTACATTGCAATAAAGAGGATTAACATAGGGCACAAATACATATTATGCAGCCTCTTGATTATTAATAGACTCATTTATATTGCATTAAGTGACATCATAGGGTCTAGCGTGATGTTATCACTAATACCATGGATGATGTAATTTTTCTTATATGTGATGTAATTATCTATATTATGTACATACACACTATACAATATATATATATATATATATATATATATATATATATATATACATCCTGTGCAGTTTTTGCCAGTAAATTTCCAGTGTTTTTCTCAAATTCATTATAATGAAAATAGTTTTCATTAACTAACATTATTCTCTTTGTTTGTAATAAAAAAAATACGCAATTACTTTTTATCAATGTATTGTTAAATTATTTGAAGTAAAAAAAAACATATTTTACCTTTCCTAAACATCCAGACTGTTTGCTTTTAATGAAGCTGCAGCAGAGGGGAAAAGAGCTGTTAGGCTTTGATGTAGGTACTGTTGGCCACTGTTGTTGCTATAGTGGTTGTAATATTACTGTGAGTTTCCTGTAGCTATTCGCAGCTATTGAGTAATACAGCCTATGGTCACTCCCCCCACATTCTGGCCAGCCATCATTTATTTATTGGTCTTTCTTGTTTTTAATATTGAGTTTTTATTTTTATACCAGAATAGTGAGTCTGGGGATTTAAAAGGGCCATGGTGCATTAGAGCACATTAGTCTCCTTTTAGTCAGATGCCTTCTTTGAAGTATTTCACCACTGACTAGGTCTTTTGTTGTAAAGTATAGGGCTCCAAGTCACAAAGTGGGGGCATTAACACAGGCTTGCCTTTCAGATACTGTAGTATGATCCATCAGGATCACAAGGCTCCCTCTTTCTATCTACCAGTTGGATTGTCGCTAAGTAGAAAGGTTTTCTTTCTGTTTCAGTCCATTGTTGTCTATATCGTACCTTTAGGAGCCCCGTCACACAAGTAGGTATAGAGTTAACCTCATTCCTATTTTGATCTATAATATAGGTAATTTTTCTCAGGTCTCACTGGTTAAAATATTTGCAGTGTTTTTTTGAGTTTTTACATAAAGCTCAATTCCCGTATCTTATATTCCAATGTTGAGTTCAGCACTGTCACCATAGAAGTATTTACTTTCCTAAACAACTGACACATCAACCTAAATGCTCGCCCATAAAAGCTAATGTATTTTACTTTCCTATAAGGTTTTTCAAGAAACACATACAGCTCCATGGATATAACAACATATAATAGCATTGTATTTGCCCTTTTTAACAAAATAAAAAATTATCCAGGAATACTATGTATGCTGGCTATCCAGGATAGAAAAAATACATTTGGAATTAGTTAAAAAAAATCTCAAACACAGTTGTTTTTGGTAAAAGAAGACCTGCAAATTCAATAAGGGGAGTGTCTGCAAGTTATCCCTCAGCAGAACACCAGGCATGTTTCCTGACAATCATAAAAGCTATCATAAAAAGGGCTACTTATGAGTATAATGGCACACAACTTAAACAAATCCCACTGATATATAAAGATGTCATGTAGTCCTAAAGCCAACAACTTGACCTCCAGTTGCTTATTGAGGTGCTAACTCCATCAGTGCTGTAACATTGAAGGTGTAGAATGAGGTGTCTGGATTCACATTTTCTTGGGCAAGGAGCAGCATAGGATTCCTGGAAAAATAATGTGTATTATTAAAGATTTTGTTTATTGACAACAACATTTAAAGATATCAGTTTAATTTGAGTTCTTCATATACACTCAGTGTAGATTAACTGTTACCTAATAAAGCTCTTATTCCAGGATAGGTAGGTGTCTTGGTATAAAGGTGCAGTGCTTATTGTCAGTATAAGAACAGTAGAACCACACTGTGTCTATGAAGGTGTAGTGTGCAGTGTCAATACAGAAATAGCAGAGCTCACACTGTCTGTGTGAATGTGCAGTATCAGAATGAATGTGTTTACTGTCGGTACAGCAACAGTAGAGCTCATACTGTATATGTAGGTACCCTATCCAGTGTCAGGAATAGCAGAACTCACACTGTCTCTAGGAAAGTGCAGTATTCACCCCGTCTGTATGATTGTGCAGTATCAAAATGAATGTGTGTAGTTTTACAACAGTAATAACAGTGCCCATATTGTCTGTATGATGGTGTAATGACAGGGTATTGTGTGTAGTATTAGTACAGGAACAGTAGTGTTCACACGTTTTGTATGAAGGTGCAGTATCAGAATGCTGTGTGTTGTGTCAGTACAGGAGGAGGAGTGCTCGTAGTATCTGCGTGAAGGTGTAAGTTAATTTGCTATTCAATTGGCATTTTTTTTGCGAGCTGCAAACGGGTTACAACTTGCTGTTGTTAAGACCAGAACTTTCAGCCCATCGAAGCCCTTGATCTTTCACGTCCGCAAGACTTGCGATCACTAACATCGTAAATCGCTATACAATTGCTACAATTCCTCATAACCACAAATGCAGTCAAGCCCGCAGACTGGCCCAAATCTTACGGGTTCAAAATAGGACCCACAAATGTTTTACAGACTAGTTTATAAAACTGCAAAACACAATAAAAACACACCAATGGACTTTAAAAGATGGCCAAAGCAATGGAAGGCATTAGAATTACTTGCACAGTAACCCCCAATGTGTCAAATAGCTTAAAAAATATATATATTGTTTTCTTCATATGTTGTAATGGTCAGGCAAATGCCAATATGAAAAGTCATGCTGCAAGATGCTGAAAGCTATGACCTGCCCACCTACAGTGGCCCTACATGGTATATTAAACAGCTTCATTAAGGTACACAAACCCCTTAACCACCACCACTTTGCAATCCAGAAGGGGACCAGCAGAACATACACCACACTAATCTACTCTAACCCATAAGGAAGGGCAGCAAAAAAAAAAAAATACATCCAACTTACCTACATCAGGGATAATCTCCACTACACCCATCCTAGAAAGTTGCATGCCAATGCTGGTGGTCATGTGCCAAGATGTATACCCATTATCATTTGGTGACATCCTATTAAGTGTTTTGCTATCAATCAATTCACATTATCACCTGTCAATCTTAAAAGCCCTTCAGGGGAATGTTGATACTCCACAGTATCACAAATTGGACTTTGCAAGTGTATTAACCTTTTATTAAGAAATATGATATATATTATAATATGATATCTTACGCTATTATTATAATCGTTATTATTGTTATTATATGTATAAATCTATTGCATAGTAACTACGGCTCCTTAGTTTACAGATATAGGAATGTGACACAAATGGGATGTATGTGGATGTCCCAAAACCCCAACCATTGAAAACACACTGACACAGTGAGAACAGTATAACAAATAGTGATGTCGCGAACATCAAATTTTCGGTTTGCGAACAGCGGACCCGAACTTCCATAAAATGTTCGCGAACAGGCGAACCCGGCGAACCGCCATAGACTACAATGGGCAGGCGAATTTCAAATACCACAATAGTGATGGGAAAGTTGTTTCAAGGGGACTAACACCTGGCCTGTGGCATGCCGGAGGGGGATCCATGGCAAAACTCCCACGGAAAATTACATAGTTGATGCAGAGTCTGGTTTTTTGCCATAAAGGGCATAAATCACCTAACATTCCTAAATTGTTTGGAATAACATGCTTTAAAACATCAGGTATGATGTTGTATCGATCAGGTATTGTAAGGGTTACACCTGCTTCACAGTAACAGACCAATCTCCCCGTTTAATGCACCGCAAACAACAGCAAACAGTCCCTTTGCACAACCGCAAACTCCCCATTTGCACAAGGTTGGATACCAAGCTAGCCATGTCCCGTTCCTTGTCCTCACTGATGTCATTGAAGGTCTCTTCCTCCACCCAGCCACCAAGGGTACCCGAAAGGTGACAACATGCCCCCTGGGACGCCTGCTGTGTTTGGTCTTCCACCTCCTCAAAGCCACCTTCCTCCTCTGACTCATCTTCTTCAGACTCCCAGAGTCTGGGGGCTTCCACTGCCCAGCATGGAAGATTATACACAGGTCAGAGTCTGGGGGCTTCCACTGCCCAGCATGGAACATTATACACAGGTCAGAGACTGGGGGCTTCCACTGCCCAGCATTGAAGATTATACACAGGTCAGAGTCTGGGGGCTTCCACTGCACAGCATGGAAGATTATACACAGGTCAGAGTCTGGGGGCTTCCACTGCACAGCATGGAAGATTATACGTGTTGCCTCTGTCTGTGTTATTATAATGTGTGTACTGTTAAGTAGTACTATTCCTATCGGTTTAATCCCTGTTACGTCCACTATCAGGGGACGTGTATATAGCATGGATTTTTGGAAGCGGGAGATGGAAAAAAGATGCTTGGTCGGTCCTCCCACTTCAAATTTGGGGCACTGCGCGTGCAATCTAAGGTGCCACCAAATATGAGTGTCACTGTACACTGGCAAAAGTTGGCAGAGTAGATGCAATAGGCTTCACACACACGCCTATAGGCAGGCAATTGCTATTCAATCTATTACAGTCAAAAAAGTTTTGTTTTATGTCACTGAGCACAATATAAGCTGCGAGCCTGACACAGGCAGGCAACTGAAATTAGATTACAGGAAAAAAATGGTTGTTTTCAATGTTTGTTACACCACCAGTTATGAGTAGTGAAAATAAGCACAATATAAACTGTTAGGTGTTAGCCTGTCACACACACACGCTGGCAGGCAGGCATAGATTACACAAAAAAAATTATAAAATAAAATAAATGATGTTCAAAGTTTCCTCAATGATAAAGTATACGGGGCGAACCGAAAAGCGCATGTGTTCGCCGTTCGCGGCGGACGCGAACATGCAAAAATCGCTGCGAATAGTTCTCCGGCGAACTGTTCGGGACATCACTAATAACAAAGCTTTATTTCATACACAAAGCACATTCAGAAATGGGCAATACTATGCATTAATGTCATGGGTGTGGTTTGGGCAGATCCCGGCAGGGCAAAAGACTTGTTTTTGAGAAAAAGTGGATACCTAAAGGGGGTAATGTCATAGTCTAGAATAAGCATGATGCATAGCACCTACCAGGGTCACATGTGGTCACTACACCACTGCCACAGTAATCTGATGAAAAAAAGGATCATCAGAAATCACTTTATTTAATTGAATAAACCATTAATGTGCATAGCACTTACAACTTGTCTATATCTGCTCAATGATACAGATGATTCAACCTCTTCACTGTGTAATCCAATTCAGTTTCACACACAGTGTTTTCCCAAAACAAAAATCTGAAAAATGCGGATGAGGATAAAAAATAAAAACACATGCATGTACAGTACAGTCCTAAATACTGTAACAATATACCAACTCACCTGATTCCCATCTGTAAGCATTACTAACCATTAGCTAGTTCTCAGTATAACTCACTGGCCATGGTTATTAATAATGATGTGTCATCTCACAATAAATGCTTAGTTGTGACCAGCGTCAGTGGTCATGGTGTACCATAACCATAACAATATGATATTGTTCATCAACATTGATATCACATCCTTCAGCTGTTAAAGGATACTCATGATATCAGCAATATGGGGAAATATCCATTAATACGGATAGGATACAAAGGTCAACAGCCAGATTCAATGTTCTGTTTTCAGGATCTGTGTTCAGGCTGATATTGAGGTCAGGATCGCATGCTTCACTAGTGCGTATATTAATGCTGACTGTCATTAACATGCCATTGTGAGACTTTGCAAGTCCCCCGCCATTGAGGTATACAGTTAAGCTAACAACAATCCTGTCTTAGATATCCGGGTATATGATAGCTTTAATATTGTGGGAGCTACATGTTGAGGGGGGCTGTCATTGAAAAATCTGTACCTGAAAGGCAGGGTGAAAACCATTCACTTCATACTTTTCCTTCAGATGACTTCATGGACCTGAATTGTACCTAAAACAAAACAAAACAAAAACATAACGCCTGCAATATAAGGCCTTACAAAATATAGCGACTGCAGCATCTCTTCTCAACAGCATTCCTCAGTGACCATCAATTGGTGAAATGTTACACAGAACACTACGTGTCATCAGAGAAGAGGATCAAGGACCATATGATGAGAGGTAGCCTTCTGAGTACAAAATGTCACCATCACATAGGCCATGATCCTATACTCTGTAGCCAGGCTAGATTAAGTTAACATTTGGACCAATATATTGTCACTGAGGAGTGCTGTTGAGAAAGAGCAAAACATACAGTGGGGGAAAAAAGTATTTGATCCCCTGCTGATTTTGAACATTTGTTCACTGACAAAGAATTGATCAGTCTATAATTTTAATGGTAGGTGTATTTTATCAGTATTAGACAGAATAACTCAAAAAGAAAAAGAAAAAGAAAAATGCATGTCAAAAGAGTTATAAATTGATTTGTAGGTCAGTGAGGAAAATAAGTATTCGATCCCCAATCAATCTGCAAGGTTTCTGGCTCCCAGGTATCTTTTATACAGGTAAGGAGTTGAGATTAGGAGCACTATCTTAAAGGAAGTGCTCCTAATATCAGCTCGTTACCTGTATAAAAGACACCTGTCCACAGAAGCAATCAATCAATCAAATTCCAAACTCTCCACCATGGCCAAGCAGCTTTGTGAGAAGGTGACAACAGTTGGTGCGATTATTCGCAAATGGAAGAAACACGCAATAACTGCCAGTCTCCCTCCATGCTCCATGTAAGATCTCACCTTGTGGATTTTCAATGATCGTGAGAATGGTGAGGATTTAGCCCTGAACTACACGGGAGGATCTTGTTAATTTCAAAACAGCTGGGACCATAGTCACCAGGAAAACAATTAGTAACGTACTATGCCGTGAAGGACTGAAGTCCTGGAGCACTTGCAAAGTCCCCCTGCTCAAGAAAGGACATGTACAGGCCCCTGTAAAGTCTGCAGGGGATGAAAAGCGTTCAAAAGCAGCAGGGGATGAAATACTTTTTCCCCCGACTATATGGGCAGCCCCTACATACTCCTCCGCCCAGCATCAGGGCCTCAATATCCGTGGGCGGCCGCCATCTGCTTGGTGGTGATGGGGTAGGGGAAGCCATCCCCCCATGAGACAGCGGCAGGAGCAGTGGTGGTGGTGCTGGTGGCGGTGACCTTGGCGGAGGCATGGAGGGAGGAGAGGAGCGTCCGGGCTGCGGATGTGTGGGGGAGGCCTCTGGCTTGCAGGATCCGGAGCTTGGGACCAGAGCACTGCGCAAGGCATCCGTAGTTAGGTGTTAAAATGCTCTTTGGTTAATCCCCATCCTGAGCAGTACGCCAAGGTAAAATTCCATCATCAGATGGAGCCTCCTCATGAGGACAGGAGGACATGTGGTTAAGCCCCCTGGTTCCTCCAGTAGGAGGGCCCTGGTGAGATGCTCAGTCTCTGGATGAGGGGGGCAATGGCGTCAAATGCCACCGGTGTGGCCAATGGTCCTGCTGGTGACCCCACAGCCCAGGTGACATCCTTCTCCTCCAAACCAGGGCCCTCAGCTCAACTTCTTTCCTTCTCCCACTGCACCGGATCCTGCCCGTTTCTGGCTCACCACTGGACCAGACCTCCTTGATGCTGAAAGAGAGAAAAGAAAGGTATATGTCATTAGTATGATGAATAATACATTGTTTTGTGCTCATTTCTAACTATCTGACCTCTAGGCTTGAACCTGGATGATTCACTTATTTGCAACTATGAGTAGCTATCATTTGCTAAATTTGATCTATTTTTTGGTTCCTGATCTTGATTGTTCTTGGCTCTTAATGCTATCTTGATTCCCGCTTCCGTCTGAAACAGCATAGGCTGCAGTGGGCACACCCATACATGGACTCTCTATTGGTTGATTACTCTTGTTGTGCTAATGAATGAGAGTGATCTGTCAGCTTCATGGATTTGATAATGCAGCCATCTATCCCTTGTTAATTCCATAGAGCTGACATGTCAGTTTCCTTGTTGGTCATCATGTAAATGTGCAGTATGTGTGATGTACATGCGGTGGCATGTTAGTGTATGTGATATACACCTGAGATGGAGACTGGATCCTGCTGGGCTACCAGGCCTGAAGCTCCAGCGGCGGGCACGTTGCTGAGAAGGTCATTGGCAACCCTCTCCCTTCGTTATAATTCACAGTCACTTTGGGGTCACAAGTTGGTGCTGCAGCTTGATTGTCCTCCTTGGCCATCATCCTTCTCACCTTAGCCCTTATGTTTTCAAAATGGTGCTACACAGACCTTATATCCCTTTTCACTGTTCTCACTGCTGTTACTGCAGGTGCTACCTCCTTCCTAAAGTCCCTTCCCCCCACTCAATAATAACGGGGCATCCACGGATGGAACCCTTAGCCTCTTGCCCTTCTGACTGTGGATGGGGATCCTTAGCTTCCTGAACTATCCCTGAGGCCTGTCTCTCCCCTGAAATAACACCCCCCTGGGATCAGACCCCTTCCCCACTGTCTCTGGACTGGATGTGACTATTCCTCGGGGTACCCTGCCATCACCCACCTCCTCCACTCCACTATCCTCCTCTCCTCCGCTCTCCACCTCCTCCACCATTCTCCTCTCCTTTGCTCTCCACCTCCTCCACTACTTTGCCACTCTCCTCTCCTCCGCTATCCACCTCCTCCAACTCCTCCTCCACCTCCTCCTCCTCTCCACCACCCCTCCTCATCTCCTCCTCCTCCTCTCCACCATTCCCCAGGGCCACCTCTCTCTTCTCTCTCTCCTCCTCACCTCTCCTAATTTCCCCTTATCTACTCCTCTCCCCTACATTTGTTTAAATCCCAAAAAGAATATAAGGATAAATAAAAATAAGTGTTTCTGTATATATATATATATATATATATATATATATATATACAGTATATATATATATATATATATATATATATATATATACTGTATATATATATATATATATATATATATCACATATTATAATTGTCTAACTACGATTCGTCGTCACGCTGCGTTGCGTAGTGCGTACGACTTAACGAGTTTAACTGCTCTGTTGCGTAGTGCGTACGACTTAGCGATGAACGCCGCAGGCGCTCATTGCCCGGCGAGCCGTTAAATTGTAGCACTTTGGCAATGAGCGCCGCAGGCGCTCATTGCAGGCGAGCCGTTAAATCGTAGCACTTTGGCAATGAGCGCCGCAGGCGCTCATTGCAGGCGAGCCGTTATGTTAAATCGTAGCACTTGCGCTCATTGCAGGCGAGCCTCGCGTAGCGAGGCGAGCCGTTAAACCGTAGCACTTAGAAAAAAAATACGAGGTGAAAAAAATTACGAGATAAGCGGAGAAAAAAAAAACACTAAATACACACTAAAAAATAAAACAAAGGTCACTTACAGCATGGGGAACCAGGCAGGACGTCTGGAAGTGAGTTGGAACTGCAATTTAGATCGATTTAGCCGAGTTGCAAAGATCGAAAATCGGCTAAGCGAGAAAAAAATGGCCGCCGAAAAAAATGAAAACGAGGCTATACTACTACGTAAAACACAGCTACAGACGTATGTGTTTGAAAAACAACGAGATAAAGGATGCAAATTAACCGCGCAATGAGTAAAAAGACAGTAGCGAGTACATTTTACGAAACACAATTACAGATTTACGCATTAACACAGATTTAACGACTTTGCCTCGCGCAACATCGGATTTCCCGCCTAAACCAACGCATTTGATGTGAAATATAAATTGCAAGTTATAAAAATAAAAATAAAAAAAATAATTTTTTTTTAGTTATTTTAAGAAAAAAAAAAGGGACAAATGTAGTGTCATGTTGTGTGGCAAACAAATGTCACTACATTTTATTTTTATTTACCGTCATTTGACCATCTTACCATATTTAATGTTAAACCGTAGTACTTTAGCGGGCTGAGCGATGAGCGCCGCAGGCGATCATTGCCCGGCGAGCCGTTAAACCGTAGTACTTTGGCAATGAGCGCCGCAGACAAAATGCTGGACGAACAAAACGAAAAACGGGCGACAGCACTATAACCACGGAAAACACAAACCGATAATCCGCTAAGACGCATACCACACATTATCCCCCATTTTATGATAATGCGGAAGTACACAGCTACGTTAACGGTTTCAGATCGCGCACGCACACTAACACTGCACACGTTCATCACGCTTACACAGTACCTCCACACCACTAATGCTGCTGCAACATCAACACAGATTGCCAGCTCTTCAACACAATGCATAAAAATACGTAAATTCATTTATTAATTTGATTTCTATATTTCAGTAGTACACAGAAAACAACATTAGCTACCTTACAATTCCATATGTATATTAATAACTAAATAACTTTTAAAACATACACATCTGATTGCCGTCATTTTTTGACTGGCAATACGCTAGTATATATATAGTTGTCAAACTACGAATCGTCATTACGCTTTGAAGCATAAGCTTCAAAGTGTAAGCTTCAAAGCTGTGTTTGAAACCAACCTTAAGAGCACAAACACCCACACGCACGAAAAATATGACCATAACGGCCGAACCGCGGGCACCTAAAAACAAAACACACAAAATACTCACAAAATATACATAAAAAGCTTACCAATAGCAAGGGGGGCACCCAGGACCTCTGAAAGTGAAGTTACACCTCCATTTAAGTCCAAATTCTGGAGTTCAGACACACGAAAATCCCCTAAGCAAAAGAAAAAATGACCGCCGAAAAAAACGAGAACGAGGCTCAAAGCCCAGCCATGTACAACTTACCCAAGAAGGGATCCGAAATAAGCTTAGAAACTCGCATTAATCCCAAGGGATCCGAGATAACCTTGGAGATCTGCATTAACCGCACATTAACCATCGCAGTGGGGTTCCAGATCGCACACAATCGGGGGCCCCCGATACAACGAAAATTCTAAATTCCCGCGTTACGGGTCCTTAAAGGACCGTAAATGTCCTTAAAGGACCTGTTATAAAAGAGAACAAATATACACTATCACCCTGTCATTATATATACCCTGTCACTCATGGGGGTCAATGTCCCATAAGTCCTTCATTAACCCTGTCACTCATGGGGGTCAATACAGACCCCCATAAGCACTTAATTAACCCCCTCACTCATGCGGACCTCAAATGCGGACCCTTGCGAAGTGTGGGGCTGCATTTGCGGAGGTAGAGGCTCTACGGCGCCTCAAAAGTGGTTACAAACACCCACAGAAGTGGGACTTTGAAAAAAAACATCTAACACGCAATCAATACATACAGACTTACACACAAAAATACGAGCCGAGGGACTTAGAAAAAATCCCATTACAAACTCGCAAAAATACGACCTTAACGGCCGAACCGAGCACACCGGAAAACATTAAAAAAAACATAAATACACACAAAAATGACATAAAAAGCTTACCCACAGCAAGGGGGACACCCAGTACCTCTGCAAGTGAAGTTACACCTCAATTCAAGTCCAAATTATCGAGTTTAGACACATGAAAATCCCCTAAGCAAGAGAAAAAATGGCTGCTGAAGAAAACAAAAACGAGGCTACAGGACCCTAAAGCCGCAAAATACCACCAAGCACATACGTCTTTTCCAAAAAGCTGTACGAGGTACAAGATACACTTTAAGCAAGGATACTAATTCATCCACACCCGCGTACCACATACATATTCGCCGCCATTTTACAACACTAACTTACAGAATGCGGAAGTACGCAGCTAACACTAATGGCTTCCCCTCGCGCACGCAGCCTATTTACACTACACACTGCACACATTGCTGACACTTACACCTCAGCTCCACAACAGTGCAAACCTAAAAAACAGATTGTCAGCTCTTCAGCACAATGCTTCCTGCATATATTACTTCCAAATAGGTAAAGTATATTAATTTATTAATTATTTAATTAGCATACAAAAGTACATATACACAAAAAAAAAAAAACTATTGCAATAAACACAAAACCCATTCACCACATTTATATATATATATAAAGGGAACAACTGTGTTTTATGTGTATTTATTAACTGTTTGGGAATGGGGTGTGGGGGATGGGATGGGTGTGTGTGTATGGAGTGACCTATGTGTATCTACAGTGCCTTGCAAAAGTATTCACCCCCTTTAATTTTTACCCATTTAGTTACATTACAGCCTTAAGTTTAATCTTTTTGTTAATCTGAATTTTTTGTGATGGATCAAAACACAATAATCTAAGTTGGTGAAGTGAAATGAGAAAAATATATACATAAAACTATTTTTTTAGAAATAGAAAAACAGAAAATTGGCATGCGCATATGTATTCACCACCTTGGTTAAAAAGCCCATAAAAAGCTCTGCAACCAATTACCTTCAGAAGTCCCATAATTAGAGAAATGATGTCCACCTGTGTTTAATCTGTCACATGATCTGTCATTCCATATGCACACACCTTTTTTTAAAGGCTCTAGAGGCTGCAACACCTAAGCAAGAGGCACCACTAACCAAATGCTGCCATGAAGACCAAGAAACTCTCCAAACAGGTAAGATACAATGTTGTTGAGAAGTACAAGTCAGGCTGGGTTATAAAAAAATATCCAAATCTTTGATGATCCCCAGGAGCACCATCAAATCTATCATAACCAAATTTAAAGAACATGGCACAACAGCAAACCTGCCAAGAGACGGCCGCCAACCAAAACTCATGGACCGGGCAAGGAGGGCATTAATCAGAGAGGCAGCACAAAGACCTCCCTGGAGGAGCTGAATAGTTCCACAACAGAGACTTGAGTATCTGTAAATAGGAGTTGGGCTTTATTGCAGAGTAGCAAGAAAAAAGCCATTACTTTCAGCAAAAAACAAAATGGCATGTTTTAAGTTTGCAAAAAGGCATGACCCCAAACCCACTGCTAAAGCAACACTTGAGTGGTTTAAGGGGAAACGTAAATGTGTGGGAATGACCTAGTCAAAGCCCAGACCTAAATCCAATAGAAAATCTGTGGTCAGACTTAAAGATTGCTGTTAACAAGCGCAAACCATCCAAATTGACAGAGCTTTTGCAAGGAGGAATGGGCAAAAATCCCAGTGGTAAGATGTTGCAAGCTCATAGAGACTTATACAAAGCAACTTGGAGCTGTGATTGCTGCAAAAGGTGGCTCCACAAAGTATTGACTTTAGGGAGTGAATAGTTATGCACATTGTTTTTTTCTGTTATTTTGTCCAATTAGTTTTTTGCTTCACAATACCGTATTGGCCCGAATATAAGCCGCACCTATGAAATTCAAGGGGAAAAAACAAAAAAACATAATATCCGAATATAAGCCGCAACTTGACTATAGTAACTCCCCCCCCAGGTCCTTTTTGGAGTAGATATAAAAAATAAATCCTCTGTGCTTTGCCCCCTTTGCTGTCTGTCATTTCTCCTCTTCTGTACTCTTTCCCCTAGGGTCTCATGCTTGCCTTTAGGGACAATGTCCTTACCGGGTTGCCCTCTGTCCCAGTTGTACCTTTTTCTGTGGTGTGCTGTACTCACTCAGATGCTGACATGCTGATCTGGAGATGAATCCAGGGCCTGGATCCAGGCCTCCGGGTATTTCAGGCTGCAGAGCTCTACTGGATGCCAGTTGAGTCTCCGGTGGTTCTCAGCCGGGTCTCTGACGGAGGCTGCAGCTCCTGTCGCCGTCTCTCCTCTCCTACCTCTGCTTGGCTCTGGGAAGCACGCAGGACCACAGAGGCCCCGATTCAAGATGGCGGCCGCACCTAACAAGTGGCTCAGCCAGGCCCCAGGTCCTGTTTGGAGGTGGATCAACCCTCCAGGGCGCTATAACTGTGCTGGGGGTTGTTTTGAGGATCCCCAGCAATTAATTTGAGGGTAGTGAACGCCCTCTGCATAGCTGCGGCTCAACGGCTCCATCGTCTTCACACTGCAGCTGCTAGCCACGCCCCCAAATCGGCACAACATTTTAAGGTCGCGAATATAAGCCGCACCTGTAATTTCCAACCTCCGAAATCAGAAAAAAAGTGTGGCTTATATTCGGGCCAATACGGTAATAAAAAAAAACAGCTTCAAAGTTGTGGGCATGTTCTGTAAATTAAATTATGCAAATTCTCAAACAATCCATGTTAATTCCAGGTTGTGAGGCAACAAAACACATAAAATGCCAAGGGGAGGTGAATACTTTTGCAAGGCACTGTATGTGTGTAATTTAATTTATGTGTATTGGTATTATGTGTAATCAAAGATTAAGTGTAAAATTGTAAATATATAAATATAAAAGAACAAAACTCTCCTACTCTCACTCACTCTGCTCAAAACAGCAACTCCAGGACCAGTGTGCTACTTCGTCAGAATCTACAACACAGTCAACGCATGGTCAGGTGGAACGCAACTTTATAATCTCTCTATTTCAAACATCTTTGGCTAGACCACTTTCTATTGGCTGAAAGGCCTGTGTTGCACTCTGTTATACCGTGATTGGATCATAACTGCAGAACGCATCTAATGCAGCCCGTTAACAGGCCTGCAGACATACGGCCAATATCACGTGAGATGCGGGCTTCAAATTGAATGGGGCTCATGGTGTTTAGAGTTAGTACCACAATTTGCAGAGCTTATACTATTCTAGCAATCCTATACAGCCAAAGATCGTTCTCTCATTTTCTCTCTAGAATGTCGCTACAAACATCACCTGACCATAATTGCAAGTCAAAATGCATGGAATATGACAGTTGCTTATATGGACAATGTCCTACTAAGCGTTATATTATTATTCTTTAACTATTATATCTAAAACAAATTGCTAACTAAAAAGATTCAAAAAAAGTATTGGAGATTTTTTTTTATATCACTATTACATTGCAGACTTTCAAACAATCTATATATCCATTTTTTAATACAAGTTAGCAAAAATTTCTATGGGAAAAACCCTCTAAAAAGAAGTAATATTCTGCTGTCTCAGAGTTATCAAAAACGTTTTCTTCCTAAAAAGACAACTTGCATAAAGAATATAATATGAGACAATGTATTTGTTGCTTATGGAGTGTCTTGCACACTGTTACAAATTCTGTTCTTTTTTGTTTAACTTGTATAGAGAAATAGGTATGTTAATTTGTTTTTCCTGTATGCCTAGAGAAGTTAAGCTTTATTGGCACATGTAATCACTGGACGAGGTCTTCAAAATTTCATGTTTAGCTGGCCAGTTGTGTGAACTTTTTCTATGATCAATGTTTCATCTGGGTTGAGAGCTCTCAGCTCTTCTTGGCAACCATGCTGTGGCGGCTGGTGAGCTTTTAAACTGGTGGAACGGAAAACACCATCCAGACCCCAACGAAACACACAGCCACCAAACACTTAGTAAACTCGGTTGACCAAAACAGGACTTAGAAAAAAAAATTACGAGACGCAGGACTTTGAAAAAAAAAATCTGCGGTAGGAAAAATACGAGGTTAAGGGACAAAACGCGTAAAGCAAAAACCAATAAAAACACATAACATACAAAAAAAAATACAACAAAAACATTACACACAGCATGGGGGAACAACCAGGATGTCCAGGAGTGAGGAGGAACGCGAATTTAAGTAGATTTGGCCAAGTTTCGCCACTAGTAAATCGCCTAAGCAAGAAAGAAAATGGCCACTAAATAAAATGAAAATGAGGCTACATGACCCTGGATCGCGCAAAACACTGCCAACCACGTAGCACTTTCACACAGATACGTACAGGGAACAAAAACACTATTACACAGGGGGGAAAGAATACGAGATACGAAAAATATGAAGTTAATGGCAAAAACAAAAAAACACAAAAAACAAAAAAAATATTAATACAAAAACATCACACACGGGACGGGGGGAATGCCAGGACGTCTGGGAGTGAGGTTGAATGCAAAATGTAAGTCAATTTGGCTGAGTTTCGAGACTTGCGTAGCGAGTCGAGCCATTAAGGCACTAACATGCACAGCACTTGCGCAGGCAGCCTACTTATGATGCACAGTGGGGACATTCATAAAACTATCTCCACAGGCCATCAACAGTTTAACTGGACATTATATGCTGCGGGAAAAAGAAAAAAGATTGCTAGCTCTTCAGCCTATTGATTGATGTATATATTAATTACAAACAGGTAAAGTATATTAATTCATTAAGTAACTAATTAATTGATTATTATTTACAAAAATATAGACATATGTATCTGTCTTTGGGATGAGCACTGAGGCTGCCCAGAGGAGAGGCTTGCAATGAGCACCTAAGGTCCTCAAAGTTCAGAAACCTTCACATTATGTGGCAAACAGCATTGCCATGGCTACAAATTATGAATATTGACTGTCATTTTTTGATGGGCAAGTCGCTAGTATATATATATATATATATATATATATATATATATATACACAGACCCACATTTTTATATATTTATTATTATTATATATTTATTTTTTCTAAATATTTAATATATATTTTATTTATGCACTGCGTTAAGGTTGGAAGAAGTCCGGGAAGTGCAAAAATAAATTGTGAAATTGTGCCCTTCCCCTCTTGGGGGGGGGGGGGGTTGGGCCAAGATTATAATTTTTTTTTGGTGCCGGGTCACCCTATGCTCTAGCTCTGCCACTGACTCACAGCATAGACACACAGAGGACTCACATCACACAGCCCACTCACTGCATATAGTAGCACTCACAGCAGAGGCGGAGCTACTGCCGGTGCAGAAGGTGCAAGGCACCGAGGCTCCTGATCGCTGAGCGGCCCCATCAGACTTTGTGCCCCTGTGGCCCCTTATGGCCCACGCAGACCTCCTCACTACACATAGTCACACTCACAGCATAGGCACACACAGAACACTCACATCACACAGCCCACTCACAGCATATAGTCATACTCACAGAGCACTCACTACACACTTTCACATCACACTATCACACTACACAGCCCACTCACTATATGCTATCTACACACAGGTACATTCACAACATAATAACATAGTCAATTGCACCTTACACTGTCACACCTTCTACATGCAATCACAACACATTCATTGCACACAGTCACACCAAATACTAACAGTACAACCACACATAGCAAACACTGGTGATAAGCTAGCATTGCAAATTCACACTCATTCCACTGACCTGCTGAGGCTGTCAACACTCTTTAGGAGTGACATTATGGCTGCTGGTAAGAGCTGGAGTGCACATATCTGACCAGAGGCACTTAGAAGGCAGCACATGGTTCGTTTTGGATGCAACTACTCTCCAGGAACTTGTAGGGGCAGGGGGGGGGGGGGGGGGGGGGGGAAGGGACTTTTTATATACTTGTGCTCTGCATGGGTGGGAGCCTCATATTTTACTGTATAATTTCCCCCAAAAAGAACAGTTCCAGATGGTACGGTGACAAAACACAGAGGCTCTGTGCATTACAGAAGGTACACCTGCATCCCTCTGTAGCTCTGTTGGCTGGGGACAAGTTCCTCTTACTGTCCCCAGTCTGAACTAATAGCTGCAGTCCCTCCCCTGCAATGTGATTGGAAGATGGAATCTGCTGACAGACAGGCCTCCAGATACAACCCAGAGCGCGTGGCTAATTTGGTCGAACCTTCACTTCGACTGATTATCACGTGTACTCTGGAGCTGCCTGTCAGCAGTAAAAGATTACAAACATTGTAACACACATTACAAACCCCCAGGTAGAACTGATTAATTGCCAATGCAATGCACTCACTGCATCAGGAGGGAACATTTAAATTAGCTGACAACTTATAAAAATATTTTAAAAATATTATATTTGTGGGCAGGTTCATCTTTCTTTATTAATAAAGCAACCTTTAGGTTGGGAGGGCGGCTGCCCCATTGCTTCAATGGACCAGCCGCCCCTGCAACCATCTAGTTAAAAGGTCATATAGTTTCATAATTTTATCTGTAAATCTTAGATTGTATTGCATTTTTTGGCTATACTCATTTGCTTTTCCTAGGTTGATATGTTGATATGCGCAACTGTTTCTATAATGTGTGTTTCATGAGCAGTTATTTTCATTGTAGTTTCTATATGCTCAAACTGCATCCAGTAAGGATGACAACATTTCTGTAATTTCTGTAGCTCTTTTTTGTGCAGAAGAGCTTATCTTACTTTTCTGTGAAAGTGTCTGTGTCCACATGATCCTGCGAGGTGGAAGGAGATGTCAGTGTGTGGGTTCGTTTAAGCTGATGTTCATTTTGAGAAACTGCATGACGTTTGCTACTTGGAGGCATGGTTTCTAAAAATGTATTTACAAATTCTAGTGTAGATTTTTATGAAAAAAAAAGATTGTGTGGAAGTCCACAAGATATCCAAGAAAGGCGATACAAGTCAATGTTTTCATTAAACAGACTTCTTGAAATAAAATAAAACTTGTATAACAAGCTGTGTGTAACAAACTGTAATGAACAAACTCCAAATAAAAAGCTGTATCTTAGTAATGAAAATGTCTTCTACTTTGTTAATACATTAAGGGTTAGGAGTGTAATGCATCTTACCATAGAGAATTTACTTTAATAAAGAAGTTATGTAGGCTTATTCGCTTTTTGATTTTTACTTTATGTAGTTTCTAAAGAACAGTATAGTATATTGAAAGCAAAACAGATAATTTAAAGAGTTTATTCTACTGAAGTGAATTTAAAAAAAAGACATCAAAAGTTTTTGTTTATATTGAACAGTTAATCTTCTTTGGTTAAGGTGAAAATACTATTAATAATTCAGGCTGTGATTATCAGGTAATATCAAATTAGCTTTCAGATTAGAAACATTTACTTATAACTATATTTTATAAAAAATGTCACTATAAAATAACAGAGGTGTAATATTGCTGTGGTATTCAGCAGTGTAATGCAATTACAATGAAATTCTTAGCTTACTGTTTAAAGAAGTAGTAGTCACTAGTAGGCGAGTCAAGCTTTCATGGTGGTCGGCGGGGTAATCACTAGGAGGCCTCGCTGACAAGTGATGTCACATGCTTTATACCACAGCACCATGCTTGGCTGGCTGAATAACTAGTGAGAGAGCCTAGGGACAGCCAGCAGGGCCGGATCACTATCTAGTAAGTACAGGGTGATACATAGCTAGGGTCATATGATACATGTAACCAGAAATTAGATAACCTAGTTCTAATATGAGTTTTGATATTTAATCACGAGAATATCTGTAATTAATGTGATTAATGTATATATTAATGGGAAGAAGGCCAGGAAGGAAGCTAAAGGAGCATTACAATGTTACACAGGCCATCTGATAATTAGTGACCAGGAAAAGGCAGATGAGCTATATAGGTTCTTTTCTTTGGTATACACAAGGGAGGTACAAGTGGTTAGGACATTGCAACATAATGGGGCTACACTACCTTTGCTGAATAATTGGTTAACACAGGAAGTAATCCAAAAAATGTGGGAAAAAATAAATGTTAATTAAGCCCTGGGTCCTGATGGAATACATCCAAGGGTACTGAGGGTACTGGGTTCTGTCATAGCCAAAACATTATATTTAATTTTTCAAGATTCACTCAACACAGGGTCTCCGGGGAATTATAGACCATTGAGCCTCACTTCTGTAGTGGGAAAGCTTTTAGAAGGGTTAATAAGGGATAATATACAAATATAATCCTATTTGAACAGGATTATAAGTAGGAGTCAGCATGGATTTATGAGGTATAGGTCATGTCAAACAAATCTAATTAGTTTATCTGAGGAGGTTAGTGGGAACCTGGATCAAGGCAACTCAGTGGATGTAGTATTTTATGATATCATGGTTTATATTGTGTTTTTTAACAATTTTTATCTTTTAGTTGTACCTATATTTTTTAGGATATTTTGTCCAATTCCTACATTGGCCAGTATGTTTTTTATGGCATAAAAAAGTATATATTTTCAAGGAATTGGGTGTGTGTGTATCTTTCCATTAGACTTTGATTTAGATCACATGAACACACACATATATATATATATATATATATATATATATATATATATATATATATATATATATATATATATATATTATGTATATATATATATATATATATATATATATATATATATATATATATATATATATATATATATAAAATCATTGGTGCATACTCTTATATAGAGATATACAGAAATTGGAGTGTTTTTGTCAGTATACCTGACACCTCACAGAGGTAATTTCACGTACACCTCATTGATCATAGAAATACACTATATATTGGGGTGCACTACAAAAACCATGAAGAGGTCTTGAAACATCCCTTCTGACACCTACCTGTGAGAGAGAATCACATCCAGCTTTTAAGTACCTCACATTCTGGAGGTCACCAAAGGTGAGAGAGAACTCCGTAGAAGTATATTGTTTATTGAAGAGGCACAAAGTAATCTGCACTAGGAATATCTATTGCACTTTCTCCCCCCTTCTTTCTTCTATCTAGTACTTAAGATACACCACATTTGCCGGTGTACCAGGAGAAGCGGCATCCTCCAAGAGTGAGATCTACAGAGACCTAGGAATATAACAACAAGACCCATCCAAGATCCCATAGAAATAGTGTGGAAATATACTAATATCCACATATTAACCACATCAACATATTATCTACAGAAACTGAGAGAGAATTATCTTGGACTGACATTATCTGAGTAAACTAAGCGCTAAAGCCCAAATTGGGTATACAAAAAGCCCAATACCATATTCAAAGATTTGTCAAGTGAGCTTTTTGTGCCAAGAGTTTTTTCAACTGACAAGAGGACATCCATTGAGGTTAGAAGTAAAAAGATTCCACCTTAAAGAAAGCAAAAAAGGGATCTTCACAGTAAGGGTGGTTAATCTGTGGAATTTTCTACCAAAGGAGGTGGTGACAGCGGATAACTTTAAAAGGGGATTGGATTTATTTCTAATTAAAAAGGGCATTCAAGGTTATCCTGGATAATTAGAGAGGGAGTATTGATCCAGGGAAGAATCAGATCGCCATTATCTGGGGTCAGGAAGGAATTTTGTTTCCCCTTAGAGACGATTAGCTAAGTTGTTGTTTTTTCTGTTTGCCTTCCTCTGGATCAATTAATTAACAACTAATCTGCATATTGCAGATCAGAGGAGATCTAAAAAGGTTATAAAATTATAAATGCCTTCCTTCTAAATTAAAAACACACCATGCATATGCGTCCCAAACAGAGCATCAACTTTATTTTTCAGGGCACATTTTTATACAGTTTTTGTACTAATCACCCATGGGTTATTTCCCCTGGTAAGCACAAGTTTGACATATTTTGCCCCCTTTGAACTGCCCCACAAGGACCAGGTCTGTCTCCAATGGCCTGGTACCAGTCTGTCTCTTTTCCCACCTAGGTGCTGAGGGGTCTATGGCCCCAGTTATCGTCTACCTTCAAATAGGATCTGGGCACAGAAGGATTTTTTTAGGTAGTGTAACTGCTGGAGACCGAGAGTCTGAGTGATGGGTCTGGGTTTACAGGGGATCAGGGTACCTCCTGAGTGGAGAGGAAATAATGGTAGGGCCTGGTGAGTACATGGGAACTTCACGGTTGGACCGATCCTCAACCTAGCTGACCTCCCCTTGTGTAGCAAAACCTTTATTGAGTTGGAGGGGAGTCAGCTAAGGGTGGTTGTACCCATTTTTGGGGGCAAATTTTGGCTTCCATAACAACTTCAGAAATTCTGACTCACTATTACATTTTTTTTTGGGGGGGGGGCTCATGAACAATGACTAAGGTCAGGTACTTCCTAATTTGTGGTTAACATCAAGGCAAAGGATCAAAAGGGTATCACTTGCAAAACACTTGACACCACATGACCCTACTATGTGGAAATAAAGTGTTTTGATTGCTCTTTTGACAGCTTTGTTAAGAATACTTGATGACTTAATAACCCCTGCAGATCTCCCATTAAAGTCGATGGAGCCTAAGTTACTGCTTACAGCAAGATCATACACATCCCGGCCCCTAGCCCGGCCCTGGGATTGGGAGCAAACTTTTATTATGGTTGGCTACTGGAAGCGTCTACTGGTCGCCTTTAAAGTGGTACTGATCCCAAAATACTTTTATTAGCCCATTGTAATAGTTATACCCCTAAACATACTCGACATATGGAAGGTTCACAAAATGAAAAACAAAATAGCCACAGACCCCTTGGCTCAAATTACCTGGTAAAAAGGGATCCTAAGGGACCAAGGCATACTGTATATCCAGGAGAAATGTCATATAATAATACAAGTGACATAGGCCTCCCAAATGTTTTTATGGCCCTTATAATAGCCCTTGGATCATGAAGCTACATGGCTAGTGTTCATCAAAGTCCATTTACTGGTTCTAAAAGTCCATGTATTATATTTGGAGATTGCCAGGCAATGAAAAATCATGAGTCAGGTACTTGCAACCAGACCTAGATTGTGTTATAGGGTGATGGAGTATGGATGATAGAAATACCCTTTTAGGTAGGTCCACAAGATGCTCCTCTAACTTCTCAACCAAAAAATGTTGATTGGGTTGTGTATGAGGCACGGACTGATGTCTGGAATATATTCTTTTTATTTTTTTTATTTATTTTTTATTTTTCCATTACAAAAATACAAAATACATACAAGCACATAAAATAGCAAGCATATCATATTCCAAAAACATCCTGAAATTCAATCTGACAATGTTCCAAAGTAACAAAGTTAAGTGCAAACTTTTTGAAAAAGCCAATGAGCTGTTTTGGCCCTACAGAACAAATATATAGTGACATGAGCAAATGATACATTTATTAATATGAGGGACAAAAGTGCATATCAACCCATTAATATCCCTAAGTTTGAATATTTTTTTTTTTTTGTATTCTATTTGAGGTTAGGATTTTTACAAGGGTTCTAACATTTCATATTAACCATTTAGTTAATTATAAATTATAAAAAAAAAAGAAAAAAAAAGAAAAAAAACCCAACCATCATAAAATTTTAATATCTAGCAATACACACAATGAACTATATAAGTGTAGGTTATCTCCTATTAAGGAGTGAATAACATTTATTTACCTATCCTCCTATTTAGTGACTCTCCAATTTATACAGACCCACCATAGGTGAAAAAAATTAAACAGTGATTTAAACAAGAATTGATGTTGAGGAATAGTTATCCCAGTTTTCCCATTTCTTCTTATCCTTCATTTTACTCACGTTGAGAGATGCAGCAACGTGAGACGCGTGTTAGTGAGGTCATCGCGAGGCGTCCTAACAGCGATCTCCATGCTTTAGGAGACAAATAGATTGTCAGGGACACAGCGATATATCTAAAAGCAAACCAATACTGAGGAAAGGTTCCTGAGCAATCTAGTCACTCCTAACAAGAGTTTAACAAAAAGGGAATTAAAGGAATAATATAGGGGATATACTGCAACCAAGAAATAGCCAGTCCTATACTCCTGCAATATAGCACAACTCAGCACTTTATAAATACAATTCATCACGATTGTATTTAAGTCAACACAGAAGAAGAATAAAAAGTATAATCTCTTTCTCCAGGGTGAAACGTTCGCCATGCGTCTTACAATTTATATCTTATCAACGTATCCTGAAATCTACGTGAAACTCCTATATTTTCTTTATTTTGGATTACTGTTTTATCTGTTTTCCTATCTAATCCCACCTCCAACACCATATTCATATCTCCAGCAACTATTAATATTCCCTTTCTTAACCTATTGATCTTTTTTAACATTTTATTTAGAAAGCCATTTTGTTTTTGGTTAGGAGCATACAAGTTAGTTATGGTATAATAGACATCATTAATTGATCCAGCCCATATAGAGTATCTCCCTTCTGGGTCAGTTTGTGTAAAGGATTCGCTCACACGATTACTTTTACGCATTAGAATAGCAGTATCTCTAGACTTTGACTTATAATTAGAAATTGCACAAATATCATACAGGGGACTCAAGGAAATGATTTTGCTGCCTACCCAGTGAGTCTCTTGTACACAAATAATATCTGCCTTCTCTACTTGAGAAAACCTTGAAATAACTTTCCTCTTATAGGGTATATTCAGCCCTCTTGCATTGTAAGTAATACATTTAAGAGGATCAGTCAAAAATTATCAGAGTATCTATCAGAAAGCAGCAATAGCACTTCCAATAAGGTTATATAACCTTGGGTAGCCTTAAATATTGAAAGAGTACACCTACAATACTTCAAAATCCTTGAACATTTACAACATAAAGAGTACACCAATACATACCAAAAAAACAAACATAAAAACAGCAACAATCATACATATTCCCCCTTGATGGAAAAATCCTTTTCCAATCCGTCATTGCTGGCTTAGGTAGTGGACAGCAAGAGGACTACTGGCCACACCCACCGGAGCTACACCTTCTCCATCATGCAACACTGCTTTTACTTTTTATAATAGTTCAAATGTTCAGCAGGACCTTATAAAAGACCATCATAGATATATTGTAATTAAGCAAAAGAGTATTACTAATCTTTTATTTGTCCCACCTATCTGTACTAAATTCTTATCTTAGAGACTTCAACTTTCTTTCGTCTCTCAGACTTTTGCCACTCTTCCTATGATTTCTCTTGTATTATCTCTGGAAAGACCTCATCATGTTGAATATTTTGCTGTAATAGGAATCTCTTAGCCTCCGTTAGGGATTTAATAATAAAATTCTGGTCTCGTCTAGTTATAAATACTTTTACAGGATAACTCCATTTATATTCAATTTTTTCTTCCCTTAAGATCTTAGTAAAATCCCTAAAGTTTCACAGGTAAGATCTAGGAAAATTTGGATTTTATCATATGGTGCAGACAGCTTTTTTAGTTGTCGACTTTTATTTAATATTTTTTGTTTGTAAGAGTAAGACTGCAATCTAACTAAAATATCCCTCGGGACTTCCCTCGATAGATTAGGGGATAATGGTAATCTTTACAATATTTCAATCCTATTTTCCCCTTCCTCTGGGCTTAAGTCCATAGACTCAAATATTTTTAATACATATTCTTTTATAATCTTGGGGCCAATAAATTCGGAAATCCCTCTTACTCTTAAATTATCGCTTTGTGACACTTCTTCATATTTATTTTGGCTAAATTTACATTTTTTAACCTCAACTTCCAGTTTTTTAACTTGCACTTTGAATTTTTGATTTTCTTCCCAAATTTCCTCATGTCTTTTCTCGACAAGTGTACATCTCTCTACAATATCCACCATTGTTTTGGCATTATTAGTTAACTCTGTAGCAATTTGATTTTGAAGAGAACTCTGAAAGTCACATAATATATTTTTTAATAAAGATATTGTCAAAATTTCCTTATCTAGTTGTTTAGGGGAATTTGGCTCTTCTACCAAAGATGAATTATCTGAATTTGAGGAATTATAGTTAGATAGATCCTCCGCAAGGGATAGTTGATGAAGCAGATTAACCTTATCAATTTTCCCTCCTTTACCTCTATGTGAGGGAGTCATAGAAGTTCTTGTAGACATTTTTTTTTCTCTTTCTCTATTCTTTCCTTTCAAAATAGTTTGATACATTTCCTCTCGGTTAACCACCAAACCAATTCTTTTTATGATTTCAATAATACTTTTCCCCCAACTACTCATAATAAATATCTTCATTATTTACCTTATACCCAGGATGCAACCTGGCCCCACGTAATATAAAATATCCTTTATCTCTTTTTACATCAATATCAAATATCGACCTTTAGATTATGGGAAAGGTGTAAAGAGATTATGTAAATATCATACCATTACATCAATATAGCTGGTCTCTTTTGTTACTTCCACTTAGATTTCCAGAACCAGTATTTTTAAGTACATGAGTATGTAATCATCTCACTTAGGTAGTAACCAGAGGACCTAAATGTGCCCAATATCATAATCTAGTAGTACCTTCTATCTCACCTATTTCCCCTTAATAAACATCCATCAGCAAAATCAACATCCAAAAAATATTCTTGTTCAAAGTCCAAGTAAGCAAAGCAGTTAATCAGATATGACTGAAAAAATATCAGTGTTGAGATCCCATAGGCTTGAGATTATTTGTACTTAGCTCCTGGACATTTAAAACAAAGAAAAGCTTTTATATATAGTAGAGCAATTAATTGACGCATAGTTATGCATTCAGATATTCTTGATAATTAAGATGTTTCTTCACCTCAGCATCTGCGATGTCATTTGCAGTATGTAATATCTGTGGTATCCACCTCAGTGTATGATCTCTGGAGTGCCCACAGCATATCTGGTATCCGCCTTAGCGTATAATCTCAGCGGTATCCGCCACCGCTTGTAATCTCTGTGATGTCTGTCTCAGAGTGTAATCTCTGTGGTATCCTGCCTCAATGTGAGATCTCTGGAATGCCCACCTCAGTATATCTGGTATGCGCCTCAGCATATGGTGTCAGCGGTATCAACCTCAGTTTATAATCTCTGTGGTGTCTGTCTCCACATATGATCTCTGTGATATTAGCCTCAATGTGAGATCTCTGGAGTACCCACCTCAGCATATCTAGTATCCATCTCAACATGTGGTCTCAGCGGTATCAGCCTCAGCGTGTGACCTCTACGGTATGCTTCTCAGCTTATAATATCAGGGGTATCTGTTTTAGTTGTACCCATCTCAGCAGTAGTGACCCCCGCTGCATCATGTGGTCTCCGCGGTATCTATCTCTGCTTGTGGTCTCTGCGTTATGCGTCTTCTCAGCGTGTGCTCTATGCGGTATCTGCTTCAGGTTGAAATCTCTGCAGTGTCCGCCTTAGCTGTGCAATATCCGCCTCAGTCCATGAGCTCTTTATCACCTCTGTATCATCTTATGGTGTCCGCCTCAGCATATAGTCTCTGTTTACAGCTGCATACCCATCAATGTATAACGCCTTACAGACTTACTGGCGTCTTCATCATCTATGGCATCCGACTATGGCGTCTGTCTCAGCATGTGCTCTCACTCTGCGTGTAGTCCCGCGATGGTTCTGGCGAGGCCAACACGCCTACAGACTAGCTCTAGGCGGAGCTAATGAAAAAAAGGCCAGTGTTAATCTAGAACGTATCTATTCTTAATGATAATTTGATGATGACAACAGAAGATGAAAGGGAATAAGTATAATTAGATTATTGAAATGTAGGCAAACAAAGAAACAAAGCAGCTGGAAAAGCCCAGATGATGCTGGGATAAGCATAAGGCTCTCATCAGTTTCGACCAAGCTTTTTGATCGATATAGCCTCTATGGTTTTTATCTGCTGTCAGATCTGTGTTTTTGTGTTTCATCCTCTCCTGCAAGTTAGTTGAAAATTAGTTTCCAGGGATACAGATGTCCCATTGTAAAGTAGTTAGCAGTTTTGTTTTAAATGCAGATTTTATCTATATGGTATATTAGTACACTAGACAAGAAAGTACATCCAAAATAAGTGGTACCACCCTCCACATTTTAGGAATAGTAATAAAATCCCACAATAAATGCAATAATAGGCTCAAGGTCAATAAAAAGAAATTAAAACATATATTTAAGTTAGACTTAATGACTTCATGACTAATAATATGTACAATCACAATGCAACATCAACTATAAAAACCATGGAGTACAGCCACTCTACCGGGACTGAACTGAGTTAGAAATTTTGCATGGGATCCTCCTATAAAGGAGCTTTGAACACCCTGAAAATTGTCACATCCAGAGAATGGGAAAAGAGCTAGAGTTGATTTAATTTCAACATATGTCCCCCAATGTTCTGATGGCACCTAAATGCAGCTTTACAACACAAAAGCGACCTAACAAACCTCACAAACCACATCTAATTTGTGTTCTATATGCCATATTTTACATTTATATATATCATAATTACTAATACACCTTTTTGATGTTGGTAAGTGCTGATGAGCAGTACTTATACACATATTTTTACACTGTTTATGTTTTTATATCACTGAGGAAGCCTTTGGGCGAAACGAGTTTGATATTTTTTTTATGTTTTTAGATTATTGATTTTATTCATTTTAATGTGCCTATGCCTATTGGCCATATATGGCATGTATTGAGGATTATATGGTGCAATAAACACATGATAAACACACTATTGTTTGTATTAGTGTGTTTCAATTGTCTCCTATAGTAGACATAAGGAGTTGGAATCACATTTTGTTCTGTAGACACTATATAATAGTGTACCAAATAGCATTGGTGATCCAACTGTACCTGCTACAAAACCATCTGGATCGTATCCTGAGCTTCGGATGGAGATCTAAGGATTGGACATCGGGTACTTCCAGAGCTATCCTGTTTAAACCATACAGATACCTCATAACCTTGGGGTCACCACATGTGAGTGAAACAATATATGACTGTTGTTTTGACGTGTTTATACACTCATGTTGCACTAGGAGGTGGCGCACTGTCTTTCCCCTACCCCTCTTATTATCTTTACTAATACACCTAGTTAACCATTTCCTACATATTATGATACTTTTCTTGAAATGATAGAACGTTATCACACCTATAAAAATAATATAATATGCATAGCAGTGTTTTTGTAAATGCCATTTGTCACAACCTGCTCTTGTTGGGCTTGAAAAGGTTTCTAGGTCGATCCTATCCACAGGTTATTTCAGTTCAATATCCCCTCACACAGGACTACTATCAGGATTCAAGGACAGTTGCAGATTCTTGGGATAAGTTGCATATTCTCTGGACAAGTTAAAGCAATTTTTCACAGAATATTCTTCATCACTTTTGTCGTCTCTATGCTTCTTTGAGATACATTACTACAGGTCATAGGACAGTATTTCCACCTTCATCACTTGTTTTAATTTTGAGGCTAGTAACCTGAGTGAATGCTTCAAACAGAGGTTACATAGATTGCATTTTAAGAAAATCTTAGAAAAAATCTCTCTCAATCCCTAGAGAACCCCTATTAGTACCTACAATCAAGGCTGATCCTAAGGATACAAAAGATAGTCTGAGATTTCTTATGACATAATTCACAATCTCACAAAATGAAAAACATCATCAGTCAATATTGGCATGTGTTGTAATCAGACAATAGGGTATCTAGATTGATTCCAGAACGTCCACAATTGTCAAATAGACATGGCAGATTTTTTTTTCCATTTTGAAAGAACACATGCAAAGGAATATGCTTGCAGCACAGATTTCCAAAATATGGAAAAGAAAACATTTGTCATAGACAGATTTGGTAAAAAACTATTTATTAAGACATACTGTACATCAATTGTAAAACATGCAATGTCATCTATTGTCTTTCATGCCCTTGTGAAGAGAAATTCTATGTAGGTATGACCTTGAGAGCACTTCGCTCCAGAGTACAAGAAAACAAAAGTAATATTATGAAACTCTGAAAAAAAGGTACAAAAAAAAAAAAATGACGACTGTAGCTAGACATTTCTTACAATATCATCATAGTAATCCCAGATGTCTAAAATGTTGGGGTCTAGAGCAAGTTTGCACTGGAATTAGATTTGGGGATGTTGAAAAAATCTTGTTAGAAAAAGATACAAGATGGATATTTCTTTTAAACAAATTACATCCCAAAGGTCTCAATGAAAGTTATAATTTCTCACCCTTCTTGTAAATTACAAACATGTAAACTTTTTGTAAATGAGTATGACATAATCACATATATAGTTGTGAGCGTACGGGCCGTTGCTCACGCTTGCGGGCTCGCGTAGCGAGCCAAGGCCCTCGCAAAGCGAGGGCCTCAGGGAGCTCCATGCCAGCAACTGCGACCCTCGCAAACTTTACGTCGCAACGCAAACAACACGACACACCAATTACGACACTCGCTAAATTTTACGAGCAACGCAAACAACATACGACACACGTTAACACACATTACGGCCTCGCAACACTCGGACGCAACTCGCGAACATTACAAAATTCAAAACACAATACATACACACAGCACATACAAAAAAACCTTACCTACAGCAAGAGGTAGCATCCAGGACCTCAAAAATGCAACTTACACCTTCATTTCACTCAAAATAAAAGAGTTTAGACACTAAAAAATTTGATAAGCAAGAGAAAAAATGGCCGCCGAACAAAACGAAAACGAGGATACACACGCAAACACCATACGAGACACGTTACCAGACATTACGACCTCGCAAACATCAGACGCAACACGCCGACATACAAACATTTAAAACACAATAAATACATACAACACACACATCAAAAGCTTACCTACAGCAAGAGGAACCATCCAGCACCTCAAAAAACCAAGTTACACCTTCATTTAAATCAAAATAAAACACTTTAGACACTAATAAAATCGCTAAGCGAGAGAAAAAATGGCCGACGAACAAAACGAAAACGAGGCTACAGCACTCTCAACACGTAAAACACAACAACACACTCGCAAAACACCACACGAAACTCGAAAAACACCACGAAGCACAGACGGATAATCCGCAAAGACGCATACCACAGATAACCTGCCATTTTACGCCAATGCGGAAGTACACCACTACGCTAACGGTTTCGTCTCGCATACGCACAGTATTACACTGCACACATTCAGCACGCTTACACAGCAGCTCCACACCACTAATGCTGCAGCAACCTCAAAACACATTGACAGCTCTTCAACACAATGCTTCAAAATCGGTAAAGTATATTCATTTATTAATGTATTATATATTTCATTATTACACACCAAACAGCATTACATATTCATTTATTAATGTATTACATCTTTCATTATTATACACCAAACAGCATTAGCTACCTTACAATTTCATTGCCGTTATTTTTTGACGGGCAATTCGCTAGTGATATTATAACAATAATCTACATGTTGACTCATACATAAAAAGAGATAAAGATATGAGAATTTAAGTTAATATTTGAACCCATGGTTGGTATAACACATTTATTAGGGTATATTACAATCAAAGATTTTTTTTGAAACATTGGTTTAATTCATTGTCTTAAAATAATTTTTGTCTTATCAATTTATTCATGGTTGGCTTCACATCATAGACAGTTTCTTTTTTTAAGTACTCACAATTTTTACGAATTTACGTTCACTTATTAGTATTATTAGAATTGAAAGAATATATATATATATATATATATATATATATATATATATATATACAGTATATATATATATATATATATATATATATATATATATTATCAATATCACATTTAATTAAAACAAATTTATTTTATTCACATTCAGCACAGTATCACAATTAGTAAATTCAACTATTTTTATTAAATCTAAAGTATGAACAATAATTTATAAGCACAATTCATCAATAAAAGTCCCTTTTTCCCCAAAATTCTATTTTATTTTTTTAGTAAATAAAAATGAGCAATTCACAAAACCCCAATAAGAAATTGAAAATAACTGTATATGATCAATAGTTATTATCTCTATACTTCAATATTTTAATGAATTTTTAAAATCATACAGTGCCTTGCAAAAGTATTCACCCCCCTTGGCATTTTTGCCTCACAACCTGGAATTAACATGGATTTTTTGAGGATTGGCATCATTTAATTTACAGAATATGCCCACAACTTTGAAGATGATTTTTTTTTTATTGTGAAGTAAACAGTAAAAGGAAATAGGACAAAATAACAGAAAAAGTCAATGAGCATAACTATTCACCCCCCTAAAGTCAATGCTTTTTAGAGCCACCTTTTGCAGCAATCATAGCTCCAAGTCGCTTTGGATAAGTCTCTATGAGCTTGCCACATCTTACCACTGGGATTTTTGCCCATTCCTCCTTGCAAAACTGCTCCTGCTCCTTCAAGTTGGATGGTTTGCGCTTGTGAACAGCAATCTTTAAGTCTGACCACAGATTTTCTATTGGATTGAGGTCTGGGCTTTGACTAGGCCATTCCAACACATTTACATGATTTCCCCTTAAACCACTCAAGTGTTGCTTTAGCAGTGTGTTTGGGGTCATTGTCCTGCTGGAAGGTGAACCTCCGTCTTAGCCTCAAATCACGCACAGAGTGGCACAGGTTTTGCTCAAGAACATCCCTGTATTTAGCACCATCCATCTTTCCCTCAACTCTGACCAGTTTCCCAGTCCCAGTTGCTGAAAAACATCCCCACAGCATGATGCTGCCACCACCATGTTTCACTGTGGGGATGGTGTTCTTTGGGTGATGTGATGTGTTGGGTTTGCTCCAGACATTGCATTCTCTTTGATGGCCGAAAAGTTTTAGTCTCATCAGACCAGAGCACCTTCCTCCATATATTTTGGGAGTCTCCCACATGCCTTATCACAAACTCAAAACGTGCCATTTTTCCCCCTGAAAGTAACGGCTTTCTTCTGGTCACTCTGCTATAAAGCCCAACTCTATGGAGCGTACGGCTTATTGTCGTCCTATATACAGATACTCCAGTCTCTGCTGTGGAACTCTGCGTCTCCTCCAGGGTTACCTTAGGTCTCAGTGCTGCCTCTCTGATTAATGCCCTCCTTGCCAGGTCTGTGAGTTTTGGTGGGCAGCCGCCTATTTGGTTATGATAGATTTGACGGTGCTTCTGGGGATCATCAAAGATTTGGATATTTTTTTTTAGGCTAACCCTTCTCAACAACTTTGTCCCTTACTTGTTTGGAGAGTTCCTTGATCTTCATGGCAGTGTTTGCTAAGTGGTGTCTCTTGCTTAGGTGTCGCAGCCTCTGGGGCCTTTCAAAAAAGGTGTGTCTATGTAATGACATATCATGTGACACTTAGATTGCACACAGGTGGACCTCATTTCACTAATTATGTGACTTCTGAAGGTAATTAGTTGCACCAGAGCTTTTTATGGGCTTTATAACAAAGGGGGTGAATACATATGCACATGTACATTTTCTATTTCTAAAAAAAAGTTTTATGTATATATTTTTCTCATTTCACTTCACAAACTTAGACTATTGTGTTCTGATCCATCACATAAAATTCAGATTAACAAAACATTGAATTTAAGGCTGTAATGTAACAAAATAAGGTCAAAAGGCAAGGGAGGTGAATACTGTAGGCACTGTATATTATGTATGTGGAAAGCTTGGAAATACTTGTAATTTATATATGGGGCATTTATTTCTAAATGAATTATATTTAAAACACTTTTGCCCAATGTTATGATTATTGTGAGAAATGTTTGCAATAATTAGAAAGATATCTACTACATCATATTTAACATTAAGAAAATTATATCTTCTTTTATTATTCATAGGGTCATCAAGTAACATCAAGTATATTTGACCAAATTTGTTATAAAAATTAGTAAAACAAATTATTTTTAAAATCCGATGTCCTCAACATTAAAAATTACAATCAATTACAATGTTTTAGTTGCTCTAAGCATATCACAATAATATTTCTGTGACTTGAAACACCCATTGATAACGCAAATATTTTTTAGCGATCTGAAACTGTGTGGACAGTATGATAGGATGGATTTTGCATACCGCCGATAGATGATTCATGTGATTGAAGATCATCATTCTACTGCAAGATTAATATATACAAAAGAGATATACAAAAAAGATATCCTAAGAATTGTAGCAGCACAAAGACACAGTAAATGTTACAGAACCAGTAAATGGAAGTAATTTGTAAAATTAGACTGATAAAGCACAAACATAAATAGAACATATCAACTAGATAAATATGACATATTGAGAAATGTTGGTTATGTTGGTTATACTTACCCTATGAAGACGTCTGAGATATTATGTTCAAATTCACTTCCTTATTTACTTTTTTTCGAGGTCTGAAAATCACATGACAAACATATCCAATTAAATTTTCTTGAAAACATATAGGGTTAACCATCAGATGACATTGATGTGATCACATGATCTGATCTAGCCATTTTGAAGCTACATCTTGCTTCCACTTTTCAATATTTAATTGGACGAGCATACTATAGAAAGCAGTTTAAGGTGAGGGGCACTCACTCTTGAAAAATACTCAAAATCGTGTGCCCTTTTTAGGGATATCCTATTTAGATATTTTCTGCTTGCTCAAGCCCCTAACTAGTACTTACATACTAATCCTTGTTTATCTTAAAAATTGTTTATCTTAAAAGACTGGTTAAATTCTATGGGCCTCATTCTATTATCGGCCGTAAATCGGCCGTAAGGCTGCGATTCCTTGCGGGGGTTCAGTTAACTCGCGATTCTATTATACGGCCCCGCAAGGATCTCCTTTTACGGCCGGCCGCATATCTTGGAACCGGCCGTAAGCTGTGAAATATAAAAACTCAAAAATAAATTCAAGCCTGCACTGTACAGCTCTGTAAATGCTAGGGATCATATTGGGGGACATGAGGATTAAAAGGAACCCACTCTAAAGCTTGCACATCTGCCCAAACCCGAGTTCAAATTAACTGTTTATTTTCCGGCTGCGGCGTGGGTGTGTCTGAAGTGCTCCAAGCACTCTGGACTTTTTACATGGATATTTTACAGATATTAAAAATAAAATATTTTACGGATTTGAGTACAGGATAATTATGTGCTATTTTTTCTAATACCTAAAATCCCTTTATAGTCTTCGCAAAGTGCAGGATGGCTTTATTTAAGCAATTTTATGTGCTTAATTGGTGCTAGCGAGACCTCTTTCCTGCAAGTAAGCTGCGGCTCGCTTTTAGCCTTGCAGAGAGGTTTCCCGGAGGAATTGAATTGCAAAACTCTTGCGGCCGTTTTAGATCAAAGGCTTTCTTCCGGCGCGAGCGGCCGCAAGAGATAGCAAGGCACCGGCCGCAAGCCTGCCGGAATCCCCGGCCGTAAGGGAATAGAATAGCAGAATAGCTTGCGGCCGGTCCTTGCTGCCCCGCAACGGCTGCGGCCGCTAATAGAATGAGGCCCTATGACAGCAACACATTATTCTTATAGATTAGATCATCTGAGGAAAATCATATTGCCACAAGCTGATCCTATTGTTCAGTACCAGAATATAGAGATTGAATTGATATTATTCAGAAGATCAAAGCAAAACGTGACCTTTTATAATAATAAAGGAAAACTAGAGCAAAATATTCCTAAACAAATTGTCAGGAATAGTAATCCAATTCAATGAAAAATATATTGTAATTTGTACATTATTTTTTTAATTTGAGGTAACAAGGAAAGGTGGTAAGAGTCATATAAAAGGGTATTTCCACTTCTTTGAGTATTTAACATAAATGTTTGTATTTTAATCATTTTTGATTTGTCCCAAATGATTACAGAAATTTTAGCCTAATTAATAAAAGCTAAGTTTTATGAGTCGATATTGCAAGAAAAAACTGTGATTCTTCAAAAAGTTGTCTTCTTTTTTTGTTTATTATATAGTTAATAATCACAGATTATTGGTAATTTAAAAAATTACCTAAACCAACTAATTCCCCCAAAATAATATAAAATGATTTCTGTGCATCAGCAATTTTCTTGATTTACACAGCAAGGGTTTATCAGGGCATTATGAACTATGGAGACAGAGTGTCTGGATGATGGATTGGGGGTTTAACGCGAGTGGGAAAACATGGATGTGGACCCATATGCGGGGGGAGAGGAGGAGCTGTCCCTTGTGCCAAATGTTTGTGTTGAAGGATATAGTGTATGTGTATCCATTACCTAGCCGACTTCCTCTTGGGTAGAGATACCTTTATTGAGTTGGTGGTAGAGGGCTAGGAGAGCAGGGCTGCCTTGAGGGTGTATTCACTTTTGGTGACCGACCAGGACTTCCATAACATTTCCAACAGTACGGGCTCGCAATTACATTAAATGGGGCTCAGGAACAATGGCAGGTTAAGTATATACAAATAAGTGATTAACAGTGAGACAATGAGGTATATCACTTGCAAAGCACTTGACATCACTTGACCCTTGTCTATTGAAACAAAGTATTTAAATTATTGTTGAAGTCTTTGGAGCCCTTTTTACCTCTACAGCGGGTTCAAATCCACCCAGGAAAATAGCCCGCCCTGGGACTGGGAGTGAACTGGGTAACGTGGGTGGCTACTGGAAGTGGTTATTGTTGCCCTTATTACTTATAGGTTATTGGTGTAGAATTATAGAAAAGGTAAATACATTTTACTAATGTAACACTAACATGTAGAAACACAGGTAATTGGTTCAAAGACATGATAATTATTATGGATTTTTTAATGATAGCTACCAACCAGGTGCAATATTTAATGGAGAATTTTAAGCATGTAAAGACAGTCAGAATTGTCAATCAATCTAAAATGATTATTGTTTTGCTTTATTAATTTCATAAGTACTTTTTTTATGCTGGACGGTTGTTTCTTAGGCCAGGTTTTTCTATTTGTGGAAGATACACTGTTTTACTCACAATTGAGTTATCCTTATGTTACTAAACTTGAGGGATAATAAAACAGGTGGACACTTCTCTCTGTCTGGATGGACATGATGTTATTATTTATAATAAGGATAAGAGAAGGAAACAGAGGAAATATTTGTTTAATATATCATCAGTAAAAAAAAAAATGGTTCCTACACCAGTAAATTACTTATGACAGAATAGATCCAATAGTTATTTAGTCAGATTATAAACATACTATAGTATTACTGAAACTTTTTCAATGACAATCCCCCTAAAGCAGCAGGAGTAAAATAATAACTGATGCTTGTACATGTTATATATACTTACAGTATATTGTATTTGCCTTAAGATACATTACATTATTAACTCGCTTTAAATAAGAATTGATTATGACATGTTAATTACAGAGTTGTGTATAAGTGACGATAGTTATTTAGTTAATTTAGACAGAGTTAAAATATGAAAAATCACAAAAGGTCTACAAAATCAAAGTCCATGTGAATTCACATAGCAATTAATAAGAGTCTCCAAACATGTGATGCATATAGCTGTTGAAATAAAGAAGTAAACCGGAGTCTATTTTCCATGTTCACCTAACTAAGAGAAAAGATCAGAGGAGGTAGAGAAGAGCGTATGAATACTGAATTGTATTTTGTTAATACGATCAAGATCTTGTTCATAATGGGCATTGAGATGATGGAGGTGATTAATAGCCAAAGTGCGATTACCATGATTGTCATCTTCAGCTGGTACATACTGTAGGTATTGCAATTCACCAACCTCTGCTGGCTCCTCTCCCTACCAACAGACATAAGCAGAGAGCAGGAGCAGGGACTGGGAGAATCAGGCTAGTCCGCTTCAGTAACAGGGAGGGGGAGGATATTGTTGTGAGGGGTCCAGGGCACCAGTTGTGGGGGCCTAGGGGGATGCCAGTTACAGGTTTCATAATAGAACCTTAAAACTTAACCAAATGTTCGCGAACGGGCGAACATCGGCGAACCGCCATAGACGTCAATGGGCAGGCGAATTTCAAAACCCACAGGGACTCTTTCTGGCCACAATAGTGATGGGAAAGTTGTTTCAAGGGGACTAACACCTGGACTGTGGCATGCCTGAGGGGGATCCATGGCAAAACTCCCACGGAAAATTACATAGTTGATGCAGAGTCTGGTTTTAAGCCATAAAGGGCATAAATCACCTAACATTCCTAAATTGTTTGGAATAACATGCTTTAAAACATCAGATATGATGTTGTATTGATCAGGTAGTGTAAGGGTTACACCCGCTTCACAGTAACAGACCAATCTCCCCGTTTAATGCACCGCAAACAACCGCAAACAGTCCCTTTGCACAACCGCAAACTCACCATTTGCACAAGGTTGGATACCAAGCTAGCCATGTCCCGTTCCTTGTCCTCACTGATGTCATTGAAGGTCTCTTCCTCCACCCAGCCATGGCCAAGGGTCCCCGAAAGGTGACAACAAGCCCCCTGGGACGCCTGCTGTGTTTGGTCTTCCACCTCCTCAAAGCCACCTTCCTCCTCTGACTCCTCTTCTTCAGACTCCTCTCTCTGCGTTGCCTCTGTCTGCATTATTAGAAGGTGTGTACTGTTAAGTAGTACTATTCCTATCGGTTTAATCCCTGTTACATCCACTATTAGGGGATGTGTATATGGCATTGATTTTTGGAACAGGGAGATGGAAAAAGATGCTTGGTCGGACCTCCTACTTCAAAGTAAGACATTTTCTTGGCCATACATCAAGTGTGAATTAACCAAATTATGCCTGATATTAAATCATGGACTTGTATTTTAGACATGTATAGCATGGTCATTATTGTGTTTAACATACTAGTATAGGATTGCTTCAGCCATATTTATAATGCTATAAGGTTTATAATAATGTCACCATTGTACTGTATATTGTACATGTAAAATACTGCTGGCTCTATAAAAGTAACCATTGGACTCATAATATATGTTTTTATCTATATATGTGTGTTTTCATTTATTTAGGGCAGTAGAATGTTCACGTGGTGTGTGACATCCGCAACTTTCATAAAAAAACTCGAGATTTCTTTTATCAAAATTCAATGCTATATATTGTGAGTGCATACATATATCAGTATATTTTTATAAAAAGTAATTGTAAGCCCTTACAGTGACATTTTATTTAATGGGAAAATATATTTAGTGTGCTTTTCCTAATGGCATAACCACTCCATTCCTTGATTAATTTTGCGGACTCACTCTGAAACCTAATCATACAATGTCGCTATTGCAGAAGAGGTGAATAAAACAGTGTGCTATATTCCAGATGATGTTGTACCAGTGATTTATGAACTGCCCATACTCACTTCCTTTGCATATGTGTCCTGTTTAATACATGCTGACTGAATCTGAACAGTTTTGCAAAAGTATGTCAATGAGCACTTTACTTGTATTGCTATGTGGGTTGATTGCCTCTGACTTCTCAACTTCATATTCACACCTACGTAAGTAACCTATAATTACTTTTGTGAGCACTTGCAAGCTACTTCTCTTACATGGCAGTTCACCTGGCTATGTATCAGTAGGGTCTCATGAGAAATTGGCTGCAAGTGCCATTTAATAGCTACATACATTCTCTAAGAGTTTGTGTAGCTATATGCTATCCAATAAGATATGCCATAATAATGCACAATACTATTTGTATACAGCTTGTAGCTGGAGCTTGACATGCATTAATTTTTAATTTTCTTTTTCCTACAGTTGTTATAATGAGACTATTTTTGTTGTAATAAGAAGAACCATTTCTTCTGTGATATCGGATCACGTTTAAGGAATTTTTGCACTGATACAACAGCTATCCAGTTTGTTTCAGTATATTTTTCAGCTCCTTCTTTACGTTACATTTTACTTTTTTTGGTGACTCCCATATCCTATAGCAAAATTGTGCAGGCAATTGTTAAAATTAATTCATTATTAAGAAGACAAAGAACATTTTCATCCTCCTCTTCATATGCTATAGTTTTGACATTTTTTTTTTCTGGGAGCTGTATTTTTTATTTGTTTAAGGCCAACTTAAAATTACGTTTTCAAAAATGACAAAAAGCTTGCAATTCTTGATACAGTAATGGTCTGTTTGATTAATCCTTATATTTACACTCCAAAAACATTTTCTTTATTTTCAAGTGTAGCTCTTCAAAAGTGTATATATTTACTATATGGCTATGTTGTCTTTTAAGGGTTCTCCATAAAAGCTTCTACCCCATCTTTTCTAGTCCATTTCCCGATCACTGTTATCACTATTATCACTATAACATTGCATGACTGGATTGTGCGTTGATGGGATGATTAAGATATTTTTTTTAATTAATCCACACTAGTGCAAAAAGGATTCCAGGTCAATATCGAAAATGTTGTCTCCAAGGTGGTTGTTACAATCTTACCCAGCAAAATCATGAGGTCCATTTGCACCCCTGTTGGCAGGAGATAAGCCAGTACAAGAATAAGCACTTCAGGAGCTCCACCAGCCAGACCGGAAGTAGTAGTAGTTGCCAGTTGTAACTATATTCAAGAGCTAGGTCAATAGCAATAACCTTAATGAAAGTTTAGGATTAATATACAAATGAGACTCACCCATAAGGTTATGCAAGTTCAAAACTGTAACAACTTTTATGTTGAACATACATATTTATAAATTTCTCTGACCATTTGCTGGCCAGTCATAGCTGGCCCCATCCTTTGGTACACATGAGTATGTCCAATCAGCAGGCATCTGTTCAAGTGGGGAATCTGTCCATCAAGGTTTCAGGCCTCTAAACTACTTCTGTGGTTTAGTAACCTAATTATCAGGGTAAGTTAGCTTATCCTGGGTTGTTAACCTTCCATCGGTACTTCAAGTAGGACAATACTGGAGACCATCTATTTTATTTGCTAACATCTCCTTCTTAACTTCATTAGGCACATGTCCCATAATCTGATCTCCTAGGGCTATATTCATGTCTAGCAATGTATTTATGTGCTGAATGACCCCCTTATGTCCAGTATCTCTAGCTCTGGTTCCCCTTGTGCCTAGGACCTCATTCATCTACTTTAGTAGCTTCTTTGGAGATAGACAAGCAGTTTGATACAAAACAACCACATAATATTACAACAACCTACATGTAATAGTATAATAATCAGAATACATTAGAACAATAATACATAAAGGAGCAGAACCATATATGTAACAATACACCCAGAACTATAATACAATAGCGACTTGCCCGTCAAAAAATTACGGCAATAAAATTGTAAGGCATGTAATGCTGTTTGGTCGAGACATTAATTTTGTTGGTGGTCCGAGATCCTTCGGCGCTTATTGCGAGCCTCGCGCTGAACGCGTTCGGCGCTCATTGCGAAGCGGTTGTATTTTGTTTTGTTTATTGGGATTTTTTTGTTTTGTTTTTGTGTATATTTGTTTTTGGATGCTAATTAAATAATGAATACATGAATAAATTAATATACTTTACCTATTTGGAAGTAATATATTCAGGAAGCATTGTGCAGCTGACAATCTGTTTTGATGTTGCTTCAGCATACAATGTAGGTTTGCACTGTTGTGGAGCTGAGGTGTAAGTGTCAGCAATGTGTGCAGTTTAAATAAACTGCATGCGCGAGGGAAAGCCGTTAGGGTAGCTGAGTACTTCCGCATTGTGTAAGTTAGTGTTGTAAAATGGCGGCTAATGTGTATGTGGTACGCGGCTGTGTATGATGTAGCGTCCTTGTTAAGAGTGTATCTTGTACCTCGTACGGCTTTTTTGAAAATACTGTACATATGTGCTTGGTGGTGTTTTGCGTCTTTTGTATCCTGTAGCCTATTTTTCGTTTTTTTCGACTGGCATTTTTTTTCTCGCTTAGGGGATTTTCGTGTGTCTAAACTAGTGAATTTGGACTTAAATTGAGGTGTAACTTCACTTGCAAAGGTCCTGGGTGGCCCCCTTGCTGTGGGAAACTTTTTATGTATTTTTTGTGGGTATTTATTGTTTTTTAATGTTTTCAGGTTTGCGCGGTTCGGCCGTTAAGGTCGTATTTTTGCGAGGTCCTAATGTCTCGTATTTTTTTATGCAAAGTCCATAAATTTTCCGTTCTCAGACGGTTCGTCTTTTTTTGTGTTAGTCCGTATATAGTGATTGCATGTTAGATGTATTTTGGTAAAGTGGCGCTTGTGTGGGTGTTTGTAACCGCGTGTGAGGCGACGTAGAGCCTCCACCTCCGCAAATGCGGCCCCTCACTTCGCGAGGGTCCGCATTTGCGGCCCAAAAGTCGTAGGGGGTCGTAGGGATGAGCACCTACGGCGCTCATGTCCACCAGCGCAAGGAGCGCCTTTGGCGCTCTTTGGCAGCAACTGCAACCCTCGCTATGCGAGCCCGCAAGCGTTGGCAAAAACCTGCATGCTCACAACTATATATGTGACTAGCGACTTGCCCGTCAAAAAAATGACGGCAATGTGATGTATATGTTTGTCAAGTTGTTTAGTAAATAATATAGATTTTTGACACTTGTAAGTGTTGTGATATGAACGTGTATTTTTGTAAAATGTTGATGTAATGGTTTTTTAAAATGTAATTTGTATCTGAAGAATTGTTAACTTTAATATACATTGAATGAATAGGAAAGCAAAAAGTAAAAAGCCTTCTTGAAACGTCGCAAATTTTAACATGAAGTTTAAAATATATGTAAGCAATAACCTTCAAAGTATATATTTTTAAACTTGAACTTTATTTTTTATGTAAGTTTAGAAGTTGACAAAACATTGGTATAATTTTGAACATTATAAACAGGAACATAGTGAATACATTTTGTAACCTAATTTTTTATTAAAAGTATTAACATTTGAATGTAAAAACAATTGACCTTTAAATTAATCAGTATTAAAATGCAATTTCTATCACAATAATTGTTAACTGGAATATACATTGAATGTAGAGGAAGGCATACAGTAAAACTTTCCTTAAAACGTACGTAATTAAAGTAATTCATTACTGAGCACATAAACTGACGATAAACATTAATGTAGGTAGTAATCTTAAGATAACAGACAATATTTACATTGTGACTTAAAAGGTGCTTGACCTCTTAACATCCACTTTGTAATCTGTTGAATGAAATAACTTGAAAATATATTTTTTAAACTTGTAACATTAGAAACATTAACATAGTGACTTAACATTTTAACATAATTTTTACTAACAATGCAAGGCAAGTATTTTGTGAGGCGAATCATTCATAAACAGTACTTCCATTAATTATGACTGAATTAAACAACCAATTGTTATGTATTTTGGAATGCTTTTAAAAAATGTTGGCATCTTTAATTTGTATCCTGCAAAGTTATAGTACTTCATAGTAGACAATGTTTTTAGTAAAAATACATCCATCTTGTAATAAATCACCTTGACTTTCATTGTTTT
Organism: Discoglossus pictus; assembly: GCA_027410445.1. NCBI lineage: Eukaryota > Metazoa > Chordata > Amphibia > Anura > Alytidae > Discoglossus > Discoglossus pictus. The sequence continues at coordinate 408,516,616 of CM050163.1, read as the reverse complement.
CAATGTAAACTTTAATAGCCTGTGGATTTTTGCACCGTGACAACGCAACGTACAATTGACCATGTGCAAAAACTGGTTCTTCCAAGAAAATACCCACAGATTTGAAAGTTTGACCTTGTGATTTATTAATGGTCATGGCAAATGCCATAATAATGGGAAATTGTCTTCTTTGAAGTATAAAAGGGAGACTACTTTCACTTGGTGCTAAATCTATTCTTGGTATGAAAACTCTCTCTCCTTTATGAATTCAGTCGAAAAGTTTGCCTGACTTTCATTGTCATCAGCAAGTAGAGAATCAGCACTGTGATAATTTCTTTGTGGTGCATTAATTTTTTTTAAGATTTCATTATTGAGTATTAATGCATCTTTATTTTTACACGTCAGTATAACTTGGTTGGCAAGCTCGGAATATTCTTCGTTATTTATGCTCCCTTCAAATATAGCCGATATAATATCTTTTTGACAAATCATATGAGGTGGGATCTCTACAGTGTCGTCAGGTAAAAGTAGTATTTTTTCTGTTCTGCCTTCTCCAATTTTAATAAGCCAATCATTGAAATCAGTTTGGCCTTCTGATCTCATATTTTGTTGCAGTTGAAGATGGGTAAAATGTTTCCATACTGTACTTGACTTTATACATGTTTCGATAATGTCAGTTCGATTTCCATGTACAACGACAGGTAATGTTTGTCTAAAATCGCCACCCAACAACATTACCTTTCCACCAAATGGAAAAATATTATCCATGATTTCAAGAAGCAAACGGTCAATACATTGGAGGGCATAGCATGACATCATTGTGGCCTCATCTATTATAATTAATTTACATTTCCTTAATTTCTTTGCTTGTAAGGATGTCATGCGAATATCTGACACAGAATTTTCTAAAATAGGCACTGGCAGTTTAAATCCACTATGAACAGTTCTTCCACCTTCTAATAAAAGTGCAGCAATTCCAGTAGTGGCAAACTCATGAACTCATTAATAAATTGTACAAATATGTTTTTCCTGATCCGCCAGGTCCATCAAGATAGAAATAACGCTCTGTCACCATGTCATCATCTATAGCATTTTTAATGGCATGAAATGCCTGCAATTGTAGTGTATTTAAAGTTGCAAGTCTTTCTTCTGTTCTTTCTGCTTGTAGTTGAATGTCATAGTCTTCAAAGTTAATGTCATCTATAAGACCTGGATCAGGCAAATTAAAACTTGCACAACTTAATCCATGAGTTAAAAAGACTTCTTGGATTTCCATTAACGCTTTTAAGTGTGCAATGGGTTCATTGTATCGTCGCATAAAGTCTTCAGCCATATTACTTTTAAAAGTCTCCCACAAAGCTAATGCATTTGGAGCATTTGAGAAGATACAAATAAAAGCAAATTGTTCTCTCATCTGTCGTGGCATTTGACATTGTGCTGCTTCTTCTAAACATCTTTCCCACTCTGTATCATCAGCGAGTAAGTTTCTATGTCTTGCAGCTAAATGGAAGGATTCATATACAATGTCATTAACAGTTCTTAATTGTTCAAAACGTTGTGCTCCTGGAACATTTAAAAGTAATATCCGTAAGCAAAAACGTTCAACATCTCTTGGACTGACTGTGTAAATTCTTGGAATAATTTTATTGCCTCTGGTTTTTCTTGGTCTCCATAATCCATTCACAAAAACATAGTGATATGGAATTTCAATATATAAGTATTGTGTTGCTTCAGCATCAGTGGAATTTAATGCAAACAATGCAGTTAGTGTAGTGTGACGATCTTCACTTTGGGCCAATGCATTCATTTCATTTCCAGCATGGAAATAGACTAAATGTCGTTGTGGCAAATGTACTGCTAACCTATATACTGCATGTGATCTATCATGCATTCAAATTTTAAAAGCCGCCACATAGCTTCTGGCGCACTGACATAGCGAGCATCTACATGAGATGCAAGTTCATCATGTACTAACTCACTACTTTCAGGGTTGTCTGCACTTTTGACGACTACAGTAGCTGCATCGTAACCTTTGTAAATATATTTGTAGACATATTTAATGGATTTGATGGAAGTGCAGGCTTCTACGTTGATGTGGGCGTTGTACTTCATGAGTAAATGTGGATTGTAGGGTACTACATATCTATTGTCCACTTTTTTTCCACGAATAATGGCACTATCTCCTTCTCTTCTTTTATAAAGTGGATATCCATCACAATTGGCATAGGTTTTGTCTCTATAATCTTTTGGAAATTCTTTGGAACATTTACTATTTTCCATACATGGTGATTGTGGATTAAGGTCACCACAGGGTCCATGAATCATGCGATGAGTAACAATCTCATATAGTCTACCATATAGTTCTGGATCTGGTAGTTCAGCAACAATGACTGCATCCACTTTGTCCGATGTATCTAATTTATCTTTTTCTTGAAGTATTATTAGAAGATGTGCATGTGGAAGGCCTCTTTTTTGAAATTCAATGGTATATACATAAGCAAGACATTTGCCAAATAACTGATTTATAGTGAAGTCACGTATTAATTCATTTAATTTAATCTTAAAAACTCTGGCTACTAAATCTGGTCGATCTGAAGCAGTTTGTCCGAGAAGTAAATTTAGTGTAATTTCTGGCCATTGTGGATTACATGTAAATGTCACAAATAAATCGGGTTTGCCAAATTTAGTGACAATAGCCATAGCATCATTGTATCTTTCTCTCATATTCCGAGGAGATCCTTGAAAGGAAGATGGTAAAATGATGGCTTTGCCAGCTGTCATGTCTCTGCTTGTAGACACGTCAGCAACATAGTCCATTAATCCAGAATATTGTTCTACACAGAGTTTATCTTGTTGATATTTGATAAAGTATAAATTATTTGCCTCAACTTGCAAATATGAATCAATAATCCATTGTTGTGTTAGTTTCCCACCACATAAAATTGGATTAAATACATTGCGAATGGCAATTTGAGCTACTTTAAATTCAAGCATAGAAACATTATTTCGGATTATGGCTTTAGCATTTGGGTAACTGGGAAGAGTTAATTTTGGTTGCCAACCTGCTTCTCCGTGTGGGAAAAAGATGGGATATGTCATTGGATCTAAATTTGGACTTAAGATACTCATATTAATAAATGGTTGCTCCACATTTCTAGGATATATTCGAATGTCTCTTTTAAATGGTGGTTCTCCTTCATCATTCTGAAACACCATTGCAACCTCATTTGATGTTGGCAAGTTATAACGACGTTTATCAGTATGTCTGTCTCTTTTAAGCACCATATTAACCTTCGGCATTGGTAATTGATGTCTTTGTGCATGAAGTTGTTGTTCATTTTCTACTTCTGCCAATTTTTCATAAGCTTTACTGTAGGGATTGTTGTCCATAATGTTATTTAGCTCTATGAAAACACTGGGTAAGCATTTTTTATTTTCTTCCATCTGCATACGTTGGTCAACAGCTTCCATTGTATCTAGGACATATAGTTGAGCGAATTTTCTTTGATTTCCTTCCTCTGGATGTAAATGGGAAGTGCGATAATAAATTTATCCTTGGACTTTAAAACAGTAAGGACCATGTCCTGGTACATTAGCAGCTAATGTTGCCCCCATGGATGTAAAGGATATGGCACTATTGTAGGATCTTATGTTTGTTTTAAAATTTTTGTAGTTTGGAAAAGTAGGTTCAGTCATAATGTTTTGTAAATAGAGAGGAAATAGTTTCCTTTCTGGAAGTTTGAACTTGCCTTTTTGATAGCAATTAATAAATTGGCCATCTCTGGGTCTCTCCTGTTTAAAATAATAAGCCTCACAAAACTGACATTGAGTAGTCATGTCCCCACAACTATGAACCTCTACTGCTAAAGACTTGAGTAGAGGACAATTTGCAAAGCATATAGGATTTTGACTTTCATATTCATCAGGTGAAATGTCATATAATGTTTCAACAACAGGTTCTAAATGCTTTGTTTTTTTCCGTTGCTTTTCTTGGTATATGTTGTATTGTTTGAGGTAAAATGTCATGTAATGTTTCATGAAACGGTTCTAAATGCTTTGTTTTTTTGTTGCTTTTTTTGGTATCTGTTGTATTTTTTCTGGTAAAATGTCATCTGATGTTTGAGCAACAGGTTGTAAATGCTTTATTTTCTTTGTTGCTTTTTTTGACATATCTTTAATTTCTGCAAGTGACAGTCTTTTGCTTGAAATTCTTTTGCGTTCTTTTTCTCGTCGAATTTCCTTCTTCTCCGGTGTCTGCTGGCTGTCTGCTCTCTGTCGTCGTTCTCTAGCTTGGCGTCTTTTCTTTTCTTGTTTACTCTCGTTATCAGCCATGTTAATCTGTAAAAATAAAATAATGTATCATTAGTTTATTTTGAGATGTTAAGTTGTTTTTCATGACAAATTGTTATCAACAGTGTGTTTACATTTTATACTTAATCAATTTTAATGCGGTCAATTGAATAAAAGTCTAAATAAGGCCATCAGATAATTATTTAAAGAAGTTTTTATTTATTAAACATGTATCCAAAAGCAAGTGTTTCAGTAACTAAAAAGGTATTTTCAAAAAGATGTTATGTCCTTATTTACAGCACTATTCAATTTGTCAAATGGCAATTAAATTAGAGTTTAGGACTGGAATGTTACAATGACAAATTGTATAGATTCTGTGTTTTTAGACTTTTTTGGACTATGCAAAAAAAAATTTTAAGTTTGTATTTACTGTTAAAGATTATTGGCCCTAAAAGACAAATAAGAGATAGATGAAAAATGTGTTAGTTATATTTTCTCAACAGTTATAGTTACCGGTGGTTTATTTTAAATTTTATTTTCTGTTGACATCGATGCAAAGCTAAGATCTTTATTTTTTTTTTCTCTTTTTTTACTTGTTATACTCTACCTTGGTTGAAGTTTGATTTCAAGCAAAATTCTTTGTTGGTCCTGTGTTGAAAGCCTTCGTCCGATGGTCTAGTCCTGTGTTGAAAGTCCTCGTCCGATGGTGTAGTCCTCAGTTGAAAGTCCTCGTCCGCTGGTCTGGTCCTCAGTTCAAACTCCTGTTCCGATGTTCTTGACGCAGTATCTGTTATAAAATAAAAATGAAAATGTTATGTTATTTGAATGTCTTTGTATTAATGAAAAATGCCATTATTTCTGTGTTATTCTACAATCTTTTTTGGTGCGCCACAATTTTGGTATGCTTCTTTAGGCTTTTTTCTAAGGCTTATAGGTGGTTAAACATTAAAGAAGAATATTAATTAATTTTTCTCTTTTTTTACTTGTTATACTGTACCTTAGTTGAAGTTTGATTTGAAGCAGAATCTTTGTTGGTCCTGTGTTGAAAGCCTTCGTCTGATGGTCTGGTCCTGTGTTGAAAGTCCTCGTCCAATCGTCTGGTCCTCTGTTGAAAGTCCTCGTCCGATGGTGTAGTCCTCTGTTGAAAGTCCTCGTCCAATGGTCTGGTCCTCTGTTGAAAGTCCTCGTCCACTGGTCTGGTCCTCAGTTGAAACTCCTGGTCCGATGTTCTTGACGCAGTATCTGTTATAAAATAAAAATAAAAATGTTATTTTATTTGAATGTATTTGTATTAACTAAAAAATGACATTATTTCTGTGTTTTTCTACAATCCTGTTTGGTGCCCACCACTGTTGGTATCCTTATTTAGGCTTTTTTCTAAGGGTTATAGATTGTTAAACATTAAATAAGAATATAAATGTAGTTTGGTATGTGTTTGTGTGAGTTTTCGTACAATCCTGTTTGGTGCGCACCACTGTTGGTATGCTTATGTAGGCTTTTTTGTACGTCTTATAGGTTGTTAAACATTGCAAAAGATTATTAATTTAGTTTGCTATGTGTTTATGTGAGTTTTCGTACAATCCTATTTGGTGGGCACCAATTTAGTTATGCTTATTTAGGCTTTTTTGTAAGGCTTATAGGTTGTTAAACATTAAATAAGAATGTAAATGTAGTTTGCTATGTGTTTGTGTGAGTTTTCATACAATCCAGTTTGGTGCGCACCACTGTTGGTATGCTTATTTATGTTTTTTTTTAATGCTTATATGTTGTTAAACATTAAATAAGAATGTAAATGTAGTTTGCTATGTGTTTGTGTGAGTTTTCATACAATCCTGTTTGGTGCACACCACTGTTGGTATGCTTATTTATGTTTTTTTTTTATGCTTATATGTTGTTAAACATTAAATAAAAATGTAAATGTAGTTTGCTATGTGTTTGTGTGAGTTTTCATACAATCCTGTTTGGTGCACACCACTGTTGGTATGCTTATTTAGGCTTCTTTCTAAGGCTTATAGGTTGTTAAACATTAAATAAGAATCTAAATGTAGTTTGCTATGTGTTTGTGTGAGTTTTCATACAATCCTGTTTGGTGAGCACAACTGTTGGTATGCTTATTCAGGCTTCTTTCTAAGGCTTATAGGTTGTTAAACATTAAATAAGAATGTAAATGTAGTCTGCTATGTGTTTGTGTGAGTTTTCATACAATCCAGTTTGGTGCGCACCACTGTTGGTATGCTTATTTAGGCTTCTTTCTAAGGCTTATAGGTTGTTAAACATTAAATAAGAATCTAAATGTAGTTTGCTATGTGTTTGTGTGAGTTTTCATACAATCCAGTTTGGTGCGCACCACTGTTGGTATGCTTATTTATGTTTTTTTTTAAAGCTTATATGTTGTTAAACATTAAATAAGAATGTAAATGTAGTTTGCTATGTGTTTGTGTGAGTTTTCATACAATCCAGTTTGGTGCGCACCACTGTTGGTATGCTTATTTATGTTTTTTTTTAATGCTTATATGTTGTTAAACATTAAATAAGAATGTAAATGTAGTTTGCTATGTGTTTGTGTGAGTTTTCATACAATCCAGTTTGGTGCGCACCACTGTTGGTATGCTTATTTATGTTTTTTTTTAATGCTTATAGGTTGTTAAACATTAAATAAGAATGTAAATGTAGTTTGCTATGTGTTTGTGTGAGTTTTCATACAATCCTGTTTGGTGCACACCACTGTTGGTATGCTTATTTAGGCTTCTTTCTAAGGCTTATAGGTTGTTAAACATTAAATAAGAATGTAAATGTAGTTTGCTATGTGTTTGTGTGAGTTTTCATACAATCCAGTTTGATGGGCACCACTTTTGTTATACTTATGTAGTGTTTTTTCTAATGGTTATAGGTTGTTAAACAAAATGAATATGAATTTAGTTTACTCTGGGCCTCATTCTATTATCGGCCGCAGCCGTTGCGGGGCCGCAAGGACCGGCCGCAAGCTATTCGGCTATTCTATTCCCTTACGGCCGGGGATTCCGGCAGGCTTGCAGCCGGTGCCTTGCTATCTCTTGCGGCCGATCGCGCCGGAGGAAAGCCTTTGATCTAAAACGGCCGCAAGAGATTTGCAATTCAATTGCTCCGGGAAACCTCTCTGCAAGGCTAAAAACGAGCCGCAGTTACTTGCAGGAAAAAGGTCTCGCTAGCACCAATTAAGCACATAAAATAGCTCAAATAAAGCCATCCTGCACTTTGAGAAGACTATAAAGGGATTTTAGGTGTTAGAAAAAATAGCACATAATTATCCTGTACTCAAATCCGTAAAATATTTCATTTTTAATATCCGTAAAATATACATGTAAAAAGTCCAGAGTGCTTGGAGCACCTCAGACACACCCCCGCCGCAGCCGGCAAATAAACAGTTAATTTGAACTCGGGTTTGGGCAGATGTGCAAGCTTGAGAGTGGGTTCCTTTTATTCCTCATGTCCCCCAATATGATCCCTAGCATTTACAGAGCTGTACAGTGCAGGCTTGAATTTATTTTTCAGTTTTTATATTTCACAGTTTACGGCCGGTTGCAAGATATGCGGCCGGCCGTAAGAGGAGATCCTTGCGGGGCCGTATAATAGAATCGCGAGTTAACTGAACCCCCGCAAGGAATCGCAGCCTTACGGCCGATTTACGGCCGGTAATAGAATGAGGCCCTATGTGTTTGTTACAATCTTGTTTTGTGTGTACCAGTTTGTGTGTACCATATGTTGCATACTTTGGCCCTCATTCAATTGCAGTTTGGCCAATTCAATAGGGTTCTAAATGTGCTTATTTCAAGCCCTATTGAATTGTCCAAAATATCAATTGAATGAGGGCCTTTGGTTGCTGGATTTGTTATATTGTGAGGGCCTCATTGAATTTCGTTTTTCGCAATGGAATTGGGCTCAATATGAGCACAGAGCATGTTTTTTTACAGAAGTTTTTAGTTAGTGAACTTGTATCCAAAAGCAAGGTCTTCACTAACTAAAAACTTCTGTAAAAAAATATGCTCTGTGCTTATATAGAGCCCTATTGAAATGGGCAAATCACATTTGAATGAGGCCCTCGGCCATTAAACATATTTAGGTCCTGAATCAATTGCGTTTTGACCAATTGAATAGGGCTCAATATAAGCACATAACATATTTTTTGACATAAGTTTGGAGTTAGTGAAGACCTTGATTGTGGTTAGAAGTTCAGTAACTAAAAATGTCTGTCTAAAAAATCTGTTATGTGCTTATATAGAGCCCTATTCAATTGGCTAACTCGCAATTGAATGAGGCTCATGGTTCGGTTCTTTTTTATACTCAATACTTTACCTTGATTGAAGTGTCGAATGACAGAGGGTCCCCTCCTGCCAATCTTAATCCACCGGTCTTCTTGTAGTGTCTGTTTGAAAAATAAAGTGAAATAGTGAATTATATAATTATTATTTTTTATTTAGCAAAGCATGGCCTTTTCAGCATATAATGTCTTGTTGTATCTTACCTCTTCTTCTTTGTTGGTGTTCTTTAAAAGGGATTGTGCTTCACAATGCACGGTGCAAATTGTTGAGTGACGCTGTTGATGCAGAGTCTGTTTGAATATTAAAAAAAGTAGAAAGATTAAGCTTTAGGTGATATATTGAATTGCAGTAAATTAATGTCATTTAAATATACTTCTGTAATTATTTTCAATTAACATTATTTTTTGGTGGGGGCTACTCACATATGTCACATACATGAAGCACATTTCCATAGTTGAAAGTAATTATTTTGTGTGCGTGTGACATATCACATATACATGAATCATATTTTAATTTTTAAATTAACCTTATTTTTATTTTTGGCCAACATACATAAATGTGTGTGTGACATGTGACTACAGATGATACACATATATGTGCGTGTCACATATCAGTATACATGACTCATATTTTAATAGTCCCAACTTATTTTTTTGTAATGTAATTTAAATGTAGTTGTTTAATTAGTTTGTTTTAAGATAATTTTGTTGCAGGGGCAATACACATAAATGTGCGTGTCACATGTCACTATACATAAACCTCTTTTTCTTATTTAATTTTTTTTTTTGATGTCCTGTCTTGATAATAAAATGTAATATATTATAGCTTACCTCTCAGTTGTAATTTGCACAATGTAAAGTATTAAATTAGGAAAGAATTGTCTTCTCAAGTTTTAGCAGCAGTTATGTCTGAAGTCACTCTGTTCATCACCTGAGTAGAAATGTATTTTTCTCTGTCAAATAGTCAGTATTTATAAACTTGTAGAACATTCTGGAAAGTTAGACAGTTAGAACGCAATACGCATGCGCTATTTGCGTTCCAGCTTACAATTTGCGTTCCATCCGCCATTTTGTGCGTAGTAGTGGTTAAAATGGTGTTTAATATGATTGTGATACGTTCCGCATAGTATGTGTTTCATTATTGCGAGTAAGTGTAGTGTAGTTACGTCTGGAGCCTCGTTTTCGTTTTGTTCGGCGGCCATTTTTTCTCTCGCTTAGCCGATTTTCGGCCGTTTAAACTCTTTGTTTTGGACTTAAATGGACGTGTAAATTAACTTTTGGAGGTGCCAGATGCCCCCCCGTGCTGTAAGTAAGCTTTTTATGTGTTTGTTGTGTTTATTTCTTGTGTTTGTGATGTGTGTGATGCGCGGCAGTTGGAATGGGTCTTTCGCAGCCGTATTTTTTTCCAATGCGGACGTATTTTGTTGCGATGTTGCCGTATTTTTTGCGATATACGCAGTTAGCTTTTACGTGTACGACGCAGTGTATTTGTTTCTAAGTCGTGCGTATGTGTGTTAAGAGCGTGTGAGGGGCCTTTTTTACTGTTTTTTTGTTAAGTCTTGCGTCTGTGTTTCTGGGTGTAAGCGGGTGTGAGGCGACTTTAAGTTTTTTTTTGTTATGAAGTTGTGTGTGTGTGTATGTGTGTGTTAACACAGCCGATGTTGGGATGCTCCCACCACCGCAAATGCGGACCCTCGCTTCGCGAGGATCCGTATTTGCGGGGACGTTGTTGGGTTTTTGTTGGCTGGGAGGTTGGGTTTATTTTGTTAAAAAGTCATGTGTGTGTATGTGTGTGTTAACACAGCCGACGTTGAGCCTCCACCTCCGCAAATGCGGACCCTCGCTTCGCGAGGATCCGCATTTGCGGGGACGTTGGGATGCTCCATCACCGCAAATGCGGGCCCTCGCTTCGCGAGGACCCGCATTTGCGGGGAACTGCGGCCCTCGCTTTGCGAGGGTGCGCAGTTCTTGCGGGCTCGCTGTGCGAGCCCGCAATCGTGAGCAACAACCCGTACGCTCACAACTATATATGTGATAGGGGAATATTACCATGAGGTCTCAGACCAGGGTCATTTGTCTGAGCATACAGTAGTCCATGATACCCAGTATCAGGGAAAACAGTCCATAGAGCCATCCTGTAGGGTTTAATTGTTGCCAACCCAGGGCCCATAGCATTTTACTAACTCTATAGTCAGGGGTCCTTCTGGGCATAACAGTGTCAGTCATCCTCACACAACTAATTAAGTAATTTCAATAAGGGAGGATTAATAAAGTAAATAACAATGACAGAAACCAGTACACAATAAGTATATGGTTAGTTCAGATCAAATGAAAGTTCAATTTTTTGAAAGAACATCAATTTACACAATACTTAAGATCTTAAAAAATATTTGCATTTTTGGCAATAATTCATGACAGTTCTTATTCAGCCCATATATAAAGTGAGATAATCTAAACAGTAAAGACAACAAGCAGCAAGTCATGATAATATTTGGAAGTGAATAAAATGTATTTAATTTAGTAACCAAATAAAAAAATGAATACAATCTGTGCCCTTCATTTTTTTCTGTGCACTTTTATGTAAAATATATGAAAAACACAAAAAACTGCTTAACAGGAAGAATAAAACTTACATAACTTACCAAATATCATAATATATTATGAATAATGTAAAAGGGACATAGCAAATGACAACATTTATTACAGAGAGGAAAAATACATTCATAAATAAGTTTAATTGCATTTGGTTGATATAAAAAAAAATTCTAATAGTATAAAGTAGTTTAAATCACTCAATCTTTCCTTAGTATTGTTGTTTAATAAACAGAGGGAGCATGTTTATAATAATGGTAAAGGCTTTAACACATTTAACCACATTAAATTATGCTGAGTATGCTCTAGATCACAATTATCTAAAATTTTTACTCATCACATATAAAAGTTGTTGTTATTGTGAGTTTGTCCGTCACGCCATGTTAAATGTTACAGGATCGCCCATGAGTAATGAGCGCCGAAGGCACCGAAGGCACTCATTGTAGGCCTTGCAATTGTGGCCTTTCACAAGCGCTCATAATGAGGGCCGCACGACTTTGATTCAATGAGCGTCGAAGGCAACCCTCGCGATGAGCGCAAGCACCGTACCACTTTGCTGCAATGAGCGCCTTTGGCCTTTCAGGGTCCCTCTAAGGGTCGTCTGGCCCATCAAAGTTGTTATTTGCCCGAGCACGCGCCACCAATAGAGGATGGAAACAGATTGAAGGTACTGAGGGTGATGCCTGTGATCAGCGTCGAAGGCTGTAGGACTTTAACGGACGATGTTTGCCTAAGCATGTAACTCAGAAGCCATCGGAGGGCTGCAAAAAAATGCAAAATTATTTAAAATTAAATACAAATAATTTCACACAGGTCAATGGGAGAGCCATGGAGCCTGTGAGTGAGGTTGCAAGCTAATTCGAGGCTTAATTGCCATTTTTCGGTGATCGAAAATCGGCTAAGGAAGGAAAAAATGGCAGCCTTAAAAACGTAAATGATTTTAAAAAGTAGCAAAATGAGGCCGAAGCCAGTAACACTTAAGCGAACAAAGCCAGTCATGAATTACTTTAAAAATACAAGCAACGTCGCTCATGAGAACCACAAGACTGAAAATAAAAGCACTCACCGCGAGGCATGCAAGAATAAAAAAAGGATAGATAGGCACTGAATGGGTGCCACCCAAAACTTAATCAGGGAAAGAGAAGATAAAGACAAAGGGGAGGCAGAGGGGTAAAGAGTGGAAAGAGACAAAGGGCTGAGAGACAAACAAAAAGAGACACGGGGGGGGGTAATAAGTAGAAACAAAACAGAGCTGGGAGAGCGCATGGAAGGGAGAGGGGGAAACAGACACGGGTCAGAGAGTGGAAAGAGGCATGAAAGTGGAAGGTTGGATGATGGCTGCAATGAGCGCTCATTGCAGAACTCACGGTAAATGCCAAACGAGAGAGGTCTGTAAAGTAGATGTGTGGAGAGTCTCACAATTAGTACAGAAGGTCTTCATTGTGGGTCTCACGATGAGCGCCAAAGGCACTCATCTCGGTACTCGCAATGAGCGCCAGAGATGCTCATTGCAAAGCATGCAACTGGCGGGTTGGACGAGGCCTGCAATGTGCAGCGAAGCCGCTTATTGCGGGGCTCGCGATAAGCGCTGAAGGCGCTCATCGCGAGGCCCAGAAAGTAGATGGTGTGAGAGGCTCGCAATAAGCGCCGAGGGCTGCAAGTTAGTTAGTTGCATTGTGTGCCAAACAGCCTTCAAATTTTATAGCTGTCATTTTTGACGGGCAAGTCGCTAGTATGATTATCAACAAACATGCACAATTATATTAATTTAAATGTATACTCTTCATTTCTTCTATAACTAATCATTGCTGTGTCCCTTTAATATGGTGAAGATCACTATTCATAGAAAATACTGTACTTTCAGAATGATAGTAAGCTTGGGAGAAATGTGAGAATAAGAATTACTACCTAATAAAAGATGTAATGAACGTAAAAGAGCATAGATGACAGATATTTTTTTTTTACAAAACATGATTAAAATGTGTTTGAAAAATAACTATAATGAGTGTTTACTAAATATTAGATAACAAATGCATTAAATATAATTAGAATCTGAATTGACAAGTATTATGTTCACATGTATGTGGAAGGGATTAAGTGCTGTGATGTCTTATGGCCTCATCCAATTCTAGACTTGTAACTCTCAGTTACGTCTTCCTCAACTGTGGGAGCTATTTTCAGTAATGTTACACATGTATCCAATTGCCCTCATCTGCAATATTACTGATCCCACCTCCAACTCATATACCCATGCTTGTCACAGGGTTAAGGCACAGGATTAAGCAAAAAGCAGGGATTGAACAACATTAAAGGAACCCCATTGTATCTAAATTAACCCTGAAAAGCCATGGGTGTCTATATAGACCCCGGAGACCGCCTAAAGTCAACCCCTGAAGTTCCATGGGGGTCTTCAAGGACCCTTTATGGCACTCTATGTAAGAAAACACTGAACACTAATAAAAATAAAAAAGCATATTAAAAGCCCTGATTAAATTACTAAACATATAAAAAACAATAAATTATAAAAAATAAAAAACCTAATAAATTACAAAACAAAACTAAATTGCCAAAAAAAAAAGTATTACAGATAAAATAAATAAATAATAAAATCTTACAATAAAATAAAAAAATACTTCAAAGCTGTAAAATAAAATACAATAACAACAATACCTACATTAATAATCATCCAGAGATGACCAACAACACCCTGGTCCTCAATCTTCTGCCCTGGACTATTCAGGCTATCCATCTTGATTGAAGATGATCTTGTCCTCGTCAATCTATATCAAAGCCCACGTCCTCATGTTCAGGCCTAAAAAATGTCCACCCCCCCCCAAACAATGAATAAAGGTGTTCTATAAAAAAAAAAAACTTTAACGGATGGTTCTTGCTGCATTTTCTTTATGCATTCTGATTGGAAATAGATGTCCATCATATTTCAGCCAATTAGAATTATTTTTTTAGGCACTCTGGTCATTTTCAATTTAAAATTTAATACCACCAATCAGATTGCTCAGGTTGATGAACCTATCAATCTGAGCAATCTAATTAGTCTTCTTACATTTTAAAATTAAAATGAGCTGGTCAACATCTATTTTAGCTATGCATAATGTGTAAAAAATTATATTTAAGCCGCAGTAAGTGCAACAATGGCCATTTGCGGCGGGGGAGCTTTTTTTCATTTTATAGAGTGGCATTCCAATTGGATAGCGATTTTGTGCAAAAGCAACTCAGAAAAATACATTTGTCAGAAAATGAATTGGAAAGCTTGCTGTAATATCAGCATTGGGCTTTTTTACAGGCATTGGGCCTCATTCAAATACGATTTGGCCAATTGAATAGGGCTCTATATAAGCACATAGCATATTTTTTTTACAGAACTTAGTGAAGACCTTGCTTTTGGATAGAAGTTCACTAACTAAACATTTCTGTAAAAATAATATGCTATGTGCTTATATAGAGCCCTATTCAATTGGCCAAATCTCATGTGAATGAGGCCCATTGTGAGTATCACACTAGCAATCATGTTAAGAAGGGTCAGTTGGATAGCTAAGTAAAGTTATTGACCACTTTTTAGTGGTGTAACCTTATAAAATGGGGAATTTGATGAGGCAATAATGCATATGTTATCTACATCACAGACTTTTTTTTATCTATCTTTTAATTTCATGCTTTTGTATTACTGCAAAATAGCAGTGTGTGCCCAAAGAACATTATAAATGTTGTTGTTTACTATTTAGTATGAATGATAGGTGGGAATGAGTGTGATTTTTGAGAAATCACTATAAAAAGTAGAGTTTACATGAGTAGCGGAGCTGGAGAATGGAGAGCCCAGAAGAAAAAAATAATTGAGCCCCTCTACGCCCCCTCCCATTTTTTTTGTAGTGGGTCCCACTCTGGTGCCATCATTAATATATATATATATATATATATATATATATATATATATATATATATATATATATTTATATGAATTAATATATTTATATAATAAATATTAGACTATGTTAAGTGATGCAGAAAAATGTCTGAATAGTACACTCTGCAATGCAGCCTGTTCCTCATGTGATTTCTTTCATATATATATATATTACTAGCGACTTGCCTGTCAAAAATTACGGCAATAACATTTTAAGTTTGGCAATGCTGCAATTGCTGCAATTGCCACACAATGCAAGGCTCTCCCTCCTCTATCTTGCGGGCCTCCTGATAAGCGCCTTCAGTGCTCATCTTGGGCATCTCCCACTGTCTACTTTACAGGCTTTGCGATGAGCGCCTTTGGCAGTAATTTTTTTCCTCGCTTAGCCGATTTAGGAAAAACACCAATTAAGCCTCAAATTAGCTTTTTATAAATACATTTTTTAATTAATTGGCGTTCCTTGGCGGTCTTCCGACAGTTTTTGAGTTACGGGCTTGAAAAAAATATCTTGAGTGCCTCACGATCAACCTATGGCCTTCGGTGCTAATCGCGGGCATCTCCATGAGCGCCTTCAGCGCTCATCTCGAGCCTGTTTCAAAGTCTTGCGGGCCTCACACTCATCATGGGCCTGTCAATGAGCGCCTTCGTCGCTCATTGACAGCCTTTTTCAAAGTCTTGCTCATTGCGCACGAGCAAGCCCGTCATTTTTAACATTGCGGGACGACAACTCGCAATTATGACAACTATTATGTGTGATATATGTTTTTTCATTTCTGTAGTGCAGGCCCCCATACCCTGTGCTCTCTCTCCTATTTTCTCTCACCTTTACTCACTTCTCTCTCTCTCGATCTGTCAGCTTACCACTCTATCCTCTCCTTCTTTTCTCTCATCCTTCTCACTCTTCCTCTTTCACTCCCCTCCTCCTCCCACTCTTATTCCTTACACCTTTCCTATCCCCTCTCACTCACTCTCCTCCCTTCTCTGTCACCTTTACTCCTTCCTCCCACACCTCTCTCGCCTTTCCGCCCTGACTTCTCTGTACCCTTATCCATCTTCTCTCACCTCCAAAATGCATGCTCCATCAGCTCAGGCAGCTGGGCCTCGATCAATGCCTGGCTCCTCCCTCCCCAGCACTCCTGTTCACACTGCAGAATTCTGGCAATGGGTAGGAAGCCCTCTGCATAAAGATTGGAGCCAAGGAGCCCCTACACTACAGAATTTTTTTTAAATACATTTAATTTATTAAAAAATATATTGCAATGGAGCTCCATAACCTGCTTTAGTTCCGCCCATGTGCGATTGTGTGGGTTGTGTGCTTTCTTTTTCTTTGCATTACTGTCTGTGGTGTCCTTATTATTTTTTCTCTTACTGCATTTAGTGTTGTTTATATTCCTAGCCCCCCCCCCCTTTGCTGGTTATTTATAGAGGTAATTGCAGCCCTTCGTCATGGAGGCCACTGAGGCTGCTGACCTTGACAGACTGATGGCCTTGGTCCACTCTAAGGCCGTTTGCCATGGGGTTAGGTGGTTGGAGGAGCGTTTAGGCACACCCCTGGGAACGTCCCAGGTGCAGTCTGTAGTGGCTGTTGACCTGGGCAGCCATGGGGAACCTTTCTCAGTAGACAGGGTTGTGCTGCAACATGATCCTTACTTTAGCAGTCCTTCAGGAACAGGTAACCAGAGACAGGTGGGCATCACAGGTGAGTGTTCAGAGTTGCAGCAAACAACACCTCCCTCTAAGGGGAGAGCAGAGGGCAGATTCAGGTGAGTTTGTGGGTAACCAGGGAGTGCCAGGATCCTGTGGGACTATTACAGATCAAAAAAGCCTTCTCAATTGGTTGATCTTAGGTATTTACTAGCTTCCCAAAAAATTGCCATGCCAGAGGCTGAGGTACATGAGTGGTGGGCGTGGCTAGAAAAGCTTGGGCCCATAATGAAAATACCACCAGCTGGGCTAACCCGTATTTCCCTTGTTGGGGTATGAAAAGTCCCCTACCCCCTTACTATAGACTTCTAGCACTGCGCCCCCATTTCCTGATGCGGTGTCCACTCCTCCGAAGCCCTGCAGGTTTCGGATGGGTCACTAAGACCGTAGTTTGCTTTCTGGACAACCTGGGGGCCTACTTGTCATTCAACGTAAAGTAGTGAATTTTTCTGCAAGAGTTCATCAAACTCTTTTCACTACTAAGGCTGTCCCGATTTTCTGATAGCTTTGATAGGAGTTATCGAGGTAAAGGGGAGGATACGTGTAGATCGTTCAGGTGGATCCCTCGTACCTATGATAACTGGCAACAAGCATTTGCCATCATGGCATGCGTTATTGGGGAACGTCATGCCGAATAATGCTCTGGACTGTTTGTGTACTTGGAGGAAATTAGAATGCTTACAGGACTTCCAGTGGCATGGCCTGGTGGAAGTACGACGAGCAAATCCATCAGTACATGGACACCAGGTGATCCATGTCATTGAGCAACAGAGCTGTCACATACTGGCTAAATATTATGATGTCCATGCGCCCCATGCTGCCCTTTCGGGCCAGTTCGGGCAAGTCGAGAGTCACCACCATGAACAGGTTCAGCTAGAAGGATTTGCTACACCTTCAACAAAGGTATATGAAAATGGGCTACTAACTGTCGGTTCAAACAAATGGTTTCAAACTGTGGGGGAGAACACCCGAACACCCATAGCAAGCCAAGAGATGGCAATAAAGGCAACGAGTCCTCTCCAAAAGGGCAAGACTCTAGGTTGCCAGGTAAGAGGGTCAGCGGCAAGGCTGCTGATTGATGGTATTAGAGATAGTTTTACACTCCCGTGCTTGACTGGTCCCTCGGGTTTGCAGCCTTCAAACCTTAAGTCAATAAAATAATTCCCTGGGGTTTTTCGGGAAAAATTAAGAAAGTTCAGCTTGGCAGGATCGCAGGGCTGTTCCAAGATCCTCCGGTACCTGACTTGATAGTCTCTCCTTTGGGAGTTGTCCCAAAAAAGGAAAATGGTAAATTAATTAGTTTAATTCACCACCTTTCTCATCCCAGGGGCAGCTCAGTTAATAACGGCATAGATAAAGATTACTCTTCAATGTCCTATGCCTCTTTTGTCTCGGCTACTGAAATTTAGCCCCATTCAATTGGCCGAATTTGAGATCCGATGGCCAGCAAGTGAGGTCGCAGGCAAATTTGCTATTTAATTGGAGTTTTTTGTGGGCTCGGATCAGGTTACGAGTTACGGCCTTGGGAAAATGGAGGTCGTCAAACTAGTAACGTACACCCTCCAGAAGCCTTTGATCTGTTCCTTTCACAGGGCTAAAATTGCAAATCCCTATTCAATTGACTGATTCCCCCAAGCTCACAAATGTATCCTAGCTCGTAATTTGCAAATGAAGGACAAAGTCCTACATGTGCTAGAAAGGACCTCCCCCAAATATCCCCACTGCTCCTGACCCCCCCACACTTTTGAATGAAAACCCCCATGATGCAGGGGTTCCAATTATGACCTCCACAGGGTCCCCACATTAACCCCTTGATGCAGGGATCCCAATCGGGACCCCCTCAGCATTTAAACATTTTAAATTCCCCGTTGCGGGTCCTTAAAGGGCCTGTGGCATACAAATTGTTAAACCCATGCCACAGGGGTACTGTAAGTACCCCTGAGGCACCTAACATTAACTCCCCCATGCTGTAAGAGTCCCAATCAGAATTCAGATTCTTAAAGGGCACATGCTACTATAGTAATTAACCCTATCACGCATGGGGCTCTATAAAACCCCCCATGAGCCTCTAATTAACCATATCAGTCCCATAAGGGTCTATATAGACCCTTATGGGACAATAATTAACCCTAACATTAACCCTATAAGTGCCATGAGGGTCCCTCACGAATCTAAGCACTACCCTACACTACACTATTAGCCACCCCGATAAACTAATAAACCTCCTCTAACTAATTACCCTATTTAACCCTAACCATACCTTATTAACCCTATTACTTAACCCTATCTAGACACAGTTATCCCTATCTAAAGAACATGGCAGTCATGCAGGCAATTAACATCATGACGGCGTCTTCCATACTGGTAGTACGCTTGATTCGACATTTGGTGCTGGTTTGTCTTTGTCTGAATTTATGGTGTAGGGCAAGGCACGTACTTGATTGTAAGAATGGGATCGCTAATGTACTTTCTCTCTTACAGATGGACTGGTTCAGGTGGTTGGCACCGGTGGCCAGGTTACATGGAGACAGCATCCCTACAGAGCTTCGGGGGCTTCAAGCAAAGAGATAGTTTGGCTGATAAGACAATCCTTAGCACCCGCAACCAGGAAGGCAGGATAGGAGGCGGACAATTACTCTCTCCCTATTGCTGCAATTTTAACCTTTTTTTGGTTGAGATATGTACATCGCCTTACGAATCCATGCTTTTCAGTACAACAGTTCCATCTACTGTATATACTAGAGTATCAGCCCTTTTTTTAAGGCTAAAAAGGGCCCCCTCGGCTTAAACTTGAGTCACTCTCCCCCCGTGTCTCTCTAACCCCCACCCCCGTGTCTCTCTAACCCCGGGTGTCTCTCTAACCCCCCCCCCGTGTATCTTTCCCTCCCCCCTCCTCATCCTCAACCCCCCTCCTCATTCTAAACCCTCTCCTCATTCTAAACCCTTCTCCTCATTCTAAAACCCCCTCCTCATTCTAAACCCCCTAAATACTTCCCCCTCTCCCTTTCTCCTCAATTACCTGCTTCTTCTCCGGCCTCCGCTCCTTCTTGACCCGGCGCGCATGTGACGTCACATGCGCACCATGTCATTAGCATATACCGTTGCCGGCACCCGGTTTATGCTATTGACGTGGTGCACATGCGACGTCACATGCGCGCCGGGTCAACAAGGAGCAGAAGCCGGAGCAGAAGCAGGTAAGTGAGGAGAGAGGGGGAGGTATTTAGGGGGGTTTAGAATGAGGAGGGGTGTTTAGAATGAGGATGGGGGTTGAGGAGGGAGGTTGAGGAGGGGGGTTGAGATTGAGGAGGGGGTTGAGGATGGGGGTTGAGGATGAGGATGGTGGGGTTGAGGAGGGAGGATGAGGATGGGGGGATGAGGAGGGAGGTTGAGGGGGGTTGAGGAGGGAGGTTGAGGAGGGGCTTGAGGATGGGGGTTGAGGAGGGGGTTGAGAATGAGGAGGGGGGTTGAGGAGGATGATAAGGGAGGGGGTAGAGACACAGGGAAGGGAGAGGGGGGACACAGAGGGCACAAGAGGGACACAGGGGGCAGAACATTTCCCACCCTCGGCTTATACTCGAGTCACTCATTTTACCCAGTATTTTGTGGTAAAATAGGTGCCTCGGCTTATACTCGGGTCAGCTAATACTCGAGTGTATACAGTATATCTCTTTTTCAGACCAGAGGAAGCAATTGTGGATTGTGATAACGCACAGCTGGGTGAGCCTGAGTCAGACCTGCAGGTACGTTGGTGTGGCATCCACGGCTTACATTGGGCACAGGTGAGTGGGCTGCTGGAGACCTATGCCCACAGCTTTTGAAGTCGACATCTCTTTCTCATTCATGCGGAAGGTAATGATCTCGGTTTAGTCCCCATGAATCATTTGGTTAGAGATATGAAGGGATGTAGAGAATTGGCAAACTAAATTTTCTGGTGTGTCTATAATCTGGTCAGAAATGATAAAGAGAAGAGCGTGGAGGTATGCTAGAAACCCGGAAAACCTAGACAGAGACCGTCAGAAGATTAACAAACTAACAGCGGGATTTATAAGAAATTGTGGTTTTAAGCCATCCGGCATCATGACTTGGGGACGAAAGATGCTGATTAATTTTTCCTTTTGGATGGGTTATGTCACAACCTGTATGTTGAATGGGTATGATAAGAGCCCATTGCCCAAACCTCTCCCCACAGGTGTGCCCAGTTTGTTTTATCTCCATACAGCAGGAAGAAGAATAGATGTCTGTGGTCTTTTATAGCATAAAGATCTTTCAAAGTTCTGAAAAGAACTTACTCCAGCAATCAAAAATCCCAGCATGAATAACGAAATCCACACATTAATTATGAGAACCAGTTAACACACAACATATTATTATTAAAACAAGACATATTTATACCACACTCTTTGCATCCATGGTTACTGCAATCGCCTTCTAGCTCACGTTATCACCCCTGCCTGCAAGTCTAAGAGAATTACCTATTGTTTTCCCTTTCCACTGCTGTATTCTTGGTAGGGGGCAATTACATATAATAGGCATGGAGACACCAGTCTGAGGCTTGTGATACATAGAGAGAGATACTGGTGTCATGTGACTCCTAGGGGTCAATTATCTCCCTAATCTTGTTAATAAGGCACTAGTCTATTACTATGAAATATTGGGCATATACAATATTTCCCTTATAAGTGCTAGCCCCACCCCACAAAGCACAAAACAGACATACATCCCATCACTTCCATCATTTTCATACGCACACCCCAACTATAAACATGGGTATCATAGTATGGGCCTAGTGGTACCCAGGCAGCTTAAAACAGGTCTAACAACACACAAATCCCCAATGTTAACCCATCTCAGTGGGCCCCTTTCTCATGGTACAATAAGCTTATCATATATGGCTGAGGGCATCAGTCTGTAAGGTATTGCACAGCTTGTGCCTTTGTATGCTTCAGCCATGACAGGGTACCCCTAACTTAAAGAGGATTGGATCTCATAACGCTTGAGTTCAGGGAGGGAGTTAAGTGTGCATTCGCTCTGTTGGCGGGCGGGCATTGGCCCGGATCAGTAGCTAAAATGGGGGCCACCCCTACCTCATAGGTGTGCTTGTTGATGGCATTGGGGGGCCCTGAATGCATGCTCAGGGCATGAGGTTACTGCCTCTGGTCTGGCTCCTCCTCCTTCTAGTTTATTGGTATTGTTAAAGTGTTGAATTGTTATCCCAATGAATCTTTGGTCCATTTTACTCCCATACTTTAGTCTGTGGCTATTTATTGTATGCACCTAATGGATCATACTGGGGTTATGTAGGGTGTGAACGCTGCCCAAGGCTACTGGGTCTGAGGAAGCATCCCTTCTCCCAGCGAAACCTGTGTGCACGCTTATTGGCTGGCTGGGGCCATAGCTTCTACCCAATTCACGCACTATCCACAGACCGCGCCCGGCCACAATAGCATTCTTTCCCACCCAACCCCCTTTTTTTTTTAAAGTTTGTAATAGTTAATTTTCTATATAAAAAAAAAAGCGTGGAATAAAAAAAATAAATGTTGCTATCAATTATTGAGTTGAATAAGAGATAAGCAGTATAATGTGTGGGTAATTATTTATATGTGGAAAGTGTGAGTTGTGATGTTGTTTGTGTTGGCAGGAGGGGAGTTGCCGGACCAGTGGCCAAAATGGAGGCTGCCCCTGGTTACTGTCTCTGGTGGGGCTCCTCCTCCTTCTAGTTTATTAGTATTGTTACAAAGTCGATTTGTTATCCCAATAAAGCTGTGGCCTGTTTTACTCCCATACTCAGACTTGAGTCTGTGACTATTTCTTGTATGCACCTAATGGATCATGCTGGGGTAAAGTGTCTCGAGGTTTTTAATACTATTTCAGATTTAGAAGGATCATCAACCAGTGAGTTATTTAGGCTGTATGACAAATAAGTAATTTAATAAAGTATATTTTTATAATTACATTGCTAAAACCATTTGATAAATCCTAGTTAGGTGCATTATAATTTTAACAAGTGAGAGGTATATTATAACTTCTCAAGAGAATTAAATGACGACATTTGCTAAATCATGGTAGAATATGTATAGCTTTTGAATCATTCTAGTTGTACAACCATATCAAGCAAAGTGACTGGCGTCCAGTAGCTTTTGATTCTTAAGGAATCAAACAATTGTCTTGTAAAAAGTTAAATCATTATTTTAAGACTCTTGTCTATTTGTTAACATTGTTTTTGTAGCAGAAAATCTTAAGAGACAATATTTTGAGTCCCTCAGCAACAGTTTGAATAATCACATGAGTTTTAGGAAATAATAAGAAGGCTATTTCACTCCTTACTTAGATATACTGAAATGTATGACATGTATGATATGTCTTCATACTTATACAGCTGTTAGTGATCCGAGCAAGGGGAATGACGAAAGGGAGAAAAATACAGTATACACTGTGCATTTTGATGTGCAGTGATTGTTGTAGTTATTACAATCTTCATTAAATAGTACATTTCTTCATTTCATTATTGGATTATTTTTGTCAAACGGTAGGTTACATCATTTGGTTGCAAATGTTGTTTTTTTTTTTTGCTTTTAATTAAACTGTTAGTTACTGCTTTGAAAATAGTGATGTGTGGTAAGCAATGCAAATGTTTTATTTTCAAATGGCTGCTGAGAAAAAGTAACCATATTCTGTGTCTCTGAACAAATTAATATAATAATTATAATAATAATAATAATAATAATAACTGATATTTCAACTTTTGTTGGCATTCATATATGCTTGCGCATAATATACTAAAGTAACTCATGCATTAAGAGTGTCTTCATATGCATAGTAAAATATTTACCATGTTATGCATTTTGCATACATAGTGAAACATTTAATATGCATTGCAGAGGCTTCATGTGATTTGTGGAACGTTTCCTACAGGATAAAATTGCCACTCCATCACTTTGCAACCCATTTGATATATGCTGTCATGTTGTGAATATACTATGTAGAGTTATGAATTAAATATTAATAACTAAACACTTCAACTGCCTAAGATTGAACATTTTATCAGTTTAAAACAAGGCACATGTAACTTATATTTACAACATATTTTGTTTGCCTATTAGCTGGCAGTGCATATCCAAAAAGAAAGGAAGTTAGGTAATTGTCTGAAATCAACAGACTACCAGTCTGTCACCTGAGCAAAATAAGTTATTTCAAAATTTGTGACAAATATCACATATTAATATTAATAAAATATTAATATTATAATTTTAAAAAGCAAGGCTACAATTTATTGCATAGTGTAATAAAAAGTATGTAAAGTAAAATGAAGCATGAACCTATAAAACTAGATTGAGGAAGTAGTGGTCTAGCTACCCTCTTTAAAGTGAAGGAAATGAGAAGAACTACGGCCCCTATTTAATTGAAAAAGTTGTAGTTTCACTTCTACATCCAATTGTCTGCAAGTGAGTTGCAGGCTCCAGTTACCCTCTGTTTGCGATGCTATTCAATTGCTCAAGATTGTAAGTTGCGGCCTTGATGCCAAAACCATGCACTGTTTTGGAGCAGATGAGGGTGGGAACATGATCAATTAAGTAAGCCCGCAACCTCCCATTTGAAATTAGCCAATAGGAAATGAGACTGTCAGAATTACAGCATTAAAACATGGAGGTTACTTGTCATTCAAATGGATTTGTGGGTCCAATATGCGATCAGACTCGCAAGACTTGGAAAATAAAGAATTATGAAAATGAATGCCAATACTGTTCTAGTCCATATGGGTGGCCTGATATGTATTAACTCATTGACACCCAAGATTGTTTTAACCCCAAAATGACACATACAGATACATGTTATTTCCTGCAGATTTGTATTTCATTTCTTTCCCTGTTATTAACAGTGCAGTATTGATTTTTTTATTAGCATTTACAGTGCTACGAATTGGTGTTTAACCCCCTTATGGGTGCTTTGTAGTTGATGTAGGATTTCCTCCTCCATTTGCGGTTTATGATTGCTGATAAATTTGCAAACTTGGGGGATTGGAGTAATTGAATAGCGATTTGCGATTTTAGCCTTGCGAACGTAACAGATCAAAGGCTTCTGAAACAACTTTGACGGACGCAACTGTTTCAAGCCCATAACTCGTAACCTGATTGGAGGCCACTAAAAGACTCCAATTGAAAAGCAAAATCGCTTGCGACCTCACTAACAGGCTACCAGATCTCTAAATCGCAGAATTAATTGTGTCTCTTAATCTACCAGAAGGTCCTTTGTGACTCACAGTATAAAATATATAATTAATTATATGTATGTGATGTGTATGTGATAAAAATGTATATGTATGTGATATTGATATTTTGAAGAGTGAATTAAAACAACATTTATATATAAATAACATTTGTGTAAAGATAATAGTTATATCAGAAGTATCAAAATCAATTTATTCTAATATTTTTATCAAGTAAATATCTAAAACCAGTAAGAAACTTTTGGTAAAATTGTTTTACAGTTATCAACTGGTTCATAATAAGTGATGGTTCAAATGTTGCATGTGTTGTTAGACTGGCTTTAATAGTGGATCAATGTAGGTGAGCTTTGCAATAGTAAGATTTGATCTCAGTGACATTTGATGACCACATACTATCCCCTGTGAATTTTGCAAACAATAGAGGTATTTTGTAGTTGTAATTGTGTTTAAAACAGCATTCCCTTTGATGCATTTGCTAAATGGGGAAATGACAATAAGTCTTAACTAGAAGTTTCAACAAGTTAAAGGACAATTGATGTGTCATATTTACTGTATGCTCTTTTGAAGAACCTGACGATCATTTAAAAATATATATATATACTATGTCACTGTATTGTGCAATGCTGATCTTTGTTTTGTCTCAAGTAGAAGTACAGGTCCCAGTGCCTCTTATTTATTTACATTCAAAAAGTTGTTTTCCCATTATACATAATATTTTGTAAGTGTGCATAGTTGACATTAATTTAGCAAATTGCCTGTTACAACAGCAATGATAACTAATAATAGAAAGTACATGAATTGTATCATCATGTAAATGATTTGTCTTTCATACATAATTGCTAAAGTCATATGTGATCATATGTGTGATTTCAATAACAATAGCAAATTATTTTCTAATATTTAAAAAAAATAGTTTATATGATGTAATAGCCAGGTCAAAAAAACTAAGTAGCAAATCTAAGCTAGTTAGAGGCTTATGATGTAAGTGTGTAATTTGCCTCAAGAAATGCATTAGTTTAAAAATGAAATGTGGAAGATGAGCATTTCTGTCCTACTGTCTACAGCTATCATTATTACTAGGACATCTTATTGCATACAGTGAAGAGAACTCTAGCAATGGACACCAAGACCTCAGTAAGGCTAGCCATATTAGATCATCTTAGCAATGGTCTTGTGTGCTCTATCTCACTCTAATATTCATTAGAAAAAAACGCACCAATACATTTATCTGATTAAAATGAAACACACTTGGCTGTGTGCTTGAATATTATCATACAATTATAATGAGATATTATTTGCATATCATAGCATTTATATTATAGAAAGAAATTACACTTCTAGATTTTTTGTGTAGTGATAACATTTTACTGAATTATTGAGGAACACAAAATTACTGGTCTGTAGAGGGGTCTAACTTGATTTACATAGAGCAAGTAATAATTTCTCAAGCACCTTTATTTAAGAAAGTGTTCTGAGAACCAATATGAAACTGTGCTGTCAGAGTTCTGCAGTCTTCCTAGATCTCTATGAGGCTATACTGATAAGAGAGGGAGTTTTCATCACTGCTTGGGAAAATAAAGTGAGTGTTTCCACAAACACTTGCTCCACAAAGAAAAAGGTACTTGAACTAGCAGGATCCATTTTCTCACAGATCTCGGCTTCTGCACTCTACACTGTATCACCAGTCTAGTTGACTATAGAAGAAATGTCACCTGGGAAAATCAGCCTAAGCTTGGCCTTACCTACAGTACCTGATAGTAAATTCTACCACTCTGTTTAAAGGTAGCTATGTGTCATTCTTAACTGTATTAGCTAATGACCACAACTATATTAATATCCCACAGCATCCAATGTGAAATATATATTTTTTTATCTTTAAAGGACCACTGTATATTTTTTTTTTTTTAAAGTTACATTTATTAAGTTTGTAACAAACTAAATAATGAACATAATTTTTTTTAGTGAAAACCTTTTTTTCAGCAAAATGGAGGACTCAGGGAGCTTTGACACGCTTGAACAGGCTTTAATGTATTTTGTCAGCTAACAAAAACAAACAAAATAAAAACAACACCTAGCTTCTTTGAAGCACTCACTACAAGTTAGATGCAGTTCCCTCACTGTGCTACAGTAAAATGAAATACAGGCTAATCTTAAACACAGGCCTGGACACTTATCTATTTCAGACGTCCAGAGGTCCATTATTTTAGTCTGTATAGGAGCTGTGACTCTTTCACCTCTTCCATCACACTGGACACTCTTCTCAGTGACGATTCTCTCAATTGCGCTGGATTTCCAGGTCTCCCTGACCTCTCTCTGGTCACACAGAGCTGTCTCAGGTTTGCTCTGCACAGGCTCCATGCTTCCAAACAAATCTCCATCTAGAGGTAGCAGCAGGCCCAGATTGCAGCCACACCCCTGCCTTTTAAGTGGGTTGTTAACTGTCTTAATCCTGGGGAGAAGTCTTGAAGAGTTCTCTTCTGACCTCTGGTGGCACTATATATATATATATATATATAGTGTGGCAAAGCACTGTCTCTGGCTGAGTGCCCTGTTTTTCAGCACTTTAGATGGAGATATGCATAGGAGGCTTTGCAATAATTGTCACTATTTATCGGTTCTGAGCCAGCATATAAAATAAACAAACACAAAATAAACGGCCTAGGTTCTTTGAAGCTCTAACTAAACTATAACAGCACTTCCCTAACTGCAAAACTATAATTAAAGTATACCGGCCTGGATGTTTTGCTGTTTTCATGTTGCTATGAGTCTGCCTTCAGACTGCAGAGTAACTGTCTCTCTATTTTCTCCCAGCCCAGTCTCAGCTGCCTCTCAGTTGCTTAGCAACTCTTGGAAACCAAGCTCTGCTGGTTTGCCTAAACTAATGCAGGAGTCCTGTCCCACTACCATCTTCTTGGGGAAAGAAGGCCCAGCGGAGTCTGCCACTCACATATACGGTGTGTATAATCCAGTTACAATATATATATATATATATATATATATATATATATATATATAATGATTATAATGAGGATGCACTAACTAAGGGATTGGAAACTATTATTGTATTGAAAATACATAATACTGTAAACAGAGAGCAGATTTAAACAGGTATAAAATACATTGCATGGTTAATCCTAGTCACTTGCTACATACCTGCAAAATGTCACTCGTTACACTACTTACAAATTATTTAAAAAAATGACTTCTGTTCTGAAGAAGTGGATTTACAAGTGGATTTACCCTACAAGTAAAGGCTGATAAACTGCAGAGTGCACTAATTGTGCCCAGGTGAGAGGGGTGTGGCTTGACTGTTAAACTTGTATAAAAGGTTTGTGAGCTGGTTTGGGGTCTGTTTACAAGTGGATTTACCTTAAAAAGTAAAGGCTGATAAACTGCAGAGAGCACTAGTTGTGCCCAGGTGAGAGGGGTGTGGCTTGACTGTTAAACTTGTATAAAAGGTTTGTGAGCTGGTTTGGGGCCTGTTTACAAGTGGATTTACCTTAAAAAGTAAAGGCTGATAAACTGCAGAGTGCACTAATTGTGTACAGGTGAGAGGGGTGTGGCTTGACTGTTAAACTTGTATAAAAGGTTTGTGAGCTGGTTTGGGGTATGTTTACAAGTGGATTTACCTTAAAAAGTAAAGGCTGATAATCTGCAGAGTGCACTAATTGTGTACAGGTGAGAGGGGTGTGGCTTGACTGTTAAACTTGTATAAAAGATTTGTGAGCTGGTTTGGGCCTGTTTACAAGTGGATTTACCTTAGAAGTAAAGGCTGATAAATTGCAGAGTGCACTAATTGTGCCCAGGCGATAAGGCAGAAGTTAATATAAACCGGAGAAGGGGAGTTGTGAGCTTGCGAACATTTTCAGTATCAAGTGCAATTCTAGTAAAAGCCTAGGAGTTTAAATAAAAGGAGGGCCTTCAAAGAAAAGGGAGGGCAGATTTATAGTGCAAAGGAGGAAAACTTTATATAAATATATTATTTTATATTCTTTATTTTTCCCACTGAAATTTCGTAGACAATAATAATAATTATGAGTCAGTCCAGTGGCAACCTTATTCAGTGTACATCCTGTCATATGTATGCAATACTGGAACAGATGATCCAGGGTCCATACCTCTGTGAGAGGTGTGAGCATGTTGCCTCTCAGGAAGCTCAAATTGGAGATCTGGAGAGGAGAATTGCAGCACTTAGTGATATTGCTCCACTGGAAAGGGGGTTGGTGCTCACTGAGCACAGTTTAGCTGGGCCTAGCATGGAGGGTGGAGCTGGGGCTAGTGAGGATGTCCAGGGAGGCAGCTGGGTTACAGTTACAAGGGGAAGCAGGGGGAACAGGAGGAGGCAGGCCAGTTCTGAGTTGGCAAACAACAACAGATTTGCCAGATTGAGTGAAACTGTTGGCGATGTCCATTCAGGAATGGCAATGCCAGATAGAGCTGTTCCCTCTAACAACCGGGCGAACAGCTCTAATGGAGGAGAGGGAGGGCAGAATAGGCAGAACAACAGACAGATTTTGGTTGTAGGGGACTCTATTATTAGGAAGGTAGACAGGGTGATTTGTCACCCAGATCCCAGCAATCGAACAGTTTGCTCTCTCCCGGGTGCTCGGGTTCGTCATGTTGTGGATCGGGTAGACAAATTATTGGGAGGGGCTGGAAATGAACCGGCGGTCTTGGTACATATTGGTACCAATGACAAAGTTAGTGGAAGATGGAGTGTCCTAAAGAATGATTTTAGAGAACTAGGTAATAAGCTGAAGGCAAGGACCTCCAAGGTAGTATTTTCTGAGATACTACCAGTGCCACGTGCTAGCCCAGGGAGGTAGAAGGAGATTAGGGAGGTTAATGCGTGGCTAAAGATGTGGTGCACTAAGGAGGGGTTTGGCTTTTTAGAGCACTGGGCTGACTTCTCACTTCGGTACAATCTCTACAGTAGAGATGGATTGCACCTTAATGATGAGGGAGCTTTTGTACTAGGGGATAGGATGGTAGAAAGGCTGGAGGAGTTTTTAAACTAGTAGGTGGGGGGGAGGGACTAGATATAAGTAATGGGGTAGAAAGTGTAGAGGGTATAAGGGATGAATTAACAACTCATAGGGGAGGAGATGGGGGGAGGGGTAGTATAGTCAATAGGGAGGTAGTACTAAGTAATTCAAGTTCAGTGGCAGGCACTTCAGAACTACAGACTCATAACATAAGGTGTATGCTTGCTAATGCCAGAAGCTTGCCAGGAAAAATGGGAGAGTTAGAATTATTAGCAATTAATGAAAAATGGGATTTAATAGGCATTACCGAAACGTGGTGGGATGAATCTCATGACTGGACTGTTAATCTGGATGGTTATAACCTATTTAGGAAAGATAGAGGAAATGGTAAACGAGGAGGAGGGATTTCTCTGTATGTTAAGCCTGAATTTAAGGCTATAGTCAGAGAAGATATTTATGGTGGACCTAGTGATAAAGTTGAATGTTTGTGGGTAGAGTTAAATAGCGGAGCAGCAAATTCCAAAAGAATATTAGTAGGAGTATGCTATAAACCCCAAGTATAGCTGAAAGTGAGGAAATACAATTATTGTTACAGATTTGAAATGCAGCTAAGCACGGGCAAGTTCTAATAATGGGAGATTTTAATTACCCTGAAATAAACTGGATAAATGAGACCAGCAGTTCAGCTAAGGGGAGCAGGTTCTTGAGTACACTCAGGGATCATTATCTGGCCCAAGTTATACAGGAGCCTACTAGAAATGAACATGAATACATTTACTCATTACAAATAATATTGATATTGTATCAAATGTTGAAATAGGGCAAACTTTGGGAAACAGTGATCACAACACAGTCTCATTTGAGATTGAATTAAAAAAACAACATTTTAAGGGGCCAACAAAAACTCTTAATTTTAAAAGGGCAGATTTTAACGGTCTAAGGGCAGCAATACAAAGTATAGAATGGGACAGAGAACTGATAGGTAAAAACACTGAACATAAATGGACAACATTTAAATCCTTACTAAATATACATACACATCGGCATATACCGTGTGGGAATAAAAGTAAAAGGAGTAAATCACAACCCATGTGGCTTAACAATGATTTAAAGATCAAGTCTTGCTTGTTTTTTTTTTGTTTTTTTTCTATTTGCCTTCCTCTGGACTAATTAATAATAATAAAAAAATAAAAAAAATAAAAAATAAAAAAAAAATTGATTAATAAATATTTAACAACTAATGAATTAATAGTTAATCCGCATATTGCAGATCAGAGGAGATCTTAAAAGGTTGAACTTGATGGACTGAAAGTCTTTTTTCAACCTTAAATACTATGGCCCTCATTCAATTGCGATTTGGCCAATTGAATAGGGCACTAAATAAGCACATAGCATATTTTTTAAAAATAAGTTTTTAGTTATTGAAAACCTTGCTTTTGGATAGATGCTTGCTAACTAAAAACTTCTTTAAAAAAAATATGTTATGTGCTTATTTAGGGCCCTATTCAATTGGCCAAAGTGCAATTGAATAAGGGCCTATGTAACTATGTAACTATGTAACTATGATAAGTCATGGCAATTATTCCACTTTTGTTCTCACAATGACACAAAGTTCTTTAATATTCACCCTTTGTTAGCGGAGAGAGCCCTGAATACCAGACCCTACAGCTGATTTGGTCTCCAAGAAGATAACTCAATTCAGTTACATTCACTTGTTTCACTTGCCATATGAAGCAAGTCATTGCATGGCCAAACTTCCATCCACATTATCTATGGAGCTGCCTGAAAAATAAATAGTACTGCATTCACTAAAAGGTTAAATCATGGTGAGTAGAGCCTCACTTCACCAATATACAGTTCATGTAAACTTTGCCCCTTTTGGGTCCCTCACTGTATAATACAGTTAACATCATAAATGCATTGCAGCATAATGGATGTTTCCTATATATTTTACTGAATCAATCATTAATTTATGCATTTTGTTCAATCACACATCGTATGTTAATAACATGGAGTTCATTCAACTTAGACTGGATGAAGCATTACACTTGTGATTTCCGTTACAGTAAAATTAATAGAGCAGTCTAAAGGGTGAGTTTCCACAAACTGTATAAATGAAACAGTGGATGTTCCATATATGGTATAATTTAAAGTTATAGGTAATAATACCTAAGGAATAATTAGCCTAATTAGTAGGGTAGTATTGATCCTTACAAAACCACTTGATATATATATTTTTTTGATTTTCCCCCTATATTTAGTTGGATTTCCGCACAATATGCTACGTTGCATGTTAAGAAAATGGGAGGAGCTCCAGTTCAAAGATGGTCAGAAACCCAGCGATTTTCAGTATGTGTTCTCACAAAGCATCATTTTTTTCAATAACAATATACTTAAAAAAAAATTATACTGATCTTTACTTATAAAAGCTAGACCATTATGTTAATCTTTAACATTGTAAATTAGTAAAGTAGCAGGACTACCAAATCCATTATTATTTTAAAATAGGAGCTTGTTCCTTGCTATATTCAAGTGTCTTCAGTAACTAGATAGTTCTTTCGTTCAAGCATTTAAATGTTTTAAAGTGTGCCAATATTACATTTGCTTTCAATTCTTCTACTTATGTTAGAATTTGATACCATGATCAATGCATCACAAGGTACTTTGACAACCGTGTCAGAGTTCATGTTGCTGGGATTTAACTTTTCTCCCAAAATTGATATTTTATTTCATTTATTCCTCCTACTGTCCTATATTTTTACAATATCAGGTAATGTTGTCATTATTGCACTGGTTATATCAGACCGGCGTCTACATAGTCCTATGTATTTCTTCTTGTGCAATCTCTCTATACTGGAAATCTGTTTCACCAATGTTCTCATCCCAAATATGCTGAGGCGAGTGTTACCAAAAGGAAAGTTTATCTCCCTGACTGGATGCATGTCACAATTTTACATGTTCTTTCTATTTGGGGCTGCTGACTTTTTAATTTTAACAGTTATATCGTTTGACAGATATGTAGCAATTTGTCATCCTTTGCAATACACAGTTATTATGAGCAGGCGGGTTTGCCAGAACCTTATGGTTGGGGTAACATTAGGAGCCTTTTTTTACACAATTGTGCCAGCAGTTTTAATTATGTGCTTGTCATTTTGTGGCAAAGTGCTTAATTACCTTTTCTGTGATATAGCCCCCTTGCTAAAAAATGCTTGCACTGACACAACTTTAATTTACCTGCTTATGTTCTTAACTTGTACCTTGCTGCTGGTCGGATCTCTGACAGTAACTGCTATCTCTTATGCTTACATTGTAATGGCTGTTCTGAAGATTCGCTCCAAAGAAGGAAGGGAAAAGGCTTTTTCTACATGCTCTGCTCATGCTATAGTAGTTTCTCTTATCTATGGTAGCTGCATATTTTTGTATGCGAGGCCAGCTCAAATCCAGGATCTGGACATTGACAAGGTTGTGGCAATTGTGAATGCAGTGGTTGTTCCACTACTCAATCCATTTATATATGCACTGAGGAACCAGAGAGTGAAAGCAATTCTAAAAGAGGCACTAAGCAAAGCATGGAATCAATCTATTGTAAAATTGCAGAAATAAAATTATAACTATATGATAGTACAGTGATGAAACACAACTAGGATGTGCTTTACAGATCTCAGATAGTTTAAATTGACAAACAGCTCATCTGTGAAAGTGCAAAGTTTAATTATTAAAAATCCAGTTACATTATACACTGTATTTTGGTTTTACAATATTTGAACATCTGAAGCATGCTTCAGAGGCTTCTCTGAATACAATTAAAAAACATGCCTTAGTAAGAGTTATCTAAGATTCTAATTGAATATACAAAAAATATGATGAATGGTGAACTATGCATTTTTCTGTAATATTCATCATTCAGTGTTAACTGTTTTTGAGTCTGTAATTTAGGATGCTCTTGAATGAATAAAAACATTATTACTATATATATATATATATATCACATATAATAGTTGTCAATCTACAAATTGTGGTAACGCTTGCAAGCCGCTAAAGCACAAAAGTTTTCCAAGCTCGGAGCACTTAAAATACAAAAAAAAACCCTCACACACAGCACTGGGGGACAGCCAGGACGTCTGGGAGTGAGGTTCCACACAAATTTAAGCCAAATTTGCTGAGTTTTGGATTTGAAAAACGGCTAAGCGGGAAAAAAAATGTTGGACGAAAAAAATTGGAACGAGGCTACAGGACCCCGAACCGCGCAAAACATCGCCAGACGCGTACCACTTTCACACAGGAACGTACGAGGTACAAAATACACTATTAGAAAGGACGGAAACTGCTCGCGAGCCGCGTAACACATAGACAATCCAGACCATTTTACAACACTAACTTGCAACTAATAACATTACGAATCTAAAATGGTGCTTTACGGTTTGGCCTCGCGCACGCAGTCTATTTATACTGCACAATTGGCACATTGCTGACACTTTCTCATCAGGGCAGCAACAGTCCAAATGTACATTGTATGCTGCAGGAAAATCAAAAGAGATTGTTAGTTCTTCAGGATATTGATTGTTGGATGTATTAATTAGAAATAGGTAAAGTATATTAATTTACTAAGTAATGAATTCATTAATTATTATAAAAAAAATGTACATTCATTTAATAAGTATTAATTAGTAATGGAAAATAAAAATGTATACTTTCCACTGCACTACAAATGTTTTACTTTTTACACTGCAGTTATATATATCTGGATTACTGCTCATTGGCTACATATTTAAATCACTTTATTATGCTCTGAGACCTGAAAACATTTTCTAATTTACACTGGACTAAAACAATTGTATATTTAACACTGTACTTATATCTGTCTTTGCGATGATCGCCGAACATGATTGTGGCAAAGCACAAAACTTGAAGGACACGAGGGGAGAGGCGAAGGTGTACAGAGAAGCAAAAGTACACAAGGAGAGACACTCGCAATGAGCGTTGAAGGTGCTCACAGGAGCAAATGTACACAAGAGGAGAGGCTCACAATGAGTCCTGACACTTAATGGAAGTTTCAGCTGGAATCTAAACACTGATTCATAAATAGTGGAAATAGCATCTGATACTATGGGAAAAATCAATATATACACATACATATATATATATATATATATATATATATATATATATATATATATATATATATATATATATATACAAATACATATATATCTATACACAGATACAAAAACATATACATAGATATACATACAAAATATGCATACAAATCAGTGAACAAGTACATACATATACATTAGTCCCATACAAATTTATCACTATATACGGTACTACAATACTTGTCTTTTTGTATCTACATCATTGGACTAAGTTGTTTTTTTCCAAAAATAAATGCACAATTTTCAAGAATTAATTGAACATAATTTAAGGCACATGGACATGACAGTCATAATTCATGTATATGCTTTTTTGGTAAGTCAATGAAAATGGTATTTACTTGCTGTTTAGGCAAATGAGAATACAAATTGAACGCTCAGAAAAAAAGTTAGAATTCCCACAATAATAGTTGTGAACTTTAGATTATTTTATCTAATATTAAATACTTGTCAATGGCTAGATTCCATTATTTCCAGTACATTCATGTCATTATGATATCTTCAAAAACACAGTAAAACTTTTCAGCACAATAATGCTCCACTTGGGGTTTTAATACAATCAAAACAATATGATCATTACGATTTGTACTAATCTACACATTTTTCATCATAAACCTTTGCCATCAAGGAATTTCAAGAACACAGTCATAGTATACACTACAAATATGTATATTCTAAATACAGCGACCATATGCCTTAAAAGAAACATATATAAACTGGTATCGGCGTGAAAATACACAGTGGACTCATTTAAATGACCCAGTGCAGTTTTCCAGAGTACAGTGTGATAACTGTATTTCTTGGAAATCTGGGTAGGAAATTAATAGTAAGGAAGCTAAAAGTGTTTGTAACTCATGACTTATACTACCATTGAAATCACCTTAGAGTACATGATATAATACTGGTAAACATATTTATAGCATTTTTATCGGAAATGGTGGTGAATACAATCATACTGTATCAAGGAAAGTATATTTTACTTGAACTTGAGCATCAGCAGTTACTCTTCACAGCAGATCACCACGTCCATGTACAACTGCAGTCACTAGAGCATCCAAATAGTGTGTAAAGGTTCACCATTCATAGCAAGTTAAATATTCTTATAATCAATGTACCAACAGGAGGAATATTGATTAAGCTTTGCTGATAATGTCAAGTTAATGTAACCATAATTAATAAATACAACGTTTACAGAGATTATTTTGAATGCTCTAAGTTGCATATTGAGTTACATTATTTTTAAATTCCCACCTAACGTCAAATAAGTTAGGGAGAGCTTACCCAATTGCCCCACCCTCATTTTTGTTTTCAAATTATTTAGCCAGCTGAATAATGAAATAACCATCTAGATTACTATAAAGCATACAAAGAGCTAGGAACCATCTTACACAGTTGTGCAGTGATCAAAAAAAGAACATTATGTTTCACTGAAGCTAGATGGAGAGTATTTTTTTCAGCCAGTTCAGTTTGGAGAGAAGGAGCAAGAGCACTGGAGGTAGGATTCCTCCTGGATGGTCAGAGCAAACCAGTGAGCCCAACAAAGTTGTGCACACTCTTGTGATTATGGAGGACACTTTCTGAACGATTTTATTGTGCATCTACAATTGCTTTGGGTAATTGCCTGACACATAGTACTTGTAGTAGAACTTTACTAGGCTGCTAGACAACCTGACACTAGCTTTGCTCTACTGATTTACTACATATTTAGACTCTGAAGAAATGCTAGTTCCACTCAAAATTAAAGCAGACATATTTGCGGGACACCAGATGTGGGTCAGCTGGGGAGATGTCCTCAAAAGGCAATATAAGCCATCCTGGTACTGAGAATAGCCTGTTAAGGACTCTGCTCTGATTGGATATCTGTGTCAGTGTGAAGCATTGTTCACAACAAAGTTGTATTGGTGAGGAAACGTGTCTTGTGTTGTGTTTAGTGCTGTTGCATAGAGTAAGTTGTAGTTCGTTTGAGAGCTAACCAAGATTGTCAAGATTTAATCAAGCAGGTAGAACCCTGAATATGAC
The DNA here is from genome assembly GCA_027410445.1 of Discoglossus pictus. Classification (NCBI taxonomy): domain Eukaryota; kingdom Metazoa; phylum Chordata; class Amphibia; order Anura; family Alytidae; genus Discoglossus; species Discoglossus pictus. The sequence goes on along the minus strand of CM050163.1, from coordinate 408,479,454 downwards.
ATAGAGAGTGACAGATGATAAAACTAGTTGCCCGTTTAAGCCTTGCTCCTGTTGCCACATTTTGCTTCCCTGCAGTTAATCTAATTGAGTCTATAAAAGGGGTTACTTAAAAGGGAATACTCATCTAAACATAACTTGATCTTGTATGAATGAAGTTCAAATGTATATATAAAGTTATAGCACCTGTCTTTTATTTCCAAAAGTCATGTTTATGAGGAAGAGAACAGGGACAAGAATTGAACTGTCAAACCTTAGCTTGTTTTTTGATCTGTGCCTGCACCTTTAAAATTATCTCAGTATTTTTCGTGTCAGTGATAAAATTTAATTTAAAATGGCAGCTTATACTCTCCATAAATATGCAAGACTAGCTGGAAAACTAAGAATATTTAATAACTTTTACATAGATAGTGAATTTTCTCTAGGAGTTATCAATGTCCATCTATTTACTGATACCTCCTCTCTTTAAATTATTTTTATATTCAGCTTTAGTGCAAACAAAAAAATTATAATAACATGTGATTCAGAGACATGTTTATTAGTGTGTGGATAAACTACATGACTTTTAAAGCATCCATAACTTGAAGGGCCTCTGAAGTCACTAGCTTTTCTCTGCAGCATCAGATAGATTGTTGAAAGATATATGGAAAAAAGTTTCCTTTATAAAAAAGCTTCTGAGTTGCATAATATTTTGAGGTTGACAAGTGTGTTAGTCACTAGCATTATTTTTATTATTATTAATATTATGTATGCTTTATTTATAAATAGTAATAAAGAGCATTTTCTGTAGCACTATTTACACTGCATAATAAAATACAGTATATATACATTTCAAAATACAAAGATTTAAACAAATTCAAGCTAAGTAGAAACACAAACACAGTACAGTAGAGTTAAGGTTGGGTTTGAGAAATTGAGGCTGACAAATGTATCCTTTCTGTGCACAGGTGAGTCAGTTAGGATGTATGCAGCAGGGTTGTGGGAGTTAAGGCTGGAAGCGACAAACTTATTTAAATAGATGAATATTTAGTGAGTTTAAGAAACTTTTGAAGCAGGAATACAATTTGATTCAGTGAGACAATGAAATCCATTGAATTGGTGCAGCTGTAGAAAAAAGTCCTGAAAGTGGGAGTGAGAGGAGGTAATAAGAGAGGAGGAGTGAAGAAGGTTATGAGCACAGTGGGAAGGGAGGTGGGAAAGTATTTGGAGATGAGGGCAGCCTGTGTAGCCACTGACAAAAGGTGCTGTAGACATCGATCATACACTAGATGAGATTAACTGGGATTTTCATTATGGACTGCGGTGGGGTTAGAGGAGTGATGGGAAGGCCAGCAAAAAGTGAGTTGCAGCAGCCAAGACAAGATAGAATTAGGGAATATGTGTAACTGTGGTTACGTCTCATGTAAAACTAGCGACTTGCCTGTCAAAAAATGACGGCCAATAAAATGTTAAAGCTGGAAATGCTGTTTGTGACACAATGTGATTCTCTGAGACTCTTAACCTTTTTGTTATCTACAAAGAAGTACAAAAATGTTATGTTAAAATAATAACGTTTTTTTTTTTTGTTAAACCATATTCAACGTTTTAATTGTCATGTATGCAGTAATAATATAACAATACATGAAATTTGTATGAATACGTATTGTGAACCATTACATAAAGGTTTCTAACATGCAACCTATACTGTAAACAGTGTTGAATGAATTATTTTTAATAATAGTAACATCAAATAGGTCAACTTTGTATAAATGAGTATTTTAAACCATTACAGAATGCTTCTTAACATGCAACTTGTAGTTGAACTCCTGGTAAAGCACATTGGTATTGAAAATCCAGAGGAAGACAAACAGTAAAAAACCCCATTGAAACTTAGCCAATTGTATCAAAGGGGGGAAAAATTAATTCCTTCCTGACCCCAGTAACTGGCGATCGGATTACTCCCTGGATGAATCCTGTCTATTTAATTATACATTTAATTTGTAAAAAATGATTATGCTGCTACTGACATAAATCCTTACTAACATTCAATAAATCAACTTTTCAAACCTTGTAAAATAAAATGTTAACAATGCAAACATTAACGTAAGGTAATAACATTTAAAATGAAATTAGTTAAAAATATAGTGATCTTGAATATTGAATCCAGAAAAAGGCAAACCAAAAAAAAACTTGGCCAATTGCTTCAAAGTGGGAAAAAAATGAATTCCTTCCTGATCCAATTAACTGGTGATCAGATTACTCCCTGGATCAATACTCTCTCTATCATGAAACATTTACATTTTGCAACAAATGATGATCCTGCTACTAACATTAAACCTTAATTACATAGAATGAAACAACTTTTCAGTCCTTTGAAAACAGAATTTTAACATTACAAACATGAACTTAAAGGATGAAAATGGAAACAGTAAAGGTAATAAAATGCAAGGTAACTGTTTTGTGGGGCTAATGCTGGGAAAAGTCGCTTCTAAGACATTCCATTTTTTTTTCTCTGTCAAAGTGGTTTCCTTTAAAGAGCCCAGCAGACTTGTAATTGTGTCTATGGGATCTAACCACGATTTATTATTATTTTCCCTTTTTTTTGGTTATTGTTGTAGTTTTGTAAAATTGTAGATAGAGTTTTGTATGTGAAATATTGGTCCTCTAAGAAGAGGCCAAGTGACATATCAGCGTGGAAATTAAACCACTATTCTCTATGTTTGCAAAACATCATAGTACACAATGTTTTTGTAAACATGCATCCATTGTGTAATAGATCACCCTGACTTGGGTTGTCTTTAATTGAAACTTTAATATCATCTGGATTTGTGCACCTTGAAAAAGCAACATAGAGTTGTCCATGTGCAAATAACGGTTCCTGTAAAAAAATACCCTCAGACTTAAAAGTTTGTCCTTGGGATTTATTGATGGTCATGGCAAATGCCATGGTAACTGGAAATTGTCTCCTTTGAAGGATAAAAGGCAAACTACTCTCACTTGGAGCCAAATCAATTCTTGGTATAAAAACTTTATGGGTACCAGTCATAATTTCTGCATGTATGAAACAATCTTTTTAATCGTTAACAATTAATCTGGTCCCAATACAAAGTCCTATTTTTTGATTCATATTTCTGAATAGCATGACAATTGCCCCTTTTTTCAATTACAAAACATGTGGTGGCATTCCAGATGGTGTTAAAGAATACATTCTATACTAAAAATAGATTCACTGTAATAATTATTTTAGGGCGTGTTGATGAATTTTAAAATTTCGTTATTTAGATTCAAGGCATCTATATTTTTGGATGTTGATATCACTTTGTTGACAAGTAATCGTTATTATTGAGAGTGTTTAGAAAGATTGCCAATATGAGTAATTCTTTGCAAACCATTTGTGAAGGAATTTCAATGGTATCATTGGGTAAATCATTTATGTGTGGATGTTTTCCTTCTCCAATTTGAATGAGCCAATCATTGAATTCGTTTTGGCCTTCCGATCTCATATTTAATTTTAATTTGAGGTGTGTAAATATTTTCCACAGTTTGCTTGTCTTGATACATGTTTCAATGATGTCCGACTTATTTCCATGTGGCACAACAGGTAATGTTTGCCTAAAATCTCCTCCTAACAACATCACCTTTCCATAAAATGGCAAATTATTATCCATCTTTTAATAATCTATCAATACATTGCAAGGCATGACATGACATCATTGTTGCCTCATCTATGATAATTAATTTACTTTTTTTAATATTTTTGGTTTATAAAGAATTCAGTCGATTATCTGACACTGATGTTTTTAAATTGGAACTGGCAGTTTAAAACCACTATGCACAGTTCTGCCACCTTATAACAAAAGTTAGCAATTCCAGTTGTTGCAAATGGCATTGCTATTTGACCCTGTGCTCGAATGTAACTCATCAAACAATTGTACAGATAAGTTTTTCCTGATCCACCAGGGCCATCTAGATAGAAATAACAGTCTTTGACCATTTTATCACCTGTAGCATTTGTGATGGCATTAAATGCTTGAAATTGTAAAGTATTTAACGTTGCCAGTTTTTCTTGTGTTTTTTGTTGTTGAAGCTCAGTGTCATAAGCATCAAAGTTGATGTCATCTATAAGCCCTGGATCAGGCACATTAAAACTTGCACAATTTAATCCATGAGAAATAAATATTTCTTGAATTTACATTAACGCTTTTAAGAGTGCAATAGGCTCATTTTAAAGTTTCAAAAAGTCTTCAGACATATTTAATTTAAATGTTTCCTACAAAGTAAATGCCTCAGGTACATTGCAAAAGATGCAAATGAATGCAAATTGTTCTCTCATTTGCTTTGGCATTCGACATAGTGTTTCTTCTTCTAGACGCCTCTTCCAATCTTTATCATCTGCTAGGAAGTTTTGATGTCTTGCAGCTAATAGGAAAGTATCATAAACTATTTAATTCACTGTGTGTAAATGTTCATATTTTTGTGTACTGGGAACATGTAAAAGAAGTAATCTTAAACTGAAACGTTCAATGTCTCTTGGACTGACGGTATAAATTTGTGGTATAATTTTATGAATATTTATTTTTCGTTGTCACCATTGACCACTGTATTACAAATACATAGTGATATGGAATCTCAATGTATAAAAATTGTCTGGCCTGAGTGTCTTGGCAGTTTAATTGAAACCAAGCAGTAAGTGTTCTTTCTCAATGTTCACTTTGGGCTAAGGCAGTTCTTTCATTGCCTACAGTAAAGCAAACAAACTGACTTTGTGGCAAATGTACAGCTAATCTATACATAGCATGTGACCGATCATGCATCTCAAATTTCAGAAGACGCTACATTGCTTCAGGAGCACTGACACAGCGAGCATCTAAATACTGTATATACTTGAGTATAAGCCGACTTGCGTATAAGCCGAAGCACCTATTTTTTCACAAAATACTGGGAAAACTTAGTGACTCGAATATAAGCTGTGGGTGGGAAATGTGCTGCCCCCTGTGTCCCTCTTGTTCCCTCTGTATCCCCCTCTTGTGTGCCCTTTGTGCCCCTTTCTTGTTTCCCCCCTCTCTCTCCCCTGTGTCTCTACCCCCCTCTCTCTCCCCTGTGTCTCTTCCCCCCTCTCCCTCCCTTGTGTCTATCCCCCCTCTCCCTCCCCTGTGTCTACCCCCCTCTCCCTTACCTGTGTCTCTTCCCCCCTCTCCCTTCCCTGTTGAGGATGGGGGGGTTGAGGATGAGGGGGGGGGGTTGAGGATAAGGAGGATAATAAGGGAGGGGGAGGGAAAGAGCCACAGGGGTGGAGAGAGACACAGGGGAAAGAGTGACATGGGGGTGGAGAGACACGGAGGAAAGAGAGACACAGGGTGGAGAGACACAGGGAGAAAGAGAGACACGGAGGTGGAGAGACACGGTGACTCGAGTATTAGCCGAGGGGGCCCTTTTCAGCCTTAAAAAAATACAACAACAGTTGCTGCATCATATCCTTTGTATATAAATTTATACACATATTTGATGGATTTAATAGAAGTGAAAGCTTCCACATTTATGTGTGAATTGTACTTCATCAGCAAATTATCAACTTTTTGTCCACGGATAATAGCTGTTTGTCCTTCTTTTCTTTTATACAAAGGGTATCCATCACAATTAGCATAAGTTTGCATTTTAAATTGTTTTGGGAATTCTTTTGTACATTTTTTATTTTCCATAGATGATGAATTTGGATTGATATCTCCACATGGCCCATGAATCATTCTGTGTGTTACAATCTCATAAAGTTTGGAATATTTTTCTGGATGTGACAATTCAGCAGTAATGACTGAATCCACTGCAGTATTCAATTTTTTTTTTAGCAGGATTAAAAGTATGTGTGCATGTGGCAGGCCTCTTTTTTTAAATTCTTTTTTTTAATATTTAAATACATTTTTATTCTTTTTACAAAAGCAAAACAATATAAAAATACAATATATATTAACATCATATAACAAGATAACTTACATTTACAAAGTAATAACGAAAGAAAGAAGAATACAAAGCCAGACAAACCAAGTTTCATACATACATTGCACATGCATTCACACTTGTTACATTGGGCCCCCTAGTGATAAATCAAGCGGAAAAGGAAAGAAAGCAACTGAAACCTCTATTAGGTAGAGAGAGAAAGAGAAAGAAAAGGAGGGGAAAACCTCATGACCCATAAACAAAATCCCAGATTTTACATTTCAGAGTATTTTTGCGAGAGGAATTTAATGACTCAAAATTGTTTTCTAAATCTCTCGCTCAATAGATCATTGCTAAAATATCATTCCAACTTGCAATCTCTTTGGATTTCCAACTGGAGATAACTGATCTTTTTATTGTCATAAAAATTAAGATGATAAATGCTTTTTTATCCATATTAAGCATATCTGGGAAAATATGAAGTAAACTACACTGTGGGAGAATAGAAAGCTTGGTCTTTAAAGTGCACTCAATAAACTTAAAACCATCTGTCCATAAAGATTTAATTAAAGGACAAGCCCATAGTGTATGGAGAAAATCTCCATACATTCCACATTATCTCCAACAACTACTGTCTGGGAGTTTATGAGAAAACGGGTACATTTTTGAAGGCACCATGTACCATCTGTTTACTGTCTTAATATGAAGCTCCCTGTACGAAGGATACTTAACAAACCTATTAATCAACAAAAATGAGGATTCCCATGTCTCCCAAGAAAAGGAGACACAAAGGTCCCTTTCCCAGAGTTCCATGCCGGATGTTTTATTGTGCACCAAGAGTTTCCTTAAAATGTTGTCACATTTAGCTAATAAATGAGAGCTATTTTGAGACTTAATAAGTTGTTCCAAAGTCATTAAGCCTCCCTCAATACTATTTAGGGGAGGACATAAAGACAAAAACATTGAGAGTTGTTTAATCCTTAACCAACAATTCAAAGGGAGCCCATGTCTGGTCAATAGCTGATCGAAAGAGAGCAAGCGTCCCTCAGAAAAGAGATCTTTTATATAATGCACGACATGATCTACATCAGAGCTCATACAAGGGTTTTGAAAGTTAAGTACTGGGAGTTCTTGAATTAACACACTAGAATTTGGGATAAAATGATATTTATTATTAATTAATCTCCACGTATTATAAATATTCTTGACTAGATGAGAACCACCTTTAAAACCTTTAAATACAATATTACCCATAAAGAATAGAAATCTGAGGTCCATGCAAGGCACCAAAGCTTTCTCAATTTGGTACCAAACATGGGACCCGCTTGAATTCAACCTTTTTAATGCATGTACTAGCATGTTGGCATCATGGTAGAGTTGCAACAAGGGATAAGACAGTCCTCCCTCAGACAACTCTCTGGATAGAGTTAATCTTTTAAGTATAATATGCTTTGAAGAATGAATACATTTGTCAATAATGGTTTGAAATTTTTCGACCCAAAACAAAGGAATTCTGACAGGTATGCAGCTCATCAGGTAATTAAACCTGGGCAAAAGGGCCATTTTGATAATAGCTATTTTGCCACTAAAGGATGCTTTAACACCCTTCCATCCTTTAAGAATATCAAAAAAATTAAGATACAGGGCTTTATAGTTAATTACGGCAATTTTCCTAAAATTTTCTACAAATGTAATCCCCAAATTAGCGGAAGAGTTGGAATCCCAATTAAATGGGTAAACATTTTTCAAATATCTTCTAGAGTTTACAGATAAATTAACCGATAATGTATCCAATTTTTCCAAATTAAATTTATAATTTGAGATTGTACTATACTCGTTAAACAGTAACATAAGGGATTTCAAAGATTCCCTAGGGTGTGTAATCGATAGCACTATATCGTCGCCAAAAAGGCTTATTTTGTGTTCTCTCTCGCCCAACCGGATGCCATGAATATCTAAAGAGGATCGTATGGCTACTGCCAAAAGCTCTATCAACAAAGCAAATAGGAGAGAGAGGACATCCTTGCCTAGTTCCGTTCAATATTGCAAAGGGGCGAGAATGATAACCATAACTAGCTACTGAAGCAAATGGGGCCTTGTAAAGCGCCCCTATCATCTGAGATCCAAAACTTCCCAAACCAAACTTGGTTAAGGTAAGGTTCATATAGTACTACCCTACCCTGTCAAATGCTTTTTCAGCATCTAATGAAAGGAATAGGGTGAGAGATTTTACAAATTTGAATGACAAATAAGGTTAGACAATCTTCTAACATTGTCAGAGCCGCATCTCCCAGTAATGAAGCCCAACTGGTCAGTTTCTATCAGTTTATGAATTACTTTTTGCAGTCTCGTAGACAGGATTTTAGCATAAAGCTTAATATCCACATTTAATAATGATATAGGTCTATAACTAGAGCAATAATGCAGATCTTGTTTGGCTTTGGGAATCATAATTATGCTTGCATTAACCATTTCTGGAGGAATGACCCCTTCTGTTTTGATTCTGTTGAATAAATCCTTAAGATGGCTACATAAATATGCAGAAAAAGTTTTAAAGAAAAAAATTCTAAACCCATCAGGACCCGGGGTGGTATAAGCTTTTAGTTGATTAATTGCATTCTTAATTTCCTGGTCTGAAATGGGAGTGTTCAATTCATCTAACTCTGCTAAGGAAATTGAGGGAAGATTAAGTTGCTCCAGAAATGTCTGTATTTGGATTTTTGAAGGTATGCTGAAATATTTGTCATTAGATAGATTGTAAAGATTATCATAATAATTTGTGAACAAATTGTCAATCTCATTAGGGGACGTAGTAAAAGAACCACTACTCGAAATATAATCAATTTGTTTTCCCAGGGATTTCCGTTTAATCTTGTTCGCCAACAGTTTACTTGTTTTATTGACTTGATAATAAGAAACTTGTTGCATACGCCAAATCATCCTGTCAGACAAAAGTTGATGAATTTTATTAATTTTATTCTGAATAATTTTAATTTCTACTAAAGTGGAGTCCATAGGATTCTTTTTGTTCACAGTTTCTAATTTATTCAAACTAATATGGAGCTCTCTTAGGGACTCTGCTCTTTGTTTTGTTACTTGAAAACTTCATTTTATTAACACACCTCTAATAAAGGCTTTATAAGAGTTCCAAATGACACCATTGGAGGGAACTGTGCCCTCATTTAATAAAAAAAATGTAATCGACTGTTCCTCAAGAAAGTGTATCCTGGATTCCTCCTTGATTAAATAATCATCCAGTTTCCAGGACTGTTAACTTTATAAAAATTCAAATTAAGTTCCATTGAAATGCAAGCGTGATCTGAGAATACAATTGATCCAACATAAGTCTTAGTGATTTTGTTCAAAATGTTAATATCAACCAAAAACAGATCAATTCGAGAGTAGACTCTCTGGTTATCATTAGGGGCATACAAATTAACTTTTTGACCATTTATTGTTCCGCCCCACAAAATATAGCGCCCATAGGGATCCGATAGAAAATTCCTCAACTGGAAATAAATTAATTTTAAACAGAATTGCGACACCTGATTTTTTGTTAAAAGTGGAAACATATTTCAACCCAAAAAGTTTATTACCAAAACTCTAGATTTTGGAGTGAACCCAATGAGTCTCCTGCAAAAATACAATGTTAGCCTTTTCTACTTACAAAATCTAAATATCGTATTTCTCTTACCAGGAGAGTTTAAGCCGTTTACATTAAAGCTTAAATTTTTTATTGACATTGAAAAAGAGAACGCTTGAGTATAATAAAATCAAGTTTTCCACAAATTTAATCTCATGGGGATCAACCAACCTAGTCAAAAACATTTGTCCTATTTAAGGAGCTAGGGAAAGCGGTAACCCATCTTGCTACCATACTCACGTACTCCAGTCTCCACCACACACACACACACACACATAGGCTGCCAAACAGAATAATGGCAGACTAAAAAAGCGAGGCTAAACACCATTGTTCAGAAATGGAAGGCCTACCATAATGGGAGGCAACAACCTCTGTGGGATTATTAAATAAATTACTCTGCAACAGACCTAAAACCCCCAAAAAGTCAAGGTTTAAGTAAAAAGGTTAATTCTAAGCTATAGTGCAAAAGGTGAAAGAGCTAATGGAATAAAGTTATTTATAGTGCATGTTGTAGTTTAAAAAAAGAAGCAAACAGTTTAAAAAAAATAAAACTTTCAGGGAAATGCCAAAATATTATACCTTAATACTAGTATTCATGCTGAGTAAAATCTTTATAAGTCATAATAAAAATGTGAAAGCTAATCTAGATGTAGATGAGCTTATGTGAGTATACAATTCTGTGCATAATGAAGTTAGGAAAAAAACCTTAATAAAAAAGAAGAAAGAACATTCTGCATAAGACTGATGTAAGCCATTTCAACCAAAACCCTTCTATCTCTTAAGGATAAAATAACTCAAAACCATAAATAAAGAGACATCTTACTATACAGCCAGTTGTACCAAAATAAAAAACAAAAAAAAATAGAAGGATTTTGTACATTATCACATGGACAAATTCATATTAATTTGCCAACTTGATAGAAGAGAAGACCCCTCTTTTGGGGAGTTCATTTTATGCCACACCAAATCTCTTTGAATTAACAAACCAGTTGGAAAAGTCCATTTATAAACAAGACCCTCTTTTCTATGGACTTGTGTGATCTTAGCAAATTCTCATGCTTAACGTTGCTGGAGAAAGGTCGGAGAATATCCTAATGTGTTCATATGGGACATCAAGCATTTTTACTTTGTAATTGGCCCTGACAATCTTCTTTGGAGGGGAAAAAGAAAGAAATTTGACCATTACATCTCTGGATCCCTTGTTTTGTAAATATAAAGGAAGAGGAATTCGGGAAAACAACATAAAATTTATACTGAAGATGAGCAAAAGAGGGGACCAAAGTGACAAAAAATTTAGAAACATAATCTGATAATTCAGAGTTCTTGATTGTTTCTGGAATACCCCTTAAGCATAAATTTAGAGCGTCTTGATAGGTCTTCCAGCATAGTAGTTTGATTGTTTAGCTTTTTAACCTTCTCTTCCAATTTGATATTGAGTCAGCAAGGAGTTATGATCCAGAGTCAAATTGTTCAGCTTAAGTTCTAATTCTAATGTTTTCTCTTTTTTGAAATTCAATGGTATAAACAAAAGCCACACATTTTCCAAATAACTGTGCTTTAGTTGTATCATGTATTAATGAATTGAGTTCTTTTTTGAATACTCTTGCCCTTAAATCTGGTAGGTCAGAAGTATTTTGTCCAAGATTAAAATTTTCCTTGATCGCTGTCCATTGTGGATTACATGTGAATATAATGAATAAATCTGTTTTTTCAAATGTTGTGACAATAACCATGACATCATTATATCTTCCTCGCATATTGCAAGGAGATCCTTGGAAAGTCGATGACAAATTGATTGCTCTTACAGCTGGAATGTCTCTGTTGGTAGCCAATTCAGCAACATAATCCATCAATCCACAATATTGTTCTACTCGAAGCTTGTTTTGTTGACATTTTATAAAATTTTGATTATTTGCTGACTTGCAGATAGGAATCAATAATCCATTGTTGTGTAAATTTGCCCCCACATAAAATAGGATTAAAATAATCCCGAATAGCAGTGTGTGCCACTTTATATTCCAGCATAGAAATATTGCATCTAACACAAACTTTACTATTGGGATAACTTTGCAATTGTAATTTTGGTTCCCATCCTGGCTCACCATTTGGAAAGAAAATGGGATATGTAATTGGATCCAAATTACAACTTAATATATTTATGTTTATGAAAGGTTGGTCTTCATTGCATGGATATATTCTAATATCCCACTGAAAAGGTGGTTCACATCCTCATTTTTAAAGACCATGGCAACCACATTTACTGTTGGTAAATTGTACCGTCTTTGGTCAGTGTTGCAATCTCTTTTTAAAATGATATTTACTCTTGGCATTGTCAATTGATGTCTTTGAGCATGTTGCTGTTGTTCTTTTCCAACCTGTGCTAATTGTTTGTATGCTCGACTGTATGCGTTGTTGGTCATAATTTTATTCAGCTGTTCAAAGACTATGCGCAAACACTGTTTATTTTCAGGAAGCGTTATCCTTTGTTCAACAGCTTCCATTGTATCTAAGACTTATAACTGTGCAAATTTCCTTTGCTCTCCTTCTTGTGGGTGTAAATGTGAAGTGCGGTGGTAAATTTGTCCTTGAACTCTAAAACAGTAAGGACCATGTCCTGGGACATTTGTTGCTAATGTAGCACCCATTGCAGCAAATGAAATGGCACTGTTATAATACCGGATGTGTTTTTTTTAATTGGTATAATTTGGAAATGTTGGATCTCCCATGACACTTTATAAGTAATCTGGAAATGTGTGTCTTTGTGGAAGTCTTACCTTTTATTTCTGACAGCAACTAATGAAGCCTCCGTAAAGTTGGTCTTTCATTGAGAAATTGAGAGGCTCCACAAAACTGATAAACAACACTGAGTAATCCACAATAATGAGTGTCTACTGTTAGTGTTGTAATGAAAGCACTATCCTAAGCTTCCTCAACATAGATATCACTACAACTTTCTATATCTACATTGGTGTCATGTGTATGAACATTGGTGTCAATAGGCAATATTGGATCATTAGGCAATGTTTCACAGACATGTGTTTGTTTACTTTTTCTTTTCTTTGATGCTTCAGCACACTCACTTTGTGCTTTCCTACTCATTTTGCTTTTATTTAAAGGTCTCTGTCTGTCTTCTTCACTTAAGCGTTGGGAAGTTTCGGGGGACTGTGCATCTCTCCACCTTTGCTTCCTTTCTCTTGCCGATCTTCTTTTGCGTTCAATCCTGTCTTCTCCATTGTCCACCATTGTAATCTGTAATTGTAAATACAGGTGTAAGATGTAATGTTTTTTTCTATTGTACATATTGTTTGTAGCTGCTCTCAATCCAAAGCTAAATAGCATTAATGAAAGAATGCAATGATTTGAAAAGCCTTTTGAATTTTTCCATGAAATAAATTAATCCATTAAGTTTTTTTTATTGACATGCATTAAAAAGGAAAGCACTGCACATATATTGATAACTATTTTTTTGTAATAATTAATTATTAAGTCATTAATAAATGCATATACATTAATGAATTAATCAATTACTGACATCAATGGAAAACCTAAAGAGGTAATTATGTTTTCCTAAAGAAGGGCAAACAGAAAGAGCTATGAGCAAAGTATAGATCGGGCTTAAAATAATGTGCAATTTTGCTATTTTCTTAATGATAAAATCAATTGACTTATGACTCATAATGAGGTATAATTTACATTCTTTAAATGTTAATTAGGTAAGCATATATGTATGCATATTTTTTTTGGTTATTATGAATGAATAATTAAATACTAACAGCCTTATTAAATTGCGATTTGGCCAATTGAATAAAGCTCTATATAAGCACAGAGCATATTTTTTTACAGAAGTTTTAGTTAGTGAACTTCTATCCAAAAGCAAGGTCTTCACTAACTAAAAACTTCTGTAAAAAAATATGCTATGTGCTTATATCAAGCCCTATTCAATTGGCCGAATCACAATTTAATAAGGCTGTAAGGGCCTCATTCATTTGCAAGTTGTGCAATGCAATAGGGCACTATATAAGCAGATAGCATTTTTTGTAATTTTTTATTTGGTGAAAACCTTAGTTTTGGATAGATGTTCATTAGCTAAAAATGTATGCAAAAAAATATGCTGTGTCCTTATATAGAGACCTATTAAATTTTGCAAATTGAGATTGAATGAGGCCCTAAATAAATATAGGTTAATTAATTAATCATTATCTATCATCAATGCAAAACAATAAGGGCATCATAAAATCATATACCTGTGAAATTGGTGTTATTTCAGAAAAAATCCTGCAGAATTCACTCTCTGTCTTCAGTCAGATGCAGAGATGAGTAATCTGTGAAATGGCATGAAATTAATTTTTTATGTTTGTATTCAATTAATTCATGAGTCATTTAAACTATGATGTTTAATTGGCATAGATGCAAAACATAAATGCATAATCATCAATATATTCATAAATGAAATCATTATAACATTTTAAATGTAGCAGATGTCAGAATCATAAATATTTAAGTGCTTTGAAGGTCCTATCCCTGTCAGACAATTATAAGCACTCCAGATATGTAAGTGCTTTGTAAAATGTACATATTTTTTTATTTTTTATAAATGTTTTTTTTTTAATTATTATTAATTAATAGTTCCAAAAGCAATGTACATGAATGAGCAGTAAGGCAGATATATAAGTGCAGGTTAAAACTTGTTATTACTTTTATTGCAGTATAATTTTTTTTTTTTTGTAATGATTACTAATTATTAATTAAAATATTAATATACGTTAATTAATCATTAACTGTCATCAATTTAAAATAAAAAGACTTAATCCTTTTTTGTTCCATAAGAACATAATTAAAAGATATACCTGGAAAGCATTTGTAGAATTTGGATTCATCCCTATCAGGCAATCAGCAGCAACACAGATATATTTGCATAGATGCAAAACATAAACACATAATCATCAATATATTCATAAATAAAAACATTATTTTTGTAATGATTACTAATTATTAATTAATTAATATATTAATATATGTTAATTAATCAATAACTGTCATCAATCCAAAATAAAAAGAGTTAATCCTTTTTTTGTTTTATAAGAACATAATTAAAAGATATACCTGTAAAGGTAATCTTTATGCTGTGCAAAGGCTGCAAACATCACTCTCTGTGTTCAGTCAGCTGCAGAGACAATGAAACTGTCAAATAAGATGGAAAGCATTTGTAATATTTGGATTCATCCCTATCAGGCAATCATCAGCAACACGGATATATCAGTGAATAGTAAAATATACATATTGCTTGTGGTCCTTTTTTTTATTTTATAATATTACTAATTAATATTTAATAAATTAATGTACATTAATAATCAATTAATTAATGACTAAATGTATTCTAAAGAGCTAAGCATTCATATATGAATAAACTAAACGCATTGTAAAATATAGAATATTTGTTGTTCATAATGATTATGAATAATTGCTTAATAAAATAATGTACATTAATAACTAATTAATTAATGTCTAAATATATTAGAAAAAGGTAAGCATTAATGTACTTTAGGCATTTTAAAATTGTATATATTTTTTTATAATGATTACTAATTAATAATTAATACATGAATGTACATTACTAATTAATTATTCAATTAATAAACATATTCCAAACAGCTAAGCATGAAAGTATTGCTAAACTAAAGCAAGCGTAAATTATACCTTTGTTGCTCAATTTTTTAACTAATAACATATACCTTTTTTTAAAGAATAATTAATTTCTTAATTATTTATTAATGATTATTAATATACTTTACCTATTTGTATTTAATCTTTAGTATCCCGAAGAGCTTACAATCTCTTTGGATTTTACGGCAGCAGAAAATATCCACTCAGATTGTCATCACCTGAGGAGAAAGTGTCAGTTCTGTGGCATGTGTGCTCTATAAATAGGCTGCGTGCGCGAGACAAAACCGTTGGTTTAGGTGGGTAATCCGTCATTTCAGACCCTTAATGTGTAAATGTGTAAGTTAGTGTTGTAAAATGGTGACGTTAGCCTATGTTTTACACGTTTCACAAGCATTTTACATCCTTTCTTTTTTTCCTCAATAGTCACTTAGAAATGTTTGTTTAGTGACCTTGGTTGTGTATGAGACTCAGGGGGTCAGCTTTTAATTTTCAGAGTTAGAGTGCCAAGGGCTGAAGTTAATGGCACGTTAGAAAATTGTTGTGGGTCTAGTGGTTGGAGGCTTCTGTAGCAACTGCTACATCCGTACGTTACTACTCGCAATGCCATAATTCAAACTTTTTAATATTTTTACTTTTTAATAGTTGGTCCAGAGTTGCCACACCTTGTCTCCCATAAGCATATATATATATATATATACTAGCGACTTGTGTGAAATGTGTATGTTTTTAATTCTGTTTTGCACGTAATATGCATAGTTGACAATTTTACTGTTTTTCTTATCTATAAAGAAGTACAATTATTATATGAAACATGTTTATTTTTTTAACATGCAACTTGTAGGTGACCAACTGGTAAATCATCTTTTTTTAGGAGTAGTAACATTTTAATGTAAAAACAGGTCAACATTGTATTAATGATTATTGTAAACATGACATAATGTTTTGTAACATGCAGCTTGTAGATTAACAACTGGTAAACCAAATATGTCTTTAATCTAGAGGAAGGCAAACCGTAAAAAACCCCATTGAAACTTAGCCAATTGTATCAAAGGGGGAAAAAATGTATTCCTTTCTGACCCCATTAACTGGTGATCAGATTACTCCCTGGATTAATATTCTCCATTGAATTATACATTTAAATTGTATAACAAAACTCCTCCACACTTTTTTCACACTTTTTTCCAGAAATAGTAACATTATAAACAGTAACTTAATGAAGTAAAATTCAAACTGTAATTCTAATAAAATGCAAGCAAAGTGTTTTCTGGGGCTAATCATGGTGAAAGGCTACTTACATAAAATTAGAATATATTATTTTGTTGTTGTTGATTTTTGATGGTTGACATTTTGTTGTTACTGTTGTAATTTGTGAAAATGGCACATAGAGTTTTCTATGTGAAATAGTGATTCTCTAAAAAGAGAATGCCAGACATCAAAGTTCATCCGCGGGGTTAAACCACTGTTCTCTATGGTTTTTGCCATTTTATAGAGTTTCTTATGGAAATAGTGGTGCTCTAAAAAGAGTCTAAAGGACATAAAATGTCATCCTGGAAATCAAACCACTGTTGTCTATATTTGTTTTTTTGTTGTTGTACATTTGTTCTTGAGATGAAAGTATTGTTGGAAAATGGCACATAGAGTTTCTATGTGAAATAGCGGTCCTCGTAAAAGAGTCCCAGAGATATCTAATTTTTTCCTGGTAGTAAAACCACTGTTCTCTATTTTTTATGCCATTTTATAGAGTTTCTTATTGAAATAGTGGTCCTCTAAAAAGAGCCAGAGTGACTTAAAAGATGGTCCTCGAAAAAAAAACCTCCTGACCCCAGACACTGGTGACCGGATTTCCCCCTGGATCAATACTGTCTCTCCAATTATCCATGATAACCCTGAATTCCCTTTTTAATTAGAAATAAATCCAGTCCCCTTTTAAAGTTTAAAGTTATCTATCGAATCCGCTGTCACCACCTCCTCTGGTTATTAACGACCCTTTCTGTGAAGAAATCTTTCCTTTCTTTAAGGTGGAATCTTTTTACTTCTAACCACAAGGGATGTCCTCTTGCCAGTTGAAAAAAAGCTCCCTTGACAAATCTTTATACTGACCCTGGATGTATTTTTTATAAGGTAATCATATCTCCTCTTAGAGAAAATAAGTTTAATGTGGTTAGTCTTTCTTCATAACTTAGCCCCTCCATTACCCTTGTTAGTTTTGTTGCCCTCCTCTGTACCTTTTCCAGCTCTAAAATATCCTTTTTATGAAGTGGTGCCCAAAATTGTACACCATATTCCAAATGAGGGCATACTAGAGATTTGAATAGTGGCATAATTATATTTAGTTCCCTTACTTCTATACCCTTAATACATGCTAGTATTTTATTTGCCTTTGCAGCTGCTGCTTGGCTTTGAGCACTGTTACCTAGATGGTTGTCCAAAAGCACTCCCAAATCCCTTTCAATATCTGATACACCTAGATTTGCTCCATTAAGATTATAAATTGCATGGCTATTTTTCCTTCCCAAATGCATAACTTTCCATTTATTTATATTAAATCTCACCTGCCATTTAGAAGCCCATTCCTCAATTTTATGTATATCCCTTTGGAGGGATAGCACATAATTATCTGATTTAATTACCTTGCACAACTTCGTGTCATCAGCAAAAATGGAGACACCACACTCCAATCCTACCTCTAAGTCATTAATAAATATGTTAAAAAGGAGAACCCCACTTACCATATTAGTCCAATCGGAGTATGTTCCATTTACAACTACCCTTTGCTTCCTTCCGTCTTTTATCCAGCTCTCAATCCATGAGCAGATATTTACTGCAATTCCTGTATCTCTTAGTTTGCCCAATAGTCTCCCATGTGGCACTGTATCAAAAGCCTTTGCAAAATCCAAAAAGACTACATCCACTGTGTTGCCTTGATCCAAGTTCCTACTAACCTCCTCACAGAAACTAATTAGACTTGTTTGACATGACCTATCCCTCATAAATCCATGTTGACTCCTACTTATAATCCTGTTCAAATAGATAGATTTTTGTATATTATCCCTTATTAACCCTTCTAAAAGCTTCCCAACTACAGCAGTGAGGCTCACTGGTCTATAATTCCCTGGATTTGCTTGTGCTCCCTTTTAAAATATAGGTATCACATCTGCTTTTCTCCAGTCATCAGGTAGAGACCCTGTGTTGAGTGAATCTTGAAAAATTAAATATAATGGTTTGGCTATAACAGAACCCAGTTCCCTCAGTACCCATAGATATATTCCATCAGGACCCGGGGCTTTATTAACATTTATTTTTTCCAACCTCTTTTGGATTACTTCCTGTGTTAACCAATTATTTGTCAAAGGTAGTGTAGCCCCATTATGTTGCAGTGTCCCAACCACTGGTACCTTGCTTGTGTATACCGCAGAAAATAACCTTTTTAGCTCATCTGCCTTTCCCTGGTCACTAATTTTCAGATGGCCTGTTTCACATTCTAATGTTCCTATAGCTTCCTTCCTCGCCTTCTTCCCATTAATATATTTAACAAATATTTTAGGGTTAGTCTTACTCTCTTTTGCAATACATTTTTAATTTTCTATTTTAGCCAGTCTAATAGCGCTTTTGCAAGCCTTGTTGATTTCCTTGTACTCCCGTAAAGCAGTCTCTGTCCCCTCTTGTTTGTCTAATTTAAATGCCTTCTTTTTACTCCTTATCTTGATCTTTAAATCATTGTTAAGCCACATTGGACGGGATTTACTCCTTTTACTTTTATTCCCACATGGTATATGCCGATGTGTATGTATGTTTAGTAAGGATTTAAATGTTGTCCATTTATGTTCAGTGTTTTCAGTTCTCTGTCCCAGTCTATACTTTGTATTGCTGCCCTTAGACCATTGAAATCTGCCCTTTTAAAATTAAGAGTGTGTGTTGGCCCCTTAAAATTTAGTTTTTTTAATTCAATCTCAAATGAGACTGTGTTATGATCACTGTTTCCCAAAGGTTGCCCTATTTCAACATTTGATATTATATCAATAATATTTGTGATTACAAAATCTAAGATAGCTTCATTTCTAGTAGGCTCTTGTATAACCTGGGCCAGATAATGATCCCTGGGTGTACTCAAGAGCCTGCTCCCCTTAGCTAAACTGCTGGTCTCATTTATCCAGTTTATTTTAGGGCAAGTAATATCTCCTAATATTAGAACTTGCCCATGCTTAGCTGCATTTCCAATCTGTAACAATAATTGTATTTCCTCATTTTCAGCTATATTTGGGGGTTTATAGCATACACCTACTAATGTTCTTTTGGAATTTGCTGCTCCGCTATTTAACTCTACCCACAAACATTTAACTTTATCACTAGGTCCACCATAAATATCTTCTCTGACTATAGGCTTAAATTCAGGCTCAACATACAGACAAATCCCTCCTCCTCTTTTACCATTGCCTCTATCTTTCCTAAATAGATTATAACCATCCAGATTAACAGTCAAGTCATGAGATTCATCCCACCACGTTTTGGTAATGCCTATTAAATCCCATTTTTCATTAATTGCTAATAATTCTAACTCTCCCATTTTTCCTGGCAAGCTTCTGGCATTAGCAAGCATACACCTTATGTTATGAGTCTGTAGGTCTGAAGTGCCTGCCACTGTACTTGAGTTACTTAGTACTACCTCCCTATTGACTATATTACCCCTCCCCCATCTCCTCCCCTATGAGTTGTTAATTCATCCCATATACCCTCTACACTTTCTACCCCATTACTTATATCTAGTCCCTCCCCCAACCTAAAAGTTTAAAAACTCTTTCAGCCTTTCTACCATCCTATCCCCTAGCACAAAAAGCTTCCTCAACATTAAGGTACAATTCATCCTTGCTGTAGAGATTGTACCGAAGTGAGAAGTCAGCCCAGTGCTCTAAAAACCCAAACCCCCCCTTAGTGCACCACATCTTTAGCCACGCATTAACCTCCCTAAGCTCCTTCTGCCTCCCTGGGCTAGCACGTGGCACTGGTAGTATCTTAGAAAATACTAACTTGGAGGTCCTTGCCTTCAGCTTATTACCTAGTTCTCTAAAATCATTCTTTAGGACACTCCCTCTTCTACTAACTTTGTTATTGGTACCAATTTGTACCAAGACCGCCGCTTCATTTCCAGCCCCTCCCAATAATATGTCTACACGATCCACAACATGATGAACCCGAGCACCCGGCAGACAGCAAACTGTTTGAATGCTGGGATCTGGGTGACAGATCACCCTGTCTACCTTCCTAATAATAGAGTCCCCTACAACCAAAAACTGTCTGATGCTCTGCCTATTCTGCCCCCCCTCTCCTTCAGAAGAGCTGTTCTCCCGGCTGTTAGAGGGCATTGCCATTCCTGAATGGACATCCCCAACAGTTTTACTCAATCTGGCAATTCTGTTGGTGTTTGCCAACTCAGAAGTGGCCTGCCACTTCCTGTCCCCCCTGATTCCCCTTCTAACTGTAACACAGCTACCTCCCTGGACATCCTCACTAGACCCAGCTCCACTCTCCATGCTAGGCCCAGCTAAACTGTGCTCAGTGAGCACCAACCCCCTTTCCAGTGAAGCAATATTACTAAGTGTTGCAATTCTCCTCTCCAGATCTCCAATTAGAGCTTCCAGATAGGCAACATGCTTACATCTGTTCCAGTATTGCATACATATGACAAAATGTACACTAAGTGAGGTTGCCACTGGACTGATTCATAATTATTATTATTTTTTACAAACTTTCAGTGGGAAAAATAAAGAATATAAAATAATATATTTGTAAAGTTTTCCTCCTTTGCACTATAAATCTGCCCTCCCTTTTCTTTGAAGTCCCTCCTTTTATTTAAACTCCTACACTTTTACTAGAATTGCACTTGATACTAAAAATGTTCACAAGCTCACAAGTTCACCCCTTCTCCTGTTTATATTAACTACCGCCTTCTCACCTGGACACAATTAGTGCACTCTGCAATTTATCAGCCTTTACGTGTAAGGTAAATCCACTTGTAAACAGCTCACAAACCCTTTATACTCATTTAACAGTCAATCCACACCCCTCTCACCTGGCACAATTAGTGCACTCTGCAATTTATCAGCCTTTACTTGTAAAGTAAATCCACTTGTGGGTTTAGGCTTGTGGTTTAGGCTTGTAGGTTTAGGCTTATAGGTTAGGGCACACAAAACAGGATTTATTCTTAATTTTTGTATGTGTTACCAATATTTGTTGTACTATCTTGTTTTGTATACGCCATTGTTGGGATTATCGATTTAGGTTATGGGTTAGGCTTAGAGGAACGTGCAGAGAAAACAGGATTAATTCCTACATTTCATATGTGTATTGAACATTTGTTGGAGTATCCTCATTTGTGTGCACCATTATTGGCATTAGGGGCTTCTGTGTTATTTTTTGTTTTTCATTTTGATATTGGCGAACAGCAAACAGGATAGTTTTTTTTTTTTTCACTTGTTATCCTATACCTTTGTCCATTTATGTTCAGTGTTTTCAGTTCTCTGTCCCAGTCTATACTTTGTATTGCTGCCCTTAGACCATTGAAATCTGCCCTTTTAAAATTAAGAGTGTGTGTTGGCCCCTTAAAATTTAGTTTTTTTAATTCAATCTCAAATGAGACTGTGTTATGATCACTGTTTCCCAAAGGTTGCCCTATTTCAACATTTGATATTATATCAATAATATTTGTGATTACAAAATCTAAGATAGCTTCATTTCTAGTAGGCTCTTGTATAACCTGGGCCAGATAATGATCCCTGGGTGTACTCAAGAGCCTGCTCCCCTTAGCTAAACTGCTGGTCTCATTTATCCAGTTTATTTTAGGGCAAGTAATATCTCCTAATATTAGAACTTGCCCATGCTTAGCTGCATTTCCAATCTGTAACAATAATTGTATTTCCTCATTTTCAGCTATATTTGGGGGTTTATAGCATACACCTACTAATGTTCTTTTGGAATTTGCTGCTCCGCTATTTAACTCTACCCACAAACATTTAACTTTATCACTAGGTCCACCATAAATATCTTCTCTGACTATAGGCTTAAATTCAGGCTCAACATACAGACAAATCCCTCCTCCTCTTTTACCATTGCCTCTATCTTTCCTAAATAGATTATAACCATCCAGATTAACAGTCAAGTCATGAGATTCATCCCACCACGTTTTGGTAATGCCTATTAAATCCCATTTTTCATTAATTGCTAATAATTCTAACTCTCCCATTTTTCCTGGCAAGCTTCTGGCATTAGCAAGCATACACCTTATGTTATGAGTCTGTAGGTCTGAAGTGCCTGCCACTGTACTTGAGTTACTTAGTACTACCTCCCTATTGACTATATTACCCCTCCCCCATCTCCTCCCCTATGAGTTGTTAATTCATCCCATATACCCTCTACACTTTCTACCCCATTACTTATATCTAGTCCCTCCCCCAACCTAAAAGTTTAAAAACTCTTTCAGCCTTTCTACCATCCTATCCCCTAGCACAAAAAGCTTCCTCAACATTAAGGTACAATTCATCCTTGCTGTAGAGATTGTACCGAAGTGAGAAGTCAGCCCAGTGCTCTAAAAACCCAAACCCCCCCTTAGTGCACCACATCTTTAGCCATGCATTAACCTCCCTAAGCTCCTTCTGCCTCCCTGGGCTAGCACGTGGCACTGGTAGTATCTTAGAAAATACTAACTTGGAGGTCCTTGCCTTCAGCTTATTACCTAGTTCTCTAAAATCATTCTTTAGGACACTCCCTCTTCTACTAACTTTGTTATTGGTACCAATTTGTACCAAGACCGCCGCTTCATTTCCAGCCCCTCCCAATAATATGTCTACACGATCCACAACATGATGAACCCGAGCACCCGGCAGACAGCAAACTGTTTGAATGCTGGGATCTGGGTGACAGATCACCCTGTCTACCTTCCTAATAATAGAGTCCCCTACAACCAAAAACTGTCTGATGCTCTGCCTATTCTGCCCCCCCTCTCCTTCAGAAGAGCTGTTCTCCCGGCTGTTAGAGGGCATTGCCATTCCTGAATGGACATCCCCAACAGTTTTACTCAATCTGGCAATTCTGTTGGTGTTTGCCAACTCAGAAGTGGCCTGCCACTTCCTGTCCCCCCTGATTCCCCTTCTAACTGTAACACAGCTACCTCCCTGGACATCCTCACTAGACCCAGCTCCACTCTCCATGCTAGGCCCAGCTAAACTGTGCTCAGTGAGCACCAACCCCCTTTCCAGTGAAGCAATATTACTAAGTGTTGCAATTCTCCTCTCCAGATCTCCAATTAGAGCTTCCAGATAGGCAACATGCTTACATCTGTTCCAGTATTGCATACATATGACAAAATGTACACTAAGTGAGGTTGCCACTGGACTGATTCATAATTATTATTATTTTTTACAAACTTTCAGTGGGAAAAATAAAGAATATAAAATAATATATTTGTAAAGTTTTCCTCCTTTGCACTATAAATCTGCCCTCCCTTTTCTTTGAAGTCCCTCCTTTTATTTAAACTCCTACACTTTTACTAGAATTGCACTTGATACTAAAAATGTTCACAAGCTCACAAGTTCACCCCTTCTCCTGTTTATATTAACTACCGCCTTCTCACCTGGACACAATTAGTGCACTCTGCAATTTATCAGCCTTTACGTGTAAGGTAAATCCACTTGTAAACAGCTCACAAACCCTTTATACTCATTTAACAGTCAATCCACACCCCTCTCACCTGGCACAATTAGTGCACTCTGCAATTTATCAGCCTTTACTTGTAAAGTAAATCCACTTGTGGGTTTAGGCTTGTGGTTTAGGCTTGTAGGTTTAGGCTTATAGGTTAGGGCACACAAAACAGGATTTATTCTTAATTTTTGTATGTGTTACCAATATTTGTTGTACTATCTTGTTTTGTATACGCCATTGTTGGGATTATCGATTTAGGTTATGGGTTAGGCTTAGAGGAACGTGCAGAGAAAACAGGATTAATTCCTACATTTCATATGTGTATTGAACATTTGTTGGAGTATCCTCTTTTGTGTGCACCATTATTGGCATTAGGGGCTTCTGTGTTATTTTTTGTTTTTCATTTTGATATTGGCGAACAGCAAACAGGATAGTTTTTTTTTTTTTCACTTGTTATCCTATACCTTTGTTGAATTCCTAGTTGTGTATAAATGACAGAGGGTCCCCTCCTACCAATCTTCCTATGACAGTCTTCAGTTCAGGCAGTGTCTCTTGAAAAAGAGAAAGATAAATAGTTTTTTTTTTTTTTTAGTAAGAGCATACTATTTTTGTGAAGCAAATGTATTTTTGTATATTACCTGTTGTTCTTTCTTTGTCGTGTGTAAAATTCTGCAGATTTGACAGTCCGTGTGAAACCGTGCAGCGCTGCAAATTATTCAGTGACTCTGTTGAGGCAGTTGAGACGTCTGTTGAAAATGAAAAAAGAAGTGAAATATTGAAATGCAGCATAAATATATATGTTTCTATATTTTTTTGGTAAAAGGCTAAATTATGTTGTAAAAAAGATATGATTAAAACCTATGTTATTTTTTTAATTTTTCCTTTTTTTTTAAATTGAGATTATTTTAGGGCACATACACATATATCTGTGTTTGAAATCTTGCTATACATAAAAACAATATTTTTTGTCAATATTTTAAATCAAATTTTTTTTTTATTTTTTTTGTTGTAATTTGCAGATTTTAGGATGCCTGCTGAGTTGCAAGATTTCCTCAATAGTCACTTAGCAGTGTTTGTTTGGTGACCTTGGTTGTGTATGAGAGTCAGAGGGTCAGCTTTTAATTGTCAGAGTTAGAATGCAAAGAGCTGAAGTTAATGGCACGTTAGAAAATTGTTGTGGGTCTAGTGATTGGAGGCTTCTGTAGCTACTGCTGGAGGTGATCAATGATGGACTGTGGGTGGTACGTATGGTTAGATTGCACGTTAGGTGGTGGTCAGATAAAGGGAGTGGGGAGATGAGAAGGTTGCAAACTTTGCAGATATTGTTAAAGATAGGGTTACGGAAGTGGAAGGTAAGTGAAATAAATGTTGTGGCCTTAGGTAAGGTAAATGTATCAGTCAAAGAAATATGTCTAGGTACATTATTGAAAAAAAAAGGGAAGACCAGGCAAAATTATGAAGAAACTGTGAAGATGGTCTAGAAAGCTGAGAGATTACAGCAATTTGTAAAGAGATGGGTGAGAAGAGGCAGATGATGTGGGACTACAATCTTACCTTCTGCATGTGTAATGTAGATTGTAGGTATTTTCTTGAGATATATTTATTCTATGATATGCATAACCTTATGTATGTTCTCCACACAATAACACATACCGTATATATTATCGAGTACAAGCTGAGTTTTTCATCCCTTTTTTTAAGGCTAAAAAGGGCCCCCTCAGCTTATACTCGAGTCACTCTCCCCCCGTGTCTCTCTAACCCCCCCATGTCTCTCTAACCGCCGTGTCTCTCTAACCCCCCCGTGTCTCTCTACCCCCCATGTGTCTCTAACCCCCCCGTGTCTCTTTCCCCCCTCTCCTCATCCTCAAACCCCGTCCTCACTTTACCCTACTAAATACCTCTCCCTTTCCCTTCACTTACCTCCATCTGCAGCTGCTCCTCCGCTCCATCCTGCGTCAGGCCCCGGCATATGCTAATGATGTGATGTCACATGCGCTCCACGTCATTAGCATTGGCAGGGTCAAGACGCAGGAAGGAGTGTGGAGGAGCGGGGGTTTAGGATGAGGAGGGGTAAAGTGAGGAGGGGGTTTTAGGATGAGGATGGTGGGATTTAGGATGAGGATGAAGGTTTAGGATCAGGATGGGGAGGGTGTAGGATGAGGATGGGGAGGTTTTAGAATGAGGATGGGGAGGGTTTAGGATGAGGATGGGGCGGGTTGAGGATGGGGGGTTGAGGAGGGGGGGTTGAGGTTGAGAGGGGGGCTGAGGAGAGAGGTTTTGGAGGGGGGCTGAGGAGAGTGGTTGAGGAGGAAGGTTTAGGATGAGGATGGGGGGGTTGAGGAGGAGGTTTGGGATGGGGGGTTGAGGAGGGAGGTTAATGATGAGGATGGGGGGTTGAGGATGAGGATGGGGGGTTTAGAATAAGGAGGGGGGTTGAGGATGAGGATGGGGTGGTTGAGGATGGGGGTTGAGGTTGAAGAAGGGGGTTGAGAGGTTTTAGAATAAGGAGGGGGTTTAGAATGAGGAGGGGGGTTTAGAATGAGGAGGGGGGTTGAGGATGAGGAGGGGGGTTGAGGAGGGAGGTTGAGGATGAGGAGGGAGGATGAGGAGGGAGGATGAGGAGGGAGGATGAGGGTGAGGAGCGGGGTTGAGGAGGGGGGCTGAGGGATGTGGTTTAGGATGAGGATGGGGGTTGAGGTTGAGGATAGGGGGTTGAGGTTGAGTAGAGGGTTGAGGATGAGGAGGGAGGTTGAGGAGGGAGGTTGAGTGAGGAGGGGTGGAAGAGACACAGGGAAGGGAGAGGGGTGAAGAGACACAGGGGAGAGGGAGAGGGGAGAAGAGATACAGGGGAGAGATAGGGGATACAAGAAAAGGGCACACAAGAGGGTATTTATAACCAGTGGCAGATCTTCCACTTTTTGTAGCATAGTACACCCTTTTGTCCTCCCTGGCACACCAGCCCATCGTAAATACAGTGGACTTTTTTTTTTTTTGTGGGGGTCCAGCTGGTTCAGCTGTATCCTTCTGCTGCTGGCGCTTCTTTCGGCAAGCACATTGAATGCCAAATGACATCTCACACAGAGAGGAGATGTGCAGGTAAGGTCCATTGTAATTGCAAGTACACATATAAATGTTACTGTTCAAAGGCGTTCATTTTACGGCGCTCAGCCTTTAGGGTACAACCTTCCCAACCATACGTTACTACACGCAATACCATCATTCAAACTTTTTAATATCTTTACTTTTTAATAGTAAGTCCAGACTTGCCACACCTTTCCTCCCATAAGCAAATACAGTATATATATATATCATTTTATTTCTGTATTTGACCTTGTGCATTTAGTGCACACTCTAATCAACATGTCTCCAAAAAGCTAAAGCCTCCCTTTTTTAACCCAAATGAGACCAAAGACCATAATATATATATATATATATATATATATATATATATATATATATATATATATATAATAAATATTTCATTACAATAATTATAATTGCAACAATATAACAATGGTTACAAAATCACAATTACACTTAATCTTACATCTTTCATGAAACTATATGGTTAAGGGGGGAGAAATAATGGCAGCTAGTATGAATCTGCAGGCATGGGCAGTTGCTGAACCTGGTGAGGACTCCACAGATCCAAAGTTACCAGTTACTTTGTTGGTCCTCTGAAAAATGCCTCCTTACTTGCAGCCTCATTAAATTGGTACGTTTTTGAAAATCGTAGCTCGTAGCGTAGCTCACAGCATAGCTCGCAAGACTTTGAGATATTAAATTGCCCTCTTAAACTTCCCAGCAGACGACTTGTGGGGTAAGCTGCAGGAATGCAGAAAAATGCCTATGGGACGTGAGCGTGGAACTTTGCAGCTCGCAAATCCTTGGTACTGTGAAGCCCGTAACTGCTACTTGTTCAATTCAGCTATTACATTGCAAAGAAGACACCCACGAGCTAGCCAGTAACATGCAAATGGAGCCCAAAGCCCTACGAGTGCTTAAAGAAGACCGACAAGGGGGGTAAAGTCAAATATGTAGCACTGGAAATGCAAATAAAAACACACTACTGTACATTTATTAAAAGTGAAAGTGATTTTAGGTCTTAGAATTAATAGCACATCATGCTCAAGCCCTGCAATTAATGTGTTAATACATATACTATAATTTGCATGTCATAGAATATCATATTTATGGCTTTATCAATATTGAATTACATCTTGAATGTGGGTCCGATCACAAACTGTAATTTTAGCCCATAGGACTTGCTAACTATCTCTTCTTCCACTGGCTCTGTCTAAACCCGCAACTACGGTCTACACTAATTGATCGTCTGCACGGCCGAAAATCCAACGTTCTAAGAATGAGCTACGATTTGCGTCTCAAACCCTCAGCCCTTTCTAATTTAATAGCAATGTAACTCGGCCAAATTGCAAGCCCGCAGCCGTTACGGGTTTCAAGTTGGACTTACGGACCCGAATTTAATGAGGCTGTCAGTGAATGGCCTTCTTTAGGCAGAATCAAAATTATGTCATATAGTTTCTTGACTTGCACACAGATGGACTCCATTTAACTAATTATGTCACTTCTGGATGTAATTAATTGCACCTTGGTTATTTTAGGGGAATCAGTTTTTCATTTGTAAATCCTTTTGAAAAATATAAAAAAAAATGTTCCCACTTTGGACTATTTTGGAACATAAAAAAATCAGAAATAGTGAAGGCACTGTAGCTTCATAAAATGATCATGTTTCATTCTATATTTCCTATGGCATTTATCAAAAGATATTAAGAAACTTCTTCTTTAACTAGTTTTACAGTCAAAAGTAAATATCAGGATTACTAATGGTAAACTAAAGCTTTTAGCATTTGTCGTTCTCATGGATAATGATTAGAAAATAAAATGTTACCGAGTACAAGATAAGAAGTTTAGAATTGTTTTAAATACAGAGGAGAATTGTTCTTAATAAGGAAGGTAAATATTTAGGCCCTCATTCAATTGCAATTTGGCCAATTGAATAGGGGTCTAAATAAGCACATAACATTTTTTTTTAAAGAAGTTTTTAGTTAGTAAACATCTATCCAAAAGCAAGGTTTTCACTAACTAAAAACTTATTTAAAAAAAATATGTTATGTGCTTATTTAGAGCACTATTGAATTGGCCAAATCGCAATTGAATGAGGGCCTAATTTAGGATTATGGTCCTTTTATCCTCAAGACTAAGGGCCTCATTCTATTATCGGCCGCAGACGCTGCGGGGCCGCAAGGACCGGCCGCAAGCTATTCGGCTATTCTATTCCCCTCCGGCCGGGGATTCCGACAGGCTTGCGGCCGGTGCCTTGCTATCTCTTGCGGCCGCTCGCGCCGGAGGAAATCCTTTGATCTAAAACGGCCGCAAGGAAATCGGCCATAAGAAAATCCTATTTGCAATTCAATTGCTCCGGGAACCCTCTCTGCAAGGCTAAAACCGAGCCGCAGCTTACTTGCAGGAAAGAGGTCCCGCTAGCACCAATTAAGCACGAAAAATAGCCCAAAT
Source organism: Discoglossus pictus (assembly GCA_027410445.1). Taxonomy (NCBI): domain Eukaryota; kingdom Metazoa; phylum Chordata; class Amphibia; order Anura; family Alytidae; genus Discoglossus; species Discoglossus pictus. The sequence goes on along the minus strand of CM050163.1, from coordinate 408,450,014 downwards.
AAAGCCATCCTGCACTTTGAGAAGACTATAAAGTGATTTTCGGTGTTAGCAAAAATAGCACAAAATTCCCCTATACTCAAATCCGTAAAATATATATTTTTTTAATATACGTCAAATATCCATGTAAATAATCCATAGGGCTTGGAGCACCTCAGACCCGCCCACGCCGCAGCCGGAAAATAAACAGTTAATTTAAACTCGGGTTTGGGCTGATTTGCAAGCTTGAGAGTGGGTTACTTTTAATCCTCATGTCCCCCAATATGATCCCTAGCATTTACAGAGCTTTACAGAGCTGTCTTGAATTTATTTTTGACTTTTTAGATTTCAGAGCTTACGGCCGGTAGCAAGATTTATGGCCGGCCGTAAGAGGAGATCCTTGCATGGCCGTTTAATTGAATTGCGAGGTAACGGGACCCCGCAAGGAATCGCAGCCTTACGGACGGTTTACGGACGATAATAGAATGAGGCCCTAAATATTTATTACCAATGATGAACTTTCTTCATTGATAATGTAGCTACTAATTAATTATTTATCTCACATATTAAACATGATTTTGCCAATATGTATTATACAGTATAAAAAGTAGTATTTTTTTATAGAGGATGTTGTATTGCCACATTTTTGAGTAATATTATCAGTTACCTCTGCTCTGTTCTGTTCCCTGATTACAGATTTTGCTGAAACCTTTTTGTCACACTGAAATACATGAGAGTGCTATCTGTTCATTTTCTTTTGTAGTCACAATGTTTTAAATGCACAGAAACCTAATTCAAAATCACTTCCCACTCTGTGACTTGTACTGTTTATTTAATTTTCCACTCTCAATCAATTATACAATGAGTATAACTGTAATAACAAATACAACAAATACAACTCATTTTGCTACCTCCTCAACATGATAACAAACATCATAGTTATTTTTTTTTTTTTACAAATACAAAGTTTTGTCTTTTGACAGATGTAATGCTATTTGAAGATCCTTGCACTACTCAGTTATCATGACTGTACAAGCATGAGAACAGATTGAAGCAGAAGTATGGATGGGTGCTCTATGTATTAATTTGCACCCTCAATATCAATTATAAAATTGCCACTATGTTTTTGAGCAGTGGGTCATTTTTGCTGTGACATTGGTCAACTCCTAAGGATCTCATGCCTTGACACAACTTAATTTCAAGGTTTGGAACTTAATGCCTTTTCCATGGAGGTAGGAACCAAAATTATTTTGAGTGGGATACGACTTATTGTGTATAAAAAAATCACAGCAGCTTTTCTACACATAGATACACACTTCAAAATATCTGGGGGGGGGTATGTCCCCCTCATGCCCCCCCCCCCCCCGCCCCAGTTCCTGGAATGGAAAGAGCTGTTTTTGGTGTTATCCCTTGCCTGTAGTAGTTGTCTCTTTACTTATACGAAATGACCTCTCGGTGCCATTCTGAATACTGTTGGCTCCTCGTTTTTTTTACACATTAAAGATTCAGACTGTAAATAATGTACTAAAAAATATTACATCACAAATAAACATTTTTTAAATATATATGTAATTAAAACTATATATGGAAGCAATATTAGTATGATAATTAGTTTTATAGTTGTATATTCTTACTTTATTTTGATATTTTAGTTTTTAATATTGATTAATTATACTTTAGTTTTATATCCTTTAAATCCAAATTGCTTTTTATATTTTAAACAGAATACAACCTATGCTGTAAAAATCTTATTTTCACATCTTTAAACTTATATAGTATTAAAGATTTATTTTGAGAAATCAAATCATGGTTTTGGAAACTGAATAAGAAGTTACTGAAATCTCTCAAAATATATTTTTAGTGATAACAAAAGTAATGAGTTATACTAAATTCACTAAAGACTCAATTACATGGCTCCTGTTGGAATTCTTACAAGTCAAAAGCTGACATAAGCCCTAACATTACTTGCTGCCCATAACAAACTTACGAGTAAACTGTTAGTGATCGCTACATGTGAATTGTTAACTGTTTTATGTGTGGTTTTAGCTAAAGTGTGATTATATGGCTTTGGTAAGAGCTTACAGAAAATGCTACATGTTCTGGTTTGTGCGTTAGATTTTTTATCACAATAAGAGTGATAGAAGCAAGGAGTGTATGTAAGCCTGAGACTGACCAGAGCTGTATATCCAGCTTAGAGCAGATAGGATTAATTGAGCTGCAGCTCAATCATGCCAGTACACCTGATCTGGATCAAGAAGCTTTGTAAGCTCTGCAGTTAAATGAGGTGGTGTGTTATTTGGATTATGAAACTAGAAGCTATGGGCCATAAGAGAAGTCTGCTTAACCAAGGACTGGTCACAGAGAAAATGTTTTGATACTGAAGATTGCCTTGCCAAGGACTGGTTACAGAGAAAGCAGTTTTATACTAAAGTCTGCTTTACCAAAGACTGGTCACAGAGAAAGAGGTTTGATACTGAAGTCTGCTTTGCCACTGGTCACAAGAAAGTGGTTTGCTGCTTTGGAAACAGCACTTTCTACAAAGATTTTAAGCTTGTATTTTTCCTTGTCCTTATACCCTGTACAGCACTATGGAATATGATGGCACATTACAAATAAAATATAATAATATTATCTGCTTCACAAGAGACTGATCACAAAGGAAGCACTCAGTAAAGGTGTTAAGGAGCCCCAGGGTGGGACATTTGGAGAGCAGGGAGGGCCAGTGCTCCACCTGTTTACTTGTGAGAAAATATTTATGCTGTGTGAGGAGGAAAATTCCTGCAAACCAAAGTGTTTTTGAAAGTGAACTGTGCCAATCAAAGTGATCTATACAAAGATACATTTGTATTGTTTTATAATTTTTACTGCTGAAGTAAGTTATTTCCTTTTGAATTTTGGACATTTAATGAAAAAGGAACAAAGAATATGATAACTCTCTGCTGTTTGTCTAAAGTAACAGGTCACTAAAGGTCAAATTACCATAATATATATATATATATATATATATATATATATATATACAGTATATATATATATATATATATATATATATATATATATATACAGTATATATATATATATATATATATATATATATATATAGTATATATATATATATATATATATATATATATATATATATATATATATGACCATTGATGACCTGTTACTTTAGAGAAACAACAATATATATTTGTGAGTGAATATAAACAATGTATTGATCAGATGAATTCCATATGGTAGATAAATTAAATGCATATTTTATTAAAACCAAGTCGCTAATAAAAATGAGAAAGTCCTATTTTGAGTATAAAGATGACCAGGAAATTTAATTTATAGGTTAGTAACATTTTAATGGAAACCTACCATTTGTAATTCAAAGTCATTCCATAGCCTTTGGACATTGGGAATAAAAAAAAATAATGTACTATGCAGAGAGGCAGAAAATTATTATACAAATGGACATTTGTACTGTATCTTATTGAGACTTAACCAATAGTCTAAATTTCACTCACAAAATCATTGGGAACTTTACTGGATTTATCATTTGAAATCACCTAGACACAAAATTCTTATTAAACTATAAATGTCCAATGTTAAGAGACAATACATGTACATACTGTGACTAGCCATTGCAGTCAGTCAGGTAGGTATTGATTTTGCCTATAGAGGATATATAAGTTTAATTTTTATTTTTCATTATATTTGTTATATGTTTAATGTTTATTTATCATTATATATATTTTTTTTATGTATGTTATGCAAATTGCCAGTAAGACAATCTTACTTGGTGGTCTTTTTCCCAACCAACCAATTGATTGATGAATTGTTTTCTTCGTATTTTATTCTGTGTTACTGTTCTGATATTAGTGAACCTACATATTATTTAATAAAATAAACTTGTAAAATAATAGCCTTTGTTTAAAAAAAAAGAAAATTATTTTATATACAGTGATCATATTAATTATGATTATACAAATATATTGTGAATTTTATGTGTAATTGTGATAATACGAATTGGGAAAAAATAATAACCATACAAATGTAAAGTAATTGATATATAAGTTATATGTACCCATCTAAAACTTAAGTAGGATTGTAACTTGATCACTAAGCTGTACATTTCTCAATAATATTCAGACCAAATATGTCAATCCCAGATTGATAGTTTTCTTTGCCCCAGTCCCTGGACATGAATTACTCTAATAGTCTTCTACTCAGAGGTTCCAATAAATTAACTTTGACAATATTGTCTCTAATACTTAATGTCTCTACATTAATATCACCCCCTTCAGTCAAATTTAAATCTGTGCCTAGTGATGTTTCCCAATGATTAAGTCAATACTTAATATAATATAATCATATATAATCATAATAGACAGGTTTGCACTTTAAACTATAATTCTGAAATTAACATAATAAATAATGATGTATTGCTAATTGGCTATATATATATATATATATATATATATATATATATATATATATATATATATATATATATATATATAGTGTGAATTGGTGGGGGTGGGGGGGGGGGGGCAAACAAATCTGGACCGGTGGCTCTATAAGAGGGGCTCCTGGTATTGCTTATTCATTTATTTTTATTTTAGGAAACCTGCCTGTTGCATAGAAACAATACTTAATGGAATATTATCTAATTGAGCAGATAATAAAGTTTGAATGTTTCTTGAATTGAAGCGAAATCTGATATGATTTTGTAACATGAAATGTTTATGTGATAGTATGCTTGACATAATGTCTTTTTCCTCTGTGCTGTCTGTAGCAATTTTCCAGGTTTCATTTGTTTTGTGCATAGAATAATTTGGATTGTTCAATTGCTCTAGTTAATGAATCATAAATACTTTTCAATTATTTGTATCTTTTATTTGATTTATGATGAGTAGGATTTGTTATATGTATATGTTAAGACATAAGATGTCTTCTAAGTACAATTTATTAAACTGTTGACAAATTGCAATCAATTAATCACATAAATGATCATCTAGAGTAACTTTAAATTGGTCAAAATCACATATATGAGTGGGAAATTTCCTGTTCACTGAAAAGTATATATCATTATGTAATTTTAAATCTGTGTTTTGTAACAATGGAGAATAGCCTAAGTGAGAGAAAAAATTACGGAAGACAAATTTTATTAAGAGATTGTTAACTCTTGATGAATTTCAACAAATACAGTGAAAGATAATATGTAAAGTATTATTATTATTTAATCATTTATTAATTGATTAATTGAAAAAAAATATATAGAAAAAATATATTTTAGGATGACATAATTGAAAACATGCTAAGTTACTTCTATGATTTGTTGGTGTTTTGGTATTTCAGCTCAAAAACTATAAAATAAGATGGGAAGAAAAAATAGAGAATCATACTATATACCGATAATGTTTTTTGTAAATTGGCAGGTCGATGTTAATTTTACTGGGACACAGAAGAATGCTGCAGTGACAGTTTCTGGACAGAGACTTCACTTACTAGCAGGTACAGTATATTTAATTTGCGCAAACCATAAATTAATGAATCCGAATAGTATTAATTTGAACAGCAGTAATGAAACAATTCCGTCCATCACAGCCCTCCTTCATCCCTCACCTGTGTCTCTTGCCCCACCTCCCCTGTTTTATTTTCACCCACCCTCTAACTCCTCTGTTTCTCTTTCCACCGCTCTCCCTCCTCTGTGTCTCTTGCACCACCTCTCCACCCCCCAACCTCTCCCTCCCCTGTGTCTCTCTCCACTCTCCCTCCCCTGTGTATCTTCCCTCACTCTACCCTGTGTCTCTGCCCCCAACCTTTACCTCCCCTGTGGCTCATCCCACCCCCTCTCCATCCCCTGTGTCTATTCCCCCCTTCCTCTCCCTACCCCGTGGCTCTTTCCCCCCCTCTACCTCCCATGTGTCTCTTCCCAACTCCTCTCCTACCCCTGTGTCTCTTTGCCCCCCTATCTCCCCCCTCTATCTGTTTACACTCCCTCCCCTGTATCTCTTACTCCTCTTCCCCAACCCCTCTTCCTCCTCTGTGTCTCTTCCACCTCCTTTCCCCAAGGTGTCTCTCCCCCCTCCTGTCCCTGCAACCTGTATCTCTTCCCCCGCCCCCACCCCTCTCCCTCCAATGTGTTCACCCCCAGCAGGTGCTCCTGTGCAATGCACTCTCCATATTACATTGCACTCTCTATATTACACTACACTCTGTATATTACACGACCCTCCCTCTCTATCAGACACTTCAATCTCCCTCTCTCAGACACATGCACTACACTCTCACACACACTACACTCTCACACACTGCACTCTACCACACACTCTATTTATCATGCACTCTATCATGCACTCTCTCTATCATGCATTCTATCATGCACTCTCTCTATCATGCACTCTGCACTATTCCTCTCTATCACACACTGCTTTGTCTATCTCTACCACAGCTTGCACTTTCTGTGCTCCTCCCAGTCACTCAGTTAATCCATTAAAACTTCCGCTAACTTAAAATCAATGGTTCAATAATATTACAATGCTTCATTATGATAATCTGTAGGTTACAAAGATTTACATGTTACATTACGGAATACAATGGCTGAAAATATGTAAACCAGGCAGGGAGCCAAACAACATATGGCCAGGGAATGAAAACAAACATCGAGACAGAAACAGTTGGAGGACACCAAGAAAAGAATACAAGAAGAAGAGCGCCAGAAAATTTATAAGAAAAGGCATATTGCATTGAGACCAGTGGAAAAGGAAATGAAAGAGGTAAGCTACATTAAATGATTCATTTACATCCAAATGGCTCATTAACCTAATCGGTAAGTTGAAAATAAATATTCATATTTATAATTACAAAGTTCTATGGATGAGCAGCCAGAAACTAGCAAGCAATATAAACAATGTTTGCCCAAAGAACAAAAAAAAATATTGAGAAACAAACTATCCAAGGACAGTAAGAAAAAAATATGAGAACAAGAGCCTGACCAAATTTCCAAAAAACAACACATCATTGATCAAAAAAGTCCACGTAAGAGAACAAGAAAACTAAAAAATGTTGTGCAAGAAATAGGTGACGAATATGATAATGATAGTAATGTAGATATAGATACTCATGTTGACCTTGCCTCACAGGAAAATCCATTATTTGCATTTATAAATGTAGAGACTCACAATTATTGTATGTTGAATGTGCTTTTTTAATTTTGTGGGGCTTATCATTTTCTAAATGAAAGACCAAGAGATGGTATTTTCATTAGTTGCTGTCAAAAGGGAAAAGTCAAACTTCCCAAAAAACTAGAATTTCCTACATATTTGCAAAGTAGAATGAGTGACCCAACTTTCCCAAATTACACAAATTTTAAGACAAATATACAATCTTACAATAGTGCCATTTCTTTTGCATCTGTGGGTAAAAAAAAAGCTGGTAGTGTTGAAGGACATGGCCCTTAATGCTTTAAAGTACAAGGGCAAATTTACCACCATACTTCACATTTACATCCTGATGAAGGAGAGCAAAGAAAATGTGCTTAACTGTATGTACTAGATACAAACAAAGCTGTGGAACAACTTATGCAGCTTCCTGAAAATACTAAATGCTTACTCACTATCTTTTGTGAGCTTGATAAGATTATGGAAAAAAATCCATACACTTAAGCTTATAAAAAACTGTCAGAGGTCATGGTGGGGGTTACTCCGCCTAGAGCTAGTCTGTAGGAGTGTTGGCGCCTTTTCCAGAGCACCCCTGACTCGCTAAAAACATCGCGATACATCATGCTGAGTGACAACAGTGGATACTGTATTGTACTGAATTGAAGAAAACAGCCTAAATGAATAAAGGCATTTGAAACACTGGTAATTCTAGTAAGATTCAGCCAAAACACTGCCAGGTTTGTGTAGCACACAACAAATAATAGTCCATGCTATAAGTGGACAATAAAGGAGAGATTGGAGAGGGGGCTAGATCTGATCAACTGTAATAAGAGTATATAAGTGCTTGTAGACTACTCACATAAGCGGTTAAGAAGGAGATCTCAAGAATAAATATATAGAGCAGGGGGTACTAAGATTACTCTATTATGAATGCTTTTAAGCACGACCAAGTTTACTCCGCCTAGAGCTAGTCTGTAGGCGTGTTGGCGCCTTTTCCGGAGCACTCCTGACTCGCTAGAAACATTGCGAGACATCCTGCTGGGTGAGAGCAGTGGATACTGTGCACGCTGAGGCGGACGCCATAGACGTCGAAGACACTGTAAGGCGTTATACACAGACGGGAATGCAGCTGTGAGTAGAGACCATACGCTGAGGCGGACACCACAGAGATCACACTCTGAGGCGGATATCGCACAGCTGAGGTGGACACTGCAGAGATTACACACTGAGGCGGATACCGCAGAGATCACACGCTGAGGCGGATATCGCATATGCTGAGTCGGACACCGCACAGATTACACGCTGAGGCGGACACCGCAGAGATTACACGCTGAAACGGACACCGCATATGCTGAGGCGGATACCGCAGACGCCCCGAGGTGCTACAGACACAGAGAGATGAGGCTGTGAGAGGAAAACATGCACACAGAGAGATTCGGACCAGGATTGATAATCTAAGTCTGAATTGAAGAAAACAGCCTAAATGAATAAAGGCATTTGACACCCTGGTAATTCTGGTAAGATTCAGCATAAAACACTGCCAGGTTTGTGTAGCACACAATAAATAATAGTCCATGCTATAAGCGGACAATAAAGGAGAGATTGCAGAGGGGGCTAGATCTGATCAACTGTAATAAGAGTATATAAGTGCTTGTAGACTACTCACAAAATGCTATAAGCGGTTAAGAAGAAAATCTCATGAATATATATATAGCGGTTAAGAGGAAGATCTCAAGAATAAATACATAGACCAGGGGGTTCTAAGATTACTCTATTATGAATGCTTTTAAGCATGACCAAGGGATCGGTGATAGAGCTCCCAAGAGCTTGTAAGAGTACCTACACAGCACAGAAAGGACATTAACTGTCAAGAGTAATTAAAAGTAAAATACCTTTGCATTTAAAAGTACCCCATGATGGGAGTATTAGATCCAGTTACCTGTATCACCGAAGTTTGAGAAAGGTGGCACTGCAGCAAAAAAGAGCATCAGAGCGAGACCTTGAGAACACATTTAAAGTTTAAAGGCATAAAGTCCAATGGACTCTGATTGTACATATGTCCCAATAAGGGATCAGTGAGAGAGACCCCAAAGGACACTTAGGATTAAGAACTTACTACATGAAACACCTTAATTATCAAGAATATCTGAATGCATAACTATGTGAGAGGTGCCAATTGGAGGATTACTTTCGCCAATCAACTGTTCTATTATACACAAGTATTTTCTAAGTGTCTAGGAATTATATACAAGTAAACCAAAGTCAGTGGGATCCCCAGACTGTTATCTTTGAATCATTCATATCCGATTAATTAAGTTTTTGGGGACTTTAAGTAAGAGTAACTTATGGGTGCTGATTTTGCTGTTGTATGACTATTAAGGGTGTATAGGTGGGGTGGAAGGTATCGCTAGATTGTGACATTAGGCATACATAGGTCTTCTTACTATTATCTAAGTTAAATGCTTAAGCATTCGAGTACTTAAAAATATTTGTATGGGAAGCTCAAGGGGGAGTAGCTAAAGGGATCAGCTGTTTTGATATTTGTATTTTCCCTTTTTTCTTTCACGTAATTCCTAGGTCAATATTAATCTTGATGTAAAGAGAGATAAGGATATTTTGTATTACGTATTGCCAGGTTGTATCCTGGGTATAAGGTAAATGCGGAGATATACACTACGAGCAGTTGGGGTAAAAATTGATTGAAATTGTAAAAGGAATCAGTTTGGTGTTTAACTGGGGGGAAATGTATCAAACTACTTTGAAAGGAAAGAATAGAGAAAAAGAAAAAAAATGTCAACAAGAACTTCAGCGATCCCCTCACATAGAGGTAAAGGAGGGAAAACTGATAAGGTTAATCCGCTTCTTCAACTTTCCCTCGCGGATGATCTATCTACTTATAATTGTTCAAACTCAGATAATTCATCTTTGGTAGAAGAGTCGAACTCCCCTAAACAACTAGAGAAGGACATTTTGACAGTATCTCTACTAAAGAATATAATAAGTAAATTTCAAAGCTCCCTTCAAAACCAAATTATTTCAGAGCTAACTAATAATTCTAAAACAATGACTGCTATTGCAGAGAGATGTACCCTTGTTGAGAAAAGACATGAGGAAATTTGGGAAGAAAATCAAAAATTGAAAGTGCAAGTTAAAAAATTGGAAGATGAAGTTAAAAATTTGAAAGTTAGCCAAAAAAGAATTGAGGAAGTGTCACGAAGGAGTAATTTAAGATTAAGAGGGATCTCCGGATCTATTGGCCCCAAGGTTATAAAAGAATATGTATTAAAACTATTTGAGTCTATGGACTTAAGCCCAGAGGAAGGGGAAAATAGGATTGAAATATTGTATAGACTACCACTATCCCCTAATCTATCGAGGGTGGTGCCGAGGGACATTTTAGTTAGACTGCAGTGTTACTCCTACAAACAATAAATAATAAATATAAGTAGACAACTAAAAAAAATTTCTCCTCCATATGATAAGGTCCAAATCTTCCTAGATCTTCCCTTTGAAACTTTGCAAAAAAGGAGAGAGTTTAGGGATTTTACTAAAATCTTAAGGGAAGAGAAAATTATATATAAATTGGGTCACCCTGCAAAAGTACTTATAACTAGAGGAGACCAGATTTTTATTATTAAATCACTAAAGATTCTTATTACACCAAAATATTCAACATGATGAGGTTTTCCCTGAGGTAATACGAGAGAAATCTCAGGAGGAGTGGCAAAAAGTCAGAGAGACGAAAGAAAGAGGAAGTGACTAAGATATGAGTTTAGTACTGATAGGTGGGACAAATTAAAGATTAGCAATATTCTTTCGCTTAGTCACTATATATGATGGTCATTTATAAGGTCCTCCCGAACTCTCTAAGTATTACAAGGAGTAAAAAGCATTGGTGCATGATGGAGACCAAGGTGTAGCTCCGGTGGGTGTGGCCAGTAGTCCTCTTGCTGCCCACTACCTAAGCCAACAATGACGGATTAGAAGTATTGGAGATTTAGACCATGCTAATGTTACTATGTATATTAATAAGCCAGGGAGCAAAACAAGATCAAAAAGATTCAGAATAAAACAGTCATTATTCAAATTAAGTAGCGACAGGGACCTTATTTCTAAGTCCATTGAGGAATATATAAGATTTAATAAGGATTCAATTACTTCCAAAGTTACATTTTGGAACTCTTTGAAGGCTTTCTTAAGGGGTAACTTGATTGCATTAGCGTCAAAGAAAAAAAAAAGAGAAAGAGGGAAATTCCTTAGGGACCTATGTATTTAATTAAATAAGGCTAACAGCATAAACAAACTAGATCCCAATAAAGATGTGGGGCTAGAAATCTTGAGTATTCAGAAATTAATAAGAGAGATTCATCAAGTAAAAATGTATATGAACATCTGGAGAACCCAGCAAAAATATTACCATTGTGCAAACAAGGCCAATAATCTATTTGCTATTCAGTTTAGAGATAATAGTAGGCCAGAGACCATTTCAGAGATGCTTGATCAGAGGGGAAAATCCCACAGACTCCCTGAACAGATTGGAAGAATTTTCCTAGACTATTATAAAGATTTATATGATCTAGAGGCATGCAGAGAAGTAAGTAAACCTACCAAAGAATTAATATCGGAATTTTTGGACTCTATCCAGCTGCCCAAAAACTCTGATGTACAGTCTGAGAAATTAGAGGAAGAAATTTCCTTAGCAGAAGTAGATGAGGTCATTAGAGCTCTCAAGCCAAATAAGTCCCCAGGTCCAGATGGGCTATCGGGTCTCTTTTTTCAAAACTTTTCTAAGCTGTTGAGTCCGTTTTTAAGGGATAGTTTTAATGAAATCAGATTATCTGGCTCTGCCCCTGTTGAATCTCTTCAAGCGGTAATTGTAACTATCCATAAAGAGAGGAAACCAGAGAATAAATGTTCTAACTATAGACCAATATCACTTTTAAATATTGATATTAAACGTTATGCAGGGATAATAGCAAAAAGGCTAAGTAAATTAATGAAAGTTCTAGTTAACTATGATCAATCAGGGTTTCTAAAAGAACGTCAAGGAATGAATAATAAAAGAAAATTGTTTGATATCATAGATTATTGCAAACTAAAAAATATTCCTGTTCTAGCTCTTGCAATAGATGCGGAAAAGGCTTTTAATCGCCTGAATTGGGAGTTCTTAGAAATGACGTTAAGGAAATTTGGCATTGGTGATAAGGCTATTATGAGTATTATGGCATTATATTCCAATAATTGTGCTTTTATATGTGGACCTGGGTTTGAAACAGATAGTTTCAGTATCCGTAATGGCTCTAGGCAAGGAGGCCCTTTGTCCCCATTTATTTTTGCTTTAGCTATAGAGCCATTAGCAGAAAAAATAAGAAGTGATATTTACATTATGGGTGTTGCTATGGGAAAGGTAAATTCAAAAATATTTTTTTTTGCAGACAACATAATTATTACAACAGCAGAACCACTAAACTCAGTAGAATACTTATTGAAGGTAATTCAACAATATGGCCTTATATCCTACTATAAGTTCAATCAAAGCAAGACAGAGGTGTTGATGATTAATATAGATGGTATAACAAAAGCTCAGCTCAAAGGAAAGTTTGACTTTGACTGGTCATCTAACCATTTTACACATCTTGGTATCAGATTCTCACCTTGCTGGCATAAGATAATTAGAAATAATTATAATTCTGTATTTAATGATATATTAGATTCTTGGCGTAAGTTGAACTTGTCATGGATGGGCAGAATAACTGCAATCAAAATGTTTGTTTTGCCTAAAGTATTATATCTTTTTAGGTGCATTACCATGAAAATCCCAAAAGAACTTCTTAAGAGATTCCAAGTTATTATAGACAAATATATTAATAAAGCAGCAAACTTTAGAGTTAAAAACATGATTCTAAATAGGAGGTATTGGGAAGGGGGTCTTGGTACCCCAAGCCTTGAACAATACTATCAAGCAACTGCATTATTCCATGCCATGAACCTGATCAATGGTAACTCGGAGCTGACATTTTTCCAGATAGAAAGTATTTTAATGTCACAGGCAAATGTGGGGAATATAATTTGGAACAAATCAGTGAACATGAAGGGTCTTAGTAATATTTTACCGGTTTCTAGATTCTGCCTTAAGAGTTGGTTTAGAGTAAATATGAAATAAAAGTTGGCTCCGTTTCCATCACCAATGATACCTTTGACAATATTTCAGAATAATTCGAATTATAGTGAAAATGTTATTTGGGCCCAATGGAATTTAAAGAGTTTAAAGGATATATATAGGAATAAAGATTTAGTTTCCTTTGACAATCTAAGGAGGGAAAGAAGAGTACCGTCAAGTTTGTGGTTACAGTATAATTCACTGAAACTATGAATAGGAAAACTACTGGGTAAACTAGTCCTTAATAGAGAGCCTACCCTCATTGAGAGAAAGATAGTAATGACCAAAGTCAAAATCAATATTACAGAGATTAGAGGAGTTCTATATAATACAAACCCGCCTGTGAAAACCTTACCAATGATTAAATGGGAAGAGGAACTGGGTATTAAATATCAATCCAGTGTATGGTTTAATACATTACAATTCACTCACAAGAATTTAATAAGTGTTTCACTTAGAGAAGTACATTTTAAACTGTACCAAAGATGGTACTATGATCCATTAAAAATATCTAATATTTTACCTGAACAAAATAGGCTATGTTGGAGGAAATGTGGTCAAAAAGGTACACACTCACATATGAGGTGGTTCTGTCCATTCATTCAGGAATCGTGGGATATATGTATCCAAAATCTATCAGCCATTTGTAATGAGATTATTATTTCTTCCCCCGAGCTGGTTTTATTTTATATATTTCCATCTCATTGGGATAATAGTACAAAAGCAGTGGTACTAAATATGTTATTAGTTACAAAATGACTGATAGCCTTGAAATGCAAAGAAGGGATTATTTCCTCATGGAATGAGATTATAAATATATTTAAAAAAAATAGGGAAATTGAGAAAGCGTTTGCATGTAATTCCCAGAAAAGAAAAATGAAGGATAAGGAGAAATGGAAAAGATGGGACAAGCATTCATCAATATCACTTCTTGCTTAAATTACTGTTTAATTTTTCACCTATGGTGGGTCCGTACAAATTGGGGAGACATGGTTGGATATTTATTTTTTTTATTTTTCTTTTTTTCTCCTCAGTCACTAAACAAGAGGAAAGGTAAATAAATTGTATTCAATCCCTAATAGGAGAGGATTTACATCTATATAGATGATTGTGTGTATTGTTAGATATTAAAATGTTATGCTTGTTGGGTTTTCTTCTGTAACCTATAATTCACTAAATGGTTAATGGGAAATAATAGAATTATTACAAAGTCCAAACCCTGAATAGAATACTAAAAGATATTTTAGGTATCAGGGATTAATGGGTTGATATGCACATTGGTCCCTCTTATCAATGGGTAAAAGAGGGAATGGTATACACCACTTCGTTTTTATATTCTGTAGAATTAAATATTTAACTGGTCTTTTAAAGTTTGTACCCAACTTCGTCACTTTGGAACATTGCTAGATTGAATGTTAGGATGCTTTTGAAATATGATATGCTTGCTATTTTATGTGCATGTCTGTATTTTGTATTTTTTGTAATGGAAAAATAAAAATTTAGAATAAAAAAAAAAAAACTAAAAAAAGAAAACTGTCAGAAGTTGAAGATCAAGAACACATTCATGTAGAACAAAATCAATTGACCATGCCAAAAGTTAATATGGTTCTCAGAAGAGACCGACATACTGATAAATGACGTCACAACTTACCCATAGCTAATGAGGTTGCAATGGTTTTTCAAAATGATGAGGGGGAACCACCTATATTAAGTACCAATTCGGATCCAATTTTGTATCCCAATGGGCAGGCAGGTTGGCAACTAAAATGAATACTTCCCAGTTATCCAAATACTAAACAACATGTGAGAAGTAATATTTCCATGCATGAATTTAAAGTGGCTCAAACTGCCATTAGGGATACATTTAATTCCATCTTAAGTGCTGGAAAACTGACACAACAATGGATCATTGATGAATACCTGCAAGTAGAAGCAAATCATTTAAATGTCATCAAACATCAACAAAACAAACTACGTGTTGAACAGTATTGTGATCTCATGGATTATGTGGCTGAGGCGGCTACAAACCAACATCTGGCAGCTGGCAGAGCCATCATTTTACCATCTTCCTTCCAAGGATGTCCTTGCAATATGCAAGAAAGATACAATGATGCTATGGCTATTTTAACTAAATTTGGCAAACCTGATTTATTTATTACGTTTACATGTAATCCTCAATGGCCATAGATTGTTGACAATTTAAAAGAGGGCCAGAATGCTTCTGACCAGACTTAGTGGCTAGAGTCTTCAAAATAAAATGAACAGCCTTAACACATGACATCACCAACAATCAGTTATTTGGAAAGTGTGTGGCTGATGTTTATACCATCAAATTCCAGAAAAGAGGGCTGCCACATGCACATATTCTTATCATACTTCAAGAAAATGATAAATTGAATACTGCAGAGAAAGTGGATTCAGTAATTCCTGCTGAACTACTACATCCACAAAAGCATGAAACACTCCATCACATTGTAACACATTGCATGATTCATGGACCATGGGGAGAGCTAAACCAAAACTCCCCATGTATGGAAAATGAAACATGCACTACAGACTTCCCTAAAGACATTAGAGATCAAACGTTTGCAAATTGTGATGGATATCCATTGTGTAGACGAAGAAAAGGTCCAAACGCAATTTTTAGAGGAATAAATGCAGATAACACGTATGTGGTGCCATATAATCCACATCTATTAATGAAGCAAAATATACACATAAATGTGGAAGCTTGTACTTCTATAAAATCAATTAAATATGTCTACAAATATCTTTATTAAGGATATGATGCAGCAACTGTTGTCATGAAAAATGGACCAAATGAACAAAACAATTAGTTACTACATGATGAACTTGCTTCTCATGTAGATGCTTGCTATGTCAGTGCACCAGAAGCAATGTGGTGACTTTTGAAATGTTAAATGCATGATCGCTCACATGCAGTAAAACCATTAGCTGTATATTTGCCCTAAAAACAATTAGTTTATTTCCATAGTGGCAATGAAGAAAATGCTCTGGCACAAAATTAATACCGACAAACCACACTTACTGCTTGGTTTACATTAAACTGTAAGGACATTGACGCAAGACAATACTTATACAATGAGATTCCATATTTCCATATCATTATGTCTTTGTTAATGGGTTATGGAAACAGGGAAAACAGGGTGGTGATAATATTATAACCGAAAGTTTTGAAGACTTGAGAACTGTCAATGACAGACTTTATGACACAATTCAATTAGCTGCCATACACAGAAACTTCCTTGCTGATGAGACATAATGGGTGAGATGTCTAGAAGAAGCAGCACTATTTAAAATGCCACACCAGATGAGGGAACAGTTTTCATTCATTTACAATGTTCCTAATGCGTTAGCTTTTTGAGAAACATTTAAAATACATATGTATGAAGACTTCTTGAAATGTTATAACAAGTCCATAGCTGAATTAAAAGCATTAATGGAAATATCTCATGGATTAAGTTGTGCAAATTTTTATCTCCCAGATCCAGGAATTCTAGATGATGTCAACTTTGAGGACCATGACGCTGATGTTTGAAAACAAAAAACAGAAGAAAAAAATGCCACTTTAAATCATTTGCAATTGCAATGCAAGAAGCAGTAGATGATGACTTGCTCAGAGAGTGTTATTTCTATCTAGATGGCCCTGGTGGATCTGGAAAAACTTTTCTATATAATTTGTTCATGAGTTCAATTAGAAGTAAAGGGGAAATTGCACTTCCCTTTGCAACAACTGAAATTTCTGCACTATTCTTAGAAGGTGGAAGAACAGTACATAGTGGATTTAAGCTTCCAGTTCCAAGTTTTAAAACATCAGAATTGGATATTGGAATGAAATCATCTCAAGCCAATAAGTTTAAAAAAGCTAAATTATTTATCATAGATGAGGCCACTATGATGTTGTGCCATGCTCTGCAATGTATTGATTGTTTATTATGTGAAGTCATGAGTAATGGTTTGCCTTTTGGTGGTAAAGTCATGTTATTAGGAGGAGATTTCGGACAAACATTACCTGTGGTTTTACGAGGAAATGGCACAGACATTTTGGAAACATGTATAAAGTCCACTAGACACCTTCAATTAGAAAAAAATGGGAGATCTGAAGGGCAAATTCAATTATTTGCTAATTCAAATTGGCAAAGGAAAAAACAACTTAATAAATAATTTACCTGATGATACTGTTGAAATCCCAGCAGACATGATCTGTACAGATTCACTCATATCAGATATATTCCAAAATGGAATAACTATAGAACATTCTGCTGACCTTGCACAGAAAGTAATATTAGCATCCAAAAATAGAGATGCTTTGGATCTCAATAACGAAATCTTGAAATTAGTTGATGACAAAGAGAGTGAATCTAATTTTACCACAGAATTTCTAAATTCATTAACTCCCTCTAGAATGTCACCACATATTTTGCAATTAAAAAAAGGAGCAATTGTCATGTTACTGAGAAATATGAATCCAAAAAAGGACTTTGTAATGGGACAAGATTATTGTTCAGGATTTAAGAGACCATTTCATACATGCAGACATTCTGAATGGTACCCATAAGGCTGAAGCAGTATTCATTCTGGGAATAGATTTAGCTCCAAGTGAGAAAAGCTTGTCTTTTGTACTTCAAAGGAGTCAATTTCCCATTATTATGGCATTTGCAATGACCAGTAATAAATCGCAAGAACAAACCTTTAATTCTGTTGGCCTATTTTTAGAAAAAACTGTATTTTCCCATGGACAACTCAATGTGGCATTATCCAGATGCAAAAATCAACAACAAATTAAAGTTTTCATTAAAAAACATGAAAGTCAGGGAAAATTATTAGATGATGGCGAGTATTTACTAAAAATATCATCTACTATGAAGTGTTGTAAATTCTATAAAAAAAAAAGACAAGAACAAAACTACAGAAAAAACAAAACAAAAAAAAAACAGTGGTTATATCTCAAGGAGTAACTTTGATATCTCTTGGGCTCTTTTTAGAGGACCACTATTTAAAAACAAAACATATTCAATGCACAATACAGTGGTTACATCCCAAAGACAACATTATTTGTTTGCTGGGCTCTTTTTAATGGACCATTTTTTAACCCCCCCCCCCCAAAAAAAAGTGGTTACATCCCAAAGACAACATTATTTTTTTTTAAAGAAACCACTACTAACTTCAATAAAAAGCAACAAAAAAAAGAAAAAAAAAGAAACATTCACAAAACTTGACAAAGCGCTCCACAAACCTAACAAATGCCATTCTTCAGAACCATATTATTTTATTGATGGTATTGCAATTGTTTTGATACAGTTGTTATCGGTTTCATTCATTCTGATGTTCAATTGATTTGTATTTTGTCATGAGTTTCATTGTATATATTTACCTGTCTAATTACTGAGAGAGTATTGATCTAGGGAGTAATTAAATCACCAGTATCTGGGGTCAGGAAGGAATTTAATTTCTGATTGCCTACCTCTGGATTCAATATAAACATTTAAACATTTGTTAAATAACATGTAATGCTTATTAGTTTTATTCTACTGTATGTATTTCAAGTTGGTTTCTACAGTTGGAATGTGTTTCATTCATTCTAATTATCACTTTATTTGTAATTTGTTATGGATTTCATTGTATGTATGTACGCCTTTTGAAAATGTACTGTATAATTAATGAGAGACTATTTTTCCAGGGAGTAATCCAATCGCCAGTATCTGGGGTCAGGAAGGAATTAATTTTTTTACCAATTTAAAACAATTGGCTACATTTCACTTGGGGTTTTCTGTTTGTAAGGTTTGAAAAACTACATACATTGTTATAAGATTGATGTATAGGTTACAATTGAAAATGTTAACATTTTATGGAAATATTCTTTTGGAGTTGTTTACAAATATAACTATACATGTTGCTTGTTGTAACAATAAACACATTAACATTTTACTTGATGTCACTTTTAGCAATTTCCACACATAGGGAATATGAGATTTAGAATAAAAACATATTCAAACACACAAATACAATGACAAACAGCATTGCTAGCCTTACAATTTTAAACACATAATTTTTGACGGGCAAGTAGCTAGTTAGAAACATATATATATTTAACATTAAAAAAAATTCTATCAAAAGATATAAGAAACAATAGCACCCTCTGTCTGCATGGATTTTTCTAATTTTACATTTTCTTGCACTAAAAAGCAGTACTCTGGTACTATATTAAGGGGTAGCAGTGTATTGTGTTTCACCTATTTTGCCAGACAGAATATACTTTAATAAAGAAGTTGGGTAGACTAGTTAGCTTTTTACTTATTACTTTATGTAGCTTCAAATAAAGTTATAGTATATTGTTTTGCAAATTATACTTCAAATTGGAGAATACATTTTAAATCGTGGTCTGGGCTTTCTCTCTGATGGTATCTTGAGATGCAAGCTTGAGGTGTGGCATTTTTAGCTAAGTCGTTCTAGCCTAATTAGAGGGCAAGGGAGAGAAAAATAAAGCTAGGGAGAAGGGTGAGGTGGGTGAGGATATTGAAGGCAGTGTGGGGTTAGATTAGGGTATGAGGTATTTAAAGGGTGACAGAGAGTTCCATCCCCTCCCACAATTCCTGGTTTACAACCAGGTTTTTGTGGTCGGGGCTTTCTTTCTAGAGATGGTAGCTGGAATTGTGACTTTTTTAGCTACGTCGTCCTAGTCTGATTAGAGGCCAAAAAGTACAAAGTAGTAGATAAGGTGATAATTGGATAGGGAAACCCTGGGAAGCTTATTTCATTGGTAGAGTATATTTACGTGGCAGTCAAAGCTGAATGGAAAGTAGTGGTAGAGAGTCGGAGGGTAATGGTTTGCAAGGGGTATGATAAGACATTGCTTGGCATGCAAGGGGTAGGTTATGGTATGGTAAGGCTCTGTATTCCTGGGCAATGTTATAGTATGGCAAAGCTTGGCATGAGAAGGTCAAGGTATGGTATGATAAGGCTCGGCATGTAAGGGGTACATTATAGTGTGATATGGCTCTGTATGCAAGGGGAGCATAGTGGTATTACATTGCCTGGTATGCAAGGAATATATTATGGTATGGCATCGCTCAGCATATAAGGTGTGCGTACTGGCAAGGCAAAGCTTGGCATGCGATGGGTAGGATATGACACGATATACCATATTGGTCCGAATATAAGCCACACCTTTTTTTTTATTTTCAAGCTTTCAAGTTACGGGTGCGGGTATATTCGGGACCTTAACAAAAATTGGCGATTTGCAGGCTTGAGAGGCTTGTTGTGTGGCCATTGTGTTGTACGGAGGAAGTTTTGTGGGCATTGTCATCTTGCCGTACTGCAAGAGGAAAGTGGTAAGCTGTGATCTGTGCAGGAAGGGGCGGCCTGTCACACACTGACACTAGAAGAGAAGTGACCCTTCCCTGACATCCCCTGCCAGGAGACACCATGATCCTGCTTAATAACTGGAAGAATGCGGCGACCTGGTGAGATAAGGAGGGATAGGCCGGGAGGGAGGTAGGAGAGGTCGGGGGAAGAGGAGTAGGGAGTGGAGGCTGGGGGTGAGATAGTGGCAGAGAGGCCCTGGTTACAAAGAGGCCAGGTTGGATGGTGAAAGAGAGCAGAGTGAGAGAGAGTCCAAGGAAAATGAGGCCAGGGGAGATAGTCCAAGAGAGATAGTCCAAGGGGGAGGAGCGAGAAGGGACAAATTAAAAATTAAAGACAAATTTGGCAGAGCAGATAGGTTTAGGGGCCAAAAAAGAAAACTACCTAGGAGATAATCAGCACTGCTGAAAGGGACTGCAATACCCTTAATAAGATACAGTTAGAACTGAGCATGTCTGATGTGGCTGCAATATGCAGCATCTAATGAGTTCTGACGTGGCCGTAATGTGCAGCATCTGATGAGGTCTGACATGGCCCCAATGTGCTGCGTCGAATGATGTCTGACGTGGCCGCTTGTAACGAGGTCTGGTGTGGCCATAAAGTGAGCAACTAATGGGGTCTGATGTGGCTGCAATGTATAGCAGCTACCGAGGTCTGATGTGGCTGCAATGTGCAGCACGTAATAAGGTCTGATATGGCTGCAATGTGCAGTAGCTAATGAAGTTTGTGTGGCTGCTGTGTACAGCAGCTAAATAAGGTTTGGTATGGCTGCAATGTGCAAGAGCTACTGTAAATAAGTTCTGATGTGGTTGCGATGTGCAGCAGCTAGTAAAGTCTGGTGAGGCTGCAATGTGCAGGAGCTCACAAGGTCTGATATGGCTGCAACATGCAGCATCTAATGAGTTCCAATGTAACTGCAACGTGCAGCGGCTAATTAGGTCCAGTGTGGCTGCGATGTGCAACAGCTAATGAGTTCTGATGTGGCTGCGATGTGCAGGAGCTAATGAGGCCTGATTTGGCTGTGATGTGCAACAGTTAATTATGTTTTATGGGGCTGTAATGTGCAGTTTGCAGTGCAACTACTGTGTGCAGCTTGTAATGCGGCTGCGGCTTCAGCCAAGGTGTATAAGGAGGGAGAGAACCAAAGGAGTAGTACAGAACTGCCTTCCAGTGGAGGTGAATAAAGAGGGAGAAAGCTAAAGGAATAGTACAGAACTGCCTTCCAGTGGAGGAGTATAAGGAGGGAGAGGTAAAGGAATAGTACAGAAAAGTTTTAAGTGGTTTTATATTTATGGTTCGTCTGCAATTTGGGACATTCACTAGAGTGGGTGAGTGAACAAAATGAGAATGAGCTGATAATGGTTTGCCAGAGTGGGCGAGCAAATTAAATGTGAATACATTTATAATGGTTCTCAAGATGGGGTGACCAAACATTTTCTAGAAACTTAGGGATATATGTGAGTGAAGAGACAAAGCAAAATAGAAATCTAGAGAATTTAAGGAAAGACTTAAAGCTGTAATACAGAACTGCCTTCCTGTTTTGGAATTTAAGAAAAGAGAGCAAGAGTAAAACAAAACTGCTTTACAATAATGGAATTTAAGGAGAGAGAGAAATGTAAATAAATAGTACAGACCCCCCTCCCCCACACCACTACCACCACTGGTTAACTTAATCTGAAAAGAATGTGCTTATGTGCTTTGTGCTAGTGACTTGCTTCATATTACTGGTTGAAGGGGTGTATTTCATAAATGTTATGTGTTGTAGGATGGACCTCAATAATATCAATGTTGAGGTCACTATATGATGTATGATGTAAAGCAGGATTTATGATTATGCAGTTGATGATGCAAGGCAGCATTTTTCCCAGGGAATATAATAAAAAGTATTACCAGAAGATTGTGATTGAAGGGAGTCCCGTTATGGGGTTATCTGTTTTGAGGGGAAGAAATTAGCCAGGAGAAGTAGTGGAGGGGGCATGTAGATGCTTTGTCTATAAGCAAGTGTTTATAATGCTGGCCTCCCTGCTGTGCAAGCTTCCTTACATCTCCTATCACTAAGGTGTGAAGTGTTTCTGGTCAAACAGACATCAAAAGGTCCCCTGCCAGGAACTCTAGACTAGGAAGGAATTCCCTAGGGAGAGCGTGAGGGTGGGACAAATGCTGTTCTCTGAATTCAAAAAAAGGAAGGAAACTGTCTAATTAGCCCTCAGGGGTAATTAATAATCCTGGCATGTGGGAATAGTATTAAACCTCTAGTGATTGGCTCCTGTATGCTATAAATACTATGTGAAATCAATAAATGTTGTCAGTTACATTGGATAAATTGAGGTGTGCGGATTATTCTGATGTAATATATTTCTAACCCGGAAGGAAATATTATGAAGGACTCTGCCTGCAACTCTGCTCCTAACCACTGGGGTAGTATTGCGTTCCTGCATCGTGAGGACTGGATCTTAATGGACTTACAGGAAGGCCAGGCCCTGAGAGATGACCCCCAAAATAGACAACCCAGAGGAATTCCTGTAAGCTAAAGGCAGGTGGGAAATTGTGGGCCATCACGCCAATTAATTAAAGTTGGATGTTTTTTTGTTGTTCTTCTTCCTAACTTTACAGCTAATATTTTTTAATAATCAAATAATCAAATATAGATGTAAAATATTATTTCATATAATTAGTTCAATTTTTTGTAGTGGTTGTTCCAAAACCTCTTCATAAAGGTGATAAGAGAGGACAAGACTTATGGTTTATATTGTGTCAATTTAATTGACATTATTACAGGCTGTGGAATTTGCATTTATTTACACAATGTCAAATGTAAATAATATGTCTGGTGGGCCTTGGGAAGAGAGCTTTGGATCACTACTCTATAGTTAGAAGGTTAAGAGCATGTTTACTTTTTGTATATTTTATGAGCTATAACGAAAATTATTTTAACTTTTTTATGCTTACTTATGAGTTTAGCATTATAAAGCTTTTATTATATAGCCTTTAAAATCGATGAGTAAGTCAACTGACACCAGTTTGATATAGATGATACCTTGAAATGGTTCAGCCATTGCTATGTACCAACTCCATCTAATTGATTGATCTTTTTTATGGCAGTACAACACCTTGCCTATTTTCATTATTTTTAAAATAATTTTTAAGAATACGTTATTCATAAGTGACATTATAGAGGATCTAGCATGATGTCATCAGTAGAAATCAATAATATAATGGATGATGTCATTTTTCATGTTATATATAATGTCATGAGTGATGTCATAGCTGATGTCATTTAAATCATATGTGATGTTATGAACAATGTCCTCTAATGTCACTGAATATGTCATGAATTATGTCATCAAAAAAAACATTGCAGGGTAGGGAGGGACATTAATGTTGCATATCATAATTGCCTGCATTTTTCCAGCATTAAGATGCTCCATCCTGCTCTGTTTTTGTCAATATATTATATATATATATATATATATATATATATATATATATAGATATTGTAGAGTGCCCCCTAGGATGATGCAAGATACAGCGATGTAAAGATTTCTCACAAGGAGAGAGGGAGTTAACTCCTGCAGTGGTAATTAAGATAAATCACTTGATTCACAGCTTTAAAACAAACACACAGAGAGTGGGGCCCATCAATTAAGCTCTGGAGTGAGCCCAGAGTTACAGCTGCTGTGGTCTGTGTGACCAGAGAAGATACAGTTTCCTGAGTGGAACTGTCAAGTGAGGGAGAGCCGCATTCTGAGAGAGGAAGTGTTGACAGGAAGTTTGGAGCCTGAGGACACCAGAAACTGCATGGGACAGAGGATTCACAATCAGAGTACCTAAAGAGGAGCTGCCTACAATTATACAAAGTAACCAAGTCTGCTGCAACTTGGAGCTGCTAAAAGAGGACCTGATCATAAAGGTACCGGATTTATTTCTTAAATACCCCAGGGCAGAGACTGTACATTGAAACTATTTATTTGCTGAGAGAAATTTTGCTTCATAAATCGGGCCCTTGGGAGAGCACTTGGAGAGAAGGGTGGGCCATTGCTCCAACCCCCAATACTGTGTGGAAACAATAAAAAGTGTCCTCCAGAAACAGTGAGTACCCAGGAGGGGAGCTGCTGTTAAAGAGGACCAAAGAAGTGGGAACACTAAGAAAAGGTCTGGGAGCACAGGCAAGTCAAATCCCTTAAAGTGGAAAATACTGGAAGAGAGAGGCCAGTATAAAGTATTTGGACTGTGTATTGAAAGAGCTGCAAGGAAGCTGGATTTATTTTTCTGTTTATGTTATTTTCCAGCACACATTTTTATACAGTGTTTTAAAAAATCCCCAAAGGGCCACTTCCCTTGGTAAACCCAAGTTTGACACTATTTGCCCCATTAAACTACCCCATGTGAGCCAGGTCTGTCTCCAAGGACCTGGTGCAAGCCTGTCTCCTTCCCCACCTAGGTGCAGAGAGGTCTAAGGCGGTATCTGGGCACAGCAGGTGTTGGTTAGGTAGTGGGACTGCAGGAGACAGAGTGTCTGGGTGATGGGTCTGCACTTAACCCACATGGGAACCAGGGACCTGTGGGATGCAAGTTTTAGTTTCTCAGGGAACTGTCTCTCTGATATTAGGGAGAAACCAGCGGATGGTAGTGGGGCTTGTTAGCGTGCTCGGGGTACCTCATTAGTGGGGAAGGAAGAAGTGGTAATGCCTGGTGAGTTCAGGGGAATTTTGTGGTAGAGTCTATGCACTCCCTAGCTGCCTGCCCTTTGGATAGCAATACCTTTATTGAGTCAGAGGGGTGTAAGCTAATGCGGTTGGAGACTTTCTGGAGTGTATTCACTTTTGAGTGGCCAACTTTGGCCTCCACAATAATTTTAGAAATCTGGGCTCTCTAATTGAGTGAATGGGGGGGGTCAAGAAAAATGACAAAGGTCAAGTCTTACCTAATTTGTGGTTAGCCAGAAGACAAATGATCAAAAGGGTATCACTTGTAAAACACTTGACACCACTTGGGCCTGCTCTATTGAAACAAAGTGTTTCAATTGCTATTTTAACAGTCTTGTTAAGAATACTTGATAACTTAATTAGCTTTATGTATCTCTCATTGAGGTCTATAAAGACTAATCTACCGCTGAGTGTATTTGAATCTGGCCAGGACCATAGCTCGGCACTGGGACTGGGAGTTAAATGCGTTTTGAGGCTGGCAACTGGAAGTGCCTACAGGTCCACCTTAAAGTGGTAAGAACCCCAAAATATTTGTATTAGCCCTATGGAATAGTTATATCTCAAAACACATCCTACATATAGAAAAACTATTCCCACAATGCACAATTGGCCCAGAGTTCCCTAGGCACCAATGTCCTAATGGAAAGGATCTTAGGGACTCATGGCATACAATCAGGTTTTGGGAGAAAACATAATACAACAACATAAACCGGGAAGGGACATAGGGCCTCATTCAAATGTGATTTAGCCAATTGAATAGGGCTCTATATAAGCACATAGCATATTTTTTTACAGAATTTTTTAGTTAGTGAACTCCTATCCAAATGCAAGGTCTTCACCAAATAAAAACTTCTGTAAAAAAAATATACTATGTGCTTATACAGAGCCCTATTCAATTGGCCAAATCGCATTTGAATGAGGCCCATAGTCCTTTAGAAAGCAATTATGACCATTTGAATAGCCCTTTGGTTAGATAGTCACAGGGCTAGTGTCCATCAAAGACTAGGTTGACAGCTTCAGAAGTCATTGAGTACAGGGAAGTCAAGATACTAGTATAGCATTTTCCAAATCCTAAACCACAGAACTTGACCAGTATTTCACAGACAAACAGCCCTATTAAATTTGAAGCCTGTAGCAGCATCGGCACACCCACAAAGGCTGCGGGCTTGAAATTCCGCTGCTTTACAGAGTTATTTAATTCAAACAATGCCGCAAGTTAAAGGCCAGAGACGCAAGCCCGTAAAACCTTTCTTCGCACGCAAGTTGTTAAGGGGCCGGTCGAGCTGCGATCGGTCGTCACTATCCAATTGCGGTACAATGTAGTGCAAAACAGGCCTCTCAGCCAATAGAAAGCTGTCTAGCCGAAGATGATTGACAGAGGTAGATTATAAATTTGCGTTCCACCCGCCCATGCATTGACTGTGCTGCATTTTCTTTCAAAGTAGAAGAGGAGAGACGAGTAGAAGAGAGAGGTGGCCCTGGGGGGTAGTGGTGAAGAGGAGGTGAGGACTGATGGAGGAGAGAAGGTTAAGGAGACGGAGGAGGTGGAGGAGGAGGTGGAAGAGGTGAAGAGAGTGGAGGAGGAGGAGGGGGGTAGAAGAGCTTGAGGAGCTGGAGGAGGTGGAGTAGGAGACGGAGGATGCAGAGGAGGAGCAGGAGGTGGAGTATGGGTGTGTAGAGGTGGGTGGTGGCAGGGTGGTCCTAGCACCAGGCACACAGATGGGTGCCCGCCGCTGGAGCTTCAGGCCTGGTGGGCCAGCAGGACCCAACCTCCATGTCAGGTGAATATCACATATACCAACGTGCCACCACATGTGCATCACACACACTACACATGTACATGATGACCAACAAGGACACTGACATGTCAGCTCCATGGAATTAACAAGGGACAGATGGATGCATCATTAAGTCCATGAAGCTGACAAATCACTGTCAATCCTGGGTGCAACAACAGTAATCCAGCAATAGAGAGTCCATTTATTGGTGTGCCCACTGCAGCCTATGCAGTTACAGACCACAGACGAAATCAAGATAGCGTTAGGAGGCAAGAGCGATCAAGACCATGAATCAAAGAATAAATCACATCTAGCAAATGATAGCTAATCTGAGTTGCAATTAGGAGTACCATCCATGTTCAAGCCTAGATGTCAGATAGTTAGGAATGAACACAAAACAATGTATTATTCATCCTACTAATGATATATACCTCTCTTTTATCTCTTTCTTTATCAAGGAGGTCGGGTCAGTGGCTAACCAGAGGCGGGGTGTCAGAGGATGTAACATGGCTGGTGGGGGTCACCATCCGGCCCTCCCACCATACCGCCGGGATTCCATACCACTATCCGCCTCCTCCAGAGACTGAGGCTATCACCAGGGCCCTCCAAATGGAGTGATGCCAGCAGTCAGGCACCACCTTCTCCCTCTCACAGCATTGCGCTGGACTGGCCTCCACCACCGGGCCCACCCACACCACCGCTAGTTTCGCCCCAGGCTCCAGCCATGCCCCAGACTTTCCCCACACCCCTTATTGTGTGGGTTTTGTCTTTTTTTGCGGAAGGTTTTAGGTACAATTCATGTCCAAGAAGGCATCTCCTGCATCTCCAAGCATTGTGAAAGAGATGTATGAGATGTAAGGTTTGCCCAGTGCCTTTCAGGTAGACATTCCTTCAATGACAGCCCCCTTAACATGCAGCTCCCACAGTCTTAAAGCTATCATACAGCCAGATATCTCAGACAAGATTGTTGTTAGCTTAAATGTAGACTAATACCACATATACATAACACATCGGCATGTTAATGACAGTCAGCATTAAAATATGCACTAGTGAAGCTTGTGATCTTGACCTCAATAGCAGTCTGAAAACAGATCCTTGGGTCTGATGTAAGTAACAGTGAATCTGTCTGCTGACCTTTGTGTCCACTCTGTATAAATGGGTATTTTCACATATTTCTGATTATCCAGAGACCTAGCTAATATTTAGTAATGCTTGCAGATGGGAATCAGGTGAGCTGGTATATTGTTACAGTATTTAGCACTGTACTGTACATGCATGTCGATTATTATTTTTTTATCCTCCACCGCCGTATTTTAGTTGACCACTCTTTCTTAGATTTTTTTTTTCACCACTCTGTATGTGTGAAATTGGATTGGATTACAATGTCCAGAGGTTAAATCAACAAAAATCAAAAAAACAGATCTAGACAAGTTGTAAGTGCTATGCATATTAATGATTTCTTCAATTAAATGGAGTGATTTGTGATGATCCTTTTTTCATCAGATTCCATTTGCAGTGGTGTAGTGGCCCCATGTGACCCTGGTAGGTGCTATTCATCATGCTTATTCTCGACTATGACATTACCCCCTAAGTATTCCCTTTTTTTTTTTTACCCCCCATTTTTCTCCAACCATCTTGCTGTCTCTCTATCCGCCCACACCACACCCATGATATTAATGCACAGTCTTGTCCATTTCTGATTGTGCTCTGTGTATGAAATAAAACTTTGTTATACCGTTCTAACCATGTCAGTGTGTTTTTAATGGTTGGGGTTATGGGACATCCACATGCATCACATATGTGTCACATTCCTATATATGTAAACTAATGAGCCCTAGTTACTATGCCATATATCAATACATATTCAAATAATTATTATAATAATAGTCATAATAGCATTAGATAGCATATAATAATATATATTATATATAATAAACATAAAGGGTTAATACACATGCAAATGTCCAATTAGTGATATTGTGGATTATCAACATTCCCCTGAGGGCCTGATAGGAATATGACAGGTGATGTTGTAGTGGGTTGTCAGTTCCTTCTCTAGTGGACTGTGATTTTTTTGACCTCTCTGCTATGATGTGCCCATCTACAGTGGCCCTAGATGGTATAGCTCACAGCTTCATTCAGGTACACAAACCTCTGCACCACCACCACTTAGCAATCCAGAAGGGGACCAGGGGAACCAATTGTTGATTACCAAAACATAACAGGAGGTCACCAAATGGGAATGGATATAGATCTTGGCACATGGCCATCAGCAATGGCCTTTCCATGGGACTTTCCAGGAAAGCAATTATGACCATTTGAAAAGCAGCGATTATCCCTAATGGAGGTGAGTTGGCTGTTGATCCCGTGCCTCTGCACAGCCTCCATGTGATTTTGTGATCCTTCCTGATATGTTAGAGTAGATTAGTGTGATGTATGTTCCCCTGGTCTCCTTGTGGATTGCTAAGTGGTGGTGGTGAAGTGGCTGGTGTATCTTAATGAAGCTGTAAGCTATACCATGTAGGTGGGCAGGTGATAGCAGAAAGGTCATATTACCCCTCACCCTAACACCCCTCACACTTATCCCTAACACCTCTCACCCTAACCCTAACACCCCTCACACTTATCCCTAACACCTAACCCTAACAACTAACACTAACACCTCTTACACTTATCCCTAACACCCCTCACCCTAACCCTAACACCCCTCACACTTATCCCTAACACTTATCCCTAACACCCCTCACCCTAACCCTAACACCCCTCACACTTATCCCTAACACCCCTCACCCTAACCCTAACACCCCTCACACTTATCCCTTACACTTATCCCTAACACCCCTCACCCTAACCCTAACACCCCTCACACTTATCCCTAACACCCCTCACCCTAACCCTTACACCCCTCACACTTATCCCTAACACCTAACCCTAACACCTAACCCTACCACCCCTTATACTTATCCCTAACACCCCTCACCCTAATCCTAACACCCCTCACACTTATCCCTAACACCCCTCACCCTAACCCTAACACCCCTCACACTTATCCATAACACCCCTCACCCTAACCCTAACACCCCTCACACTTATCCCTAACACCTAACCCTAACACCCCTTACACTTATCCCTAACACCCCTCACACTAACCCTAACACCCCTCACACTTATCCCTAACACTTATCCCTAACAACCCTCACCCTAACCCTAACACCCCTCACACTTATCCCTAACACCCCTCACCCTAACCTTATCCCTAACACCCCTCACCCTAACCCTAACACCCCTCACACTTATCCCTAACACCTAACCCTAACACATCACCCTAACACCCCTTACACTTATCCCTAACACCCCTCACCCTAACCCTAACACCCCTCACACTTATCCCTAACACTTATCCCTAACACCCCTCACACTAACACCCCTCACACTTATCCCTAACACCCCTTACCCTATCCCTAACACCCCTTACCTTAACCCTAACACCCCTCATCCTAACCCTAACACCCCTTACACTTATCCCTAACACCTAACCCAAACACCTAACCCTAACACCCCTTACACTTATCCCTAACACCCCTCACCCTAACCCTAACACCCCTCACACTTATCCCTAACACCCCTCACCCTAAACCTAACACCCCTCACACTTATCCCTAACACAGAACCCTAACACCCCTTACACTTATCCCTAACACCCCTCACCCTAACACACCTCAAACTTATCCCTAACACTAATCCCTAACACCCCTCACCCAAACCCTAACACCCCTCACACTTATCCCTAACACCCCTTACCCTATCCCTAACACCCCTTACCCTAACCCTAACACCCCTCACCTAACCCTAACACCCCTCACACTTATCCCTAACACCCCTCACCCTAACCCTAACACCCCTCACACTTATCCCTAACACCTAACCCTAACACATAACCCTAACACCCCTTACACTTATCCCTAACACCCCTCACCCTAACCCTAACACCCCTCACACTTATCCCTAACACTTATCCCTAACACCCCTCACCCTAACACCCCTCACACTTATCCCTAACACCCCTTACCCTATCCCTAACACCCCTTACCTTAACCCTAACACCCCTCACCCTAACCCTAACACCCCTCACACTTATCCCTAACACCTAACCCTAACACCTAACCCTAACACCCCTTACACTTATCCCTAACACCCCTCACCCTAACCCTAACACCCCTCACACTTATCCCTAACACCCCTCACCCTAAACCTAACACCCCTCACACTTATCCCTAACACCTAACCCTAACACCCCTTACACTTATCCCTAACACCCCTCACCCTAACACACCTCAAACTTATCCCTAACACTTATCCCTAACACCCCTCACCCAAACCCTAACACCCCTCACACTTATCCCTAACACCCCTTACCCTATCCCTAACACCCCTTACCCTAACCCTAACACCCCTCACCTAACCCTAACACCCCTCACACTTATCCCTAACACCCCTCACCCTAACCCTAACACCCCTCACACTTATCCCTAACACCTAACCCTAACACATAACCCTAACACCCCTCACCTAACCCTAACACCCCTCACACTTATCCCTAACACCCCTCACCCTAACCCTAACACCCCTCACACTTATCCCTAACACCTAACCCTAACACATAACCCTAACACCCCTTACACTTATCCCTAACACCCCTCACCCTAACCCTAACACCCCTCACACTTATCCCTAACACTTATCCCTAACACCCCTCACCCTAACACCCCTCACACTTATCCCTAACACCCCTTACCCTATCCCTAACACCCCTTACCTTAACCCTAACACCCCTCACCCTAACCCTAACACCCCTCACACTTATCCCTAACACCTAACCCTAACACCTAACCCTAACACCCCTTACACTTATCCCTAACACCCCTCACCCTAACCCTAACACCCCTCACACTTATCCCTAACACCCCTCACCCTAAACCTAACACCCCTCACACTTATCCCTAACACCTAACCCTAACACCCCTTACACTTATCCCTAACACCCCTCACCCTAACACACCTCAAACTTATCCCTAACACTTATCCCTAACACCCCTCACCCAAACCCTAACACCCCTCACACTTATCCCTAACACCCCTTACCCTATCCCTAACACCCCTTACCCTAACCCTAACACCCCTAACACCCCTCACACTTATCCCTAACACCCCTCACCCTAACCCTAACACCCCTCACACTTATCCCTAACACCTAACCCTAACACATAACCCTAACACCCCTTACACTCATCCCTAACACCCCTCACCCTAACCCTAACACCCCTCACACTTATCCCTAACACTTATCCCTAACACCCCTCACCCTAACCCTAACACCCCTCACACTTATCCCTAACACTCCTTACCCTATCCCTAACACCCCTTACCCTAACCCTAACACCCCTCACCCTAACCCTAACACCCCTCACACTTATCCCTAACACCCCTCACCCTAACCCTAACACCCCTCACACTTATCCCTAACACCTAACCCTAACACCTAACCCTAACACCCCTTACACTTATCCCTAACACCCCTCACCCTAACCCTAACACCCCTCACACTTATCCCTAACACCCCTCACCCTAAACCTAACACCCCTCACACTTATCCCTAACACCTAACCCTAACACCCCTTACACTTATCCCTAACACCCCTCACCCTAACCCTAACACCCCTCACACTTATCCCTAACAACCCTCACCCTAACCCTAACACCCCTCACACTTATCCCTAACACCCCTCACCCTAACCCTAACACCCCTCACACTTATCCCTAACACCCCTTACACTTATCCCTAACACCCCTCACACTAACCCTAACACCCTTCACAATTATCCCTAACACTTATCCCTAACACCCCTCACCCTAACCCTAACACCCCTCACACTTATCCCTAACACCCCTCACCCTAACCTTATCCCTAACACCCCTCACCCTAACCCTAACACCCCTCACACTTATCCCTAACACCTAACCCTAACACATAACCCTAACACCCCTTACACTTATCCCTAACACCCCTCACCCTAACCCTAACACCCCTCACACTTATCCCTAACACTTATCTCTAACACCCCTCACCCTAACCCTAACACCCCTCACACTTATCCCTAACACCCCTCACCCTAACCCTAACACCCCTCACACTTATCCCTAACACCTAACCCTAACACCCCTTACACTTATCCCTAACACCCCTCACACTAACCCTAACACCCCTCACACTTATCCCTAACACTTATCCCTAACACCCCTCACCCTAACCCTAACACCCCTCACACTTATCCCTAACACCCCTCACCCTAACCTTATCCCTAACACCCCTCACCCTAACCCTAACACCCCTCACACTTATCCCTAACACCTAACCCTAACACATAACCATAACACCCCTTACACTTATCCCTAACACCCCTCACCCTAACCCTAACACCCCTCACACTTATCCCTAACACTTATCCCTAACACCCCTCACACTAACCCTAACACCCCTCACACTTATCCCTAACACCCCTTACCCTATCCCTAACACCCCTTACCTTAACCCTAACACCCCTCACCCTAGCCCTAACACCCCTCACACTTATCCCTAACACCTAACCCTAACACCTAACCCTAACACCCCTTACACTTATCCCTAACACCCCTCACCCTAACCCTAACACCCCTCACACTTATCCCTAACACCCCTCACCCTAAACCTAACACCCCTCACACTTATCCCTAACACCTAACCCTAACACCCCTTACACTTATCCCTAACACCCCTCACCCTAACACACCTCAAACTTATCCCTAACACTTATCGCTAACACCCCTCACCCAAACCCTAACACCCCTCACACTTATCCCTAACACCCCTTACCCTATCCCTAACACCCCTTACCCTAACCCTAACACCCCTCACCTAACCCTAACACCCCTCACACTTATCCCTAACACCCCTCACCCTAACCCTAACACCCCTCACACTTATCCCTAACACCTAACCCTAACACATAACCCTAACACCCCTTACACTTATCCCTAACACCCCTCACCCTAACCCTAACACCCCTCACACTTATCCCTAACACTTATCCCTAACACCCCTCACCCTAACACCCCTCACACTTATCCCTAACACCCCTTACCCTATCCCTAACACCCCTTACCTTAACCCTAACACCCCTCACCCTAACCCTAACACCCCTCACACTTATCCCTAACACCTAACCCTAACACCTAACCCTAACACCCCTTACACTTATCCCTAACACCCCTCACCCTAACCCTAACACCCCTCACACTTATCCCTAACACCCCTCACCCTAAACCTAACACCCCTCACACTTATCCCTAACACCTAACCCTAACACCCCTTACACTTATCCCTAACACCCCTCACCCTAACACACCTCAAACTTATCCCTAACACTTATCCCTAACACCCCTCACCCTAACCCTAACACCCCTCACACTTATCCCTAACACCCCTTACCCTATCCCTAACACCCCTTACCCTAACCCTAACACCCCTCACCTAACCCTAACACCCCTCACACTTATCCCTAAGAGGG